>CM070556.1:0-625833 GCA_036346405.1 Phyllostachys edulis
TAAACCTTAAATTTTAAACCCTAAACCCTAAATTTTAAATTTTAAACCCTAAACCTTAAACCCTTAAACCCTAAACCTTAAACCCTTAAACCTTAAACCCTAAACCCTAAACCCCAAAAAACCCCAAACCCTAAAACCCTAAACCAAATTTTAAACCTTAAACCCTAAACCCTAAACCCTAAATTAAACCTAAACCCAAAAACCCTTTTAAACCCTAAACCCTAAACCCCAAACCCTAAACCCTAAACCCTAAACCCTAAACCCCAAACCCCAAACCCTAAACCCTAAACCCAAACCCTTAAACCCTCAAACCCCAAACCCTCAAACCCCAAACCCTAAACCTCAAACCCAAAACCTAAACCCCAAACCCTAAACCCCAAACCCTAAACCTTAAACCCAAACCCTAAACCTTCAAACTTTAAATTTTAAACCCTAAATTTTAAATTTTAAATTTTAAATTTTAAATTTTAAATTTTAAATTTTAAATTTAAATTTTAAATTTTAAATTTTAAATTTTAAATTTAAATTTTAAATTTTAAAAATTTTAAATTTTAAATTTTAAATTTAAATTTTAAATTTTAAATTTTAAATTTTAAATTTTAAATTTTAAATTTAAATTTTAAACTTTAAATTTTAAATTTTAAATTTTAAATTTAAACCTTAAATTTTCAAAACTAAAATTTAAACCTTAAACTTAAACTAAACCTTAAACTTTAAATTTTAAATTTTAAATTTTAAATTTTAAATTTTAAATTTAAATTTTAAATTTTAAATTTTAAATTTTAAATTTTAAATTTTAAATTTTAAATTTTAAATTTTAAATTTTAAATTTTAAATTAAATTTTAAATTTTAAATTTTAAATTTTAAATTTTAAATTTTAAATTTTAAATTTTAAACCCTTAAATTTTAAATTTTAAACCAAAACCCTAAATTTTAAATTTTAAATTTTAAACCTTTAAATTTTAAATTTAAATTTTAAATTTTAAATTTAAATTTTAAACCCAAATTTTAAATTTTAAATTTTAAATTTAAATTTTAAATTTTAAATTTTAAATTTAAATTTTAAATTTTAAATTTAAATTTTAAATTAAAATTTTAAATTTTAAATTTTAAATTTTAAATTTTAAATTTTAAACCCTTAAATTTTAAATTTTTTAAACCTTAAACCCTAAATTTTAAACCCTAAACCTTAAACCCCCAAACCCTAAAATTTTAAACCCTTAAATTTTAAACCCTAAATTTTAAATTTTAAATTTTAAATTTTAAACCCTTAAACCCTAAATTTTAAATTTTAAATTTTAAACCCTAAACCCAAATTTTAAATTTTAAACCTTAAATTTTAAATTTTAAATTTTAAACCCTAAACCCTAAATTTTAAATTTTAAATTTTAAACCCTCAAATTTTAAACTCAAATTTCAAATTTTAAATTTAAATTAAACCCCAAAAATTTTAAACCCCAAATTTTAAATTTTAAATTTTAAATTTAAATTTTAAATTTTAAATTTTAAATTTTAAATTTTAAATTTTAAATTTAAATTTAAATTTTAAATTTTAAATTTTAAATTTTAAATTTTAAATTTTAAATTTAAATTTTAAATTTAAATTTTAAATTTTAAATTTAAAATTTAAATTTTAAAAATTTAAAATTTAAACCCTAAATTTAAAACCCTTAAATTTTAAATTTAAACCTCAAACCCTTAAATTTTAAACCCTTAAACCCTCAAATTTTAAATTTTAAACCCCAAAATTTAAATTTTAAAACCTCAAACTAAAAACCCCAAATTTTAAATTTTAAACTTTAAATTTTAAATTTTAAATTTTAAATTTTAAATTTAAATTTTAAATTTTAAATTTTAAATTTTAAATTTTAAATTTTAAATTTTAAATTTTAAATTTTAAATTTTAAATTTTAAATTTTAAATTTTAAATTTTAAATTTTAAATTTTAAATTTTAAATTTTAAATTTTAAATTTTAAATTTTAAATTTTAAATTTTAATTTTAAATTTTAATTTTAAACCCTTAAACCCTAAACCCTAAACCCCAAACTTTAAATTTCAAATTTTAAACCCTAAACCTTAAATTTCAAACCCTCAAAACCTCAAACCCTAAACCTCAAACCCTAAAACCCTAAATTTCAAACCCTCAAACCCTAAACCCTCAAACCTCAAACCCCAAAAAACCTTAAATTTTAAATTTTAAATTTTAAATTTTAAATTTTAAATTTTAAATTTTAAATTTAAATTTTAAATTTTAAATTTAAATTTTAAATTTTAAATTTTAAATTTTAAATTTTAAATTTTAAATTTTAAATTTTAAATTTTAAATTTTAAATTTTAAATTTTAAATTTTAAATTTTAAATTTTAAATTTTAAATTTTAAATTTTAAATTTTAAATTTTAAATTTTAAATTTTAAATTTTAAATTTAAAAATTTTAAATTTTAAATTTTAAACCTTAAACCTTAAACTTTAAATTTCAAACCTAAACTTAAATTTCAAAAAAACTCAAAACCTTTAAAACCTTAAAACCTTAAATTTTAAATTTTAAATTTTAAATTTTAAATTTTAAATTTTAAATTTTAAATTTTAAATTTTAAATTTTAAATTTTAAAAATTTTAAATTTTAAATTTTAAATTTTAAATTTTAAATTTTAAATTTTAAATTTTAAATTTTAAATTTTAAATTTTAAATTTTAAATTTTAAATTTTAAATTTTAAATTTTAAATTTTAAATTTTAAATTTTCAAACCCAAACCCTAATTTTAAATTTTAAATTTTAAATTTTAAATTTTAAATTTTAAATTTTAAATTTTAAATTTTAAATTTTAAATTTTAAATTTAAATTTTAAATTTTAAATTTTAAATTTTAAATTTTAAATTTTAAATTTTAAATTTTAAATTTTAAATTTTAAATTTTAAATTTTAAATTTTAAATTTTAAATTTTAAATTTTAAATTTTAAATTTTAAATTTTAAATTTAAATTTTAAACCTTAAATTTTAAATTTTAAATTTTAAATTTTAAATTTTAAATTTTAAATTTTAAATTTTTAAATTTTAAATTTTAAATTAACCCCTAAACCCTAAACCCCCTAAACCCTAAACCCTAAACCCTAAACCCCAAAAAACCCTAAACCCTAAACCACAAACCCCTAAACCCTAAACCCCAAACCCCAAACCCCAAAACCACAAACCCTAAAACCTGAAACCTCAAACCCTAAACCCTAAACCCTAAACCCTAAACCTAAACCCCTCAAACCCTAAACCCTAAACCCCCAAACCCTATAACCTAAACCCTAAAACAAAAAAGGTCGTCTTAAAAAAAGCAAATCCAAAACTACCATTATTGTTCCAAATTTAAGATTCAACATCCAAACGTAGTCTTTGAAAATTCTTGAAAATTTAAAAGGTTTATAATGAATGTACCAACTAAATATATCTATTCATCTTATGTCAAAGTTCAACCCACAAGTCGATGGCAACTTAAGAAATTCTATAAAAATACAACACCTCATAAAAGATTATGAATAAGCAATCAAACAAGCAAACATTGTCAAATTGTCAAGAATTACCAAACATACATGAACACCATCAATTTGTCAAGAATTACCAAACTTACATGAAGAAAAACTCTTGTGATAAATAGTTAATGCTACCAATTGTGTCACCAGATGTGAATTTGGGACCAAAAGATTCACCTTTCCCAACACCCTAGTAAAGATAGCCATCATCGCCATGATATCCACAACTGTTAGACTCCAATGAATGATGTAACAAAGAATGAGCGTGATAATCACCGAAAATTTCATTGAATAAAGCACTAAAATACTTTAGAAGGTCAAATTTCAAGTCATTTCGAATGAGCAGGAAAAAAGGTGGTCTTGCTATTTGCTAAAAAGTTGTAGCATCGATTGCATCACATAAAGTTAGGACCATGGCAAGCAACATTACTACGCAGACAGATTGCTAGGAAATCCTACCAACAGGTCAACAAAAATTAGAAATTTGGTACATTCATACAAACCGAAAGCCGATGCCTCTTTAGCATGAAATATCTAGCCTTTGCAGCGAACAATCGAATGTGACCATTGAACTATGACATTTAGCTTTAGGATTGAGCAATTTGATACCTCCACAAATCATCTTAGGCGGGTTATGCAATTACCCAACACTACCGCAAACTATGACATTTTCTAACAAATGAGGATATACATACCCCAAGTTTTGCATTGCTAATGGCCAACAAAACACTAATTCAAGCCTAGCGGGGACCAGCGGCTAAGAAGAAGAGAGGGCCTTACGGGTTGGCGCCGCGTCTTGAAGCTACCGGTGGTGAACCCGATGGAGGTATGCCCCTTGTGCTCGGCGTTTCGATGATCATCTCGGTAGTAGTAGACGACGCGGCGCGTGTGGGGCGGGGTGGTTGGCTGCTGACGACCGACGTCGTGCCCGTGGTGGTTAATGCCGGTACGAAGGACATCTTGTCGGTGGAGACGACGGCGAAGAGGCCTAAGTTGTTGTTGGTGTTGAGCTCGGACTCATGGCACCCCGTCCTCTCTCGTGAGGAACCGCAGCCTTGGCCGTGATGGTCTCCACGGCACGAACAGCAGACTCGGGCACATCCTCGCCGCCCATCGGAGGTCCGCGGGTGGCACGCCGGCCATGGCGAGGCCGCCATGCGGCCTGCGATCCACAGTGGCAATGGCGGCAAGGGCCGGGGCCGGCGCAAGTCCGACACCGTGATGCGGCGAAGCCCGGACGGCGAGGTGGTCGGCCTAGTCTTGTAGCTGCGACAGCGACGACGCGGAGGCGGGCGAGGCGGCGAGAGGCGGTTTGGCGTGGTGTGGGGGTTGGGGGTTGGGGGTTGGGACGATTTCCCTGAGTCAAGAGATCGTGGCCGTGGGAGACTGGGAGTGTCGTGGGACGCAGTTGTTTTGCTATCGTACTGTATGAAGTCATCCGGGCTGTCTATTCTCTGCTTCTTGATCGGACGGACAGGAACGGTAGTAGAAGGACGTACGACGGTAAACTCCTTCTTTTAAGTAGTAGAGATAGATCACCAGGATTGTTGAGGAAGTTGTAATAGATACAGATAGCTGTATTTAGTAGTTTTTGTTAGGTGAGCTTCTCGGCTATAAAGAGAGGCTGGTTCTGTTAATGAAAATTAATAAAGAAATTACTGAAGTCAAGTTTCTACGATTCAGAGCTTTGCGTCGGTTTGGACAAGCCATACTGACGGAAGGGAGAATTGTATTACCTCGTGCTACCACTAGAGATTAGCCATATCACAATCCACTATAGGCCTCATGACTCTCATGTGGACTCATTCCTCTTCCTCCCTTCCGGGCTCGAGGAGAGATTGGCCGGCGGAGAATGGAGCGAGGGACAAAGTCAAGATCTGAGAGAGGAGGCGAGGCGTGGTGAGGCTGTGAGGAGGTCGAGGCGTGGGAGAGGAGGCGGAGGAGGCAGGCTGCAGGCGGTGACTAACAGGTATGGCGAGGATGGAAGGAGGAGGCGATGGTGTGAGAGAGACCGAGAGGAGGCGGGGAGAAAGAGGAGGAGAGAGGCGGAGGAGATTGAGGGTGGTGGGAGGAAGAGGAGGACCAATGATGATGATGGAGGCGGAGGAGGAGAGGAGGGAGGTGTGGGGAAAGGAAGCGAGGAGGAGGCGGTCTTGAGGATCGAGCTAGCGAGGTGACGGGAGGAGAGAGATCGGTGGGGGTTAGGGTTTGTGTTTAGGGGCTTCTTCACGCGATGTTGGCTGTCCGATCACTATCCGTGCAGCCGGAGGGCCTTTCTCTGGACACGATCTCGGCCGTCCAATGACGATCTGACGGGCCAGATTTTTCTGATGGCGTAACCGACGCGAGAGGACAGTCTTTCCAGGCTTTTAGTAATTGGCATATTCCCACACCCCCACGTCACAAAAAACCCCCCTCCGTCTCCTCTCTGCATGCGGAGCCGCCGCAGCCATACACCTCCCTAGATCCAGACCGCGTCTCCGGCGATCCCCGGCCATGGCCACTCGCCGGGCCCTCTCCTCCCTCCTCCGATCCGCCTCCCGCCTCCGAGGGGCCTCCCCTGCACCGCGCTCCCGCGCGCTCCCTCACCACCCGTCCCCGGCCGGCTACCTCTTCAACCGGGCCTCCGCCTACGCCACGTCCGCCGCGGCCCAGGCGGTTCCGTCAACCCCGCCGCCCGCGAACGGGAAGACCGGGGGCGGCAAGATCACCGACGAGTTCACCGGCGCCGGCGCGGTCGGGCAGGTGTGCCAGGTCATCGGTGCCGTCGTGGACGTGCGGTTCGATGAGGGGCTCCCGCCCATCCTGGCGGCGCTCGAGGTGCTCGACCACAACATCCGCCTCGTGCTCGAGGTGGCGCAGCACCTTGGCGAGAACATGGTGCGCACCATCGCTATGGACGGGACCGAGGGGCTCATCCGCGGCCAGCGCGTCCTCAACACCGGCTCCCCCATCACTGTAATGACACATGCGCCTTTTCCTCCTCGTTTCCGCTAGTGCATTTTCATTTTTTACGGTCGAGTTCGATCTAATGAAATGTACATCTACTAGTGTTAGATTTGATCTGGATGTACAGATCTGAGTGGCTAGTATTGTGATTTTACACCTTCTGTTGTGGTTTACTTACCGATAGGTTGCTTGCTTGTGTATGTGAAGTGCTAAAATTGATTTTGTACACTAAGTTTCAAATGTTGTGGTTGTGTTGGTTTTTAGTGGTCTAGACTTCTACTACATGCGTAAATGAATTGCGAAAGTTCATTATGTTCATCGGCGCATAGTGCCCTCGTTGTTGTGGCATAACGAGGTTGCTTTGTAGAAATCTATATGTAAGGTGCTGGTTAGTGAATATTAGATAATTGTTTTAGGTCCACTGAAAAGGGACATTAGTAGGATTAGTTGACAGTCTGCTGCAGAAGCTTTTAGATGTAATCATGCACATCCTTGAGATATTTACAATTACAGAGTCTTACACCAGGAGCACTGTCTTGGAAGTTGAAACCTGACCACCTATAGTGTGCTTCACTATTGTTTTTGACTTGGAAGTTATTCTTCTTTGTAGGTTCCTGTTGGCAGGGCCACACTTGGACGCATCATGAACGTTAGTGGTGAGCAGATCGATGAAAAGGATGACATAAGTAAGTGTCACTTGAGTGTTTGATATGTATTTCTTGTACATATTTATGGAAGAGTTTGTGTAATTATGTTCTATTTTCATGTTCCGTTATAATCGATGATTTTGTATATTGTAGGGACAAACCACTTCCTTCCTATCCATTGTGAGGCCCCTGCTTTTGTTGAGCAAGCCACAAAGCAGCAAATTGTTGTTACTGGAATTAAGGTATAATTTCCATGCCTCTCCTTGAGCCTATGATTATTTAAAAGAAGTCCTTGAATTCAATGTGGTAGCATATTTGCCATCATGTCTTGAGTGTTGATTGAGGTGCAATGGTTCTATTTCTTAGTTATCTGTTCGTAGAGTTTAAAGTTAAATGAATATAATGTTTTCGCATGAAATCTGCAACACAAAAATAAGAATTGAAAACATATTCTGCACTACATTTTTGGTATTTCCGTAGCAAGTTTTGTAGTTACAGTACTATCTGTGTATTGCAGGATTTTCACACAGGCCTTCTGAATTTAGCTTTCTGCGCGAGTCATGGGGGAAAAAGGAATTTTTCTAGTGGAACGTTTCGAAAGCTGTCACGTAAGTTAGTTCTTGTTGTATGGTGATCGCATCAATTCATTTTACCACGTGGTTTGCCTAACAAATTCTTTCAGCAAGTAAGTTTTTGGAATGCTATTTCATCGTGGTATAAACATGAATACTTCTACAAAATTGTAGTTGGTTTACTGAAAGTTACTAGGTCATCTACTCTTTTAGTGTCCTGTGTATAATCCTATATAGATTATTTCGTAAGTTACATACGAAATACACATTGCTTTAAGTACAGATGTTCTAAGCATTTAGATTATGAGATGAATAACACCTATAATTAGTTATTGTAAGGCAAGTGGTTGCACAAGTTTATAATCCATGTTGTGATAATTGCAGAGTATGATAATTTTGCATTGAGGACTAGTTTGGCTAGGAGATCTATGCAAGCGGATATTGTGAATGCTCTTCGTAAAGGTGATCGGCAGCGAGCATCTTTTATGCTTTCGAATTTTCAACACATTAACGGAGCATTGACTTCCGAAGATTTTTGTTATATATTGGAGTATTCTGCAGAAGCACCTGATCCGTTGGTAAATCACTTGCTAAATGCTTGTTTTACCCAAAGCATAAAGTTTGGTATAGTCATTTTGATTATAACTCTTTTTAGAGCTTTTCCTATATTTTTCTAGTTTGTTATGGAGATTCTGGAAATCATGGAGAAGAATAACATACATATGAGTAAAAACATCTACCGATCTGTCACTCGAGCGCTCAGCAAAGGAGGGTATTTGAAGGAGGTACGCCATACTTCTCATTTCTCAAGCAATTTTTTTGGGCTACATAGGCCGCATGAGCCAGCCATATATACAATAAACTAGTAACTCTATATTACAAGGATATATACATTAACAATACTAACTAGTTAAAATGTCAATACGAATGCATCCATCCTTTGTATAAAACTGAAGCTTGGACGCTGTAGGTAAGGCCCCTCATTGAATGGGTATATTATATTCATGCATTTTCCACAATGGCACACCGGTTATTTCTTTCAGGTGTCAATGTACATTCATGTTTGTGCATGGGCATGTCCACAAATATTGCATGCTCACAGTTTGCAGACATTGTTTTATACAATATATTTGTAGGAGAGTGGTGAATCAGACAATGAGTTGTAGGTTCTGCTGCACAATTGTTTCGCAAAACTACGTTTAAGGATGTGTGAGGCAGCTTTACGGAAAATATGTATAAGTACTGTATACTGCATTACTCTACCAAAAACAAGATATGTATATGCTTAAGCGCATTCAATGCTTTGTTTACTCTTGTTTAATGAATTGTTTTGATGGAAATTAGTTATTCAGTTAATTATTTCTTTCTTTTTCTTGTAGACGCAGTCTGCAATTTTTTGCAATTTAAATTTTCTTTCATTTATGCTCATGTGCTATATGTTTACCAGCTCATTGAATAATGTCATATGGACTATCAGTTTTTAAAGGAGATTTGTTTTAGCTCCTTGCAGTTTACAAGTTGTTCACAATCATCTTTCCAATGTAGGCACTTCATTGGCTGACTCTTCTAGAGGGAAAAGAAAGCACATACAGCGCTTTGCCAATTTTTAACATCTTTTTAAGTGCCTGCGGAAGTACTGCAAATCTGAATGATGTTGTATGCTGTCTAGACAAAATGGAAACACATCTTTTTGGGAAGTCTGAAATAACATACTGTGAGCTTCTGAAGGTTTGTATCAACAAATGCTCAATATGCCTATTTATTTAGAAGTTCTTTTTCGTATGAACAAGAAGTATTAGTTCATCAGACTTCCCTGTCGTGGCTGCAACCATGAGAAGACACAGTTGTCCATTATATTGTTGAGTGTTCGGTCCTTATTTTTTTAATTAACATTTGATTGTCTTGATTTGGTTTCATCATTGTATCCATGTGACTACCTCTTAATCTCTTAGGTTTCATCATTGTATCCATGTGATTACCTCTTAATCTCTTATTCTATTGAGTTTCTTGCTGAATACTTGATCACATGTGACCGCAAATCCTTATCGCTTGGTTTCTTTCCTTTTTGTCGGGAACTTGCATATTGATTTTAGTTTCTTTTGCTTCTCTTGTGGAAAGTCGTATGCCCTTTCCTTTTCTATATTTTATGTTTGGTCTTCTCACGTGTTTCTTGGGATACAGTAGCTCTTACCGCATATATTACATGCTGTGCTGATTGTAGTACGTTGAATGCTCATTCTCACATGGTTTTATATCTAATATTGTGACAGCTTGCTTATTTGATTGTTATATCTTTTCAGCTTGCAGTTTTGCAGAGAAATTTGTCTGCAGTTCATGATATATGGAAGGACTGCACTATGTATTATAGCCCAAGCATTATTACACAGAGGAAATTTTTGAGGGCTTTAACTACACTAGGTGACCTTCAATCTGCATATCATATCTTGCAGCATATGGTAGTCCTTGCTGGACGAAGCACTGACCATCTGAGGGTGTCCTCTAAAAGAAAATACCAATCATCAAGATTAGACATTCCTGTACCTGCTTTGAACGAATTAGAAGATCTCAAACTTTTATTGGACTGTGACCTGCCGTCATCATTTCAAGGGAAGGTGGAAACTGGAGAATATCTGACTGATGCACAGCCTGAGTTGTTCCAGGTGGAAACTCAGTCATCGAAACATGAGCAACTAAAGGGTTATGTGGAATTCATTTCTGCTGGTTTGTTCTGCATTCCAATTTCATAAGCCACACACTATAAGCTGCATCTCAATGAGATATATAAATCTTATTTACTTTCTGTTTTGTTCCAGGCGACAATCTTGCTGATAAGTTTGAACTAGACAGTAGGAGCATGGCAAAGACATTGAGATTTGCACCAGTTGCAATAAGGAATTTTTTGCGGTGGTCTTTCAATGATATTATACACGCGTGTGTGCAACTAAACAATTGCCAGTTAGCTGAGCAGTTATTTCTAGAGGTAATAAATATATACGGTTTTGTTGGCTTTGCAGTCTTTGTGTTGAACTTTACCTTACGTATTTCTCTTATTTCATTAAATTTTTGAACATTTCTTTCTTCTGTATGGTTGAAGTGCAGTATGATCACATTCCATTTGCTTACTTCTTTGTTTCATCTGCTGTAGCTGTTTGATCTTAGCATAGGAGGGTCATCATTGTATGGACCTTTGTTTCTCTAATTTTGTGCTTTTGATTTCACCTTCACAAAGATAGTCACAAACACAGAGGGTGAAGCCCATTTCTATGTGAAGCATTATTCCGTAAACATTTGTGGGCCTGCAAAGAAATTTCATTTAAAATTATAGTCGCTAACATGTGGGTCTGCATGCTAGCAACTATTTCTTAATTTGTTCAATGTTTTTCACTTTTTCTGCTATAATCAGTGGAAAATGTAACGTCAAGTGGGAAATTTGCAAGTGCCCTTATTTTAATATTGAAAGCATTTAAACCAAAAAAATTTCACATGCTTACAAACTGTGTTGATAACTTGAAGAAGATCACATCAGAGATCTCTGATGTCTATGTCAAATGTTAACTTTTTTTCCCCAGATGGACAAGATTGGATTACGACCGTCAAAATTTACATATGATGGTTTTATCAAGACTCTGATCACTGGGAAAGGTGTTGCACATGCCATCAAAGCGGTATGCTACTGATAGCTTGCTGTCACTTATGATATTTCCAGTTTTTCTTTACGGGGATTATGATATATCCTGTTACTTGAAAGCATTCATGGTAAATAAATTGATGATTATGCACACCAATTATTTTGTGAAACCCTGTTTTTTGTGAAGAGATACCGTAATGTTAATCATTGTTTACGTACTGTTCATGGAAGCTATTAAGAAAAATTGAACTTTACATCATCATCATCATCATGATTATTATTATATTTTAGCACATATGTTAATTTTTTGTGGTTTCCAGATTGAAGCAATGGAGAGAAGGGGTAGTGAACCTTACAACGATACACTTGCTGCTCTCTCAGTTGGCCATAGCAAAATTTTACAGTTGGATTTGGCTGAGGACTTTTTGGAAAGAATTTCAGAGATACAACCGAAGTATATACATGCTTTTAACGCTCTGCTTTCTGGTTGCGAAATTATGGTAATGCGTTGACTCTGGAAAGAGTTTTTCTGATATATTGGGTTTCTGTCCCTACCTTCCTGGTATCTTAATTTCAGCTCGGTCATTTATGCTAAAACTACCGATCTGCTGCTGTATAGTCTGTCATAATCTGTCTTTTCCCTCTCCAGCTGTCCTTAATACTTGATTATCTGTGTCATATCCACAATAATATTTTTTCTTTAGCTGTCAGTGCACTTTACTTTATTAAAAATATGTTGAAGTTTATTTGTTGGTAATAGGAACTTCAAACTAAATCCCCTCTTATTATTTTTGTAGAATGAACCAGAAAGAGCTATCCGCATACTTGCTAAAATGAAACATCTGAACGTGAAGCCAAATCTCAGGACTTATGAGCTTCTGTTTTCACTATTTACCAACATCAATGTTCCTTATGAAGAAGGAAATGTGCTCTCGCATGTTGATGTTTCCAAAAGGATAAGCATAATCGAGATGGACATGTTAAATAATGAAATCCAGCACAGTTTTGTGTCTATGAAGAATTTGGTATGTTTACTTCCCATCTACTATATATATCTTCCTCTTGTTTTTGTGTACAGTTTAGAAGAAACAAAAAGTATCACTTGTACTATTCTTGCAAGTTTAAAAATCACATGCAGCTCTATGTAGAATTCTCAATAGTTGACTTCTGTGGAAATGACGATTTAATATCTATTGCTACATGACATTTGTTATGGTGTCAGGGTCTGCACATTTTGTTGTTTTCCCCGCTTTCCTTTTTTTTAAAAGAAAAGTGGTCTATCAAGAGAGTTGACACTTAAGTACTTAAGTATAAGGAGTAAGGACACAAAACGTACGTGTCTAACCATTATGTTAAGAAATAATACCATTTTTATGGCTTTATTACCGTGTCCACATCATGCTCTAAGCTGGTTAAAATTTGTAAATGGTTTGTTGCTTGTTCATGTTGGCCTCTCCAAACAAAGGAGATGATTTACGCTTGTCTTGACCTTCTCTATTTTCTTTCCTACACTCCCTGTAATATTTTGATTACTTCAAGGTACTAAACCCACTGTCAGTTCCAGTATTTAATCTGTTATAATGATAAGTGGAAGCAAGGCTTCAATTTATCTGCACAGGATTTCCCAATTGTTTTATTGTTTGTATGTAAGGCTAGCACAACTTACTAATATGGGTGTGTTGGGCCAGGCCTAGGGAAGTAGGAAACAATTGGTTGTGAATGGCATTTCAGAATATTGTCTGTGTGTGGTGATCTAATGACAATCTGGACCATGGCTTGTGCTATATGTTCAAACTAGCATACCACCGGTGTTTTTGTGAAAGTCTTGGATATCATATCCCAAGACCTCACCAGCTAGTCCTCAATATCAGTTCACTGATTGAAATATCATCATGTTGTTTGTCAAAATTTCCGGTTTTGATTGCTAAGATCACTTGTCATTATGATCTTTGATGTTTCTTACAGTGATGGCAAGTCTTGATGTTTAATTTATGCTATTTTAGATACGAGCCTTTGGAGCTGAGGGGATGATAGAGGAAATGCTGAGATACTTGAATGTAGCTGAGAATGTCTTATGGAACATTAGTCTTAATCAAAAGAGTGATCTCTACAGCATTGTGTTGTATTCTCTGGTTAAAGCCAAAGAGGTATGTATTTACTGTTTCTTATTGTTGTGATGAAATGATGAATTGTGCTTATTTTTCCTCTTTATTGGAGAGTATAAATCATGTATTCGAGGCTGCTTTTGATGCTGGGGACTTTTTTTTAATGGAACATTTGATCTTATTGAATTTGATAGACCTTTTTCTGATTTGCAGTCTCACAAAGCAATTAGAACCTTCAAGATCATGAGATCATGTGGTCTTCCAGCCAATATTGCAATTTATAATATCATGATAGAGTGCTGCAAATTGTTACCTTGTATCAAATCACCAAAGACTTTCTCGTCCTTGATGCTCGAGATGGCTTCTGTCCTACGGTTTTGACTTTTACATCTCTCCTAAAGGTAAGTTTGGTTAAATGCAGAGCTGTCACTACTCACTATACATTTTTTTGAATTAATACAGTGCTAATTCCTTTGTTTGAGTTGATTTGAATTTTTTAGATCCATTGACGTGAGGTCAAGTTTTTCCATGACAGGTTGTATTAGCGAAGAGGATTTTGAAGAACCTTTGGATCATTGGACATATGCATAATTGAAGGAATTGACTGACATAGGCCTTTTCAACACAATACTCTCAGAGGCAAATAAAAAAGTACGTTCACGATAAAATTGATTTACTATTCGTTCCCAGAATAATGTTGGAGTTAAACTCATGTCTGAACATTCTTCGCAGGGTCAGATTCATGTTGTTGAATATATTGTTGAATGTATTCGCCGAGCAAAAATTCAATCTGATCAATCAACGCTTTGGTACACATTTTGTGCCTATGTGGATTATGAATGGTACAATACGGCAATTGAGGCATTGCAAGTCCTCAGTGTGAGAATGATATTTGAGGATGCCAGCATTCTTAAGGAAAAAGGAGTAATTTTAGAAGATCTAATCCTTAGTGAAGAGCCAGACGCTGAATTAAGGATCATGAAGACATTTGAAGCAACTAAAGAACATCTTGCGACGGCCTTACTGAACCTGAGATGGTGTGCAACAATGGGTTCCACCATCTCTTGGTCACCCGATGAGAGTCTCTGGGCAAAGAGACTGGCATCCTCTTATGATGCTAAGTTGCTAACAAGATATCAATCACATATGGCCTAAAACAAGAAAAATAATCAGTATGTGATATCAAATAAAGCGTTGGTACCAAAGTTTACCAGATATTGGACCTGAAAAACAGATACAAGTGATCATTCGATCAGGATTACACGAGTTTAGTTGGTATAACAATAAAAGCATCAACAAGAAAAGCATGGCATAAATCAAATGGCATTAACAAATTTGCAAATAACAGCACAAAGTAAAAGATGAACATATTCTATTTTCAGCTGCATTCATTCCAAAATGCAACGTGAGCAGTTCACTGAACCGCCTCCATAAACCAGAGAACCAACCCCGCGAGCGACCAAAGGGCTGCTCCTCCACACTTCCCTGTTCCCGTAGGCAAGTCCACCTGCAAATCCCTCCTTTCGATGTCTCCAGTCCCCATATTGGCATATTCCCGCACCCCCCAGCTCACTCCCCCCGGCCCCCTCCCCTCTCCATGCGGAGCCGCCGCAACCAAACGCTTCACCTCACAAAAGTCTAACCCTAGATCCAGACCGCGTCTCCAGCGATCCCCGGCCGTGGCCACTCGCCGGGTCCTCTCTTCCCTCCTCCGCTCCGCCCCCGCCTCCGAGGGGCCTCCCCTGCATCGCGCTCCCACGCGCCCCCTCACCGCCCGTCCCCGGCCGGCTACCTCTTCAACCGGGCTGCCACCTATGCCACGGCCCAGGCGGTAACGTCGACCCCGCCGCCTGCGACCGGGAAGACCGGGGGCGGCAAGATCACCGACGAGTTCACCGGCGCCGGCGCGGTCGGGCAGGTGTGCTTGGTCATCGGGGCTGTCGTGGACGTGCGGTTCGATGAGGGGCTCCCGCCCATCATGACGACGCTCGAGGTGCTCGACCACAACATCCGCCTCGTGCTCGAGGTGGCGCAGCACCTTGGCGATAACATGGTGCGCACCATCGCTATGGACGGGACCGAGGGGCTCGTCCGCGGCCAGCGCGTCCTCAACACCGGCTCCCCCATCACTGTAATGACACATCCGCCTTTTCCTCCTCATTTCCGCTCGTACATTTCCATTTTTTACGATCGAGTTCGATCTAATGAAATGTACATCTAGTAGTGTTAGATTTGATCTGGATGTACAGATCTGTTGTGGTTTACTTACCGATCGGTTGCTTGCTGGCTTGTGGTGGTCTATCGGTTTTGGATGTGTAGTGCTAAAATTGATTTTGTACACTAAGTTTCAAATGTTGTGGTTGTGTTGGTTTTTAGTGGTCTAGACCATTGAAAAAATTCCCGGGCGGGGTCCGGGATCCAAAATCCCGGACGGTTTCTTTCCTGCTTTCAAATTCAAATTTCAGTTTTCGAAATTCGGCTGGTTTTTAAGCAAATTCACTTGAAATTCATCCGAAAAAACCGGTTTGACCCGTTTACCCTGCCGGTTACCGTTCCCGCCCCCCTGTCGGGATTTGGTCCGGTACCGATTTTGTGATCCCTGGTCTAGACGTCTGTCTAGTAGATGCGTAAATTAATTGCGAAAGTTCGTTATGTTCATCGGCGCATAGTGCCCTCGTTGTGACATAAGGAGGTTGCTTTGTAGAAATCTATATGTAAGTTGCTGGTTAGTGAATATTAGATAATTGTTTTAGGTCCATTGAAAATGGACATTAGTAGGATTAGTTGACAGTCTGCTGCAGAAGCTTTTAGATGTAATCATGCACATCCTGGAGATATTTACAATTACAGAGTCTTACACCAGTAGCGCTGTTTTGGAAGTTGAAACATGACCACCTATAGTCTGCTTCACTATTGTTTTTGGCTTGGAAGTTATTCTTCTTTGTAGGTTCCTGTTGGCAGGGCCACACTTGGACGCATCATGAATGTTACTGGTGAGCCGATCGATGAAAAGGGTGACATAAGTGCCTCTTGAATGTTTGATACGTATTTCTTGTACATATTTATGTAAGAGTTTGTGTAATGTTGTTCTATTTTCATGTTCCATTATAATCAATGATTTTGTATATTGTAACTGGTACGTATTTTTTAATTTCTCTGTGAAGTACCGCAAATCTGAATGATGTTGGATGCTGTCTAGAGAAAATGGAAACACTTCTTTTTGGGAAGTCTGAAATAACATACTGTGAACTTCTGAAGGTCTGTATCAACAAATGCTCAATATGCCTATTTATTTAGAAGTTCTTTTTCATATGAACAAGAAGTATTAGTTCATCAGACTTCCCTGTTGTGGCTGCAACCACGAGAAGACACAGTTGTCCATTATATTGTTGAGTGTTTGGTCCTTATTTTTTTAATTAACATTTGATTGTCTTGATTTTTAGTTTCCTTTGGTTTCATCATTGTATCCATGTGACTACCTCTTAATCTCTTAGGTTTCATCATTGTATCCATGTGACTACCTTTTAATCTCTTATTCTATTGAGTTTCTTGCTGAATACCTCATCACATGTGACCGCAAATCCTTATCGCTTGGTTTCTTTCCATTTTGTCGGGAACTTGCATATTGATTTTAGTTTCTTTTGCTTCTCTTGTGGAAAGTCGCATGCCCTTTCCTTTTCTACATTTTATGTTTGGTCTTCTCACGTGTTTCTTGGGATACAGCAGCTCTTACCGTATATATTACATGCTGTGCTGATTGTAGTACGTTGAATGCTCATTCTGACATGGTTTTATATCTAATATTGTGACAACTTGCTTATTTGATTGTTATATCTTTTCAGCCTGCAGTTTTGCAGAGAAATTTGTCTGCAGTTCATGATATATGGAAGGACTACATTACACAGAGGAAATTTTTGAGGGCTTTAACTACACTAGGTGACCTTCAATCTGCATATCATATCTTGCAGCATATGGTAGTCCTTGCTGGACGAAGCACTGACCATCTGAGGGTGTCCTCTAAAAGAAGATACCAATCATCAAGATTAGACATTCCTGTACCTGCTTTGAACGAATTAGAAGATCTCAAACTTTTATTGGACTCTGACCTGCCATCGTCATTTCAAGGGAAGTTGGAAACTGCATAATATTTGACTGATGCACAGCCTGAGTTGTTCCAGGTGGAAACTCAGTCATCGAAACATGAGCAACTGAAGGGTTATGTCGAATTCATTTCTGCTGGTCTGTTCTGCATTCCAATTTCATAAGCCACACACTATAAGCTGCATCGCAATGAGATATATAAATCTTATTTACTTTCAGTTTTGTTCCACTATTGTTTTGACTTGGAAGTTATTCTTCTTTGTAGGTTCCTGTTGGCAGGGCCACACCTAGACACACCATGAACGTTACTAGTGAGCCGATCGATGAAAAGGGTGACATAAGTAAGTGTCTGTTGAATGTTTGATACGTATTTCTTGTACATATTTACGGAAGAGTTTGTGTAATCATGTTCTATTTTCATGTTCCGTTATAATCGATGATTTTGTATATTGTAGGGACAAACCACTTCCTTTCTATCCATTGTGACGTCCCTGCTTTTGTTGAGAAAGCCACAGAGCAGCAAATTCTTGTTACTGGAAGAGTAAAGTCCATTACCGGTCCTTAAACTTTTTATGCTGTGTCATCCCGATCCATAGACTTTCAAAGTGTATCATCCCGGTCCCTAAACACTGTTTGGGTCTCAAATTAGTCCTTAAACTTTTTATGTTGTGTCATCCCGGTCCATAGACTTTCAAAATGTGCCATTACTGTGCCTAAGTAAGAGAGCTATGTTTGAGACCCAAACAGTGTTTAGGGACCGGGATGACACACTTTGAAAGTCTATGGACCGGGATGACACAGCATAAAAAGTTTAAGGACCGATAATGAACTTTACTCTTACTGGAATTAAGGTATAATTTCCATGCTTCTCCTTGAGCCTATGACTATTTAAAAGAAGTCCTTGAATTCAATGTGGTAACATATTTGCCATCATGTCCTGGGTGTTGATTGAGGTGCAATGGTTCAATTTCTGACAGGTCGTGGACACGCTTGCACCGTACCAAAGGGGTGGGAAAATTGGTCTTTTCGGTGGTGCAGGAGTCGGTAAAACTGTCCTTATCATGGAGTTGATCAACAATGTTGCTAAGGCCCATGGTTAGTATTGTATAGAGTTTCATGGTCTATATCGTTCAGTCGCCTTTTCTGTTTTGCTGTTTATAATTGATTAATTTGTTTTATGTTAAGGTGGTTTCTGTGTGTTTGCTGGTGTCGGAGAACGTACCCGTGAAGGTAATGACCTGTACAGGGAAATCATTGAAAGTGGTGTCATTAAGCTTGGTGACAAGCAGGTAACTGGTACAGATTTCTTAATTTCTCTGTGAAGTTTACATATGCAACGCTATCCTTCTTATCTATCGGTTTTGGTGGCAGAGTGAAAGCAAGTGTGCTCTTGTCTATGGGCAAAAGAATGAGCCCCCGGGCGCTCGTGCTCGTGTTGGGTTGACTGGTTTGACTGTTGCTGAACATTTTCGTGATGCTGAGGGACAAGATGTGCTTCTATTTATTGACCACATTTTCCGTTTCAGTCAGGTAATTTCTGCAGGACATTTCTTCGGTCTAGGAAGTACCAACACAAATCTTGTGCACCAAAAGGCATTAATTAACATCAGCTTTACTGCCATGATACTGCCTGTGCTCCACTTAGTACAAAAACACCCTTTTTGAACGACTGTCATATTTTAACTTATTCTTTGAATTCACAGTCGCTAATAAGTCTCACTATTGTGCTTTTGGTCACCCCTTGATGTCAGGCAAACTCTGAGGGGTCTGCTCTTCTTGGACGTATTCCATCTGCTGTTGGATACCGACCAACTCTTGCTACTGATCTTGGAGGACTGCAAGAGCGGATACTCTGCGGATTACAACAACAAAGAAGGGTTCTTTTACATCTGTGCAAGCTATTTATGTGCCTGCTGATGACTTGACGGATCTTGCTCCTGCTACTACCTTTGCCCATCTTGATGCTACTACTGTGTTGTCACGACAGGTTTATCCACCTGGCCTAGTACATTATGTACACAATGTGCTCATTATGACTTGAACGAGCTACCTGTGCAGATTTCTGAGCTTGGTATTTATCCTGTTGTCGATCCTCTGGACTCCACATCCAGAATACTTTCTCCCCACGTGCTGGGCGAGGAGGGAGGGCGGTGGCAACAAGGCGACGAGTTAGGTTGGGCGAGGCGGCGGGGGCGAGTGCGAGGAAGAGGCAGCGGAGCGGCGAAGGCGTCATCGACTGGGCAGCGGCTACGTCGGGCGGTGACTCATGTATATGGTTAGTGTTGTATAGAGTCGCTAGTCTATTGCACATGGTTGCTCATGTGGCCCATGTAGCTCAAGTATGGGTGTGTATATACCCCTCATAATTAATAGAAAAGACATTAATTGTGTCACTCTCCTAGTTCTAACAAGTATCACCAAAGAACGAAAACTTTACATAAAAGATATAATGTATTAGATGATACAAGTGTATGTTGCTAACTTACTAATACCAATTCTCTATTTAGAGTGGACTAAAGCTGCTATGTTACATTCTCTATTTAATAGTATTGCGAGTTTAGGTGTTGGGTTCACAGTTCCATCGTAGAATGTTCATTGATTCTTCATCTTAATTTAAGCAGCAACAGCAGAGTCTCTGGCTTATCTATTCCTTAGATGTTGGTTATTCTCAGCTTTGTCAATTCCTGGAAATTGGCACAGTATACAGTAATAAGGACATAACCCAGTCAACAATGAAAACTCGGTCAGATACTGATAAAGGTTATGGATAGTCAATAACTACTTAGGAATTAAAGATCTGAATTAAAGATAGAATTAAAGGTTACTATACTGTCAATTTACATTAACTACTTAGGAATTAAAGATCTGAATTAAGCTGCCAGGACGTCAAGTAATCCGGTCAGGAGGGAGTATTCAATTGTTAGACACAAGTCTATCGTGGTTAGCGATATATCATCAGGTCTATGTCATTATCTGTAATTGGTTCAGCACATATATAGGTAGCTCCATTCCATATATCACAAAATATATACCATTTACATCATACCTGACTATATGCATCCTACATAGTTCAAATTCTTCCAGCTTCCAATCGAGCTTTCAATCTATGTCCCATATCATCCTACATAGTAACTTTTTCTCTTTTTCTTCTTCAATATAATAACTTTTGCATCTAGGGCCCGAAAAAGATTGTCAAAGTAAATTGAACTCAAAGTTGTACCATAGTATATTACAATAAGAACCAATTGTACCATAGTATATTACAATAAGATTCGAACTTGTGGTGACAAACAATACCTTGAAATGTCCTCTTGCAACTCACAAACACTATATCCTTCCATTGCTTCTCCCATATTGAATCACAAGAAAATAGTTCATATTATTGGAAGGTACAACCATCGCTAAAGCGAAAGTAAAATACTCCATTAATTATCAATTTACCTTCATCATCATCATTATTAAATCCAATAAACCAATCTTTTGTCTGCAGATTAGAGCCTCAAGGCTTTTAGGGATAATGAGGTCCTATTTTTACCAATAAGTTCTGCGCCAAAGAAGATCAACGCCGATTCAGATGACACCAGATCGACAGAATTGCTAGAAAATCTCTAGCCATCAAAGACAAGATTGGGTAGACATCTGTGTTTTCTTCCACCAACCCAAAACATCAAAATTCTCATCGAGTTCAGTGGCCCTAGGATCTTGTAAGTATGTGTCCAATTCTGGATAATTGTGCACGTGCTTCTAGATTTGTGAACTGAACTGCGGCGAAGGCAAATTCTACCCGCTCGTTTATCAAAAATGCACTCCCGGAGAACTAGGATCACTAGCAACCATATGTTCATTTGACTGCACAAATGTAGGCAAGGCGCTGCTCCTCACAATTTTCTCATACTCAATAATACTTACCTACGTATATGCGCACTCCTCATCTTTTCCTCAACATCTTGTTCAAGAGTATGAAAATAGAACCTAAGAAAGTCAAATTTTTGTGAAGGGTCCAACACTCACGCAATAAGAAGCACAACATTTGGCTTAGACCAATACTTCTCAAACTTGACATACATAACACGAGCCATCTCCTTTAGAAGCTCATCTTGATTCCACCTTTCATCAAGTAAAACATCCCGAATCGCCAACACCAATTTCAAAAGGAGGTGTCTTTGTAGGGTGTCGATTCCATTTGAAAATGCCTTTGTGGCATCACTAAAAGCTTGTAAAACCCATGAAGAGCTTGAGCCTTTGCCCAATCTTCCTCGGTTGGAGCATCATAGTATTGCTCAAGAGCATATCTATTGAGAGCAATCTTATACTCCAAAGCCTCATGGATCATATCATATGTTATGTTCCATCTATGAGGACATCCAAGATTAATACGACTTTGTTTTGAGGCCCAATCTCTCAACAACTGAATTAAAGATCTGTGATTCGTGATGGTGAGGATGTGACTGTTTTAACAATGTCCCGCCCCTCCCAATTGCATGAACAACCACCTTTAGTCCATCTTGAACCATGATATTGAGCACATGAGCAACAAGACCTTACATGGAAGTCCCGACTCTAAGAAACATTTCAAGACTCAACGTGTCGCAATAAGTCCTTTGCGACTTTGTCATTAACACTTGCGTTATCCAATGTTAATGTAAGCGATTTTGCCGATTAAGTCCCACTCTACCAAACAAGAGGTAATTGCATCTCGGACAAAGATAAGATGTATGTGGATAGGAAGTTTGCTTGAATGATATGATTACCTTATGAAGCTTGAATTCCTCATCAATATAGTCTTGCTGTGACACAAAGATACCCTAGGTTTTGGTTTGATGTCAGAGATCTGTGATCAAATTGACATGAGAGACTAGTTTTTGACACTAGCAAGCAACCGCTTTTCTCCTCTTCATATAGTGCAAGACAGTCTCGAGCGAATAGTTTGCCTACCAACTACTATGAAAGATGGATGGAAGTACTTCAGTAGCTTCTTCCAATAAGGATCATCAGCTTTTCGAAATGCAATCTCCGCACTAATGAAAAACTTGGCAATTAGTGCACGACACACTTGAGGGTCAAAGAGAGTCGATCCTCATCCATGGCCTGCTCTTGCAACTCACCGTAAATCTCTCCTATCTTCATGTGGAATATTATGACAATGAAATCCTATATGCCTATTCAGATGATTAGTGCCTTTCCCATGTTCACAAGATAATTTCATCTTACAAGATTTACATCAACGCCTTTTCTTTACCATCTATAGTTTCTAACTCAACGTATTCCCGGACTTTAGCCCTTTTCTTTCGCATGCGACTTGGCGGGTCACCCGAGGTCACGACTATCCACCGAAATTTCGACATGGAAGCCTCTCCATTATAAATAAATTACCTAGTGAAAAAAATGAAATGAACACCTATTGCAAATGTAATGAACATGGTTATCCAAATGTGAAATGTATATCCTTGTACCTTAAGGAAGACACAAGATCGACCAAATAGCTCGATGGCTCAACAGTGGAGAATGTAGACCTTGTCAAAAGCATGTATTAAGAGTGAGAATGAAGACTACTAACCCATATGTTGTATCAAATTCACAGTAAGCAAATGAAAACAATTTTCACCATCAATTGTTATTAAGAGTGAGAATGAATACTACGAAGAGAAATTATATCCTTAATTGTTCGCACAATATCACAAAGAATATCACATCAATTGATCGCACAATATCACAACAATTCACATATGAACACTCTATAGTTTGAAGTCACAATTGTAGAGTGAGGGTGCTACAACACTCCATAGGATACACCTACGATTATTCACATATGAACACAATATCACAGGGCTTCACAAAGAATATCTCAAGAATATCATACAGACGGAAAGAAGCGCGGATCGCACCTTGGGGGTTATACTGGTCGTGAGTCGGCTCCATCCGTGAGAGGAGATGCTTGTAGAGGCGCCCTGCCGAGATCTTGCGCGATCGTGGCCATGAGAGAGGAGATCTGCGTGAGGCGCCCATCGAGATCTTGGCGCGGAGGAGGCCGACGAGAGAGATGGCGCGCCATGCGCCGGGCAGAGAGTGAGGCGCCCAGACCTCTGAGTTGAGAGATGCTGTGAGTGAGGCGCTCTAGTCGAGGATCTTGGCGGAGGAGGTCAAGAGGAGAGATGGCGCGGTCAAGGCCATGGAGGAGGCGGCCTGCACCTCCGGCCGAGGAGATGCTTAGTGGGGAGAGCCGAGCCGGTGGTGGGCGTGTGGGGAGTTACGGGAGTCGGGAGATGAGGTGATGAGGCAACCCTATTCCCGTCAAGTGGGTCACAAGATTGATTGGGCCCTTACACGCCCAAAATTTCGATAAATTTCGGCCTCAACCCAATCCTATTTAAAGTTGGCCCAATCCTATCCTTACCCCTTTTTATTTCTACCCATTTAATACAACCCAAAATAAATCCATTCACCGCCCGATCCTTCTACCGATAAATCATGGCCCATTACCAGGCCTAATGTTGCTAACTTACTAATACCAATTCTCTATTTAGAGTGGACTAAAGCTGCGTTACATTCTCTATTTAATAGTATTGCAGAGTTTAGGTGTTGGGTTCACCGTTCCCCGTAAGAGGCAGGCTTCGCCTCCGGCCAAGGGCATGGCGGAGGGCGGTTGCAACAAGGCAACGAGTTAGGTTGGGTGAGGCGGCGGGGGTGAGTGCGGGGAAGAGGCAGCGGAGCGGCGTTGGCGCCACTGACCACACGCGGTGGCAACATCGGGAGGGCGGTGGCTCGCCTGTCGGGGGACGGGGTAGGCGGTCGCTGTAGAGAGATGAGTTAGGAGAGGAGGCGGCCCAACCTTTATTCGCAGCATCCGCTATGCCATTCTCGTGCTCCGCCTCTGCCTCGCCCCTCGACGAGACTGATCTTGAGGGGCTTCAGATTCCGGCACGTGACAGTCGCGCAAGCCACGACAACACGGGAGGAGGTGAGATCCTAGTCTGTAGATGGGGAAGCGATGTTGCTTGCCTTGGGGTCGCTAGCGACGGACGGCAGCTGGGCTACCTTGGGCGGGTTGAGACTTGGATCCTCTGGCTCGATGGAGCTACGCCCCAGAGTGCAACCCTCCTAAATATCCACATCCGATGCGATTTAACGGCTCCTCCTTTGTCTAGCCCATGTAGCTCAAGTATGGGTGTGCATATACGTAACAATACTAGCTAGTCAAAATGTCAATACGAATGCATCCATCCTTTGTATAAAACTGAAAAGCTTTGACGCTGTAGGTAAGGCCCCTCATTGAATGGGTATATTATATTCATGCATTTTCCACAATGGCACACTGGTTATTTCTTTCAAGTGTCAATGTACGTTCATGTTTGTGTATGGGCATGTCCACAAATATTGCATGCTCACAGTTTGCGGACATTGTTTTATACAATATATTTGTAGGAGAGTGGTGAATCAGACAATGAGTTGTAGGTTTTGCTGCACAATTGTTTTGCAAAACTACGTTTAAAGATGTGTGAGGCAGCTTTACGGAAAACATGTATAAGTACTGTATACTGTATTACTCTTCCAAAAAACAAGATATGTATATGCTTGTAAGCGCATTCAATGCTTTCTTTACTCTTGTTTAATAAATTATTTTGATGGAAATTAGTTATTCAGTTAATTATTTCTTTCTTTTTCTTGTAGACGCGGTCTGCATTTCTTTGCAATTTAAATTTTCTTTCATTTATGCTCATGTGCTATATGTTTACCAGCTCATTGAATAATGTCATATGGACTATTAGTTTTTACAGGAGATTTGTTTTTGCTCCTTGCAGTTTACAAGTTGTTCACAATCATCTTTCCAATGTAGGCACTTCATTGGCTGGCTCTTCTAGAGGGAAAAGAAAGCACATACAACGCTTTGCCAATTTTTAACATCTTTTTAAGTGCCTGCGGAAGTACTGCAAATCTGAATGATGTTGGATGCTATCTAGAGAATGGAAACACATCTTTTTGGTAAGTCTGAAATAACATACTGTGAGCTTCTGAAGGTCTGTGATGCAGGTCGGGTGCCCAATCTTTCGATGAGATTGATAACTATCAATTTTGGCGCGATCCGACTACAACCGTACGATGACGTTTGCGCCTTAGCAGTCGTTGAAGCAACAGACCCTGACTCTTTTGATGATTGTGGCCGGCTCGGATGGAATTTGAATATGAGGATGGATCCGTTGGAAAGTAGACTTGATAAGCTTTCCATGAAGTCCGAGAACGTCCCAAAGGGAGTCCGTATGAAGAAGTTACGGTCGTTTAAACTTAGTACTATCGCAGAAGTCCGAATCCAAATCGAAAACAAGCCTAACTCGAACTCTTGCTTGACTCGGATCCAATGTGACGTGGTGACCTCCATTATGCCTTCCATGTCTCCGCATGCCTCTCCTTGGTCATTTCCCATGTTCCTAAGCACAATTAAATCATTTGCATTAGGTAGCGGTCTATTCTCAGTAATATATAAACCTAGGAACGAATTCACCTGGTAATTAAGTTGGCGAACACGAGTTCGAGTAAGTTGTCCTTGTAACACTGGTTGTGAATGAGTTGCGTGTAGACGCGGTTGTATCCATGGTAGAGATGTTCTCATCTCCTCCACTTCTTGCATTTGAGTCATCATCGACTCAAGCTCATCCTCTTCTCCCAAGTAATGTTTCAAATCTTCAATGTTAAATGTGGTGCTAACCCCAAAATCTGTAGGCAGTTAAAGCTTGTATGTATTATCATTAATCTTTTTTAACACTTTGAAAGGACCATCAGCTCTAGGCATCAATTTTGACTTTCTCAATTCAGGGAACCTATCTTTTCGCATGTGCAACCAAACAAGATCTCTAGGTTCAAAAGTTAGATGTTTTCATCCCTGACTATCAGCACGTTTATATTTAGCATTCATGCACTCTATATTCTCCTTAGTTGTCTCATACATTTTTAAAATCAATTCAGCACGTTTAGCATCAAAGTTCAATTTCTCCGAAGATGGAATAAGCACTAAATCAATAGGAGCACGAGGCACAAAACCATAAACAACCTTAAAAGGGCACATCTTTGTAGTAGAATGCAATGAACGATTATAAGCAAACTCAATATGAGACAAGTATTCTTCGCACATTTTTAAATTCTTTTTCAACATAGCCATAAGCATTGTAGATAAAGTTCTATTCACGACTTCAGTTTGTCTATCAGTTTGGGGATGACAAGTAGTCGAAAATAACAGCTTAGTCCCCAATTTAGTCCATAAAGTTCTCCAAAAGTGGCTAAAGAATTTAGCATCACGATCTGAAACTATAGTATTAGGCACACCATGCAAACGAACAACTTCACGAAAGAATAAATCAGCAATATTGGCAGCATCATTGCTCTTATGACATGGTATAAAGTGGGCCACCTTAGAAAACTTATCAACAACCACGAATATACTATCCCTCTCCTTCTTTGTTCTAGGCAATCCTAACACAAAGTCCATCGAAATATCTTTTCACGTAACGCTAGGAACAGGTAGACGTATGTATAAACCATGAGGATTAAGTCGTGACTTAGCTCTTTGACATGTAGTGCAGCGGGCAACGTAGCGCTCGATGTCCCGTCCCATCTTTGGCCAAAAGAAATAATCAGCAAGTATATTCTCCGTTTTTTTCATGCCAAAGTGTCCCATCAGCCCGCCCCCATGCGCTTCCTGTAACAACAACAAACGAACGGAGTTAGCTGGAATGCATAGCTTGTTAGCTCTAAACACAAACACATCATTAATGACGAATTTGTTCCACATTTTCTCTTCTTTACAATTCAACAATATATCTGTAAAATCAGTATCATGCACATATTGCTCTTTAATAATCTCTAATCCAAAAATTTTGAAGTCAAGTTGTGAAAGTACGGTATATCTCCTAGATAAAGCATCAGCAATAACATTCTCCTTCCCCTTCTTGTGTTTTATGACATAAGAAAAAGACTCAATAAATTCTACCCACTTTGCATGTCTACGGTTCATTTTAGCTTGACTTCGAATATACTTTAAAGATTCATGATCAGAATGTATAATAAATTCTTTGGGCCATAAATAATGTTGCCAATTTTCTAAAGTTCGAAATAGTGCATATAACTCCTTATCATAAGTAGAATAGTTCAAACTAAGCCCACTCAATTTCTCACTGAAGTATGTTATAGGTTTACCTTCTTGTAACAACACGCCACATAAACCAATTCCACTGGCATCACATTTTAGTTAAAAAGTCTTATTAAAATCAGAGAGTTGGAGTAGTGAGGCATGTGTTAACTTATCTTTCAACGTGGTGAAGGCGTTCTCCTGTGCGGCGTTCCAAACAAATGGCACGCCCTTCTTGGTGAGCTCATTCAATGGTGCAGCGATCCTTCATGAAACGGCGATAGAATCCAGCAAGTCCTAAAAAGCTCCGCACCCGTGTGACCGTGTTAGGAGTCGGCCAATTCTGTATTGCTTCAATCTTGGCTTGATCAACTTCAATTCCCTGTAGAGTAACAACATAGCCAAGAAACACGACTCGATCGGTGCAAAAGGTGCACTTCTCAAGGTTACCAAATAAACGTGCACCACGTAAAGCATTAAAAACAGCACGTAAATGGTTAAGATGTTCCTCTAATGATTTGCTATATATCAATATATCATCAAAATAAACCACCACAAATCTACCAATGAAAGCACGCAAAACTTCGTTCATTAGTCTCATGAAGGTGCTAGGTGCATTAGTTAAACCAAAAGATATTACTAACCACTCATATAACCCAAACTTAGTTTTAAATGCTTTTTTCCATACATCGCCTAATTTTATGTGAATTTGATGATATCCACTACGCAAATCAACCTTGAAGAAAACAACAGAGCCACTCAATTCATCAAGCATATCATCTAACCTAGGAATAGGATGACGATACCTAATGATGATATTATTGATTGCTCTACAATCCACACACATGCGCCAATATCCGTCTTTCTTAGGCACTAAAATGACCGGAACAGCACAAGGACTAAGAGATTCGCGCACATACCCTTTATCAAGCAATTCTTGAACTTGGCGCTAAATTTCTTTAGTTTCTTCCGGATTGGTCTTGTATGGTGCGTGGTTGGGCAATGATGCGCTAGGGATTAAATTAATTTGATGCTCAATCCCTCGAAGCGGTGGCAACCCCGGCGGTATGTCCTTCGGAAAGACATCTTTGTACTCCTGCAAAATGTTAGTGACATCAGGAGGCAAAGAAGAAGGTATATCCTCAAATGAAAACAAAGCATCTTTGCAAACTAATGCATTGCAAACAGAATTACTAGCATCCAATTCGGTCATATCAGATTTGGTAGCAAGAAAACTAGCACCTTTCAATTTAATTTCTTTATTCTTCACATGAGCAGATTTAGGTTCTTTCTTCTTATGTTGCTCAAGCTCTTTTGCTACAATCTGATTTTCGCTCTTAGCATTCTCTAGATTCTTCTCTCTACTAGTTCTAGCAAGTTCATCTTTAACAATTTGTTCAGGAGTCATAGGATGCAGCACAATTTTCTTTCCTTTGAACATGAGAGAGTGTTGATTATTCCTACCGTGATGCGCACAATCAGTATCGTATTGCCAAGGTCTTCCTAATAACAATGAACAAGCTTGCATAGGAACAGCATCGCAATCAACATAATCATGGTATGAACCCATAGAAAAGTGTACTCTCACCATCTGTGTTACCTTCAACTTGCTATGGGTGGGGATGAGGGTTGGTCGGCAAAGCAAGCTTCTCCACCATATCCATACTCGCCAAATTGTTGCAACTCCCACCATCAACAATTATGCAAATCGAACATTCCTTGACAACGCCCTTGATTTGAAATAAATTATAGCGCTGATTTTGCTCGGCACGAGAAACTTGAGCACTTAGTACACGTTGCACTATAATGCTCAAATACTTGTCGGCATCTTCAGCGCCAACGTGTTCCTCATGATCAGATTCATCATCATGTCCTGCAGGGTCAGTTGCAAGCATAGCATATGTTTCATCATCAAAATCGCTAGCAAAGGAATACCCACCATCATCGCGTATAATCAGTATGCGCTTGTTTGGACAGTCCCGCATCATGTGTCCATAGCCTTTACAACAATGGCATTGAACGTCCTTTGTTCGTCCTGTTGAAGCAACCGAAGAGGAGGTTTTTGCAGAAGCTTATGGTGCTGATTTGGCTGCTTTAGAAACTCGTGGTGCTGAACTTGAAATAGTGGGGTGCTGCTTGTTGTTGGAGAATAACGGTGGTGGTGCAATAGTGGACGAGGCAGTAGGGGTGCGTGGCGTCCATGAGTTTGTGCGACCTGCAGAAGGGTTAGATCGTGTCCTCGTCTGGCGTCCCTGCAATTCACATTTAGCTTTGCAAGCAATATGAAACAATCTAGTAATGGAGTTGTAATCTTTATAATCAAGGATGTTTTGAATTTTTCGATTCAACCCTCCCACAAACCTAGCCATGGAGGCCTCCTCATTTTCAACTAAATCACAACGCAACATACCAATTTGTAATTCTTGATAGTAGTCTTTCACAGATTTTGTACCTTGTCGTAAGCGTTGCAATTTATTTAACAAATCACGAGCATAATATGAGGGAACAAATCGATGCCACTTAAGCAATTTTAAAGCCTCCCGAGTGTTCGGAATGTTATTGGGATGTTGACGGCAACGTTCTTTCCACCAAACAAAAGCAAAGTCGGTAAATTCACAAGTAGCAGCTCTAACTTGTCTAATCTCAGGAAAGTTATGGCAAGCAAATTTTTGATCTACGGAAAACTCCCATGTGAGATAAGCATCAGGATCATATTTTCCAGCAAAAGAAAGTATAGTGAATTTAATTTTACCAAAAGCATCATTATGGTCACGTACTGCACGTTGATTTCTTTCCATACATTGACGATTGTGACGAAGCCGATGATGGTTGCGATCATTGTGAACATTGACTCCATCGGTCTCCGTATCAACAGTGTAGTTGTTCACATCTTCTTCCACCTCATCTGTCGAAGAGTGGGCAACACGTGGTGTGTGGCGAGCAGGAGGATCCTCCACTCTTGGCTCACCCTGGGCCATAGTTTCAGCAAGTGGCTGACGTTCGAGGAGCGCAACACGTGTGTAGAGCGCCGCGGGGTTGTCATTGATCTTATCCAAGGCATCGCGAACACTCTCACCGAGCGAGTGCCCAACGTGCCGCATGAGCTCTCGTGCGAGGTGTGAGATCTCTCACCCGCATGCTCCAAAGAGTGGTCGTTGTTTCCACCATGTGTAGATCCGTGTGACCCTGCCATCGTTAGTAGAAAACAAAGAACAAATCACAGTGTATATGTCCCTATCAACTACTAGGTTCTGGCGTTTCAACAATAGCCACACTCAAGCCTTCTATCAATTCTTACCAAGCAAACAGAGTGATCGGCACTGGTGCAGTGTCAACGATTCAAGATTGGATGGAGCGATTGCCAGACGAAGGCTCAAGTATGGTAGCAATGGATTAACAACAATCAATTCAGCAAATGCAAGTTGAATAAATATTCAAAGTATTAGTCAAAATTGCTAATGCTGATCCTCGCCTAGACCGGGGAATAGCTAAACCAACAATGGAAACAAGCAGAGAAATACAAATGAAGTAGCAAAGGAAAAAGGTGCCAACAGCCCTGGAAGGGAGGAATTTTTTTTTCGCTCCTTTTTTTTCTTTGATGTTTTTTTTTGGCGAATGTGCACCTGACTCAAATCTCTTCCAATTCCTCTTCTGGGCCAAGGGAGCTATATGGGTCACAAACTTTTTGTAGAAGGCAGGGGTATAAAGGTAATTAAAAGATTCTCTCTCTCTCAACTCTGAATTTTTTTTTGATCGTGTTGTCGAAGTCAGATGACTCTTAGTTTTCCTTTTGGCAGCACTAAAACAACCTCTTCTTTTTTTTCTTTTTTGTTTTGAAACCGAAAACAAACTCTTCCTTATCCTTTCTCTTGACAAACCGAAATAATCTCCTTCCTTCTATCTTCGGCCAAACCGAAACAAAGATGCACTAGGGTTTCCTTTCAATCTTACCGAGGAGTGGCGGGCGCGGGCAAGGCAAAGAAGATCAAGCAAGGCGCTGGTCGGCGGTCTGTGTTCTGCACATAGGGAGGCACAAAGAATGCGAAGCGACTTGGTGATCATGCAGAGGCTACACCGATGGCCGCAAGAAGGAATTGGTGGTCATGGGCAGGAACGATGGGGTGAGGAAAGCGAGGAGTTGTCGCGAATAGCTGAGGTGGCCGATTGGTTGCCAGTAGGTGTTTTGGTGGTCGCGGCAAAGATCGGCGATGGCGTGGCAGGGGTGGTGGAGAAGCAAGCAATAAGCGCAATGGTATGAACTAAACACCGACCTCATTTAAGACCAAAGAACGTGACACGACGATGCAACACAAACTCAATAATGCAATTGTCAAAAGAACGATGCAATGGCGCAATCGGTCTTGGACAGAAAGATGATCTAATCCTATAAAAAATTTTTGGCCTTTTCTGGACTTTCGGAATTAAGAAACCTAACTACGAAAAACAGTAAATTCTCACCGAGCAACCTTGAGCTCTAATACCACTTGATGCAGGCGGGGTGCCCGATCTTTCGATGAGATTGATAACTATCGATTTTGGTGAAGGTGACTCTCTGCGATCCGACTACAACCGTACGACGACGCTTGCGTCTTAGCAATCATTGAACCAACTCCGAGATGTTATTGACCTTGCTGGAAGCGCAATCAACCTGAACACGAGGTTCAATCCCTGCGAGCAATCGAAGAACTAGCAAGAATATGATGTAGGCAATCTGATATTGAGAATAAGATTGTAATGTAGATGGTATTGAAAAACAAAGATGGGATCCCGAAGGCTGTCTTGACAGGTGGTCGTCTAACACAACTGAAGAACAAAAGTTTGCACAATGGCTAAATCTAAACTCAACGAAATCCGAGTTCTAGCAAAGGGAGGCGGCGGCTCCTATATGGGGAGACGACCAGGGGTGGCAGCCAGGGAAGTGGACGCACGCCCCTAGGGTTACAAGGCCTATGGGCCCAAGTGGAGGTGGCGCAGCACCCTTTTGACTCGGGCTCAGAAACAGACACGGACTCTTTTAATGATTGTGGCCGGCTCGGATGGAATTTGAATATGAGGATGGATCCGTTGGAAAGTAGACTTGATAAGCTTTCCATGAAGTCCGAGAACGTCCCAAAGGGAGTCCGTATGAAGAAGTTACGGTCGTTTAAACTTAGTACTATCGCAGAAGTCCGAATCCAAACCCAAAACGAGCCCAACTCGAACTCTTGCTTGACTCGGACCCAATGTGACGTGGTGACCTCCATTATGCCTTCCATGCATGTCCATGACTTCTCATGCCTCTCCTTGGTCCTTCTCCATGTTCCTAAGCACAATTAAATCACTTGCATTAGGTAGCGGTCTATTCTCAGTAATATATAAATGTAGGAACGAATTCACCTGGTAATTAAGTTGACGAACACGAGCTCGAGTAAATGGTCCTTGTAACACTGGTTGTGAATGAGTTGTGTGTGTAGGCACAGTTGTGAATCCATGGTAGGGATGTCCTCATCAGTCTGTATCAACAAATGCTCAATATGCCTATTTATTTAGAAGTTCTTTTTCATATGAACAAGAAGTATTAGTTCATCAGACTTCCCTGTTGTGGCTGCAACCACGAGAAGACACAGTTGTCCATTATATTGTTGAGTGTTTGGTCCTTATTTTTTTAATTAACATTTGATTGTCTTGATTTTTAGTTTCCTTTGGTTTCATCATTGTATCCATGTGACTACCTCTTAATCTCTTAGGTTTCATCATTGTATCCATGTGACTACCTTTTAATCTCTTATTCTATTGAGTTTCTTGCTGAATACCTCATCACATGTGACCGCAAATCCTTATCGCTTGGTTTCTATCCTTTTTGTCGGGAACTTGCATATTGATTTTAGTTCCTTTTGCTTCTCTTGTGGAAAGTCGCATGCCCTTTCCTTTTCTACATTTTATGTTTGGTCTTCTCACGTGTTTCTTGGGATACAGTAGCTCTTACCGTATATATTACATGCTGTGCTGATTGTAGTACGTTGAATGCTCATTCTCACATGGTTTTATCTCTAATATTGTGACAACTTGCTTATTTGATTGTTATATCTTTTCAGCTTGCAGTTTTGCAGAGAAATTTGTCTGCACTTCATGATAAATGGAACGACTGCACTAGGTATTATAGCCCAAGCATTATTATACAGAGGAAATTTTTGAGGGCTTTAACTACACTAGGTGACCTTCAATCTGCATATCATATCTTGCAGCATATGGTAGTCCTTGCTGGACGAAGCACTGACCATCTGAGGGTGTCCTCTAAAAGAACATACCAATCATCAAGATTAGACATTCCTGTACCTGCTTTGAACGAATTAGAAGATCTCAAACTTTTGTTGGACTGTGACCTGCCGTCATCATTTCAAGGGAAGGTGGAAACTGGAGAATATTTGACTGATGCACAGCCTGAGTTGTTCCAGGTGGAAACTCAGTCATCGAAACATGAGCAACTGAAGGGTTATGTGGAATTCATTTCTGCTGGTTTGTTCTGCATTCCAATTTCATAAGCCACAAACTATAAGCTGCATTGCAATGAGATATATAAATCTTATTTACTTTCAGTTTTGTTCCAGGCGACAATCTTGCTGGTAAGTTTGAACTAGACAGTAGGAGCATGGCAAAGACATTGAGATTTGCACCAGTTGCAATAAGGAATTTTTTGCGGTGGTCTTTCAATGATATTATACACACGTGTGTGCAGCTAAACAACTGCCAGTTAGCTGAGCAGTTATTTCTAAGGGTAATAAATATATACGGTTTTGTTGGCTATGCAGTCTTTGTGTTGAACTTCACCTTACGTATTTCTCTTATTTCATTAATTTTTTGAACATTTCTTTCTTCTGTATGGTTGAAGTGCAGTATGATCACATTCCATTTGCTTACTTCTTTGTTTCATCTGCTGTAGCTGTTTGATCTTAGCATAGGAGGGTCATCATTGTATGGACCTTTGTTTCTCTAATTTTGTGCTTTTGATTTCACCTTCATAAGATAGTCACAAACACAGAGGATGAAGCCCATTTCTATGTGAAGCATTATTCCGTAAACATTTGTGGGCCTGCAAAAAAATTTCATTTAAAATTATAGTCGCTAGCATGTGGGTCTGCATGCTAGCAACTATTTCTTAATTTCTTCAATGTTTTTCACTTTTTCTGCTATAATCAGTGGAAAATGTAACGCCAAGTGGGAAATTTGCAAGTGCCCTTATTTTAATATTGAAAGCATTTAAACCAAAAAAAAATTCACATGCTTAGAAACTGTGTTGGTAACTTGAAGATCACATCAGAGATCTCTGATATCCATGTCAAATGTTAACTTTTTTTTCCCATATGCACAAGATTGGATTACGACCGTCAAAATTTACATATGATGGTTTTATCAAGACTCTGATCACTGGGAAAGGTGTTGCACATGCGATCAAAGCGGTATGCTACCGATAGCTTGCTGTCACTGATGATATATCCAGTTTTTCTTTACGGGGATTATGATATATCTTGTTACCTGAAAGCATTCATGGTAAATAAATTGATGATTATGCACACCAATTATTTTGTGAAACCCTGTTTTTTGTGAAGAGATACCGTAATGTTAATAATTGTTTATGTACTGTTCACGGAAGCTATTAAGAAAAATTGAACTTTACTTCATCATCATCATTATTATTATATTTTAGCACATATGTTAATTTTTTGTTGTTTCTAGATTGAAGCGATGGAGAGAAGGGGTAGTGAACCTTACAACGATACACTTGCTGCTCTCTCAGTTGGCAATAGCAAAATTTTACTGTTGGATCTGGCTGAGCACTGTGAGCTTCTGAAATAACATACTGTGAGCTTCTGAAGGTCTATATCAACAAATGCTCAATATGCCTATTTATTTAGAAGTTCTTTTTCGTATGAACAAGTGGTATTAGTTCATCAGACTTCACTGTTGTGGCTGCAACCATGAGAAGACACAGTTGTCCATTATATTGTTGAGTGTTTGGTCCTTATTTTTTTAATTAACATTTGATTGTCTTGATTTTTAGTTTCCTTTGGTTTCATCATTGTATCCATGTGACTACCTCTTAATCTCTTAGGTTTCATCATTGTATCCATGTGACTACCTCTTAATCTCTTATTCTATTGAGTTTCTTGCTGAATACCTGATCACATGTGACCGCAAATCCTTATCGCTTGGTTTCTTTCCTTTTTGTTGGGAACTTGCATATTGATTTTAGTTTGTTTTGCTTCTCTTGTGGAAAGTCACATGCCCTTTCCTTTTCTATATTTTATGTTTGGTCTTCGGACGTGTTTCTTGGGATACAGTAGCCCTTACCACATATATTACATGCTGTGCTGATTGTAGTACGTTGAATGCTCATTTTCACATGGTTTTATATCTAATATTGTGACAACTTGCTTATTTGATTGTTATATCTTTTCAGCTTGCAGTTTTGCAGAGAAATTTGTCTGCAGTTCATAAACTCAGTCATCGAAACATGAGCAACTGAAGGGTTATGTGGAATTCATTTCTGCTGGTCTGTTCTGCATTCCAATTTCATAAGCCACACACTATAAGCTGCATCGCAATGAGATATATAAATCTTATTTACTTTCAATTTTGTTCCAGGCGACAATCTTGCTGATAAGTTTGAACTAGACAGTAGGAGCATGGCAAAGACATTGAGATTTGCACCAGTTGCAATAAGGAATTTTTTATGTGGCCTTTCAATGATATTATACACGCGTGTGTAACTAAACAACTGCCAGTTAGCTGAGCAGTTATTTCTAGAGGTAATAAACATATACGGTTTTGTTGGCTATGCAGTCTTTGTGTTGAACTTTACCTTACGTATTTCTCTTATTTCATTAAATTTTTAACATTTCTTTCTTCTGTATGGTTGAAGTGCAGTATGATCACGTTCCATTTGCTTACTTCTTAGTTTCATCTGCTGTAGCTGTTTGATCTTAGCATAGGGGGTCATCATTGTATGGACCTTTGTTTATCTAATTTTGTGCTTTTGATTTCACCTTCATAAGATAGTGACAAACACAGAAGATGAAGCCTATTTCTATGTGAAGCATTATTCCGTAAACATTTGTGGGCCTGCAAAGAAATTTCATTTAAAATTATAGTCGCTAACATGTGGGTCTGCATGCTAGCAACTATTTCTTAATTTGTTCAATGTTTTTCACTTTTTCTGCTATAATTAGTGGAAAATGTAACGTCAAGTGTAAATTTGCAAGTGCCCTAATATTGAAATTATTTAAACCAAAAAATTTCACATGCTTACAAACTATGTTGGTAACTTGAAGATCACATCGAGATCTCGATGTGTATGTCAAATGTTAACTTTTTTTTCCCACATGCACAAGATTGGATTACAACCGCCAAAATTTACATATGATGGTTTTATCAAGACTCGATCATCGGGAAAGATGTTGCACATGCCGCCAAAGCGGTATGCTACCGATAGCTTGTCATTACTTATGATCCTCATATCTCAAAAGCATTCATGGTAAATAAATTGATGATTATGCACACCAATTATTTTGTGAAACCCTGTTTTTTGTGAAGAGATACCGTAATGTTAATCATGGTTTACGATCGTTCATGGAAGCTATTAAGAAAAATTGAACTTTACATCTCATCATCATCATCATTATTATATTTTAGCACATATGTTAACTTTTGTGGTTTCTAGATTGAACCGATGGAGAGAGGGGTAGTGAACCTTACAACGATACACTTGCTACTCTCTCGGTTGGCCATAGCAAAAGTTTACTGCTTGGATCTGGCCGAGGACTTTTGGAAAGAATTTCAGAGATACAACCCAAGTATATACATGCTTTTAACACTTTGCTTTCAAGTTGCGTAAATTATGGTAATGCATTGACTCAAAAGAGTTTTTCCGATATGTTGGGTTTCGTCCTACCTTCCTCGGTATCTTAATTTCAGCTCGGTCATTTATGCTAAAACTATCGATCCGTCAACAGATAGTCTGTCATAATCTTTGTCTTTTCCTCTCTAGTTGTCCTTAATACTTGATCCTCTCGTGTCATATCCACAATAATATTTTTTTTTTTTTTCGCCAAAGGCACTTTACTTTATTAAAAATATGTTGAAGTTTATTTGTTGGTAATAGGAGTACGAACTAAATCCTCTTGTTATTTTTGTAGAATGAACCGTAAAGAGCTATCCGCATACTAGCTAAAATGAAACATCCGAACGTGAAGCCAAATCTCGGACTTATGAGCTTCGTTTTCACTATTTACCAACATCAATGTTCCTTATGAAGAAGGAAATGTGCTCTTGCATGTTGATGTTTCCAAAAGGATAAGCATAATCGAGACGGACATGTTAAATAATGAAATCCAACACAGTTTTGTGTCTATGAAGAATTTGGTATGTTTACTTCCCATCTACTATATATATCTTCCTCTTGTTTTTGTGTGCGGTTTAGAAGAAACAAAAAGTATCACTTGTAACTTGTACTATTCTTGCAAGTTTAAAAATCACATGCCGCTCTATGTAGAATTCTCAATAGTTGACTTCTGTGGTAATGACAATTTAATAAGCTATTGCTACATGACCTTTGTTGTGGTGTCAGGGTCTGCACATTTTCTTTTTTCCCCGCTTTCCTTTTTTTTTTAAAAAGAAAAGTGGTCTATTAAGAGAGTTGACACTTAAGTACTTAAGACTAATAAGGAGTAAGGAGGCAAAACGTACGTGTCTAAGCATTATGTAAAGAAATAATACCATTTTTATGGTTTTATTACCGTGTCCACATCATGCTCTAAGCTGGTTAAAATTTGTAAATGGTTTGTTGCTTGTTCATGTTGGCCTCTCCAAACAAAGGAGCTGATTTACGCTTGTCTTGACCTTTTCTATTTTCTTTCGTACACTCCCTGTAATATTTTGATTACTTCAAAGTACTAAACCCACTGTCAGTTCCAGTATTTAATCTGTTTTAATGATAAGTGGAAGCAAGGCTTCAATTGATCTGCACAGGATTTCCCAATTGTTTCATTGTTTGTATGTAAGGCTAGCACATATTTGCTAATATAGGTGTGTTGGGCCAGGCCTAAGGAAGTAGGAAGCAATTGGTTGTGAATGGTATTCCAGAATATTGTCTGTGTGTGATGATCTAATAAAAATCTGGACCATGGCTTGTGCTATATGTTCAAACTAGCATACCACCAGTGTTTTTGTGAAAGTCTTGGATGTCATATCCCAAGACCTCACCAGCTAGTCCTCAATATCAGTTCACTGATTGAAATATCATCATGTTGTTTGTCAAAATTTCCGGTTTTGATTGCTAAGATCACTTGTCAGTATGATCTTTGATGCTTCTTACAGTGATGGCGAGTCTTGATGTTTCATTTATGCTATTTCAGATACGAGCTTTTTGGAGCTGAGGGGATGATGGAGGAAATGCTGAGGTACTTGAATGTAGCTGAGAATGTCTTATGGAACATGAATCCTAGTCAGAAGTGTGATCTCTACAACATTGTGTTGTATTCTCTGGTTAATGCCAAGGAGGTATGTATTTCTTGTCTTTGATGAAATGATGATTCTTATTGTTGTGATGAAAAACAAGAAAAATAATCGCTTCTTGATATCACATACTGATTATTTTTCTTGTTTTCGGCCATATGTGATTGATATCTTGTTAGCAACTTAGCATCATAAGAGGATGCTAGCCTTTTTGCCCAAAGACTCCTCAGGTGACCAAGAGATGGTGGAACACATTGTTGCACACCTTCTCAAGTTCAGTAAGGCCGTCGCAAGATGTTCTTCAGTTACTTCAAATGTCTTCGTGATCCTTAATTAAGCGTCTGACTCTTCACTAAGGATTAGATCTTCTAAAATTACTCCTTTTTCCTTAAGAATGCTCTGACATCCTCAGATATTATTCTCACACTGAGGACTTGCAATGCCTCAATTGCCGTATTGTACCATTCATAATCCACATAGGCTCAAAATATGCACTAAAGCGTTGATTGATCAGGTTGAATTTTTGCTCGGCGAATACACTCAACAATATATTCAACAACATGAATCTGTCCCTGCGAAGAATGTTCAGACATGAGTTTAACTCTAACATTATTCTCGGAACGAAGAGTAAATCAATTTTATCGTGGACGTACTTTTTTATTTGCCTCTGAGAGTATTGTGTTGAAAAGGCTTATGTCAGATTGAATTCCTTCAATTATGCATATGTCCAACAGATCCAGTGCCCCTTCAAAATCCTTTTTTGCTAATACAACATGTCATGGAAAAACTACACCTCAAGTCAATGGATCTAAAAAATTCAAATCAACTCAAACAAAGGAATCAACACTTTATTAATTCAAAAAAAATGTATAGTGAGTAGTGACACCTCTGCATTTAACCAAACTTATCTTTAGGAGAGATGTAAAAGTCAAACCGAGGATGTAATTTCATCTCTTGAGCATCATGACAAGAAAGTGTCAGCCGATTTGATACAAGGCAACAATTTGCAAAGACTCTATCATGATATTATAAATTGCAATATTGGCCGAAGACCACATGATCTCATGATCTTGAAGGTTCTAATTGCTTTGTGAGACTGCAAACCAGAAAAAGGTCTATCAAATTCAACAAGATCAAATGTTCCGTTAAAAAAAGTCCCAGCATCAAAAACAGCCTCGAATACATGATTTATACTCTCCAATAAAGAGGAAAAATAAGCACAATTCATCATTTCATCACAACAATAAGAAACAGTAAATATGTACCTCCTTGGCTTTAACCAGAGAATACAACACAATGCTATAGAGATGACTCTTCTGACTAGGATTTATGTTCCATAAGACATTCAAGTACGTCAGCATTTCTCTATCATCCCGTCAACTTCAAAAGCTCGTATCTGAAATAGCATAAATGAAACATGAAGACTTGCCATCACTGTAAGTAGCATCAAAGATCATACTGACAAGTGATATTAGCAATCAAAACCGGAAATTTTGACAAACAACATGATGATATTTCAATCAGTGAACTGATGTTGAGGACTAGCTGGTGAGGTCTTGGGATATGATATCCAAGACTTTCACAAAAACACCGGTGGTATGCTAGTTTGAACATATAGCACAAGCCATGGTCCAGATTGTCATTAGATCATCACACACAGACAATATTCTGGAATGCCGTTCACAACCAATTGCTTCCTACTTCCCTAGGCCTGGCCCAGCACACCCATATTAGCAAGTACATGCTAGCCTTACATACAAACAATGAAACAATTGGGAAATCCTGCGCACAAGGTGCTTGACCACAACATAAGCCTCGTGATCGAGCTGGTGCAGCACCTTGGCGAGAACATGGTGTGCACCATCGCTATGGACGGGACCGAGGGGCTCGTCCGCAGCCAGCGCGTCCTCAACACCGGCTCCCCCATCACTGTAATGACACATCCGCCTTTTCCTCGTTTCCGCTCGTACATTTCCATTTTTTACGACCGAGTTCGATCTAATGAAATGTACATCTACTAGTGTTAGATTTGATCTGGATGTACAGATCTGAGTGGCTAGTATTGTGATTTTACACCTTCTGTTGTGGTTTACTTACCGATCGGTTGCTTGCTGGCTTGTGGTGGTCTATCGGTTGTGTATGTGAAGTGCTAAAATTGATTTTGTACACTAAGTTTGAAATGTTGTGGTTGTGTTGGTTTTTAGTGGTCTAGACGTCTAGTTGTTGCGCAAATTAATTGCGAAAGGAGCCGGGGGGAGTGAGCTGGGGGTGTGGGAATATGCCAATATGAATTAACTGCGAAAGTTCGTTATGTTCATCGGCGCATAGTGCCCTCGTTATTGTGACATAACGAGGTTGCTTTGTAGAAATCGATATGTAAGTTGCTGGTTAGTGAACTTTAGATAATTGTTTTAGGTCCACTGAAAATGGACATTAGTAGGATTAGTTGAATGTCTGCTGCAGAAGCTTTTAGAAGTAATCATGCACATCCTGGAGATATTTACAATTACAGAGTCTTACACCAGTAGCACTGTCTTGGAAGTTGAAACCTGACCACCTATAGTCTGCTTCACTGTTGTTTTTGGCTTGGAAGTTATTCTTCTTTGTTGGTTCCTCTTGGCAGGGCCACACTTGGACGCATCATGAAAGTTACTGGTGAGCCGATCGATGAAAAGGGTGACATAAGTGTCTCTTGAATGTTTGATACGTATTTCTTGTACATATTTATGGAAGATTTTGTGTAATCATGTTCTATTTTCATGTTCCGTTATAATCGATGATTTTGTATATTGTAGCGACAAACCACTTACTTTCTATCCATCGTGAGGCCCCTGCTTTTGTTGAGCAAGCCACAGAGCAGCAAATTCTTGTTACTGGAATTAAGGTATTATTTAAAAGAAGTCCTTGAATTCAATGTGGAAGCATATTTGCCATCATGTCCTGGTGTTGTTTTATGTTAAGGTGGTTTCTCTGTGTTTGCTGGTGTCGGAGAACGTACCCGTGAAGGTAATGACTTGTACAGGGAAATCATTGAAAGTGGTGTCATTAAGCTTGGGGACAAGCAGGTAACTGGTACAGATTTCTTAATTTCTCTCTGAAGTTTACATATGCAAGCTATCCTTATCTATCGGTTTTGGTGGCAGAGTGAAAGCAAGTGTGCTCTTGTCTATGGGCAAAAGAATGAGCCCCCGGGTGCTCGTGCTCGTGTTGGGTTGACTGGTTTGACTGTTGCTGAACATTTTCGTGATGCTGAGGGACAAGATGTGCTTCTATTTATTGACCACATTTTCCGTTTCACTTAGGTAATTTCTGCAGGATATTTCTTCGGTCTAGGAAGTACCAACACAAATCTTGTGCACCAGAAGGCATTAATTAACATCAGCTTTACTGCCATGATACTGCCTGTGCTCCAGTTAGTACAAAAACACCCTTTTTGAACGAATGTCATATTTTAACTTATTCCTTGAATTCACAGTCGCTAACAAGTCTCACTATTGTGCTTTTGGTCACCCCTTGATGTCAGGCAAACTCTCAGGTGTCTGCTCTTCTTGGACGTATTCCATTTGCTGTTGGATACCAACCAACTCTTGCTACTGATCTTGGAGGACTGCAAGAGCTGATACCCTACGGATTAAAACAACAACGAAGGGTTCTATTACATCTGTCCAAGCTGTTTATGTGCCTGCTGATGATCCTGCTCCTGCTACCACCTTTGCCCATCTTGATGCTACTACTATGTTGTCACGCAAGGTTTGTCCACCTGGCCTAGTACATTATGTACACAATGTGCTCATTATGACTTGAACGAGCTACCTGTGCAGATTTCTGAGCTTGGTATTTATCCTGCTGTCGATCCTCTGGACTGCACATCCAGAATGCTTTCTCCCCATGTGCTGGGTGAGGAGGGAGGGCGGTGGCAACAAGGCGACGAGTTAAGTTGGGCGAGGCGGCTGGGGCGAGTACGGGGAAGAGGCAGCAGAGCGACGAAGGCGCCACCGACAGGGCAGCGGCTGCGTCGGGCGGTGACTCATGTATATGGTAAGTGTTGTATAGAGTCGCTAGTCTATTGTACATGGTTGCTCATGTGGCCCATGTAGCTCAAGTATGGGTGTGTATATACCCTTCATAATTAATAGAAAAGACATTAATTGTGCCACTCTCCTAGATCTAGCAATTATCACCAAAAAAAGAAAACTTTACACAGAAGATAAAGTGTATTGGATGGTACAAGTGTTTGCTGCTATCTTGCTAATATCAATTCTCTATTTAGAGTGGACTAAGGCTGCGATACATTCTCTATTTAACAGTAGTTAGACTACAATACAAGTCTCTCTCTCTCTCTCTCTCTCTCTATATATATATATATATATATATATATATATATATATATATATATATATATATATATATAATTAAACCTTGAATCTTTTAAAGTTACAAAGTAAAAAATATTGCTTGAGAAATGATAAGCATGACGTTTCCTTCGAATACCCTCTTTTGCTGAGCGCTCGAATAACAGATCGGTAGATGTTTTTACTCATATATATGTCATTCTCCGTACGATTTCCAAAATCTCCATAACAAACTAGAAAAATATTGAAAAAGCTCCAAAAAGAGTTGTAATCAAAATGAATATACCAAACTTCATGCTTTGGGTAAACCAAGCATTTAGTAGTAAATTTACTAGAGAATCAGGTGCTTCTGCAGAATACTCTAATATATAAGAAAAATATTCGAAAGTCAATGCTCCGTTAATGTGTTGAAGATTCGAAAAAAATAAAAGATGCTCGTTGCCGATCACCTTTACGAAAAGCATTCACAATATTTGCTTACGTGGATCTCCTAGCCAAACTAGTCCTCCATCTAAAATCATCATGCTCTGCAATCATCACAACATGAATTATACACTGATGTGCAATCACTTGTTTTATAATAACTAATTATTGGTGTTATTTATCTCATAATCTAAATGCTTAGAACCGCTCTACTTAAACCAATGTGTATTTCCTCATATAGCTTACGGAATAGTCTATATAGGATTATATACAGAATACTAAAAGAGTTGACCACCTAGTAATTTTCAGGAAACCAACTATAGTTTTGAAGAAGTATCCATGTTTATACCACGATGAAATAGCATTCCAAAAGCTTACTTGCTGAAAGAAGTTCTTGGGCAAAACCACGTGTTAAAATGAATTGATGCGATCACCATACTACAAGAACTAACTTACGTGCCAGCTTTCCAAACGTTCCACTAGAAAAATTCTTTCTACCCCCATGACCTGCATGGAAGGCTAAATTCGCAAGGCCCGTGCGAAAATCCTGCAATAAATAGATGTTACTGTAATACAAAACTTGCTACAGAAATGCCAAAAAGTAGTACAGAATGTCTTCAATTCTTATTTTTGAGTTGTAGATTCCATGCGGAAACATCATGTTCGTTTAACTTTACGCTCTACAAAGAGATAACTCATGAGAATTTAAAAAGAAAAAAGGGAAAATATTGCAGAGGTTTGGTGTTGGGTTCATCGCTCCCCTTAAGAGGCAGGCTTCGCCTCTGGCCGAGGGCATGGCGGAGGGCGGTGGCAAAAAGGCGACGAGTTATGTTGGGCGAGGCGGCGGGCGAAAGTGGGAGCCAATGAGCGGGCGAGGGCGCCACCACCACGCTGGGTGGCAACAACGGAGGGGCATGGCTGCTTCAAGCAGTGGCTCGCCTGTCAGGACGGGTAGGCGGTCGCCAGAGATGATGTGAGGAGAGGAGGCGTACCAACCTTTATTCGCAGCATCCGCCATGCCATTCTCGTGCGCCGCCTCTGCCTCGCCCCTTGACGAGACTGATCTTGAGGGGCTTCAGATTATGGCACGCGACAGTCGCGCTAGCCACAACAATGCGGGAGGAGGTGAGGAGTAGACGAGATCCTAGTCTGTAGATGGGGAAGCGATGTCGCTCGCCTTGGGGTCGCCAACGACGGACGGCGGCTGGGCGACCTTGGGCGGGTTGAGACTCGGATCCTCTGGCTCGATGGAGCTACGCCCCAGAGTGCAGCCCTCCTAAATATCCACATCCGATGCGATCTAACGGCTCCTCCTTTGTCTGGCCTTTCAAGCACCCCGCCTCTTCCGGCCGCCCGTAAACTCGGTCCGACAACTGAGCAGCGCCTTGTCCGACTCCCAATTCGGGAAATGAGGAACGCCATGCAATCAGTTGATGATAGTGTAGAACTGAAGTGTTGAGTTGTTGCTAGCAATCAGATTTTGCACTCGTCCAGACTCAGTGGCTAAAGAGACAAGTGTTGCCCAACATGGATCTAATAAGTAAGCAAGACTACTCATTCGGACGTTCGACTCCCAATTTCCTTATCAATGTAGTGTAATTGGTAAGAAAAAGTTGAAAAACCGCAACTCTCTGAATATCCTTTTTTTGATGCAATATTTGCAGTTGAATACGAATAATAGATTGAAAACAAGTAAAACAAATAGATAACAATAATAATTTAACAATTGATTTCACAAAAACACACAGCCTACGCAGATTATTCACATAGCTAGATGATTTAAATCACATAACTCCCTTCCCACACAGTTTTATATATAAGGAGTACAAAGGGGTTGCTATATACAGATAAGGAAATACAAATAGAGTCATATTCTAACAGTCTAGACGTCTAGTAGATGCGTAAATCAATTGCGAAAGTTCATTATGCGTCCTCGTTGTGACATAACGAGGTTGCTCTGTAGAAATCTATATGTAAGGTGCTGGTTAGTGAATCTTAGATAATTGTTTTAGGTCCACTGAAAAATGGACATTAGTAGGATTAGTTGACAGTCTGTTGCAGAAGCTTTTAGATATTAATCAAGCACATCTTGGAGATATTTACAATTACAGAGTCTTACACCAGTAGCGATGTCTTGGAAGTTGAAACCTGACCACCTATAGTGTGCTTCACTATTGTTTTTTACTTGGAAGTTATTCTTCTTTGTAGGTTCCTGTTGGCAGGGCCACACCTAGACGCACCATGAACGTTACTGGTGAGCCGATCGATGAAAAGGGTGACATAAGTAAGTGTCTCTTGAATGTTTGATATGTATTTCTTGTACATATTTATAGAAGAGTTTGTGTAATCATGTTTGTCGGTGTTTTAGGACCGAACTTACGTAAAGATTGTTTGATTCGGGGGTTCCTCTAGGCTCAAGATCACAGAGAGGTGGAGACACGGGAATTTTATACAGGTTCGGGCCTTCTCCTGGGAGAATAACAACCCTACTCCTGTGTGTATGTATTGAGTATGCTGGATTACAAGATCAAGCCAGAAAACTAGAGTATTGTGCTTTTGGAAAATAGCTCTCTCCTCCTTTGCTCTGATGATCCTTGCCTTTTATACCGTCTCAGACTGCGTACCGTTGGACCTCTAATAAAAGATCACTTAACCCTCCAGATCGTGGCGCCGTTACTGGAGGTTATTGCAGGAGTTATAACGTTCCTACGTCGCCAGGCAATTATCATCATAAAAGAGAGTTAAAATCGTGCCATTATCTTAGGAAATAATGGCGTAGTTTACTGCCCATATTTTGAATACGGGCATGAAGATTTTTTATCGACTAGGCTCACATGTCCGTAAGCCTTGTCGACTAAGGATTGGTCGAGAAAGTCTTATTTATTGGTGGTCGAGGAGGCCTCACGACCATGGACCAATCGTAGTAGAGCTTACGATTATGGGATAGTCGTAGGAGGGCTTACGACTATAAGGTAGTCGCAGGAAGGCCCACGACTATAGGGTGGTCGTAGGAGGAATTACGACCTCTAGCTTCTCCCTTAAGAATATTAAGGGGTATACATAAGAGTTATATGACGTCGTTAATACCTATAATATGAATTACGATATATAATAAAATAAGGATTGTTATATAATAAAATAAGGCTCAAGTAAAATCTTTCCGATTGTTCTGCTATGCTTGACCGTAAAAGACTTGGTCAAAGAGGTAATTTCGCTGAGGTGTGAAACCGACTCGCCTCTAATGCATAAATTTAAGAATGCGAATCGACTTTACAGATCCGCTCATGGAGCAGCCTCGAGGCATCTAAGAACCGCTGAGTAGCCATGTCTCTTCATCACCCGAAGAAGCGGTTATAAATATTCACCGCGGGTGAACATAAGGTCTTTTATATTCCCCCAAATCGCTCTTTGTTGTTCGTACTTTCGAGTTCTTCGTCGCCAACCAAATCGAACCCTCTTCTTCGATTTTCCCAAGCCCAAATCTTTGAGCCCTAAGAGAAATGGCTGGAGTCGCTTCTCAGTGGGCCGAATCGGAGATGGATGTAACAGCCCAAAATCCTTAAGTTGGATTAGTTAAGCATCTAATGTGCATTTATGAAATTTGGGACCTTTTTAAAACTTTTTGCTGCAAAGCAAATAGGTTACCACCTGGGTTTTCAAAACCTAGAAATAAAAATTTTCAAACAAAATAAAAACTTGTCAAGAGTTTGAAAACTTAGTTCAGAGTAGGGTATAAAACCCTATGTAGAAAATCTTTTGATTTTGAAGACTAGATCTGAAACCTAGTAACCCAATACTCCTTCTCTATTTCCAACTTGAAAATATATTTTCTATAGCTCAGAAATACAAACTGATTTCTATTTGAAAATATGGTATACCCATAGCTGGGAATAATGTATTTGGATTTTATGTGCTCGGTTATACTTGTTTAAATTCTTCTGGAATTCTTAAAGGATGTTTGGTTCTCATTTGAATTGCATGTTCGAATTTGAGTTGGAATTTAAAATACAAACAAACCTTGAACAGTGCCTGGAAATAATTTTCCTAGGTTCTGGAACCCGTTATCAACTCACCTTCAAAATTTCACCATCTTTAGATTTTAAATACTATTTTAAGTAACCAGCCAATCTAAGAAAATCAAAAGTCAAACATCAAGAACATGCACTTAAAATAATGTTGGGGAAAATTTCCTTCAAGTAAAACCCTAGAAAAAAAATTTTACACAATAAACTACCCAGTGTTAGAGACTTTCCCTAAAAATCTATTAAATTTTAGAATTGAGTTGCTAGTTCTTATCTCTCGGTCAAATCTATTGTGGTTGGTCAACCCAAAGTGACTGGACCCTAGCTTGACCCATCTGGTTTTGCCCAATTCCACCACTCAGATACTGCGCACCGTTTCCTCGCTCGGCTATTGGCCATTTTCTTCTCAGCTTCCTTTGCCCCAAACCATTTCTCTCCACTCCTTTTTTTCCCCACAGGGAGCTGGCTCCTTCACCAAGTTCTTCCTCCCCCTGGCTCCTTCCCCACCAATCCGCTGCCCCATGGCGCTCCCCCACCGAGCTCCAGCCCGCCTCTCCCTCCCCCTTCACTCCACCCGCGCCGGTCGCCGCCATCTCCCACCTGGCCGTCGCCGCTCCCAGCTCCTCCCTCCATCGCAAGCCGCCGGATCCGCCGCCTCTCCCTTCTCCAGAGCGGCCAGCCTCATCTCTCCCCCGTTTCCGCCATTGCCGCTGCAGACCACCGCTTTCCACCGTGACGCCTCGCCCTCACTCGATCGGCTGAATCCGCTTCCACCGATCACGGATCCGCCACTTCCTTCACCTCTAGCTCCACCTCGGCCCATGGCGCGCCGCCGGCCCATGGCGTCGCCCACCTGAGCTCCTCCCGCACTGCTGTCCTCACCTGGCCAAGGCCGCCTTCGGCCCATGGCTCCACCGACCTTGCCCGGCCTCCTCCTCGCCCACCACCACATTGCCTCGTCTACCTCGGCTCCAACCGAGCCGAATCGCGATAACTCGGCTTTCCTCGCACCAAGAACAAGATTTCAAGACCTCCAACGCGCCACATGCCGAGCCGTGTTCGGTTTTTCTTCTTGTTGCCCTCACGGTTTGTCCGAATGCCTCAATGAATGACTTGGTGTCTCTACAGTGGAGCTCGCCCGCCACCCCTTGTCCATTTCATCCTGTTTCGACCACCGCCGGTGTCCCCTTCGCCGCCGCCATTGAGCGCACTCGAGCCATTCGCCATGATGTTTTGATTCACCGCCATTCATCCACTTGTTAGCTCCAGCTGCTCTATACGCTTTATGCTCTCCTCTGTGTATGTTTGGTGTTGATTAGCATGTCAATTATTTTGTTGTAGCTTATGTGAGTGACTGATTAGTGGAAATAGTTGTTGTCAAAATCTGTAGAAGTCCTTTGGGTAAACTGGTGTTTAGAGAAGATGTTCACTTGGAAAATTGTTATGCCAGTGAACCCTCTTATGAAACCAACAGATTAATGCTGCCAATTTTTAATGAATGACATTCTGATCACTGTAATAAACCATCGAAATAAAGATTGAAATTTTCAGGAAGTTCAGTTATAGCCAGTCAATAACACTTTAGCTCAGAAATTTGTTTGCTGTTGTAGGTTGTTTAAACAGTAGCCTGAAGCTTCTTAGTTTTGCAGATAGGCTTTTGACTTTGGTAATCCAGTAGTTAGTATTCCTTCGTGAGTCTTTTAGTTAGTGAACCGGATCTGCTAGAAGTAATCAATTCTGAAAATCAACTGGGGAATAAGTATGTTGAGACCTTCAGAAAGTAATCAAAACTGCATAACCATATCTCTTATGCTAACTAATTTGGTGGTTGTCCATTAAGTCACTTTAGTTAGAAAATTTGGAAGTAGTAGAGTTGTCAAAAATTGCTAATACCCTAACTATTTCCAGTAGTTAGTTTTTGCTTTCTAATTCATTAAGTCAATACGAATGTATGTATTCAGAAACCATTAGAGGATAACTAAAGTCTTTTGATGAAGTGTTGAGTAGAATAGGCTTGACATTGCTTGGTAGCCTTTAGCAGCCTAAGGAACATAAAAGTAGAATTGTTAACCTCATCAAGATTAGTAATCATCCTTTAGCAATTTAATCAAAAAAAAAAGCAAAAGTTAAACTAAAGGCAAGTTTAGAATGCAATACTTATCTAACTGGGAGTTAGGACTAATTCTAATGCTAAAACTAATGAGGTAGATGATACCTTTTGGTAAAACAATTAAAGATGAAAACTCGTAAGTATGGTCTTAGCGTAAAGTCTTAAGATTAATGCTCCTAGTTAAAAATCCACAATAAATTATTTACAACACGAAATTGGTTAAACTTTGAAAATTCATAGAAAATTCATTTGAACTCCAAATGGGATGAATCCAATTGGGTTGTTCATATAATTTTATTCTCTATCCATTCTTGTGATCCTTATATCCACCACTGTCCTACAAAATTTCACTAAATAATTTAATTCGGATGAACAGTAACAGATGAGAATTAATTTGATTTTTTCCTGAAATCTGAGTTTCAAATTACTATAGCTCTCACATACTTAATCCAATCGAAATAATTCCTTCACCTATATTCATCTAAAATCATGCTCTTCCTTCTGTGAATTTTTCATGATTTTTGGATGGCTTTGAATTCTTGAGTATTCTTGGTGTTATTTGTTCTTCTCGATTCTTTCGGTAGGTTCCGACGATTATATTGAGTACGAGAGTGACCCTCTGCAGCATAATGAGCATCTCTAGCAAGGCAAAGGCAAGCAGTTTGATCATATCCCGTTAATCCCATTACTTTCAAAGTCTAATACTTTGTTTAACTTGTATGTATGCAAGCTTTTTGATGGGGACGGGGTCCCGATCTTCCAACAGGTCCTGGATATGTTCGATTTAGTGGAGGCGCGACACAAATCGATTCGGCTTCCGAACGACACGCCCAACCCCGCAATCGCAGCACCACGCTCCTCAGTTATCAACCGCAGCCTCGCTGACCTCGCCAAGAAGGCTAATCCTCGCCGCGAATCAAGAACACAACGGAATTGCGATGTATTGGTTTAGCACTGAAAGTTGGGGTCTCACAAGCCGATGAACGGCTAAACTGCTCAAGACAGAATTAATCTAAGCAAAACCCAACCCTAATGGTGGGGGTGGCGGCTGGATATAAAGGATTGAGGGCGTGCAAAACCCTAGACGCGCCTCTAATGGGCTCCAACACGATACAAAGCCGAATCGACCCAAAAGACGGTGGCGCAAAGACCGACAGATTCTGAATGCCCACTTGTTTCGACGATTCCTGCTGACTCAGAAGGAATTTTGACATGGGACCAGAGCCATTGGAAAGGTAGTCTTTCAGCTTTCCATACATATGTGGAACACCCAAAACGGAGCCCGGATGCGATCTGGGCGTCCGCTTTAGTGCGGTTTGGTCCTCGACTCCGAATTGATTCAAGTCGGCTTGAGTTGGGCCTCCAACATGATTCGACCGCCTCGCTGGACTTGTGCGCCTCGAGCCCTTCTCCAAGTACTTCTAGGTCCTCTCCATGGTTCCTAATCATAATTAAATCATTAGGTAGCAATCGATTCTCAAATGAACAAAAAGAAGTACTTAGGAACGAGCTCACCAGAATTCAATTGTCAAGCGAGCTCTAGTGATTGTTCCTTGAATATCAAGTGGAGGATTGTTGTGTGTATCCGAAGAAGTGATGTCCTCATCATCCTCCCCTCTTGAAGCGGAGTTGTCCTCAACTCAAATTTCATCTTCTTCTCCCAAGTATGGCTTCAAATCTGAAATGTTAAAGGTGGGACTAATCCCAAACTCTAAGGCAACTCAAGTTTATATGCATTATCATTTATCTTCTCAACTATCTTAAAAGGACCAAAGAATTTCTAGGCATCAATTTTGACTTTCTTAACTCAGAAATCTATCCTTTCTCAAGTGCAACCAAACAAAATCACCCTGCTCAAGTTTAACTTCCTTTCTACCTTTACTACCAAGAATCCTATATTTTTCATTCATCTTTTCAATGTTTGCCTTAGTGGTCTCATGCATTTTGACAATAAAATCAGACGCCCTTAGCATCATTATGAACTCTCTCACTAGTAGGCAAAGGTAAAATATCAATAGGGGCACGGGATTGAATCCATATACTACCCGAAAAGGACTTACCTTGGTGGTGGAGTGTTCCGCCGATTATATGCGAACTCAACATGCGGCAAACACTCTTCCCACAGCCTTCAAATTATTCACAAAACAACTCTCAAAGATGGTAGACAATGTGCGGTTCACCACCCTCGGTTTGGCCATCGCTTAGGGTGACATGTTGTAGAGAACAACAACTTTGTACCCAACTTGTTCCATAGAGTACGCCAAAAGTGACTCAAGAACTTGGCATCACGATCCAAACAATAGTAGAAGGCATACCATGCAAACGAACTATCTCTTTGAAAAAGATGTCAAGAATATGAATGGCATCATCGGTTTTATGACATGGTATAAAATGAGCCATCTTAGAAAAACGATCCACAACAACAAAATGCTATCCCTCCCTCTTAGTCCCGGGCAATCCTAAAACAAAGTCCATAGAAATATCCGCCCACCTAATAGAAGGAACAGAAGAGGCATATACAAACCATGTGGATTCAAGCGAGACTTAGCTTTTTGACATGTAGTGCAATGAGCCACAAACCGCTCAACATCTCGCCTCATTTTTGCCAAAAGAAGTGTGTGGCCGTAACATCCTTCGCCTTCTTAGCACCAAAATGTCCCATCAAACCGCCTCCATGTGCCTCCCGCAATAACAAAAGACTTAACGGATCCAACTGAATGCATAGGCGGTTAGCTCTAAACAAGAACCCATCATTGATCACTTAATTTATTCCATGCTTGTCCTCTTTACAATGCAACAACACATCCTTAAAATCAAGATCTAAAGCATATTGTTCTTTAATGGTCTCAAGACCAAAAATGTGACAATCAAGTTGAGACAACATGGTATAGCGCCGAGACAAAGCATCAAGAATCACATTATCCTTCCATTTCTTGTGTTTAATGACATAAGGAAAAGATTCAATAAATTCAACCCACTTAGCATGTCTACGATTCAAATTGGTTTGACTACTTAATATGCTTAAGTGATTCATGATCGTAATGAATGACAAATTCTTTAGGCCATAATAGTGTTGCCACGCTTCTAAAGAACTAACAAGAGCATACAATTCTTTATCATACGTGGAATAATTAAGAGCAGACCATTCAATTTTTCACTAAAGTAGGCAACAGTTTGCCTTCTTGCATCAAAACACCACCAATACCAATTCCGCTTAGCATCACATTCCACCAAAAGTCTTACCAAAATCCGGAAGTTGGAGCAATGGTGAGTGTGTAAGCTTGTCCTTCGAAGATTAAAGGACTCTCTTGTGATGGCCCCCAATGAAACACGACTCCTTCTTTGTCAACTCAATCAACGGTGTCGCAATGGTGCTGAATTCCTTGACAAAGCGGCGATAAAACCCGCAAGGCCAAGAAAACTCCGCGATTTGGGAGACCGTGGTGGGCGTGGGCCAACTCCATATCGCCTCCACCTTGGCTCTATCAACCTCAATTCCTCGTGGAGTCACAACATAGCCAAGAAAGAGACTCGATCCGTGCAAAAGGTGCACTTCTCAAGGTTACCAAACAAACGTGCATCTCTCAAAGCATTAAAAACAAAGACGTAAGTGATTCAAATGTTCATCCATGGACTTGCTATAAATCAAGATATCATCAAAGTAAACGACCACAAATTTGGCAATGAAAGGACGTAAAACCTCGCTCATTAATCTCATGAAAGTGCTAGGTGCATTAGTTAAACCAAAAGGCATGACTAACCACTCATACAAGTTTAACTTAGTTTTAAAAGCGCTTCCATTCATCGCCAAGTTTCATTCTTATTTGGTGGTATCCACTACGCAAGTCAATCTTTGTGAAAATTATAGCACCACACAACTCATCAAGCATGTCGCCTAGCCCGGGAATAGGATGACGATACCTTATAGTAATGTTGTTAATGGCTCTACAATCTACACACATACGCCAAGAACCATCTTTTTGGTACCAAAAGAACAGAACAAAGACAAGGACTAAGGCTCTCACGGACGCATCCACGGTCCAAAAGTTCTTGGACTTGTCGTTGAATCTCCTTAGTCTCTTCGGATTGGTCCCAGACGCCGACGGTTTGGCAAACTCGCCCAGAATCAAGTCAACTGTGCTCAATCCTCGAATGGGCGGAAGTCCTAGAGGTATCTCATCGTGGAAAACATCTCTAAAATCCTCGCAAAAGGTTAGTGACAGAGCAGCAAAGTGCAAGGCATATTATCAAGAGAAAATAAAGCATCTTTGCACACAAAAGCATAGCATGTATCATTAATATCATCAAGTTCAAGAAGGTCTGCTTTTGTGGCAAGCATAATGTATCGTTTTTCAGATTTATCATGTTCCGTTGATCATTAGCAAGAAGCTACGCCCCTATCGGCCTCTATAATCTCGGTGGGGTCAAAGGCAAGAAAGTAACTTTCTTTCCTTATGCATAAAAGTGTATTTGTTACTACTACCATGGTGTAAAGCATCATTATCAAATTCCCAAGGTCGACCTAATAAAAGAGAGCATGCTTGCATGGGAACCACATCACAATCAACATGATCAAGATAAGCACCAATGGAAAAATGGACTCGGCATGTTTGTGTTACCTTAGCTTTTCCAGAGTCATTTAACCAACCGAATATGGTATGGATGTGGATGCGTCGCGTGGTCAAGCTAAGCTTCTTGACCAAATCGAACTCACCAAGTTGTTGCGACTTCCTCCATCAATGATGACACGTCGCGCCACGGTTCTTGATTGCAAAGAAAGTCTGAAACAAATTTTGGCGCTGAAGCTTATCGGGTTGTTGTACCTGTGTGCCGAGGACTCGCCGCACAATGATGCTCAGAAGGCCGTTGTGGACGCCCACTAAGGAACAGTCGTCATGACCACCGCCATTGTCGCCCGAGGCAAAGAAGAACGCTATCATCCTCCTCGACATCCGGAAGCCGATGTAGCCTCCATCTTCCGTGGCGATGTATGCCCGCTGGTTAGGGCAATTCCTCCGCACATGACCAAGTCCATGGCGCGGTGGCATCAATGTCTGAGGAGCGCCCGTGGAAGCCACTTAAGAAGAACTTTGGCCGGAGCTCGCAAAGAATTTTTGTAGGATCTGCAGGCGGTCGTGGAAGGTGGCTTTGTGGCGCCAGAGCAATCTTGTTCATCGGTGGTGGAGGAGAACAAAACTCAAGAAGACTTGGGCATTCCGCCTATGTAGTCGTCGCGGTGTGTAGGAGGGTCGCCCTGCTTGCCGCCGCCGATTCCTTGCGCCCTCGCAATTTTTTTTCGCAAGCATAGCAAGCCGAACAACCGGTTTGATGAGTAAAATCTTTATAATCAACAATGTCCTCAATTTCACGCCAGAACCCCGTAGAGAATCGACAAATCTTATCCTCTGCTTCTCAACAACCCCACAACGCACCATACCCTTTTGAAGCTCAAAGATAATAGTCCCGAATGTAACTATCACCTTGTTCTAAGCGCTGTAATTTTTTTCTCAAATCACGCTTATATGAGGGAGGAACAAAACGACACGATAGCTTCTTTTAACCGCCTCCCATGTGTCGTTGTAAGCGCATGGTACCCGCCATTCCACCGATAATAGCAAAGTCCTTAAACTCACTAGTAGCTTGTCTAACTCTATGTTGTGCAGAACCAAGTGAGAATTAAACTTCGCTTCACCGTCATCTCCCAATCAAGATATATTTCAAAGATCATAAAGGCCGAAAAAGATGGTATGGTAAACTTGACTTTAGCAAAAGGGTCATCGCTACCATGACGGTTCTCGTTATTACCTCCCATACCATGTCTGTTTTGTCAAGACGCCGACGTAGTCGCGCATCCGTGTCTCCGCCGATCAATGTTGCCAACCGCATCATGTCCCGCGGTCATCATCATGATGATGGCCGTCATTGACAGTGGCGGCGTGCCTCCAACGCGCCCATCGACCAAAGGAGGTCACCATCCGCCGCCCACCCGCCAATGCCTTCGTGGTGTTCAATCTGGGCAATGGCGGCGACGATGGTGTCCATTCGCCGAGATCGATGAATGAAGCATTTTGTTTGTCGAGCGCAATTTGTAGCCGTCCGCGACTAACACACTCGTTGAAATCGCCGGTGTCCCGCCCCTTCGGTCTCTCGCCATGGTTAGTGGAAACACAGGAAAACAGTAATGATTATCCCTATCAACTACAAAGGAGGACAAGGAACCCGCAAAGGAAGTGGCTTACCAAGCTCTTACAAGTGTTCTTACCTCGCAAACAAGAGGTGGTACAACCGTGGTCGGTTCGTGATACCGAACGTGGCATCGCGATTGCAAGGGTGAAAAGTCAGGCTATCCTAAGTAGGTATATGGAGCTTGAAGGCCAAATATGTTAGTGGAACACAAATCAATAACAGATAGTAATGCCGAGTAAATGTCCAAAACATCGGTCCTAGTTGTCGGTCTAAATGTGTCCTATAGCGGTATGATATGATGAACAAGGAGTCAACCGTAATAGTAAAGCGAAGACAAAGAACAAAGATGGCTGTGCAAAGACAAAGAACAAGGATGGCTGTAAAGACAAAGACAAATCAATATCTCATCACCTAAAAATCAGGTTTTTTTTTTTTTTAGGCACGAGTGCTCTCAGTGCCCCCTTTTTTTGTAGGCAAAACCAAAGTTTAATTTTTTTTTTTTTTTTTTTTTTTCTGTTATTTTTTCACAAAGCAGAGCACGTAAATAGGAACCACACAAAGTTTCACCTCAATCTGATGTAAGGTGTGGCCTCTGTAAAATAATGAATGTGTCAGAATTCGGTGATGAAAGTTCGAGCTCGAGTATCAAGACTTTCAGCCGAATTTGGGCAAAATAAATTCGCCAAACCCGACAAGTAGGGGGCTTTGATGCAAAATTTAATTTCACCCAACTTCAAAATTTTTTTTTCGATTTCGAGTTCAGATGCGAAAGTTATGGCCGTTTGAAGGAGGACCTCCGAGTTATGGTTTGTGGAGGCCAAACGAAAATCGGGTGGAAGAAATTGGTGGAAATTGGGGCGGAAGCTCGAAGAGGTGGGGATGGTGTTGAGTGATCACGAGACTCAATGGATGACTCACAAACAGAGGGTGGGAGGTGGGAGAAACAAAATTTGACTGGCTAGGGTTTGTATGAGAGGTAGCGGAAGCAAGACAACCCAAATAAAACACGATCCAAACCAAAGAACACAACTCGACTAAGGACACAAACTCAACACTACGGACTCAAATCAAATTGTGCAAAAGGTTAAACGAGATCCGGGACAGGAACAACCTATGACTACAATTTTTGTAGGGCTTTTTCTTGGACTCTAGGATGAAACCGAAACAACAAGGGTAGGGTAAACTCGAACTCAAGGAACACCAAGCTCGATTACCACTTGATGGGGACGGGTCCCGATCTTCCAACAGTCCGGATATGTTCGATTTAGTGGAGGCGCGACACAAATCGATTCGCCCGAACGACACGCTCAACCCCGCAATCGCAGCACCACGTCTCCTCAGTTATCAACCGTGCATGCCCGCTGACCTCGCCAAGAAGGCTAATCTCGCCGCTAATCAAGAACACAAGCAAGAACAAGGAAGAACGCGAACGGAATTGCGATGTATTGGTTTAGCACTCGAAAGTTGGGGTCTCACAAACCGATGAACGGCGAAACTGTTCAAGACAGAATTAATCTAAGCAAAACCCAACCCTAATGGTGGGGTGGCGGCTGGATATAAAGGATTGAGGGCGTGCAAAACCCTGGACGCGCCCTAATGGGCTCCAACACGATACAAAGCCGAACGGCCCAAAAGACGGTGGCGCAGCACCGACAGATTCTGAATGCCCACTTGTTTCGACGATTCCCGTTGACTCAGAAGGAATTTTGACATGGGACCAGAGCCATTGGAAAGGTAGTCTTCAGCTTTCCATACATATGTGGAACACCCAAAACGGAGCCCGGATGCGATCTGGGCGTCCGCTTTAGTGCGGTTTGGTCCTGACTCCGAATTGGATTCGAAGTCGGCTTGAGTTGGGCCTCCAACATGATTCGACCGCCTCGCTGGACTTGTGCGCCTTGTAGCCCTTCTCCAAGTACTTCTAGGTCCTCTCCATGGTTCCTAATCATAATTAAATCATTAGGTAGCAATCGATTCTCAAATGAACAAAAAGAAGTACTTAGGAACGAGCTCACCAGAATTCAATTGTTTCAGCGAGCTCTAGTGATTGGTCCTTGAATATCAAGTGGAGGATTGTTGTGTGTATCCGAAGAAGTGATGTCCTCATCACTTTTGTGTTAAAGTAATTTTATCGATTAGAGGTAGCTATTCCTATTGCATTGTTGCCTCTAAATTGTTATCCCCTGCCACAAACCATAGTTTAATAATATCGCTGGTGAATTAGAGCCTGGTGATTTATTTATGCTCTTTTGTTGTCTTTACGGTGTCATGCTTAGCAATGCTTAGATAACTGTAGAAATGGGCGGTTGTCGACATTACGTCGATGACCTTGATCACACAAAAATTAATATTCCATTATGTCCATCTTGTGCTTTGTTACTTTGTAAATAAACAAAAGTGAAAACAAAATTGTTATTGACTTGGGCACAATGGATGTTGGTGTGATTTGTTGGGTGTGAACGAATGGTGCCTAAGTCCCCAAGGATCGAAGTTACTTGTGTCACTAAGCCAAGTGCTTTTATGCGTGCTAACCACACGAAGGGATATGGGACCTCTTGACTAAGTACTTTGGGAGGTGTTAATTATGAGTCGGTTTGGGTGTTTTCAAAATGTGTTGTGATGTGAGGGAGCATTATCGCATCGGTTAGGGCCGACTAATGTGTCTTTTCTAGTGGGTTCGGCTCTTAATTAGCATCGCTCATTGGAAATGTCTCAGAGGACTTAGCCGCGTTTAAGATACCAAAGGAAGTGTGCTAAATAGCTTGGCTTAAAAGGCGGTCGACGTGTGGGTACATTGGTACACCCCCGCAGGTTAAAACTATTGAATAGCCTCGCCCTAGGTTATGGACATGCTTGGTAAGGTCGTGCAAGAACTAGACTACAACATTTAATTAAAACTTGATGGGTTGGTATGAATGGATGTTCGTACTATTGTTGTGATGGCTATTGGGTTAGTCACTTCCAGGCTGTCTTTACTGTTGTTATTATTATTGTATCGTTGTTATTTCAACATTTAAAAATGCCTTGTCAAATTGCTTTAAATCTATTACATTATTGCAAAGGAAAACTTGCTTTATGCTAAAATAAGTCCAAAGCCTCATCCACTTAAATAAAGCTTGCATGTAGTTAAACTATAGTTCGTTATACTACGTCGCCGCCTTACGAGTACATTTTGTACTCATTTGCTTTGCTTAACTGTAATTGTTGCAGAGGAAGAGGTTGATCCCCAAGGATTAACTTTTGTGAGTGATCTTCGCTTTGACGACTAGTCAAGGCCCAAATACTTTGCCTTGTGGGTTAAGGCACACTAATTGGTTTTTTATTTATCGCCATCTTATGGCTTTTGCTTCACCGTTATTTATCTCTTTAGTTGTTTAGTTGTTATTTGGCCTCGGCCTCTTTTGTAATAACTATTTTTTGTATGTCTTTGTCTAATCTAGTTCGTGCTTGGTTCTATGTTTGTATGGAATTGATGCATGATTTTGTAAAAGGGTGTATGTACAAAGACGGGATGTACATATTTTCGAGGCACGGGATATTTTGTTTGTGATGCTAGGGTTAATGATAACTAAGCATTACAAGCTAAATACCCCGGGGTCTCACAATGGACGCGACCAAGATTAAAGCTTTGGTCGCTGCTGAGAAGATTCCGAAGAGGAAGTCCGTGAGGTGGATTGAGGCCGCTGGGCAGCATTGGCCATCGGGGGAGATTGGACAAATCCCTATCTTCCAGGCATTCTGTGAGTGCGGCCTTCGATTGCCTGCTCATCCTTTCCTTCCCCTCGTACTCGGACACTTTGGAGTGGAGCTGGTGAACCTAGTTCCCAACTCTATCACAATGTTAAGTGTTTTTGTGTGCCTGTGTGAAGCCTATCTGGGGATTCCGGCCGATCTAGAGTTGTTCCAGTATTTTTACGGAATGACCAGGCTGACCGGGATTGCCGGAAGCTATAGTCTGAAGCTTCATGATGGGAAATCGAAGGAGTACATTCAGATGTTCTTTCGGTCGTCGTGGCCATTCTAGAAGAAGTGGTTTTATTGGGAAACCACCAGTGAGGACAAGTTAAAAAGTGATGAAAAGACCCTGGCAGACTCGCTCGACTATGAAAAAGTCGAGACGAAAAAGCTGAGGGAAGAGAAAGAAGAGCTCTCGAAGAAACTCTAGGAGATCAGCTTTGCAGCTCAAAACTTGCAGGAAGTGACGAATAGTAAGTGCCGATCTTAAGACTGCTCATGTCGCTGATCTTTACCTTTTTAACTCTTGCTTCTTTTTAGAAAAAGAAGACGGAATGGAAACGCTCCAAATCGAAGTTAAAAATAAAACTTTGGTTATTCACGAGATTTCTTGTGAGGACCCCGGTTTATTAGGCTTGTAATACTTAGTCATCCATTGACCCTAGCATCACAAACATAATAATCTGTGTCTTCGAGATATGTATACTTCCTGCACGCAAGATACACACCCTTTACAAAATCATGCATCAATTCCATTCAAGACATAGAACCAAAGCACTAACTAGAATAAAAGACTTACATAATATAGAGTTATTATAAAAGGGCCGACCGCCAAATACAACAATAACATAACACAAATAGAAGCAAAAGCCATAAGATGGCGATAAACAAAGAGAGCCACTGTGTTTGCCTTAAGCCCACAAGGCAACCAACCAAGGCGCCTAGCTCGATTCCCAACCGAGGCACATCTCACAAAAGTAAAGCCCTTGGGCCCTACCTCCTCTGCAACAAAGTTATTAAGCAAAGCAAATGAGTACAAAGAATGTACTGCAAGACCGACGTAGTATAATAGAACTATAGTTTAACTACATGCAAGCTTTATTTAGTGGATGAGGCTTTGGACTTATTTTAGCATAAAGCAAGTTTTCATTTGCAATATTTAAATAATTTCCAAAGCAGATTTGCAATTCATTTTAATTTGCAAGTAACACCGAGACAAGTAACAATAATAACAATAGATAGACAACAATAATCCTGAAGGTGACTAACCCAATAGCCACCACAACAATAGCATGAACATCCGTTCATACCAACCCATCAAGTTTTAATTAAATGTTGTAGTCTAGTTCTTGCACGACCTTACCAAGCATGTCCATAACCTAGACGAGGCTATTCAATAGTTTTAACCTCGCAGGTGTACCAATGTACCCACACGCCGATCGCTTTTCGCCACATGATTTAGCACACTTCCTTTGGTATGCCGGCACGGCTAAGTCCTACGAGACATTTCCAATGGATGATGCTAATTAAGAGCCACAACCCACGGGGATAAGGACACACTAGTCAGCCTAACCGGTCTGCTAATGCTCCTCTCCCACACCACACATACACACAATTTATTTTTAACACACCCACCGACCAGCTCATAATTAACACCTCCCAAAGTACTTAGTCAAGAGAGGTCTCATATCCCCCTCGTGTGGTTAGCACGCAAAAGCGCTTGGCTTAGTGACACAAGTAACTCGGCCCTTGGGGACTTAGGCACCATTCCGTTCACACCTAACAAATTACACCAATCATCCATTGTGCCCAAGTCAATAACAGTCTTATTTTCATTTTTGTTTTATTTGTTTACAAAGTAACAAAGCACAAGAGGGACATAATGGAATAATAATTTTAGTGTGATCAAGGTTATCGACATAATGTCGACAACCGTCCATTTCTACTGTTATCTAAGCATTGCTAAGCATATCAAAACGTAATCTACTAAGCGATGAGAGCTCATCCAACGAACTCTACATCACAGCAAGTAATCCTAGCTTAGTAGTAGAGAGTGAACATTTGCCTACAGAACATGCATCTATAGGATCACTAGCGATATTTCACCACAAAGTAGCAATGCATACATACAAGTAAAACAATATATTAGACTTTAAAGTAATGGGACAATATGGATATGATCAAACTGCTTGCCTTGCTGGTTTTGCTCAATATGTTGCTGAGGATCACTCACGAGATCAACACACTCGTCAACACCTAAACAAAAAGGCGAAAAGAATCAATAAGAACGACGAAATCCACAAAGACAGCACAGCAAACAAATTCCAAATGCTCTGAGATTTCTACAGCAGCAAGAGGATGATTTTTAGGGAATTTAGCAACAAGAATCAATTGATTTGGATTCTCAATGCAAAAGATATGAGCAAAACAAATCTGCTCAGCCCTAAAAATACCAAACTGCCACTATTCACTAATTTAATTATTTGGCAACATTTTCTAGAAGGGTGGTGGTACTGAAATTTTTACTGTAAAACCAGCACCTCATGAGATGAATAACACAATTGAGTTCATCTCATTTGGAGCTATTATGCATGTTTTATGATTTTTCAAAGGTACGATAAGGAGCACAACTAAAATGCACCCACAAAGTTGTTGAAAACAGTGACATGCCTAAATCCTACTCTAACAGCTAGAGCATTAACAGAGGAAGCCAACAAAGTTGGATTCACTCAAAAAATAACCTACAGAGCATTACTTATGTATTTTACAAGTTAAAAGAATTTCTAATGTAACATTTAAAGTTAGTTTTGAAATCTATTTGCAAAACTACGTTCTGGAGCTGAACTGGGCTCATAACCATTTTTAGATTGGAGTCTAGGTCAAACCAGAGCTAACACAATTTGAATCACCCTATTTGGATTTAAATTGAATTAGTTATGCAATTTTAAAGTTCATACCTTTTTCTGTTTGCAAATAAAGAGTTCTCTGGAAATTCTCAAAAATCACAAAGGCCGGGGAGGACATGAGCCGTAGATCTTGAATCTAGCGGCTCAAGACCTCCCAGGAGATTAACGCACACGCGCGCTCGCGAGGTCCAGAGGTCATGGGCCGTGGATCTTGGATCCAACGGTCCATGTCCTCCCAGCAACGTGCGCGCGAGCAGAGGGGAGGTCGTGGCCGTTGATGCTGCATCCAACGGACCACAACACCGGAGGGAGGTCTGGAACGGTCAAGATCTAGCGAGGAGGTCTAAACGGCCGAGATGACCTCGAGGAGGTCCCACGCTGAGGTCTTACCGCCGCTGCACTTCCGAGGAGGTCCGGACGGCCACGATTTCGCGAGGGAGGTCCGGACGCTCAAGATCTCCTGAGGAGGTCTTGACGGCCAGATCCAGCGCCATCATAGGCTTCGCAATACAAGACGCTGCGAGATATGGAGTTAAAGCGCGGACAACGAGGAGGTCCAACGCGAGGTCTTTAATGCGCCGATGAGGACAGGATCAAGGCATTAAAGGCTAACCCCAAGATTACAATGATTGAGGCATTAATGGGGAGGATCTTTGTCCTAAAAACGACAACAGCGATGTAGTGTCGTCCGACAAAAATCCCGAGCGGCTCCAAAGCTTGTCGCCGGCGATGAGGACCTCGCCGGCGCTAACCAAGGACACCAACGTAGGCGCAATAGTCTTCGCAAGACACCATGGAGTCACCTCTCGGCGGCGCGACGTTTTGAACGCCATGAGCCGGAGAGGACACCAGACAAGCGCGCTAAAAGACCAAAATGGGAAGTAAAGCTCATGCAACAATTTCATCCAAAGATGTGCTCAAAGACTAAAGACTACCAGAGGTTACCCGGACGCCGTGAAGGTGCTGAGGAGGTCGTGGAGGTGAGGACCGGAGCTGGGGAAGATAACGAGCTTCACGGCCAAGGTTGAAATCCTCCACACTCCAAGCTCCAAAGCTAGGCCTCCTCTGAAAATGTCAACCCAATTAAGTTAGGGTTCACACCAGGAAGTTTGGGGGAGCATAAAATGAGCAAGAGGTCGAGAGGGAGCCACTGGAGCAAAGCCACCGAGGAGCTCCAAGGGCAGCAATGGCGATAGGGGAGGTCAGTGGAGGACAAACTCGGCCAAGCACAGGCAAGGCCAAGCTCAATGGTGTGTAAAAGAAGCCAAAGGGGAGCTCGAGGAGGTTTTATACCTAGGGCAAAGAAGGTCGTGAACCAAGGGTTAAGCTCATGGTGAGCTTAGCCCATGGGAGGTCCACGGGAGGTCCTGGACTTGGACAAGATGGAGGGGATAGGTTAGGTCAGGACAGGGTATGGCCTAGGGCAGGACTAGGGGGCGGAAAGACTGCCACGCATTTAATGCGCGCAGAGCAGAGCCGTTGGGACATGACCGGCTCTGACTTTTGCCACTGCCATGGCTCTTGCACGTGAGCCCAAGCTAGAAGAAGAACAGGACCTCACATCCACCATTGGATTAAGTGGATGGGGAGGTCCTGGCCCTCCGATTATGTTTTTGAACCGTTACGTCTTAAGTGACTGGGAGGAGGTCCCAGCCACACGATCTTGGACGGGGAGGTCGTGACCCTTCGATCTGATTGCGCAGATGCGCAAGTGGAAAGGGGACAAGAGGTCCAAGGCGTTGGATCTAAATCCAACGGTGTGGACCTCCTGGGAGGACTTAACGTTGCGCACGTTACAGCCACGGACATGGAGGTCATGGCCTTTGGATTTAAATCAAGGGCGCAATGATGGGGAGGTCTTAGGTATTGCCAAGCGCAAGGAGGTCGACCCTTGGATTTTAATCCAACGGTGCTGATCAAGTGCGGGGAGGTCCTGAGCTTGCGCGTAGCGCACAGGAGGTCATGGCCCTCAGATGAAGATCTAATGGCGATGGGAGGGCAAGGGAGGTCATGGCCGTGAGATTTACATCTAACGGCTACGACCTTACGTGAGCGGGGAGGTCTGATGCGCACAAGGCGAGGAGGAGGTCGTGACCGTGGATTTTAATCCAACGGTGCACAACATGAGATGGGGGAGGTCTTGTGCACTTGATAACGCGGGGAGGTCGTGGGCTGTTGGATTTGATCCAACGGCTACGACCTTGGCAAGGTGGGAGGTTTGATTGGTTTGACAGTGAGGGGAGGTCATGGCCATGGATTTTTGATCCAAGGGCACAAGACCTCGAGGGGGTGGAGGACTTGGGCGCTTGATATCGAAGGGAGGTCATGGTCTTTAGATTTGATCCAACGGCTATGAACTCATCAAGGCAGGATGTCCTCGCTAGCGATGGTTTAGGAGGAGGTCGTGGCTGTTGGATCTGAATCCAACGGCTACGACCTCATCAAGGTGGAAAGGACATGAGCTGCACCGCGGAGGAGGAGGTCGTGACCATCGGATCTTGATCCAACGGTTGCGACCTCAAGTAGGTGGGAAGGAGGTCTGAAAGGGTTGGGTTTGACCAGCTTTGCAGAGCGGCTCAAGCCCAAGGAATAGTGCAGTGTTTGAGTTAAATTTACAGCTGAGACTTTGAGGGTTAATTTGAGATAGCAAATGAACTCCAAATTTTCTGAAATTTTAATTGGAGCTTGCTGATATTAAGATTATCCTTACATAAAATTTCCAGAGGTTTTTATGCAATGAATTTTTCTCAAGAAATTCATGAAGGCTGTTCAAGGAATTGTTTTACCTCCAAAAATTATCAAACAAGTTTTATAACTTATGATATTTCTCAGAGGGGTCCCACACCATTTCTAGGACCAAGGGAAAAATATTCCCAAAGGTTTGGCACAAGATTTGTGACAAATGGGAAATGAGTTTGACTTTTGGTCACCAAGAGCTTTGTGTTTTTGGATTACACAACTCTTGGACAATAATAACATGGGAGTTCAGGGGTTTTAAGATGTGAGAAAAAGTTTTAATTTCTACACATTTAATTACATTTGAAACAAACCCTGATTATACATTTGGGATGTTACATTTCTCGCGCTGCTAGAGATAAAGATCAAGAGATTGAGAGGCTAAGATCTCGGCGAGTAGGTAAGCAATTCTTTACCTGTAATCCTTTACGACTTATCTTCTTTTACTAATTCTCATTTCTTTTCAGAAATTGAGCTTGAACTAGGAAGGCTCGAAATTATGGATCGGGACAAAACCATGATCCTTAACGAGACCATCCACATTGCTAAAGAGAACGCAAAGGATATTAGATTATGGGAGGAGCGGTATAAAAAGACTACTGCCTCTCATAATGATGAAATCGAGAAATTAAATTCACGACTGGCAGGTAAGGACTTCTTTACCTGCGATCAAGTTCTTCCCTCTTTTAGGAGTTATTTTTTGTTCGACCAGTCTTGCCCTTTTTTCAGAGCAAGTAGCCGAAAATAAACAACTCATGAGGCTTCGACTTCAGAACCAAGAGGATATGAAGTCGTCGAAGATTAATCTTCAAGACAACATCTCGCTCCTGAACAATATACTTGGTGAGCTATGTGGTGAGGGAAAAACTCCTCAGGAAGACACGATAGCTGCTCACATAAGTACTATTGGACAACAAGTCGGGACTTTGCGAGAGCTGATGAGCACTCTGAAAGCCAACCAAGTTGACTCAATAAAGGAGGCGGTCGAAGGTGCGATAAGTTATGTTTTGGTGAAACTTAAAGCTCATGACCCCAATCTTAATGTGCAACCAATCGAAAACGACTTCGACTGCCCTAAGGTAGAAGCAAGTCATTTGATTGAAGAAATGCAGCCAGTCGGCAGAAAGGTCTCGGAGGAGATACAACTGGGATCTCCTTCTTCAGAGTAGCTTGTAACGAAAAACCTGTGAAAACAAGCTTTTGTTGATGTAATATATATAATCTATCCTGTTTCCTGCAAATTATCTTGTCGAGTAGTTAGTAACTCAAAAGATAGTTGACGAAAGATAGACTAAAAAATAAAGTCAAGTTAATAACTTTATCCTAGCCCCCGACTATTTGCTTGGTTTATTTAGATAAACCGAGTAAATAGTGTTCAATGGGTTTTCTGAAAAAAGAGAGGTTTAACTAACTTGCAGTGTTTCGATCATGATTATCATGCACTGGTCGAAAGAGTAGGAACGAGTCGACACTAGGAAGTTCCTTCTAGTGGGCAGGACCACATGCAGAGAGGAGAGGCTTCGACTAGGTGATGTTTCTATCCCTGACCAGATTAATCAAATCAAGAACGGTCAACTCGAGTTAGATAAACGTCTGGAGTTCCTTAAAAATTTGTTCAACTTATTTCAACGCACTTAGTTGGTTTGCTCTGGTAGCAAGAGTTAGAAACAGAACGACGCTAGAAAGTTGCTTCTAGTGGGCAGGACCACGTGCAGAGAAGAAAGCCTTCGACTAGGTGTTGCAACTTTCTCCAACCAGTTAAAACAAACCAAGTTTGTCGAAAGTAGTCGAGCAGATTTGGAAAGTGTACTCGGCTTAATTTATTTTTCAAAAAGATGTATGAAAAAATAAACTAAGGTACTAAGAGTTGGTTTGACATTATTTCAACCATGTTTTGAACCCAAGCTCTTTGTGTTGGAAGAAAATGGAGGAACGAATCGACTCTAGGAAGTTCCTTCTAGTGGGCGGGACCACATGCAGAGAGGAGAGGCTTCGACTCGGTGATGTTACCATCCTTTCGACCAAAGGTAAAGATGAATCGGCATCGGTCGAGAATGTCTTATTGACCAAAGGTATTGTCGAGAAGAGCATACGACTAGGAACCGATCGAGCGGACCTTCACCAAAGTTATGGTTGAAAAAATTGTCAAAGTGCTACTCGAAGTAAGACAATAAAGATAGAAAGAACCTGATGCTTTATTGAATGGTTGGTCGTTTACACGTAGAATTTGCGTAGTTGGTCGATGTTCCAAGAATTTAAGAGAATTCGTCCGTCTTCCATTGCCGCCAGATCAACCTCGATCGCATAACTTCGACCATCGTAAGGACCTTCCCACTTGGGGGAAAGTTTGTTCCGATTAGACCGATTGAACTTTCCTCAATACAAAGTCACCTACAGCAAGACTGCGAGGTTGGATCTTACGATCGTAGTATTTGCGCAAGGCTTGCTGGTAGACTACCGAACGGATTAAGGCTCGATTCTCTTTTCTTCGAAAGGTGTTAATGTCATCCGCCGAAGTTGTTCTTGAAATTTGAGTCAATGAAACTCTCGACCCTTGTAGACCTGATCTTTAGTTCTAGCGGAAGCATGGCTTCGGCACCAAAAACTAGAAAAAAAGGAGTTTTGCTGTTGTCTCGACTAGCGATCGTGCTAACCGCCCATACCATCGAGGGTAATTTTGTACCCATGCCCCGAGCGCTTAATGTCGGGTCAAGACTCAAGTTTTAATTCCTACATGATTTGGCCATTCGCTGCTCGATCGCCCCATTGCTTTGGGGATGGGCGACAGAGGCGTAAGAGAGCGTGGTACCCAACTCGTCGCAAAATTTTTGAAATTTTGCGCTCGAAAATTGTTTACCGTTATTTGTGATTATTCGACTTGGGACACCAAACCGAGTAATCACGCTTCTTATCATGAACCGTTTTGCAACTTCCGTTGTTATCCTGGTCACAGGTTCGGCTTCGATCCATTTTGTGAACGTATCAATAGCCACAAAAAGGAACTCGAAGCCTCTTGGAGCCCTTGGGAACGGTCTTAGGATATCGAGACCCCAGGTCGCAAAAGGCCATGATAGAGGGATTCTTTGTAATGACTGAGCTGGTTGGTGTATTTGCTTGCTATGAAACTGGCATTGTACACATTTCTTAACCAATTCTTTGGCATCGTAGAGGGCTGTTGGCCAGTAAAATCCTTGTCGAAAGGCTTTTCCTACCAACGTTCTGTAGGAACCGTGAGTTCCACAGATGCCACCGTGAATATCGTGAAGGAGGTTTAGTCCTTCCCTCTGCGGTATGCATCGCATGAGTACCCCTTGAGTACCTCGTTTATAAAGGACTCTTTCGACCAAAGTATACATTTTGGCCTTTCGGAATAAACGATCTGCTTCGAGATCGTCGTCGGGTATGGAACCCGTCTGAAGATACTTGTAGATGGGGTCTATCCAAGTATCCTCGTAATCTAGAGAGGCTGTCTCAATAGGAGATGTCTCTGGTGTATCCACCAGAGACAGCTTTTGGAGTTGCTCCAAGAAAACTCCTTTTGGTACTTGTGATCGGGAAGAAGCTATTTGAGCAAGCTGGTCTGCGAGGAAATTATCCTTTCGAGGGATGAATTGTACCTCGAAACCGAAAAAATGCTTTTCAAGCTTTCGAACTTCCGATAAGCACCGAGACATGGTCGGGTTAGAGCACTGGTACTCTTTTCCGACCTGATTCACGACCAGTTGAGAGCCTCCTCTCATGAGTAGTCGTCAAATCGCGAGCGCATTCGCAGCTCGTATGCCGGCTAGTAAACCTTCGTACTCTGCCACGTTGTTAGTGGCCTGAAAGTTTAACTGTATGGCATACTTTAAGGTCTCTCCGTTAGGAGATTCTAGGACCACCCCAGCCCCCGAGCTATTTGAAGTAAATGGTCCATTAAAGTACATCGTCCACTTGTCGTGGGTATAGTACTGGGGATCCTGAACAGGTTCAGGATTTGTCCATTCGGCGACAAAGTCTGCCAAGATCTGGGATTTAATGGTTGTTCGGGACACGAAATGGAGGTCGAACTCCCCAAGATCTACTGACCATTTAGACATGCGTCCCGCTGCTTCCCTATTTTGGAGGATTACTCCCAAGGCAAACTCAGACGGCACAATTATCTTTTGCGCCTGGAAATAATGCCGCAGTTTCCTCGAAGACATGAGGAGGGCATAGAGAAGCTTTTGGACCTGAGGGTAACACTCCTTAGGTCCGTGCAAAACTTCACTTACGTAGTACACTGGTCGTTGAACGTGTTCACGTTCTACGACTAGTACTGCGCTCACTGCCTGTGGCATGGCAACTAGATAAATTAAGAGCGTCTCTTTTGGTTTCGGGGAAACCAGAACAGGAGCACTCGTAAGATGTCTTTTGACATCCTTGAAGGCAACGTTTGCCTCTTCCGACCACTCGAAACACTCGTACTTCCTTAGAAGTTTGAAGAAAGGTAGTCCTTTTTTCTCCCAGTCGTGCTATGAAACGACTTAAAGCCGCCATACACCCTGTGAGTTTTTGGACTTCTTTCTTCGTGGTTGGAGAGCGTATTTGGACAATGGCTTTTATATTTTCGGGATTTGCTTCGATCCCTCGTACAGAGACCAGGAATCCAAGCAACTTTCCCGAAGAGACTCCAAACACACACTTCTCAGGATTGAGTTTCAAGCGGTGCTTTCTGCGGTTGTCGAACGTCTCCTGCAAGTCTGAAACATGATCAAGCTGTTTGATGCTTTTTACGACTAGATCGTCAACATAGGCTTTCAAATTTCGGCCTAGCTGAGGTGAAAAAGTCGATTGCATCAAACGTTGAAAAGAAGCGCCAGCATTTTTTAGACCAAATGGCATTTTGACATAGCAAAATATACCAAATGGAGTAATAAATGTGGTCTTTTCTTCATCTTCTAGATACATATTAATCTGATGGTAGTTAGAATATGCATCTAGAAAACTTAATGTTTCGCAACCAGCAGTAGAGTCAGCCAACTGATCGATACGAGGTAAAGGGAAATCATCTTTTGGACAAGCTTTATTAAGATCAGTAAAGTCAACGCACATTCGCCACTTGCCGTTAGACTTCCTAACCATTACAGGGTTGGCCAACCACTCTGGGTGGTCGACTTCTCTTATAAAGCCTGCTTTAAGTAGCTTGTCCAATTCTGACCTTATAGCATCTCGTTGATCAGGGGCAAATCTCCGTAATTTTTGTTTTACGGGTACTTTGTCAGGTCGTAAAGCTAGCATGTGCTCGATCACTTCCCTGGGGACTCCGGGCATGTCGGATGCTTGCCACGCGAATACATCTGCGTTTGCTCGGAGGAAAGTGATGAGGGCGTCTTCCTACTTGGGGTCGGAAGTATCCCCGATGCGAATAGTCTTCGAAGGTTCCTCCTGATCCAGGGGAACCTCTTTGACTTGGTCATTCGGCTTGGGCGCAGCTTTAGGCTTCAAGCACTTGGTCGAAGGCTGCCCTTTTTCTTCCCGAGCTGGTATCTGACCTACCATCTCGAGGGCTCAACAGTCACACGTGTGCGCCATCTTCTTATCACAGTGAATCGTGATTACTCCTTTGGGACCTGGCATCTTAAGACATTGATACCCATAATGAGTTGCCATTAAGAATTTTGCCAAAGCTGGTCGTCCGAGTATGACGTTATATGCCATATCGAAATCGACCACATCAAAGGAGATCTTCTCCATCCTGAAATTACTTGGTGAACCAAATGTAATATGAAGGAAAACTTGACCAATATGTTTGGCCGAAGATCCCGGTATAATACCATGAAATGAATATCTTACTGACCTTACCTTGGTCCAGGTACTTGCATTTTGTCCAGGGTGTTCGTCAACAAAATATTTAACGAATTACCACCATCAATCAACACTCGATTTACTCGACAGTTGTTGATGGTGGGTTCGACCTGGTCGGATTGAAGGGATTGGGCAGTCACCCTTCTCAAAAGAGATGGTGACTTCCGACCACTTCGGTACTTTATTGACAAGAGGGGAGTCAATGGAGTTTACCTCACGCTCGATCGCTTTAAGTCGTCGCCTTTGACTCAGACTGCCGATGATCCCCAAAGATGTGCTCGATGGTGTGCTCGGGATCCTGAAAGCAAGCATGTCCTCGTTGTCGCCTCGATCACAGACGACCACCGGCTTGCCCTACTGCTCGAGGGCGTGAAGTGGCCCTTGTCCGTTGTAGTAGTCTTCGAGTTTTCGTTGGAAAACTCGGCAATTGCGGAGGTCATGCCCTTCCTTTTTATGGAAAGGGCACCACCTAGGCTTGTCGTTTTTCCGTTCGGGGTGCTTACCTTTGCCTCGATCGGGGTATTGTTTGGTAGTTCATGGCTCCTTATCACTTACGGCCAAGACATCCTTAGAAACATTGACTTGAGGCTTTTGGCCCTTTTCCTTGTTTTTGGATTTCTTGGCCTTCTTATCCCTCTTTTTGTTACCTTCGCCAGTCTCCTGAGGGTGCTGGTCATCTCGATCGATGATTTTGGTCCACTCGACTGCTTCATCAGCAGTAGCGTACCGATCGGTCATCTCGAAGAGTTCGGCTACAGTAGCGGGAGGGTTTAAAGCGATGTCCTCCGTGATCCTTCTGCTGCGGACTCCCTGCTTGAAGGCTCTGATAATAGATAAGTCAGAAACCTCAGGAATCGAATTGTGAACCTGACTGAAACATCTGATGAATTGACGTAGTGTTTCGTCGTCATTTTGTCGCATTCGATGTAGGTCGTCCTCCTTTCCGGGGCGATGGTAGGTGCTCTGGAAATTAGCCAGCAATAGATCGCAGAGATGTTGCCACTAGTAGATCGACTCGACTGGTTGATTTAATAACCAAGATCGAGTAGACCCTTCGAGTACAGTCGGAAGGTAATTCGCCATGATGCGCTCTCCTCCTCCTGCTACTCGAACAACAGTTGTGTAGATCTGAAGGAATTCGATGGAATTTTGAGACCCATCAAATTTCTCCATGTTCCCTGGTCGAAATCGAGGTGGCCAGTGAACTGCTCGCAGGTCAGGCGAGAATACCCGACATCCGGTAATTACGTCATAACGCCTCCTTTGCATAAAAAAGGGGTTAACGTCGCTAGGTGATCGTACTCGATGATACCCAACCATTGGTGAACTTGACTTATGGTAAGTCTCGATCCTACGAGGGTAATACTCCTCGTATCTTGTCTGCTGTTGCAGACCTTTGGGTCGGAGTGGTGAATGATCACCTCTCCTAGGAGCTTTATGTTCTTCAGGCGTTCGAGGAACTCTTTCCTGGATTGGGGAGCGATGAACCTTGCGGCGATCTCCATGCGGTGAGTTATTTGAACGACTGGAAGCTGATGGGGTCGTACTGCCAGACTTCTAGAATGATGTTGTCGGTGTTTTAGAACCGAACTTACGTAAAGATTGTTTGATTCAGGGGGTCTCCTAGAATGGAATCACGCAGAGAGATTGACACGGGTATTTTTATACAGGTTCGGGCCTTCTCGGGAGAGAATAACAACCCTACTCCTGTGTGTGTATGGTATTGAGAGTATTCTGAACAATCAGGGGAAAATACTACGCCTATTACAGAGAATAGCACTTGTCTTCCTGGTTGCTCTTGACAGCGTGTGACTATGATTGCTACTATTGCTGTCCCCCTTCCTCTCTCTGATCGTTGCCTTTATATACCCGTGAAGAAGTAGCCGTTCTGCCCTGCTGAAGATGCGCCTCATCAAGTCCAGTAATGAGCGTGTAATTGGCAGTAATCACCGGCGTAGTGGCTCCTTCACGTCGCTTGGCAGTTAATTATCAGAGATAATGGGGTATTAAGCGCTATTACTTCATAGAGTAACAGCGCACACTGACCATTTGAAGTCCTTAATCAATTGGACCCACTTGTCTATAGGTTTAATTGATCCTAAGGTGGTCGTGGCTGACCTGGTCGTAGAAGAACTTACGACCATAACCTAGTCGTAGAAGAACTTACGATTGGGTGGTGGTGGTAAATAGAAGGGCTTCGACCATAAGATAATCGTGAAAGAACTTACGACTATGGGGGTGATCGAGAAAGAACTTACGATCACTGGTAGGCTTCTCCTTGTAAATATAAGGGGTATACGGGGTCCACATGACATCATATTTACCCATAATAAAATTATAGATAAAAGATAAAATGAGGATTATTAGATCCTCGTCATCTAGCCCCCTGACTTCAAGTGAAAGTAACTTACTTGGTGAAAGGGTCATGGATGGTCTTATGAGTATAAAGGATTGCGAGAAAAGTGGTGAGAAGAAAAAAACTCTTCGACATTTGAATGTTTCTTGACGAAATATGCTTGGTCAAGAAAGTTGCTTACGACTATCAAATAGTCGTAGAAAACTCCTCGACTATGAAAGTAGTCGTAGAAAAGGTGATCGGAAGAAAATCCTTTCGATCGATTATTTCGCTCGACGGTAAGAACTTGGCCAAGAAAGTAACTTTCGCAGGGTGTAAAAACGGACTGATTTTCTTTAAGCGGACAATCTTGAGAATCATAACCGACTTCGCTAAGATCTCGTCTGCTTCGTCAATTCGAAGTGGTGCCAACCTTTGGGCTAACACGCTTCGGCCCAACCGCCGTTATAAATACTCCACTGGGGGTGAAACTTGGTTTTACTTTTCCCCAAATCACTCCCACTGTTCTTCAAGCTCTTGCTTTCTCTGCCGAAGTCGTTCTTGCCTTCTCGCCGCCACTCCAATTGTGCCCTCTTTTTCAACCCAAAATTTCATGTTTCGAGAGATGGCGAGAAAGTTTCAGAGTGGGAAGAGTCGGAGATGGATCGCGAAGATTCAAGCCCTAGTCGTCCGGGAAGATTCCAGAGAAGACTCTTGTGAAATGGATTCCGGCAATTGGGCAGCATTGGCCGTCGGGGGAGAATGGGCAAATTCCCGTCTTCTAGGCTTATTGTGAGTGTGGCCTTTGCTGCTTTCCCCCTTTCTTCACAGTTGTGCTCGAGCATTTTGGGGTGGAGTTAGTGAACCTTGGTCCTAACTCCATCACCATCTTGGCGTTTTAGATATATCTGTGAGGCGCACAGGAATTCCGGCGGACCTCGAGCTTTTCCAATATTACTATGGAATGACTCGGCAAGCGGGATTCTTTGGAAGTTGCGATGCGAAACTCCACGTTGGAAGTCGAGGAGTATATTGAGTTTCACCCGGTCCTCATGGTAGGGATGGAGAAAGAGGTGGTTTCTTCGAAAGTCACCTCGAGAAGATGACCTCTCTTTAAGTGGGGAAGAAGGTCTGAAAAAAGAAATCTTCATGGGATTCGACTCCTGAAGATATCAACCGGATTGCCCCTTATATTCAAGCTATCAAGGACTTGAAGAAGGAAGGGCTGACCGGATGGCATGTGGTGAAAGATTTCATCACACGCCGAATTAGTCCTTGAAGAAACGAGCATCTCCTATGTGGAGATACTCGGGGCTAATGCATGGAGCCGGGGACTACAACGAGGGTAAGTGAATTTTCGACTTAGCTCTCGGTTTGGTCTTCTGCAAAAGTTGTTTAAAGGATGCATTTATCTGTTTGAGCAGATCTTTCACCAAATGAGATTGACGTTAGAGTCAAACTTCGTTTGTGAGAAGCCCGCCACTTAGTGTGGCGGCTCCTAAAGGTGTCAAGTAGTTGATTTTATCCTTAGGACTTTATAGTTAATGAGAAAGAACTTACGACTAGAGAAATGTTGTAGAAAAACTTACAACTTAGTAGTGACCGTGAGAAAATCTTACGCCGAGGAAAGGTCAGAGAAAAACTTACGATTTGATCTTTGATCGTAGAAGATCTTACGACCGTTAGTAATTCTTTCTTTTTCGCTTTTGCTTTACGAGAAAGTGGGCATGGAAAATCGTCGAGATGATGAAGAAGCTATACTGATAACCATCGGTGCAGGGTTGACAAAGGACAAAGGCTCAGCTTCTCCGTCCAAGAGGCGTCGACTTTTAAGAGGTGTCGACAAAGGAGGGGCGAGCTCGAGTTCTAGCCCTTCGACCAGATCCTCTGCAAAGCTTCGTGGCGCATATAGCCGCAATTGAAGCCGAGGCTAAAACAATTTGAAAGCCGAGGAGGTCAAGCAAATGAACCTCTTAAGTGCAAACCTCGCAAGGCCAAGGTACCCATACTGTTATGACAAAAAATCTTTCGCAGCTTTACGCCCTCTGATTTTGTCAAGCACTTGGAAAAGGAGATCTGGAAGGATTTTATGTCTTTGTGAAGGATAATGCCCGGCGTGAACCTATGGTGATGGCGTATTTGCTCTTGAAGTGGTCGAGACCGATCTCGGCCATCAGAAAGTCAAGAGACCAGAGATGGTCCTGTTCAAAATCCACGACGTGGGCGTGGTCGTGGTGAGCCCATTCTTCAACTCGAACTCGACCCGGGCGTGAGTCGAGAGAAGAAGAAATCTTCAGATTGGGAAAGTGGCTCCCAAATTCTGTTTAGGTCCAAGGTGCAAGAGGTATGTGAAATATACTAAAGTGTAAGAACAGCATTTACCTTTTTCCTTTTCACAACCTGACTTGCTTTCCTTTTGCTGTTTTTAGCCCGACTCCTTCAGCCCCCGGGAATGCTTCAATTGAGAAACACATTGCCACCTCTTCAGTTATTGGAGAGATAGCAATGGACGCGGTTGAAGGTTCATCCTCAGCCCAGGTGGTGGAGGAAGTCGTGGTGCCTGAAGTGGTTACGACAACCGCTGAGGTGCTTTCTTGCACTGCACCGAGGTAGCGACTCTGACCAAGGTAGCGACTCGACCATTGAGGTAGCAGCTACAACTAATGAGGTTGTAGTTACGACCACTGAGATGGTCGTGGAGAGAACAGAGGCAGCTGCAGAAGCCTCTGGTCAAGATGGTGGCGGTTCATTCACCGTCTTGGAAAGGAAATCGTTGCAGACGTTCCTCCGGTACAAAGAGAAAGCGAAGTTTCGTAATCGAGAAGAAGAAGAATATTTCAACTTCTGTGCTGACTTCTTTGGGCCTGCTTCCATCGTAGGGTCTTCTGCTTTCAGATCTCGCGACCGACTTCCCCATCCCAACGATATTCCCAATAGAGGGGATACTTTTGACAATGAGCGTCTCGAGAAGGTTTGGTGGGATCAGGTCGAGAGAGTAGACAAGTTGAAGTACCCAGAGCTGGTTTACTCGATATTTGCTCGATCGACCATGAGTGTAAGTACTTAAGCATACTTATATATGTGGTCTTCCCTGGTTTCTCACTGTCTTTCTTTTTGCAGAAAGCTATAGAACAAATTGCCGTTGTTGGTGAATATCACCGACAACTTCTAGAGCTACGACAGGATAGGGAGGAACTCTGCAAACAGGCAGAGAAGTGGTAAGTCACTGTTATTCATAGTCGCTTTGGATTTGACTACTTATGTAGTGCTTACGGGATTAGTCATGGAAAAACTCACGACTAGATACTGGTCGTAAAAGACTTACGACCAGTGGGTTTGCCGTAGAAGAACTTACGACTAGGTAGTGGTCGTGAAAGACTTATGACCAGAGGTTTTGTCGTAGAAAAGCTTACAACTAGGTCGATGGTTGTAGAAGAACTTACGACCGATTGACCAATGCTTATGTCCACTTTTATCCTTTGCAGGTTAAATAGTGACGCAAAGACCCTAGCCGACTCGCTCGATAATGAAAAAGAGGAGTCAAAAAAGCTATGGGAAAAAGTAGAATTCCTTTTGGGGAAACTTAAAAAGCCAACTCGCAAACGTTAAATTGCAGGAAGGAATAAGCGATGAAGTCTTTGAACTTAAGACCGCTACGACTTTGATCTTTATCTAACTCTCGCTTCTTTTCAGAAAAAGAAGATGAGATGAGAAAGCTCCAGAATGAAGTCAAAGAGAAAACCTCAGTCATTCACGAGCTTACTCGTATGTCCAAAAATATAGATCAAGATCTTGAGACGCTGAGAACCCGAATATCAGGTAAGTAATTCTTTACCTGAAGTCATTTACGAGTTATTTCCCTTTTCTTACTTCCACTTCTTTTCTAGGAATGGACCTTGAATTGGGAAGGCTCGAGACTGAAATCACTGATAAAACTATGATTTATAACCAGACCGTCCTTATTGCAAAGAAGAATGCAGAGGACATTAGATTATGGGAGAAAAAGCATGCTGAGACCATTGCTTCCCATGATGAAGAGGTCAAGAAGTTGGATTCTCGACTAGTGGGTAAGAAATTCTTTTACCCGTGATCATTTTTGTTTTTACTTCCTCTAGGAGTATATTTTTGTTTGACCAGTCTTATTCTTTTCAGAAAAAGTGGTCGAAAACAAAAGCTTCATGAGGCTTCGACTGCACTCAACAGAGATGGAAGCAATGAAGATTAACCTTCAAGGCAACATCACGCTCTGGACAATGTGCAGTGAGCTACATAGTGAGGGAAAGACTCTTCAAGATGATACGATAGATGCTCACATAAGTACTATTGGGGATCAAGTCGGGACTTTGCAAGCTGGTGACCACTCAAGGCCAATCAAGTTTGAATCGATAAAGGAGGCGGCCGAATCGCGAGAAGTTATGCATTAGCAAAACTTAAAGCTCATGACCCCAAACCTTAATGTGCAACCACTCGACTTCGATCGCATTGCTCGAGGCGTAGGAAGACATCGATGGAGGAGATGCAACCAGTTGGCTGGAAAGTTTCAGAGGAGATGCAGTTGGGATCTCCCTCTTCTGAGTAGCTTGTAACAAACCTGTGAAAAACAAGTTTTTGCTGATGTAATATATAATCCATCTTGTTTCCTGCAAATCATCTTGTCGAGTAGTTAGTAACTCAAAAGATAATTAACGAATTTAAAGACTAAGAATTGAAGTCAAATTAATGACTTTATCCTAGCCCCCTGACTATTTGCTAAGTTTGTTTAGACAAACTAAGGAAATAGTCTTTAGAAAGGGTTTCTAAAAACAGAGAGGTTTGTTTAACTTGTAGTTTTTGGTCTCAATTGTCATGCAATTGGTCGAAAGAGTGGTAACAATTGACACTAGGAAGTTCCTTCTAGTGGGCGGTGACCACGCAAGAGAGGAGAGGCCGACTAGGTAATGTTAACATCTCGGCTAGTTTAATCAAGTCGAGAAGCGGCAACTTGAGCTAAGCAAACGTCTAGAGGACTTTAAAAATTTACTCGCCCTTCTCGAATTGGACTCGATAAGTCTGTCCCGGTAGCAAGAGTAGGAAATCAACAATGCTAGGAAGTTCCTTCCGATGGGCGGTGACCACGTGCGAGAGGGAGACTTGACTAAATGTGTCTCTTCCTCCCACCAGTTGAGATTTAAACGAGTACACCCAAGGCGGTTAAGTAAATCTGAGAAAGTGCGCTCTACTTAGAGTATTTTTGAATTAACTGAAGAAATAAACTAAGGTGATAAGAGCTGGCTTAAAAAATATTTCGACTAAGTAGAACCCGAGCTCTTTGTATTGGCAGCAAAAGTGAGTAACAAGTCGACACTAGGAAGCTCCTTCTAGTGGGCAGGACCACGTGCAGAGAGGAGAGGCTTCGACTAGGTGATGTTACCCGCCTTTCGACCAGTGTAAAGAAAACTGGGTGTTTGGAATATAGTCGAAAGATTATGAAAGCACTACTCAAAAAGTAAGACAATAGAGGTAGAAAAAATCTGAGTCTTTATTGTCCGAATGGTTGGTTACACATAAAACTTGCGTAACTGGTCAATGTTCCAAGAATTCAAGAGAACCTGGCCGTCCTCCATTGCTAGTCGTACTGACCCTGGCCGAGTAACTTCGATCACTGTGTAAGGACCTTCCCACTTGAGGGAAAGTTTATTCCAATTCGACTTGGATTGGTAGAGCCTCAATACCAAGTCACCTACAGCAAGGCTGCGAGGTTGGACCTTACGATCGTAGTATCTGCGCAGGGCTTGTTGATAGACTGCTGAACGGATTAAAGCCTGGTTTCTCCTTTCTTCGAGTAGGTTGATGTCATCTGCTCGAAGGTGTTCCTGGTTGGAATCATTGAAAGTTTCGACTCGTGTCGACCGTAGCTTTAGTTCCGGAGGAAGCATGGCTTCGGCTCTAAAGACTAGAAAAAAGGGTGTTTCTGTTACCACGACTATGACGCATTTAGCGCCCATATCTGAGAGGGTAATTCTTGTACCCATGCCCCCGAGCGCTTAATGAGCTGGTCGAAGACTCGAGTTTTAATTCCCCGCATTATTTGGCCGTTTGCACATTCGACTGCCCCATTGCTCTGGGGATGTGCAACAGAGGCATAACAAAGTTTGGTTCCCAACTCGTCGCAAAATTCCTGAAATTTTGCGCTCGAAAATTGTTTACCATTATCTGTAATTAGTCGACTTGGAACTCCAAATCGAGTAATTACGCTTCTCATCATGAACCGCTTTCTTCGCTTCGTTGTTATCGATCCACGAGGCTCGCCGATCCATTTTGTGAACGATCAATAGCCACAAAAGGAACTCGAAACCTCCCGGAGCTTTGGGGAACGGTCCTAGGATGTCGAGACCCTGAGTTGCAAAAAGCCAAGATAGAGGTATCGTTTGTAATGCTTGAGTTTGGTTGGTGTATTTGCTCGCTATGAAACCGCATTGGACACACTTTTAACCAACTCTTTAGCATCGTGCAGGTCATTGGCAAGAGAAACCTTGTCGAAAGGCTTTACTGAGCCGGCGCTCAGAGGAAGCATGAGTTCCACAGATGCCACCGTGTATGTCGTGAAGGAGTGTTAATCCTTCGCTCTGCGGAATGCATCGCATGAGCACCCCTTGAGTTCCTCTCTTATAGAGGACTCCTTCGACCAAAGTATACATTTTGGCCTTTCGGGATAAGCGATCTGCCTCGAGATCGTCTTCGTCACGAACCCTTCTGAAGATACTCGTAGATGGGAGCCATCCAGGTATCTTCGTATTCTAAAGAGGCCATCTCAATAGGAGGTGTCTCTGGTTCTTCGACTGTGAGGGGCCTCGAGTTGCTCCAAGAAGACTCCTTTTGGCTTGTAGATCGGGAAGAAGCTAGTCGAGCAAGCTGGTCTGCGAGGAAATTATCCTTTCGAGGGATGAATTGTGCCTCGAAACCGAGAAAATGCTTTTCTAGCTTTCGTACCTCCGATAAGTACCGAGACATTGTAGGGTTAGAGCACTGGTACTCTTTCCCGACTTGATTCACGACTAGTTGAGAGTCTCCCCTCACGAGTAGTCGTCGAATCGAGAGCGCTTTCGCGGCTCGTATGCCAGCTAGCAAACCTTCGTACTCTGCCACATTGTTAGTGGCCTGAAAGTTTAATTGTATGGCATACTTTAAGGTCTCTCGGAAGGAGATACCAGACCACCCCACCCGAGCCACTTAAAGTAAGTGACCCGTCAAAGTACATCGCCCATCGGGTCGTGGGAATCAGTCTTGGGCATCTGAGCAGGTTCAGATTTGTCCATTCGCGACAAAGTCCGCCAAGATCTGGGATTTAACGGCCGTTCGGGACGAAATGGAGGTCGAACTCCCTAAGTTCGACCGACCATTTTGCCATCGCCCCATTGCTTCCCTAATACGGAGGATCGCTCCCAAAGGAAACTCGAGCAACCTGACTATTTTGTGCTTTGAAAGTAATGCGCAGATTTTCTCGAAGACATGAGGAGGGCATATAGAAGTTTGGACACGAGGGTAACGCTCCTTAGGTCCGTGTAAAACTTCGCTAACGTAGACCGGTCGTCGACGTTCTCACGTTCTCGACGATCTGCGCCATCGCCTGCGCGTGGCGTGGCAGCTAAAGTAAATTAGAGCGTCTCTTCCGCTTCGAGAATCGAGCAGAGCACTCGAAAGATACCTCTTGACCTCCTCGAAGGCAATGTTTGCCTCGTTCGACCACTCGAAACCTTCGTGTTTCCTTAGAAGTTTAAAGAATGGTAGTCCTTTCTCTCCTAGTCGTGCGATGAAACGACTTAAAGCCGCCATGCACCCAGTGAGTTTCTGGACTTCTTTCTTTGTGGTTGGAGGGCGCATTTGGAGAATGGCCTTTATCTTTTCGGGATTTGCCTCGATTCCTCGTATGGATACTAGGAATCCAAGCAATTTTCCTGAAGAGATTCCAAACACACACTTCTCAGGATTAAGTTTCAAGCGATGCTTTCTGAGATTGTCGAATGTTTCTTGCAGGTCAGTAATATGATTAAGTCTCTTGATGCTTTTGACAACTAGATCATCAACATAGGCTTCTAGATTTCGGCCTAATTGAGATGAAAAAGTTGCCTGCATCAAGCGTTGAAAAGAAGTAGGCGGATTTTTAGACCAAATGGCATTTTGACATAGCAAAATATACCAAATGGTGTAATAAATGCGGTCTTTTCTTCATCGTCTAGACACATATTGATCTGGTGGTATCCAGAATATGCATCTAAAAAACTTAACATTTCACAACCTGCAGTAGAGTCAACCAACTGATCGATACGAGGTAAAGGAAAATCATCTTTTGGACAAGCTTTATTAAGATCAGTAAAGTCTACGCACATACGCCATTTGCCGTTTGACTTTCTAACCATTACAGGGTTAGCCAACCATTCTGGGTGGTTGACCTCTCTTATAAAGCCTGCTTTAAGTAGCTTATCCAATTCCGATTTAATAGCATCTCGTCGATCAGGGGCAAATCTCCGTAATTTTTGTTTTACGGGTACTTTGTCGTAGTAAAAGCTAGCCTGTACTCGATCACCTCCCTGGGGACTCCGGGCATGTCGGATACTTGCCACGCGAATACATCTGCGTTAGCTCGGAGGAAGGTGATGAGGGTGTCTTCCTATTTGGGGTCGGAAGTATCCCCGATGCGAGTCATCTTCGAGGGCTCCCTGCGCCCGTGAGGAACCTCTTTGACTTTGTCGTTCGGCTTTGGTGCGAGCTTTTTAGGCTTCGACTTGCTAGTCGGTCGACTTTCTTCTCGAGTTGGTATTTGTCCTACCATCTCGAGGGATCGTGATCGCGGTATGCGCCATCTTCTTGTCACAATGGATTGTGATTACTCCTTTGGGACCTCGCATCTTAATACATTGATATCCATAATGAGTAGCCATTAGGAATTTTGCCAAAGTTGGTCGTCCGAGTATGGCGTTATATGTCAGATCGAAATCGACCACATCAAAGGATTTTCTCTCGTCACAAATTACTTGGTGAACCAAATGTTAAAGGAAGAGAAACTTGACCAATTGGTTTGGTCGAAGATCCCTGACGATCCCATGGAAAGAGTATCGCATCGGTCTTACTTTGGTCCCGGTACTTGCATGTCATCCAGAGCACTCAGAATAAAATATTTAACGAGCTTCCACCATCAACCAAAACTCGATTGACCCGACAATTGTTGATGGTGGGTTCGACCACGATTGGGTATCGACTGGTCGAGTCGAAGGAATCGGCAAACTACTCTTCTCGAAAGAGATGGTGACTTCCACCACTTCGTAATTTATTGACGAGAGGAGGATCTATGGAGTTTACCTCACGCTCAGACCTTAAGCTATCGCTTTGATTCATATGCCGATGATCCCGTAGATGTGTTCGACGGTGTGTTGCGGATCCCGAATGGCATCTCCTCTTCGTCATCTCAAGATTTATGACCACTTGTTTGACCTAATTGCTCGAGAGTGGGAAGTGGTCCTTGTCGCTGTAGTAGTCTTCAAGCTTTCGTTGGAAGACCCTAGAGTTATGAAGGTCATGCCCTTCCTTTTTATGGAAAGGACACCACCTAGGCTTATCATTTTTCCGATCAGTAGCTTACCTTTGCCTCGCTCGGAGTGCGGCTTGATGTGCGTGGCTCTTTATCATTCATGACCAACACCTCCTTGGAACCGCCGGCTTGGAGTTTTTGACCCTTCGCCTTGTTCTTGGACTTTTTGCTTTTTTATCCTTCTTCTTACCAATGTCGCTGGTTCTCGAGAGGTATTGTCTTCGATCTATTGTATTGTTCCACTCGACCGCCTCAGAGGCAAGAGTATATCGATCACCCATCTCAAGAGTTCTTAAGAATGTATAGGTGGGTTTAAAGCAATGTCTTCGTTATTCTTCTACTACGGACTCCCTACTTGAATGCCCCGATGATGATGAATCGAAACTTCCTAATTGAGTTACTTAACCCGACTAAAGCGCTTGATGAATTGGCGCAAGGTCTCGTTGTCGATTCGTCTCATCCGGTGCAAGTCATCCTCCTTTCGATGCATTGTAAGTGCCTTTGAAATTTGCCAAGAGAAGGTCGCAGAGGTGTTGCTAAGAGTAAATCGACTTCGAGTGGTTGGTTCAAGAACCACGATCGAGCGGATCCTTCGAGCACGCTTGGAAGATAATTTGCCATGACACGCCTCCTCCTCCCGCTTTCGCGGACAAATTGCCAGTAGATTTGAAGGAATTGATGGGATTTTGGGAACCATCAAACTTCTCCATGTTCACCGGTCGAAATCGAGGTGGCAAAATAATGCTTCTGAGATCTAGCGAGAATACCCGACATCTAGTAATAACTTCTTGACGCCTCTTTTGCAAGAAAGAAGGGTTAATATCATCGTGGTCGACTTCGACGATGCCCGATATGAGTTGACCCGACCTATGATAGGTCTCGGTCCTTCGAGGGAATATTCCTCGTAGTGCATCCGCTGTCGCAGATTCCCATGTCGGAGTGGTGAGCGATCACCTCCAAGAACTTGTTGATCATCTGGTCATTTGAAGACATTTCTAGGAGATCGACGCGACTTCATCATCAAGGCCGATTCCTTCGTGGTGATATGTTCGATCGACTGGTAGTTGAAGAAGTCGTATGGCTATGACTTCCTGAATAATGTCTGCAGGTGCTTCCAGTCTTGCCATCGTATTCCGAAGCCTGTGTGCGATCTCTTCAACGAAGAGATCGTAGCCTGGCGCTCGGGCTAGCTCTTGAGTTGGATTCTCGAGCAAGTTATTGATGTGCTGGAGCTCTCGAGCTTCCTCTGATTGATATTGAATGCGCCTAGGCAAATTCTTCAGAGCTTCAATCTTCTTCCTTCGAATCGCCTCAGGATTTTCCATGTTAGACTCTTGAGATTGCCTCAATGAAGCGCGAGAATGTCGAGGATTTCCCTGGCGTTCATGAAGGCGTTGGTCGTGTCCGCCAGTGGTGGTGTCCTGGCCATTGCCACGAGGGGGCGCAGTGTGTGACTTTGTGGGAGAGTCTCCATCTTGGTCTCTAGAAGAGTGACCTTGATCCGAGGGAAGGACGAAGACCTCCCGTTGAAGATTCTCACTTGCACTCGAGGCCTCCCCGCTTGAGGAGTCGTCGAGAGACACCATCTGGCGACTTGGAGTAATCCCCTCCATGTAGGGGAATTCTGGGTCATAACCGTCTCCATCCGCAGGTATGATCTGCGGAGAGATGGTCGAATTTGCAAAGCATGCTTGATCCCGCTCTCTCTGGAGTTATTCGGAGAGAAAGGACCAACAGATGCTGGTGGAGTCCTGGAATTGTGGCTTCCAGAACTTGTCTTACTGTGCCTGATCGCCTTAGGGGACTTGAACACTTGGAGGAAAAAACTCGTCGGTTGTGAGACCGCCGAGTGCGCCCTGGTCGGATTGACCCTTGTCCTTTGAGAGGATTGATTCTCTGCTGGACGCATAGCCATGGGGATAAGGATCCTCCTCAACTCCATCAAGGATGGTCTCTGGAGAATGATCTCCTGAGGGACATCACCATCAAATGATGCATCACTCGGCTCGTAGTAAACCCAAGCATCCATGTCGACGCTCGCATAATCTCGCCAAGTCGAACCGGTTCGCCTCGCTCCATTCTCCCGCCATGAGTGCATGAGATTTGGAAAACAGAGAGAATGTTGACAAGCGATTACCGAAGATCCCCACGGTCGGCGCCTAACCGCTTGTGTTTAGAACCGAACTTACGTAAAGATTGTTTGATTCGGGGTCTCCTAGAATGGAATCACGCAGAGATTGACATGTATTTTTTATCTGAGTTCTGCCTTCTGGAGAGAATAAGAACCCTACTTACGTGTGTGTATGGTATTGAGAGTATTCTGAACAATCAGGGGAAAATACTATGCCTATTACAGAGAATAGCACTTGTCTTCCTGGTTGCTCTTGACAGCGTGTGACTATGATTGCTACTGTTGCTGTCCCCCTTCCTCTCTCTGATCGTTGCCTTTATATACCCGTGAAGAAGTAGTCGTTTCGCCTCAATAAGATGCGCCTCATCAAGTCCAAAGAATGAGCGGTAATTGGCAAGAATCACCTGGCCAGTGGCTCCTTCACGCCGCTGCGCTTAATTATCAAAGATAATAGGTATTAAGCGCTATTACTTCACAGAGTAACAACAAGACACCGATCGCTTGAATTCCTTAATCAATTGACCCACTTGTCCGTAGGTTTAATTGATCCTAAGGTGGTCGTGGTGACCGGGTCGAGAAGAACTTATTTATCATAACCTAGTCGAGAAGAACTTACGATCGGGTGGTGTGGTGGTAGAAGGGCTTACGACCATAAGATAGTCGAGAAGAACTTACGACTATGGGGGTGATCGAGAAGAACTTACGATCACCGTAGGCTTCTCCTTGTAAATATAAGGGTACTGGGGTCCACATGACATCATATTTACCCATAATAAGAATTATAGATGAAAGATAAAATGAGGATTATTAGATCCTCGTCAGATGTCGGCGGGGTCGTTCGAGTTTGTTCATCGTATTCCGCAGCCTTTGAGCGATCTCTTGAGTGAAAAGGTCGTAGCCGGGCGCTCGGGCAAGTTCTCGAGAGGGGTTCTCGAGCAGGTCGTTGATGTGCTGAAGTTCTTGAGCTTCCTCCGACTGGTATTGAGCACGCCCAGGCAATTTTCTCTGAGTTGCAACTCGTTTTCGTTGGGCTGTTTCAGAGTCATCCATACATGATCTTTGTCCTTGCTTCAACGGAGTGTGATGATCTCGAGAATTTCCCACGCGTTCATCAGAGTGTTGATTCTGTTCGTCGCTGGAGGCGTCCTCGTCATCGCCACGAGCGGTCGTAGGGAGTGATATTCAGGGAGCATCTACAGCTTTGTCTCTGGGAATGTTATGGCTACTTGAGGGCAGGACGAAGACCTCCTGTTGATGATCTCCACTTGCGCTAGAGGCCTCCTCGCTTGAGGAGTTGTCGAATGACACCATTTGGCGACTTGGAGTAAACCCCTCCAAGAAGGGGAATTCCGGGTTATAACCGTCTCCGTCGGCAAGTGAGTCCTGCGTTGGGATGGTCGAACACGTAGGAAGAGCATGTTCGATCTCATCCTTGGCTGGGCTAACCAGAGAGAGAGAATCATCAGGTGCTGATGAAGATCTGGAATTACGGCTTCCAAGAGTTGTCGCGTCAGGTCGGACTGTCTTAGGTGGACTTAGACATTTGGAGAGGGAACCCTTGCCATGTCCTGAGTCTGCCTTGGGACAGTCCTTATTGAGGTCGGATTGACCCTTACCCTCTGAGGAAGCTGGTTCCCCGTCTGGGCGTATAGTTGTGGGGGATATGGATCCCTCCTCAACTCCATCGGTGGTAAAGTCTCCTGGAGAAAGATCTCCGGAGGCGACATCACCATCGGAGGATGATGCATCACTGGGCTCGTAGTCGAAACCGGCATCCATGTCAATGTCTGCATAATCGGCCAAGTCGAACCTGTTCTCCTCGTTCCACTCTCCTGCCATGAGAGCATGAGAATTGGAAGGACGGAGGAATAAACTGATGACTTGAAGACCCCCACGGTCGGCGCCAACTGTCGGTGTTTTAGGACCGAACTTACGTAAAGATTGTTTGATTCGGGGGTTCCTCTAGGCTCAAGATCACAGAGAGGTGGAGACACGGGAATTTTATACAGGTTCGGGCCTTCTCCTGGGAGAATAACAACCCTACTCCTGTGTGTATGTATTGAGTATGCTGGATTACAAGATCAAGCCAGAAAACTAGAGTATTGTGCTTCTGGAAAATAGCTCTCTCCTTCCTTGCTCTGATGATCCTTGCCTTTTATACCGTCTCAGAATGCACACCGTTGGACCTCTAATAAAAGATCACTTAACCCTCCAGATCGTGGCGCCGTTACTGGAGGTTACTGCAGGAGTTAAAACGTTTCCACATCGCCAAGCAATTATCATCATAAAAGGGAGTTAAAATCGTGCCATTATCTTAGGAAATAATGGCATAGTTTACTGCCCATATTTTGAATATAGTGCGGAAGATTCCTTTATCGACTAGGCCCACATGTCTCAGAAGCCTTGTCGACCAAGGATCGGTCGAGAAAGTCATTTATCAGCTTTGTGGTCGAGGAGGCCTACGACCATGGACCAATCGTAGTAGAGCTTACGATTATGGGATAGTCGAGGAGGGCTTACGATTATAAGGTAGTCGCAGTGCCCACGACTACTGTGGTGGTCGAGGAGGACTTACGACCTCTAGCTTCTCACTTAAGAATATTAAGGGTATACACAAGAGTTATATGACGTCATAATACCTATAATATGAATTATAGATATATAATAAAATAAGGATTGTTATATCCTTGTCAATGTTCTATTTTCATGTTCCGTTATAATCGATGATTTTGTATATTGTAGCGACAAACCACTTCCTTTCTATCCATCGTGAGGCCCTCGCTTTTGTTGAGCAAGCCATAGAGCAAAGAAATTCTTGTTACCGAATTAAGGTATAATTTCCATGCCTCTCCATGAGCCTATGATTATTTAAAAGAAGTCCTTGAATTCAATGTGGTAACATATTTGCCATCATGTCCTCGGTGTTGATTGAGGTGCAATGGTTCTATTTCTCGACAGTCGTGGACTCGCTTGTGGTACCAAAGGGGTGGGAAAATTGGTCTTTTTGTGTGTTAGACAGATTTGCTACCGACCTTTCTCCTTCCATGCTTGACCTTTCTCCTTCCATACCGGTGCCTCTAAGATCCCGCATGCTTGACGCTTTCTCTTCCGAGGGATCACGCCACATGATAGTCAGAATCTATATATATGTAACTCATGTACTCTGATTTCTACAATCAAAGATAGCGTAACTTTCCTCACTTACACGGTGGTGCGAGAGTCGGTAAAACAGTCCTTATCATGGAGTTGATCAACAATGTTGCTAAGGCTCATGGTTAGTATTTGTATAGAGTTTCATGGTCTATATCGTTCAGTCGCCTTTTCTGTTTTGTTGTTTATAATTGATTGATTTGTTTTATGTTAAGGTGGTTTCTCTATGTTTGCTAGTGTCGGAGAACATACCCGTGAAGGTAATGACCTGTACAGGGAAATCATTGAAAGTGGTGTCATTAAGCTTGGTGACAAGGTAATCGGTAATCGATTTCTTAATTTCTCCGTGAAGTTTACATATGCAAGCTATCCTTCTTATCTATCGGTTTTGTTGGCATAGTGAAAGCAAGTGTGCTCTTGTCTATGGGCAAAAGAATGAGCCCCGGTGCTCGTGCTCATGTTGGGTTGATTGGTTTGATCGTTGATGTCACCAAACTCGAGGTGTCGGCTTTTCTGACGATTCCATCTCGCCGTTGATACCAACCAACTTTGCTATCGATCTTGCAGATCGCAAGAGCGGATACTCATGATTACAACAACAAAGAAGGGTTCTATTACATCCGCCCGTTGTTTATGTGCTCGCCGATGACTTGATGGATCCTCGCCTCCTGCCATTACCTTTGCCCATCTTGATGCTACTATCGTGTTGTCACGATGTGTTTGTCCACCCTACCTAGTACATTATTAGAACATTGTTGCGGCGCGCACACAAGCGTTGCTAGCGTGATAGCAGGGGAAAAATCCTTTCTTTTTTGCGCGGTAGCTATATGTATGTGTTAAGGACTCGTGATATCAGGGTCAGTTCGATTTACAATGCAATATAGTTAGATCTTGATAGCAAATAGTGGTATGTAATAGTGCGTACACAGTGGCAATGTAGTGTTTGTAACGAAATTGTATTTATGTAAAGCTAAGACATTGTGTGTAACATAGTGTTATGTATGGACGAATAATGCGATGTTTGGTACTGATCTATAGATTCCGTAGGTATAGAAGGATACGACATCCATAAGCAATACTAAGTAGTGATGATATGTGTACTAACACAACAGGAAAAGGAACACCTATATACAGTATAAGGTGGAATGTCTTACAAACATACATGAGCAGTACAGGTTGGTTTACTGTAACAGCCCAAAAATTCATAATTGTAAAAATGAGGGATTTTTAAAAAACTTTTTGTATAATAACCATTGTCGTTCTGTTTACTTGCATCTTTGAGATTTGTTTGAGGTCATTTTGCATCTCTTCTGCACTTATGATTTTATCTACTATCCTGTCGTTTTGTCTCCACCCAAGTCTTTCTAGCTTTTCTTCCTTCTCCCCGTTCCTCCTTTGGGCTAAATGCTGATCAGCCTAATGCCTGGTCCGGCTCACCCGCTCCCGTGCTTCCCTTTTTCCTGTTCCTCCGACCAGCACCACGTCCAAACCATTGCAGTCGGACCTCCCTAACTGGAGACTAGGGTAGCCGTGCCCCTCACCCGTGTGCTGCGTACATCAAGGGAGAGCTCCGGCATGTTGTGATCCGACAAGTCATTAATAGCAGTCACCTAGGATGTCACTCAACTACACTGTGCCACCACTCCGACCACCCACCCCTGTACAGGTTATGCGTATATATAGGTTTGCCCACGTCCTGGTTGCCTCCTCCTTGTTTTTCTGGCCATTCCAGTGCTAACCCCATTCTCTTCTTCCTCCAAAAGAGCTCGAGCTCCAATCCAGCTCAAACGCTCGTCCTTGTCGGGCGCCCCCACACCACCGCCTTGCCGCAGGCACCCATCGCCCTGAAGACCACTCTCCTTTCATCTCTGACCAGGACCTCCCAAGACATCCGGATAGGCCAATCACCTGCTTCCCAAGAGCGACCTGGAAGACCAAAGACCACCCTCCTTTCCCTGAAGTTACTTGCAGCACGGAGCTTCTTCCATTATTGTGATCCACCATCGCCAGCGCGGCTCCGACTAACCACATTCCAGTTCCATACTGGTAAGTTCCTAGTAGACATAAACTCTTCGTAGTTCGAGTCGCCTTGTTCTCTCTTGGATGTTCCTTTGGTCCTTTTTTTGGTTTTTCCGCTGGATCATCCGATTGCGATAACACAGTCTAGCATTTGTTTCTTTTGGTCACCGTTGTGTAATCGATCCCTTCTCTCGATCGACTACGCACGGTTAACACTCCCACGACCTCCTTCCTTGCACAGACCTTCCATTTTGCAAAGACAACCCTCGCAGTAGCAACCACCCCTTTTACAAAGACCACCCACTAGCCCCATGACCTCCCCTCTTGCAAAGACCACCCTCTTGGTCATACACCTCCACGACCACCCCTGGTCGCGGTACTTCCATGACCTCCCACAGGTCGTACATTTCCACGACCTCCTAGTAGCATCCCCATTTCCCTGAATTCTCAAATAAACAGAAACATTTGGTTTTGATGAGAGTTCAAAGCTTATATGGAAATTCTATACGGAACCTCCCTTGGTTCCATCTTGACCATCGGGACCTCCCTTGCGTTCATCTTGACCATCAGGACCTCCCTTGCGTTCATCTTGACCATCGGGACCTCCCTTGGTTCCATCTTGACCGTCGGGACATCTCTTGTGTCATCTTGACCATCGAGACCTCCCTTGTGTTCATCTTGACCATCGGGACCTCCCTTGGTTCCATCTTGACCGTTGGGACCTCCCTTGCGTTCATCTTGACCATCGGGACCTTCCTTGGTTCCATCGTGTCGGTCCAGACCTCCCTTCGCTAGGATCTGACGGTCCAGACCTCCCCTCGTTTGGATCTGACGGTCTAGACCTCTCTTCGTTTAGATCTAACGGTCCGCACTTCTTCGCTTAGATCTAATGGCTCGACCTCTTCTCGCTTGGATCTAACGGTCCGCACCTCCTTCGTTAAATCTAATGGTCCGCACTCTCTTCGCTCAGATCTAATGGTCGAGCACCTCCTTTCGCTTGGATCTAACGATCCGCATCTCCCGTCGCTTAGATCTAACGGTTCAGACCCCTTTCGCTTGGATCTAACTGCTCGCACCTCCTTCATTTAGATCTAATGGCCCAGCACCGCCTTCGCTTAGATCCAACTGACTGCACCTCTCTCGTTAGATCTCCTCTAGTTCTTTTTGCAAAGACCACCCGGCCGCAGAATTCTGTAACCTCCCCCTGCACAAAGGATTCCGTAACCTCCTTGGTGCATGTTGATTCCAGGACCTCCTCTCGTACAAAGGATTCCAAGACCTCCTCTCGGGGACAAGTGATTCCAGACCTCCTCGCATAAAGGATTCCAGACCTCCCAAGTCACAAGATTCCAGACCACCCCAAGTCATAAGTACTTCCACGACCTCCCCGTCGTATCTTTCTAGAAACACAGTGGCGCCTATAACCACCACAGATCCGTCGACCACTGAGTTTCGACTGGGCTGGCCTCACATTTCTAATCTTTGAGTTTGCATTATTTGAAGTTCTTTGCATATTTGAAAATGATTTAAGTTGGGATATATGCTTATTTGCTTTTTCAGTTGTGTTGCGATTATAGAAGCCGATATGTCAAGAACCGCTTCGTTGAACAGATCCCACAAAGCAAAGACTAACAAGGCGAGTCAATCCTTTGACCATGTTGCACCTACCTTTTGCAAATTATGTTGCCTTAAATTATGAAACTGCATTGCTATGTTTTATCAAACTAAATTGGTCTAGATCATAGTTAAATGCCTTAAACAATTGCTTGCGTATAAACATCCAATCCTTGAACTTGGACACTATCCTTTGTCACCCTAGACTTAATGGAATACATACTAGTTAATAAGTTTGTACCTCCGTGTTATGCTTAGCCTTGCTTAGATACATTGTTATGTGGGCATTAATTTGCTCGACCACAATCCATAAAAACTTTGAAAATGATTTGGGCGGCAAGGTTGGGAGCCTGGCTGGTATGTTGAAGTAAATGGTTATTTTCAACATAAACAAAACCTGAAAAACTGTTTTTGTCTGGGGCGGTTGGAAAGAATGGCTAGTGCCTGGGGCATGAGCAGCTGTGGGTATGTGGATGTACCGCCCTAGTCAATTAAGGACCGAATCATGGAAAGACCTCTCATGCAAAAACAGTGCAACCACAAGTCTTTAATGGGTACGACTGCCAACTAATTTGCTCGCCTCGACGAGATCCATCATTGGGATGATTATGGTGGATAGTTTGGGAGAACGCACCACAAGAACCGTGATTGGCATTAAGAGGGCCTCCCAAGAGCCTCGAGCGGGCTCTGTGGTGGAAACCTTAGTGTAGCTGGGATGGGTGCGTTGAGGTCGAGCATTGTAAAGGCCTTGTGGTAATCTCCTTGATTCACATGTCCAAGGAAACATGTGTATATGTCAAGGCGACACCTCTTGTGGGTAAAGTGCTAACCCCGCAGAGTAAGAAAACTATCATGATAGCCGTGTTTCACTGGCCAAGAGCGTGCCGAGAACTTGCTTGATATAGTCTTCATCTTTACAAAACCATTTGTGATGAAAGGGAAGATCAAAGGGACCCTGTGATTTGAGAAAGGCCTAGTCACGATCAGCTGGTAATTACGGAATATCTTTGAGCATTGAGTGGAGGGAGCCACTAATGGTATAGGAGGTGGGACCTCCACTAGTACTTACAAATGAAAACTCTTTTATAAAACCCCCTTCTTGTAAAAATGCTAAGTCTCAGGATCTTCTATTAAGTCTAATTCAAACTTGGCTTTGTGCAAATAAAAGAACTCTAGACCTCCCTTGATTAGCCTTGCATCTATAAGAACCAAGATTGTGGGTTGGCTCATGAAAGTACTGCCAGGTACTCAGCTCGCCAATATAATCTTTTTCGCACTAAATGACCAAGACCCCTACCAAGATTTCACTGAGGATGAACCAGATTTACGGGATTTACAATGAAGCTTAGGGTCGACCTCCAGCCGCTGTTCGTAAGCAAAGTGAATGGATTCGCTATGATGTATTTTGCTTCTGTACCTGTGTTGGTTCCACTCTCTGGCTTTTGTAGAACACTCGCCCAAGTGGCGCTTCTGTAAACAGTTGGCCGCACGGCCGGATAGTTATGTAATATATTATGGGCTTGCACTGTTCATATTAAGTACTGCACCTATTGAGTAAGAATCACGACAAATTTGCGCCTAACCGCTAAATAGAGGTCTTACGACCGCCCCTAGAAGTTCGAGAGCCGCTACTATATAACTTAGGACCTCCTTTAGATGGTCGAGGGCCTCTATCAAATGACCCTCGATCACCCTTGGCCAATCCAATACCACTACTAGATGCCTCACGACCACCCCTAGATGGTCTAAGACCATTACCAGACGCCTCACGACCACCCCTAGATGATCTAAGACCACAACCAGATGACTCACGACCACCCTTAGAAGGTCTAGGACCACTACAAGGAGACCCACGACCACCTCCATATGGTCTAAAGGTCACTTCCAAATATTCCAAGAGCACCTGTACCTCTGTGTCATATCCTCACGACCTCCTCAGGATCTCCCCGGGACATCTCCACAGTGTTCCTCAGGTCCTCCCCCGGGACGACTCTATAGTACTCCTCAGACTTCCTCAATGTCTCTACTAAGACTCCTCCGCACCACCTCAAGACCGACATAAGATTCTCAGACCTCCTTAGAGCTATCTGACTCAGAAGACCTCTCGACCTCCTCAGAGTCACTCAAGACCTCCCTAGGATCACCATAGAACCGACTAGGACCTTTTAAGACCTTTCTAAATTGCTATTTTTAACCAAATGTGGTCGTGACTATTTAACCTAACACGACGTCCGCCAGAGAGCTTCTAGAGGTAAGTGCTTGTGCAAACGAGTGTTCTGTGTGTCACCCATCGATCCAGGAATGACACAAGATACATGTGGGATCCCAAACTCCAAAATTGGGGTCTAACAGACTTGGTATCAGAGCCACGGACTGTAGGGTACCGGCCTTAGCTAGCTGGATGATAGGAACCTAGGACTACACACTAAAGAGCGCTTTAGCAAATTTCTACAAAAGTATATATATGTATTTTCCGGTGGTTTTTTCCTGGTTTTGCTAAACCCACCTTTGGTTATATGCATTTCACCGATTTTTACCAGCTTGGCTTTTAAATTGTGCTACTTTGCATTTGGTAGATTTGTGATGACTCCGTCACATCACCTTATGTCGCTGTAACGCTTCTCTAAATAGTTCTCGCACAGATGCTCCAAGGAGAGTAGTTATGGTCGTATGCGGCTATGGACGCGCCCAAAGAAGAAGAAGACCACCACCACCTGAGCATCCCACACTCGCTCAAGTGATGGCGCAACAAGCTCAAGTGTTGGCGCAACAGACCCAATTGCTACAAACAATGGTCAGGGTTAGCAAGTCGAGCGCCACCATGGGACCAGGCTCGAGGATTTCATGCGCACCAAGCCTCCCGTTTTCTCAGTTGCAGATGAGCCACTAGAAGCCGAAGATTGGCTACGCACAATAGAGAAGAAGTTAATGCTGGCTCGATGCCGAGAGGAAGACAAAGTGGTGTATGCCACACACTAGCTAGCGGGACCAGTTGCTGACTGGTGGGATAATTACATGGCTGCCAGAGTCGAGGAAGAACCTGCGGCTAGAGAAGAAGGAGCTGCAACAGAAGTAGGATGGACTGAGTTCCAGGAAGCTTTCAGGAGCAATTTCATTCCCTCCAGTGTTATGCTCATGAAGAGGAATGAGTTCAGGGCCTTGAAGCAAGGCAACCTTTCAACATCGAGTACCTCACCTTGCTCAACTGGGCTTGGCTGCTATGCACAGAGTGATATTGTAGAAGAGGAAGAGAAGATCGACCGCTTCAAAGAAGGGTCATGAGATGGTCTAAGAGTTCAGTTAGTAGTACATGACTTCTAGGACTTCCAACAACTGATCAATAAAGCCTTGCTCCTAGGAAGCGAGTGCAAGGTCTTTGACACCAACCGTAAAAGGAAGATGGGAACCTCCAAAGGACCAAATTTCTAGTCATCGAACCCTCCAAGGCGACTCTTCAAGTGGGCAAGACTCAATCACTTCTCCTTGAGTTCCTCCTTCTGAACCGCCCCAAATGGTGCCTCATTCACCACTCCAAATCGACTGGCAACCTCAAGAAGGTGGCACCTTGCATGCTTCAAGTGTGGTGGTCTTGGGCACTTTGTTCGCGAATGCCAACAACAAGCTACCCCCACTCACTGTGTTTAATATGGGGCACTATCAAGACGAGCATTATTCACCCCTGCATCAAGAAGAAGAGGTGAATCTTCCACCAGATCAAGACTAACAGAGGGCGTAAGGTGGTGAACCATGTCACTACCGAGGAGGCACAGAGGCCCTGTGAGTTCGATGGGTATGTTCTCACTAACTCTCGCCACTGTGTTATCTTTGATTCTCGAGCATCGATTCCTTCATTTCCGCAGATTTGTGGATCGCTGGCAATTGCCAACCTTGTTCTCAAGAGACCTTTAGAGCTTAGCTCACCCGGGGACTATTATGGGCCAAATTAGTAAGCCCCGGGTGGAAATTTGGTTGAGGAAATAATATTCCTAGCAGACTGATGGTGCTAGCAGCCTGCACTCGGACGCCATCCTGGATGGATTAGCTAGCTGTATCAAGGGTGATAGATCGCACTAATAGGACAGTAAGCCTTACCAAAGGACCTGGCATGGTAGTCATAGTCAAGATGGACCACCCACTCCAATGGAAAAGGGCAGTCTGTTATGCCATAGGTGTCTCTTTGGAAGGAATGCCAGTGGTACAGGACTACCCGGACGTCTTCCCGGAAGAATTGTCAGGAGGACCACCAGATCGTGACATAGAATTCATAATAGAGCTATTGCCTGGGACATCACTGATATCCAAGAGACCCTACAGGATGCCGGCAAATGAACTTGAGGAGCTGAAGAAGCAAATCCGAGAGCTGCAGGATAAAGGGTTTGTTAGACCAAGTTCTTCTCCATGGGGATCTCCAGTGTTATTCGTTAAGAAGAAGGATGGCAGCATGAGGATGTGTGTAGACTATTGGTCCCTGAACGAAGTGACTATCAAAAACAAGTACCCATTGCCCAGGATTGATGACCTGTTCGATTAGCTCAAGGGGGCAACCAAGTTCTCCAAGATAGATCTGCGTTCAGGGTATCACCAATTGAAGATCAGGTCTGAAGACATCCCCAAGACAGCTTTTTCCACCCGATATAGCCTCTATGAGTTCACTGTTATGCCATTTGGGCTAACCAATGCTCCATCTTATTTCATGAACCTGATGAACAAAGTGTTCATGGAATACTTGGACAGATTTGTAGTGGTGTTTATTGATGACATATTGATCTACTCCAAGGATGCCGAAGAGCACGCACAACATCTGAGAGTGGTGCTAGATACCCTCAGGGAGCACCAATTGTATGCCAAGTACAGTAAGTGCGAGTTGTGGCTATCCGATGTTAGTTTCTTGGGCCATGTCATATCTGCCAATGGAGTGGCCACGGATCCAACCAAGGTGGAAGCTATCCTTGAGTGGCAACCACCTACCTTAGTGATTGAGGTTCGGAGCTTCCTCGGATTGGCGGGATACTATCGTCAATTCATTGAGGGATTCTCCAAAATTGCCCGACCTCTCACCCAGCTACTGAAGAAAGAAAGGAAATTTGAATGGACCGAAGGGTGTGAAAAGAGTTTCCAAGCATGAAGAACTGACTTGACCTCCGCCTTGCTCGTCCTCCCTGATATCCATATGGACTTTGAGGTATATTGTGATGCCTCTCGTTAAGGGCTAGGAAGTGTGCTGATGCAAGACAAGAAGGTGATAGCTTATGCATCTCGACAGCTTCGACCACATGAAGAGAACTATCCTACTCATGACCTGGAGTTGGCATCAGCCGTGCATGCCTTGAAGATATGGCGCCACTACCTCATTGGAAACCATTACAACATATACACGATCATAAGAGCCTCAAATACATATTCATCCAGCCAGATCTTAACTTAAGGCAGCGAAGATGGCTGGAGCTCATCAAAAACTATGATTTGGACCTCCACTATCACCCGGGTAAGGCAAATGTGGTGGCTGATGCACTAAGCAGGAAGTCATATTACAACCACATTGGGACTCATAAGTGGCAGATCTCCCTAACTGAAGAACTTGAGAAGCTCAATTTAGAAATAGTACTACAGGGAAGCCTCTCTGCCTTGGAGGTTCATCCGACCCTGGAGGAAAGAATCAAAGCCGCACAAGCAGGGAACTCAAGCACAGAAAGACTTCGACAACTTATGGAGCAAGGGAAGGCCTCCAAAATGACGAAGGTATCCAGTGCTTCAACTGCCATCATTGGGGTCATTTCGCCAAAAATTGCCCGCACACAACCATGAAGCAAGCCCTCCCCAAGTTTCAAGCCAAGCCGCCAGACCTCCACCTCCTCTCGCAAGAGGCCAAGTGAATCATGTCACCTTGGAGCAAGCCCAACCAGCCCACAACTCCAATCCTCGTAAGTGTGCAATGTTAGTGGCGGTTTTGTCTCACTCGAAAGAGAAAATTTGTTGGAAGAATGGGCAAAACTAGAGTACCCCAACCTATTCTCTAGTTAGCCCAAATCTCGGGGTCGAGATTCCCTTTAAGGGGAGTAGGTTTGTAACGTCCCGCTTGCCCTGAGTTTTTGAAAATTTTCAAATTAAAAAGAACCATTTGGTTTTGATGAGAGTTCAAAGCTTAACTTGAGGTTTTAGAAGAGCTTTAAATGACTAAACCAAACTTCAACTAAATCGGTTCGGTTTCTTTTGGAGTTTGCTGGAGTTTTTCCTTTTCTCCGATTGTCTGCTTTCCCCTACTTAGTTCTATCTTTTCTTCTTGGGAAGACCTCCCGGTGCTTGGACTTTCCTCTAGTTCGCACCTCCTCTTAACCTCTCTCGACCTCCCTTGTACCCTTTGCTTGACTTTCCTTTAGTCCGCACTCCTTCGCACCTCTTTGTTGGTTTGAATCTCTTCATACCTCTTTGTTGGTTTGAATCTCTTTTCGGTTTAGATCTTCTTTTGATCTAAACCACCTCTCTCTGCTTAGACCTCCTTGTGGTTTAGATCACCTTCTCCGTCTCAATCTTCTTGGTTTTGACCTTCCTTTGGGTCACGACCACCCCGAGGTGTTCCAAGCTCGGTTTGTGTTTCAAACATCCTTGAACTTCAAATTCTAAATTCGTTGATTTCCTTTCTCTCGTGACCTCCTCGTGTTCATTTGAACCTCCTTGTGTTCATCTTAACCGTTAGGATCTCCTTGCGCTTATCCCGACTGCTGAGACTTCCCTTGTGTTCATCTTAACCGTCAGATCTCCTTGCGCTTATCCCGCCGCTGAGACCTCCCTTGTGTTCATCTTAACCGTCGGATCTCCCTTGCGCTTATCCCGCCGCTGAGACCTTCCTTGTGTTCATCTTAACCGCTGGGACTTCTCGCCCATTCGAGCAAAAGGACTCCAAAAGGGTGGTCTTTGCAAAAAGACCACGAGGAGAGGTCACGTCAAAACGAGCAAAGAGGAGGTCGCGGCTCAAGGGAGGTCGCAGAAAACGACAAAAAGGGGAGGTCGCGCCTCAAGGAGAGGTCCCGACACAAGGGGTGGTCTTTGCAAAAGACCAACAGATCCCGAGGATGAGGAGGTCCTCAAGAACCAAACAAGGCGCACAAGCAGAACGCCCAATTTGAATTCCAAGTGTCCACAAGGAAGTGGAACGCTCGATCACCTAAAACTATATCTCGATCGGGCCATCCAAAAAGGATCGGATGGTCCTCGAGTGGGTAGGGCGCGAGGTTGGTTCGGACCACGCGAAGGGAAAGGGAGGTCCAAACCCAAAAAGGAGATCCAACGAAGGGGATCCAAAGGGGAGGTCCTGAATGGTCAAGATCAAACGAGGGGAGGTCCTGACGGTCAGATCAAAACCAAGGCAAATGGGTTTATAGCAAGGAAAACGCGGTACATATATATAAGATTGACTTGAGTCCTTCAATTATTTCATTATAATTTTCATTGATGCCAGCCTTATTAATCGAATGCTGGTCAATCAAGTACGTTTAGCAGATAGATTCTTCCTAAAAACTAATGCAATTACAATTGGGAATTATTCACAGTGGTAACAAACGAAGAAAACATAACTTAAGAATATTGCATATGAATCTAAATCGTGATTCTTTTTTTAGGGTTGCAAAGATGCTGAATCATCCAAACCAATAATCACATAATGGAAAAGAAGGTTGCTATGTTGCCTACCCTTTTAATATTGCCTATATTATTCCATTCGCATGATACTATACATGAAAATATGTGCTTTTTTATCTATCATTTTAACAGTGGTGGATGCACATCATGCTCCAAAGAGACTGCGCACCAGTAATATGCCACTAGCCCCTACTGGGTTGTTTATACGTGAGGCATCCAACGCTGCATACCAAAGTTCTTCTTCGTCAGACGACGGAGATGAGCCTAATCAAACGCCATATACATTTCGATCTCAAAGTACTTTCACGACAGGCGTATTGCTACAAGGCGATTGCTCAAATGGTACAAACATTTTTTTGCACGTATGTGCTAATGATACACACATTGTTGCACCTCTTATTAGTTAATTATTATGCATGCGTTATACCCTTTAGGTAGAAAGCATGACCGTGATCTGGTGGCAAGTTCTGCTACCATGACACCGGAGCAAACACAACTAAGTCGTGGTCAAGTAGAGGTTCGCATTACACCAGAGCAAAGTGCGACAAGATGTGCTGGATAGAATGCGAGGCATGGAACCCTTACACAAGAAAAAATACAATCAAGGCGTGATCGACATAATGCTAGGTATGCAGCTCTGACATGAGAACAAAGGCTAGCAAGGCGAGAACGTGATAGAGCACATCGTCAAAGTTTAACAACTAAACAAAGGCAAGAGATTAATGCCCGCCGAAGAGCACGAAACCAAAGTTTAACAGCCGAGGAGAGAGGTGAGATAAATACCTGCCGAAGAGCAGCCTGGCAAAGAATAACACCCGAGGAGAGGCAAGCGCTATGAAATAAACGTAATGCAAGCAACACAACCAAGAGAGACACCCCATGCGCCGAATCAATTGCAATGCAATGCCCAGAGCCGGGTGCTTCAACGGTGGTCAATCCATCATCAATCCTCGATTCATCTACGATGATTCATCATCGCTTTTGCTCGCTTCGCTACTACGGATCCCCAACACACCATTTATTACGGATGATAGTAACGTCTACACTTATATTTAACTTTTTTCCTGAATAAGAAAAAGAACCGTGATTAACCCGTACTCATGCAAATGTTAGGTGGTCTGCAAACCATCCATGAAGAGTACATAGATGACGAGTACTACATGTTCGCCGGTAGAGGTATTTCCAACACCATTTGTTTATTCTATCCACGCCATACAACACCTATCGTGAACCCATTCACTCTAAGCCCGCCCAGTGATTTACACAATGGAGGACACATACTTTGATGAGCCCAGATGCCTCCGTCAGAGGCTCTAACGCCCAAGATCCTTACGACCGTGTGTATAGCAACATACCGAGATAGCACGACATGTGCTAAAGCATATGGCGGATCATGACAAATGTGGCGCCAAGAGGTTCTGCACGAGACGAAGGGTTCTGCTTGTCGAATCGGCCAAATCAGATTGTTCCGACCTGAGCCGCCTCAACTCCGGAGGCTCGGGTCGAGTATAGATTCGACGCTAGGCATTTTCGAACAACATTAGATTCTTCAACTGGCCACTTCTCCTTCACCACCCTGTGAGCCTCGACGAGAACTACACCAACATGAGGTCTAGAGGTACACGCTCCGGCTCACTACCAGATTTACCACAACGCATATTCGCTTGGTCCAAGTGACTCGTCCTAATCATTTGGAGCTCTATTTCTATGACGATGACCCAAGTCTAAATCATCGGTTCCGCCACTCTCCTAGCCTAGACCAGAAGTCGTTAGGAGGTCGGTCAAGATCCTTCGAGACAACCCGCATTCTCAAACTTTTCAGAGTCTGGCCACGCCGAAGATCTCGAGGAATTCGCTCTCAACAACACCGACCTAAAGATGGACCAACGGGTCTACAATAGGCCAATAACGCCGAGGTGGCCGCCGTAGGGTCGAGGGGAACGAGTGCAGAGAGAATTCAATCCCAAAGTAATCCTTTACAAGAATAAAGAACGAGAAATACAATATCAAGCCATACTATGAATGTTACGACCCCCTGTCGTATGCACTCTTCTTCCCAGGAGGGGAGCTCGGTTGGCATCCAGAGATCCTGAAATATGGTGCGCCCATGGAAGCTGTAATCGGGGCAAGTGACAACAATAACGAAAACAACAATGACGAGGGTTCAGGTTAGTATTATGGTAACGTGGCATTTGGTCGTTCTTGTTATCCTACTATCAACAGTTGCCTAACATTTTATGGCCCCTTCTTGTGCACAGATTCAAATAGCCGGCTATGCGTATCTGTAAGAGACTACTACTGCTACAAATTTCAGATACGTCAGGATATTTAACTCAGATCAGACGCAAACGCTTGTTCCAAAGAAGACGCTGTTGACATGTACATCAAGGTGGAGAGTTCAAGGCTGGACTACATCGGGGTCACCAGACGGAGATACGGTTTAATTGCATTGCCGTGGTTGATAGCATAGAGTCTGGAGAGAGCCGTGCTTATGCCGTGGGCAAAAGGACTGTGCTCCCAGCATCATTCATCGGGGGTAGTAGAGATATGAAGCGAAGATTCATGGACGCTATGGCCTTGGTGCGTAAGTATGGGAAGCCGACATCTTCCTAACATCGACCGCAATCCCAACCGAAGAGATAACGCGAGCTAGAGCCCGACAACTCCATAAGACCGCCCTGATCTCATCGTTCGGGTATTTAGATCCAAGCTGGAGGACCTCAAGGAACAGGTACTCAAGAGGCACATCCTTGGCACGGTAGTTGCTTATGTCTATGTCATCGAGTTCCAAAAGAGGGGTCTCCCGCACGTTCACTTCCTTTTGATCTTGAAGGGAGGGTACAAGCTCACGTGTCCCGAGCAGTACGACTACCTCATCTCCGCCGAGCTCCCGGACAAGAACAAGTACCCGGAGCTACACGAGATGGTTGTCAAGCATATGATGCATGGCCCTTGCGGAGTCTTAAATCCCAAGAACGTGTGCATGCAGGACAATGCTTGCAAAAAATACTACCTGCGCCCTTTCAATGCAGCTACCCTATAGGGCAAGGACTCGTACCCTATGTACAGGAGACAGGACAACGGCCGTCGTGCAAAGGTTCGAGGGCGGATGCTTAACAATAGATGGGTTGTGTTGTACAATCCTTACCTCTGAGGAAATACAATTGCCACATCAACGTTGAGGTCTGCTCGAGCATAAAGGCCGTGAAGTACCTTTTCAAGTACATTCACAAGGGGCATCACCGTCACCGTGCATCTATTTATCTTGATGAGCCCGATAGCAACGGCGACATCGATGAGATTAAGCAGTTCAGGGACGCGAGGTGGGTTACGCCATCGGAAGCTCTGTGGAGAATCTACAGCTTTGACCTCAGCAAGGTCTTTCCACTCGTGTTGCAGATGCAACTGCATCTCCCGAACATGCACATGGTCTCGTTTCGCGTGGGACAAGATCTTCAAGATGTTGTTGCCAGGCACGGCGTTGAAAGGTCCATGCTTACGAAGTATTTCGAGTTGAACGGGACAAACGAGAAGGCTTGATGCATCCTGTACAGGGATTTTCCGACGGCATTTGTGTGGCAGCCAGGTTAGAAGAAATGGAAGACGAGGACTAACGCACACAAAGTTGGCGTAATCGTGGTCGCCCATCCGAACGAGGGGGAGCGATACTATCTCAGCATGTTCCTAAACCACGTGCCTGGAGCCACTTCCTTTGAAGACCTTAGGACGGTGAACGGTGTAGTCTACCTATTCTTCCGTGAAGCAGCCGAAAAGAGGGAACTTATCGAGGCCGACAACACCCTCGAAGAGTGCCTTAATGAGGCCGAGCTGTTCCAGATGCCATCCTCGCTCCGAAGGCTATTCGCGACTATCTTGGTCTTCTGCGAGCTAAGCGACGTGTGTGGGCTTTGGGAAAGGCACCTCGAGGGAATGTTGGATGACTACCGCATCCCACGCATGCCCGCGCAAGACGGCCAAGCAAATGGTGTCATGGATATCCAAAATCGCTCCAAATGGGGAAGGACATAACATCGCTCTCTCCCCGCTATCGGCGAGTCGCACAACATCGCCGAGGAGAGGCAAGGAGATCTTTGAGGAGTCAACGATCGAAGTTAGACCGAGGATGCGCTTTATCATCCTCCTCAACCCCGAGCAGAGGGTTGCGATGACGAGATATTATCTGCGGTTGATAGCGCGACGAGGCGCCTTTTCAGAGATGACGGTGGCACTGGAAAGACATTCCTGTATAAAGCATTGCTCGCAAAGGTCCGAGTCGAGGGCAAGATAGCAGTGGCAACCGCGACGTCCAGCGTCGCCACCTCCATCATGCCTGGAAGCAGGACAGCGCACTCGAGGTTTAAGATCCCACTCAACATTGATGATGGAGCGGTTTGCAGCTTCACAAAGCAAAGCGGGACTACTAAACTGCTTCAGCGAGCCTCGCTGATCATATGGGACGAAGCCTCAAGGACAAAGCGGCAGGCGGTCGAGGCCATAGACAGTAGCATGCGTGACATCATGGGCCGACACGATGTACCGTTCGGGGAGACACCTGTTTCGCGGAGACTTCCTAGTTATTCCAGCTTGTTCAGAAGGACGAGGCCACAGATATCCCAAGACGACGCTATGTGAACTCATACCTATGGGAATGCATGTGTCACCAAAGCTCGTCTGCAACATGAGGGCCCAGAGCGATCTTGAGTTCACAGAGTTCCTACTGGCCGGGAACAGACCGAGGAGACCAATGAGGATGGTCGCACGGCTTCCAGATGAGATCTCAGGTGCCGATATCGGAAGGACGTTGACCTCGATAAACTCATACAGAGTGTGTTCCCTATGCTAGATAAGAACCTTTCGCACTCCAAACTATATCATATCTTGGGCCATCCCGTCAATTCTAATGTGTACGCCGACAGATCAATAAGAAGATGATTAACCTGCTTTCATGGAGGAGATGGTGTATCATAGCTTCGATCGAGCGGAGGACGATCCCAGCTACTACCCCCGCCAATTCCTAAACAAACCGACTTCTAATGGGTCGCTCCGCATGTACTCAAACTCAAGATTAATTGTCCCGTGATACTACTGCGGAACATTGACCCTACTAATGGGCTATGCAACGGGACGAGGCTGGTGGTGCGCGGGTTCCAGAAGAATGCAGTAGACACCAAGATCGTGTTGGGCCAGCACGCCTGGAAGAGGGTGTTCCTGCCTCGAATACCTCTATGCCCCTCTGACGACGATATGTTCATGTTTCGATTCAAGAGAAAGCAATTTCTGGCTGCTCAAATTTCATGATGACGATCAACAAGGCATAGGGGCACCATCCCTAACGCTTTGTTCACCTCCCCGATCCGGTGTTCTTCACTGACAACAGACGTTGTGTTGTCTAGAACCACCGCAAGAAGCAACATCAAGATCCTCGCCGTCGAGGATAAGGAGAAGGATAAGGGGCGCAAGTCTAGGAAGACTCGTGGGACCTTCACAAAAAACATCGTCTACAGAGAAGTTCTAACTGAATAGACGAGGTATTGATCACTCAATTGTAATTTTATGGTTGCTAATTACATAATTCCTTTACTAATTTTTGAATTGAATTTTCTTTGTTCAAAGTTGGATGGGTTTGTCAAATTTTGTTTTTTTTTTTGTCTTTACAATCTAAATGCAACCACAATCCACAATTTACTAAAAAGATATTCTTTAGAAATGTTCATACAAGTTGATTTTAGTGCTATATGTTTTTAGTTTGAAAAGTGGAACTTTTCATAGATGTATGTGTCCTCTAAACTTTTATGTATAACATTGCAAAAGATGATAGTTGACTTGATATTCCATGCATCACATAACCACATCCTCATCGGGTAGCCAAGTCATACGACACAATCAATGACATCCTCAACAAGGATCGCCGAGAACGACATTAAGAAGGTGGCACCACTCCTGAACTCGTGAGGGTTTCACCCATTTTCAAGTGCCGTGGTTTCAACAGTTGATCATGCCACCCGTGCAATAAATCTGATAAATGTTTCAACTTTTGAATTATGGCTTGCTTGATTTATGTAAGGTTTTGGAATGACAAGAGTCTATGATTGCTATGGAGTAATGTGCTTCCAGGCTGCTTGATACATGAGGATTGCATGTATGGTTGTTTAGTCATCTGAATATGTTTGATGTACTCTAACATCCCAAATTTCGAAATGTGTGACACTAGGTAATGTCAGTATTTGGAAAAATGAAATAAAATGATGAAAATATGTTTTAGACTCGGGTGGATGGTAAGATTAGGCAGGTGCAGTTAGAGCACGAGAGCTTGTATTGTGTTAAGTTCCGCCTAAGTCATATTAAGGACCGATGCTTGTGATTATCCAAACTGAGCAAAACCATGCAACCACATGTTCAAAATGGGAACGGACCTGGCCAACTAATTTACCATGTTCTAGCATTATGCCCGCAGGCTGTAGTTGTTAGGTATCCTTCTTGGGTAGTACAGATGATGGTAAATGACGTCCATGTCTGTCAGGGTTTGCGCTGGGCGTTGGTAATAGACGTCCAAGTCCGGGCAAGTTATCCCCCACAACGGTGAGCTCCAGGTCGATGGTAAATGATGTCCATGACTTGCACCGCTCTGGAGATGGTGAATGATGGTTGTTCTTCCTCCGCTCCGGAGATGGTGAACACCGAACCACTCACAAGCTTGTACCGAGCCTCTTCACAATCTTCTTGAAGAGTTCACCATGCTCCACCGCCAAGGCCGTCTAGGAGTTTGGCAAAGCTCCAAGAGTAACAAATCGATGACCTTCGCTTGACGGCGCTCAAGTGCAATAGGATCAATTAAGATGAATTGACGCATTTGAATAAAAAAAATTAGATTTTCCCAATCGGTCACCCATCCCAAAATTTCTCCCGAGCCCTCCCGCTTAACATCAAAGGCATTGCTAGCATGCCTTTTGCTTTCAATTGATCTCATTCTCTGTTCCTATTTTATATTCATTATTTCCTTCTCTCTCCTAACTCATCTTCTTCCCGAACCGTTTTTGTTCTCTACTGTGTTTCTTCCCGAGATGCATGGCTGGGCTACATCAATGGCCGACGCCTCCACCAGCAACCGCCACCTCCGGCCGTCGGTGCCGTCCACACCGCCGGCCACCTCCACCACCGTGCCGCCCCTCTCCTCCTCCCTTGCTTCTCAAGCAATGGCGCCATGCACTCGAGCCCAAATACCATTAATGGCCACCGTCACCTCTCCTCTTTTCTCCTCATTCAAAGCATTAAAACCAATTCCGTCTGGCTTAAACATTCGTGATTAACCTCACCCACGCTCATACCATCGCTTGTCGCCTCCACTCCTTGCATTCAATGTTACCGCTTTTCATTTACACCTAAACTCAAGCTTTATTATCCTCACAATTGAAGCACCACCTTCACCTTATAAAAGGGCCATCACGCTCCTTCACTAAGGCACTCCAAGGCTCACCACCTCGATGGTTCGGTCACTAGAGCGCCGCTGCCCCTGCAGGCCGCCGACGCCAGGCGGCCTTTAACGCCACGCCGCCGCCACACCGCCTCCGGCTAAACCGCCACCACCATCTGCAGAGGACCTCGCTTGGGTTCCATTTTTGTTGTTCATTGGCCGCTTTTCCTTTCCTCTCACCTGTCACCATTCCTCCATGCAATCGTGTTTTGCCGAGGTTGCTTTTTTTGCTGCCAAAGACAATAAACAAAGGTAATGTTTTTATCTAGTCGCTCCTCGTGAGCTTTGTACATAGAGATTTTTGTTGAGAATTTATTTTCCATAAAATCGTTCTTCTCTTACAAACTCCAAATCATGATTCTTCCTCCTAAATTCATCTTCTAATTTCCAGTATTTATTTTATAATTTTTAGTTTTTATTTAATTTCTGCTATTTATTTGGTCCGATTCTCGCGTATAGAGTCCGACGTCGCCGACGTGAGTTTGGATCAACAGAAGCGCTTACCTCCAACGCCACCGGCGTAGTCTCCTTTGACCATTTTGTACCTATGATTTTTAAATCATGTTTTCTGTTTTAAAAGTATTATGCATTGCTATTTACATAAAATGATGAATTTAAATTGTACGTGGTTAGTTAAACCTAAAAGTTGTTAATGTCTTCCTTTGAGATTGCTATCATAATCCATTGTCACCCTAGTATAGCAAATCCACGATATTGATTACAACATTGTGGAATAGTTTAACACTAGAGAATTGCTTGGACATGCTTATCGGTCTAGATCGCCTATTGGGAGGAAACTCTTATTACCTTTTTTTTTTTGCAAATCCTTTTTGAAATGTATGATATTAGGTAATGTCAGTATTTGGAAAAATAAAATAAAATGATGAAAATTTGTTTTAGACTCGGGTGGATGGTAAGATCAGGCGGGTGCAGCTAGAGCATGAGAGTTTGTATTGTGTTAAGTTCCGCCCAAGTCATATTAAGGACCGACGCTTGTGATTATCCAAACTGAGCAACACCATGCAACCACATGTCCAAAATGGGAACGGACCCGGCCAACTAATTTACCATGTTCTAGCATTATGCCCGCAGGCTGTAGTTGTTAGGTATCCTTCTTGGGTAGTGCAGACGATGGTAATTAACGTCCATGTCTGTCGGGGTTTGCGTCGGGCGTTGGTAATAGACGTCCAAGTCCAGGCAGGTTATCCCCCACAACGGTGAGCTCCTGTGTCGATGGTAAATGATGTACATGACTTGGGGTTAAGCTCATCGGCCGCTAATGTTAGAATAAAGTATTAGAAGGCCTTGTGATAATCGCTAGTCGCACGCCTAAGGAAGCGGTCATGGCCTTACATTATAAGTCGATTATCTCATGGGTCAAGCTTATACAACCTTTGTAGAGTGTAAAACATTCAATAGCCGTGCCTACGGTCAAGGGCTAGTAAGGTGCGTTTTCACATGGTAGATTTTGGTTTTGTTTTCATAAGAGTAAATTTTGGGAACCGGGAGCGCTTGGGACTCTCGTAGTTTTCTCGGTAGCTAGAGCTAGTTGGGCAGCTAGAGCCCTATCCTTTAAACCTTGGCGGCTAGAGCCTTGATGCTAGTGGTTGGTAGCTAGAACCTCCACTAGTGATACAATTAATTTATTTATTGAAACTATGTTTGTCAAATGTGCTTTATGAAAATTGTTTAAACTTGAAATATTGCTTTGTGCAAATGAACCCTATAAGCCCAATTGTTAAAGCTATGCATATGCATATTTCCCAAGACTAGCGGAGTACTTTATGTACTCACATGTTACACTTATAATTAAATCTCAGAAGCCTTCAACGACACGCATGAGGACTACGACTACTTCGCATGTGGCTTTGATTAGGACACCGAGTACTAGGTTGCGCCCCCAAATAATGTTGGTGGGCAATTTGATGGGCCATCACTTGGGGTTTAACTTTTGTCGCTTTTTACATCGAAGACTCAAGGTGTTTTGAAATCTTTTGTAATAAGTGGCCATAAGGCCGATACTCGCTTATTTATTAATGTTATTTCGTGATTCAACTTATTATCAACGATGTTTCAACTGGTGCACTAGCGATCGATCATGGACCGTGCAAATACAAAAGGGTTCGGATGCGTAAACCGTCCCGACATATACTAATTGCCTCGTTGCCATCCTAATATGTTTGATATACTAAATTTATTTTGCATGGTTGTTTAGTCAAACCTGCAACAAGAAAACCTTCTTAGCTCTGATGTAAGACATGGAAATTTTAACTTATGAATGGCAATAGGGAGATTGGTGAGCTTGTAACATCCCAATTTTTTGAGCTTTAAAAATCCTTCGAATAGTTAGTAGGGAGAAAATGCACCATTTGGATTTATTTGAATTTAATTCAAAAGCTTAATATTGGACTTTGAGTAACAAAACAATTTAATATGACTAAAGTCAACATGAACAATGGTCAAAACTATTTTATTTGGATTCTTTGTGCTTGGATATATTTTTTAGATTTTTCTAGAATTTTTTCAAGTTCATTTGCTAATTTCTATTGCCATTTGTAATTTCTCGTATTTTCTAAAAAGGAAAAGCAATTAAAATCTCCAATAGTGTTCGGCCGAATTCCTCACCCATTCCTCGTTCACCTACCGATCCTCCAGAGTCAGTCCGATCGTGGTTGACGCCCAGATTCGCCAGGCCGCTCACTCGCCAAGGACCGCTTCCCCATCTGGCCACAAAGGGCCGCCATAAGAGTCGCCATCGCCGCTTGCCTCAAGTGAGAGCCAAGGTCTGTCTGTCACCACGCTGGCGCCAAGGTCGTGGCCACGCGGCGCGGTGCACCACGCCACCGATCCAGATTCAGAGGCTCATGGACTTGGTCCACTGTGAGTCAGAAAGTCACCGACGTGTGGGTCCCACACGCCAGTTTTTTTTTATTTATCTTTTTCCCAAAAATCCTCCGCTGACGTCATGCCGATGTCATGCTTGCACAATATTCCGATTTTTCTATTAAGAAATAATTCGGGAAATTCGGTAAATCCAATTTTAGGGTTTTTCTTTAGATTCAAACTTCCAAACCCCATAACTTTTGCATCCGAACTCCAAATCAGCCCATTCAAATTTATAAATTTGTATAAAATCAAGATCTATCTATTGGAGATTTTTAATTATTTTATTGGAGTTGTTTGCTTCTGTTATTTATTTAGTTTGTTTGTTTGCTTGCTTCATGAAAGTAGACTTCGACGCCGAAGAGTTGAAGAAGAAGGAGCTTTCAAGACCAGACCAGCACTCTAGACCTTTTTCAAGGCAAGCTATACCCTTGACCATCTTGTTACCCAGTTTGCTAAAAGTATTTTATTTCAAATTACTGCATTTTAATTCAAGTATTTATTTAAATGCTTTTGGGTGTAGATGTTAAATCCAATTTGTTATGCCTCCCTTGTATAATTGATATGTCTCTATCCTTTGTCACCCTAGTTGATATTTAGTTGGTAATATTGTAGCACCAACGTGGGTTGGTTAGACGCGACTAGTTTGCTTAGCCATGCCACAAATCACTTGTCATGTAAACTGCTATTATAATTTGACTAAGTGAATATGAAACTGTGTGATAAAAACTGTGTGCACTATGTGCTGTATGGCATGTGTTGCACTTAAACCAACTGGGTGGTAAAAGGATTTGGACTGAGGCAAGGGGTGGATACTGTGTGAAAAGGTGGACTGTGTGAACTGTGTGAGCTGTGTGCATGGGAATTAATCTGTGTGGCATAGTTAGCATATGGTAGTCTTGCCTTGGTCAATTAAGGACCTCACCATGTGTGCCATTGAACTGAGCCCTTCTGTACGACCACTTGCCTGTTATGGGACGGGCCTAGTATAGTAAGATGAAGTTTTGAAATGCTTTGTTATGATTAGTGCTAGCTACACTAATTATATCTTGTGGGTAAAGTGTACAAACCCTGCAGAGTGTAATTTAATCTATTCGAATGGCCGCGTCCGTGGTCATGGACAATGCTCTGTATTTCACACTAGGGTAGATCTTCATAAAACTGTAGGGAAGGAGCTATGTGATTTAAATCATCTAGCTATGTGAATAACTGCTTAGGTCAGTGTGTGTCTTTGTGAAATCAATTGCTAAATTATTATTGTTCTCTATTTGTTTTACTTGTTTTCAATCTATTATTCAGATTCAATTGCAAATGTTGCATTTCGCAAAAGAACCACTAATGCCTTTCCTTGTAAAAAGCCAAAGATGTATACTTTGCATCTCGTGGTGTGGCTTATAGTACTGCTAGGTACTCACGCTTGTTTTGACGAATCAAGCAGAGGAGGAGTCTTCACCAAAGATTCGTGGATGAGTACATCAAGGTGCCTCGATCGTGGGTCTTGATCCCACGGCTGTTCGTGGTGAATCGATGGGATGCCGCCTGCTTCCGCTTCCGCTTCCGCCGCTTAATTCTCTCATAGCTCAAGGTGGCTCAATAAATGTAAACTCAACCTTAAGGTCAAAACCATTATTTGTTAATCAAATTATTCGCTTATGTTATTATTCGCTTGTGTGGATCGATATCCATCTTTGTTGACACCGTGTGCACTAGCGTGATCCCGGCTAGTGCATTAAACACATGAGGGTCCGAATTGTATTTTTGGGTCCCGACAGAGGTGGTATCGAGCCATATCGATCGTAGGTCTAGACCTTAGTTAGATCGGCCGCTTATGTCCAAATTATTTTCTAAAAGAAAATTAACCCGCAAGACTAAATGAATTGCTTAACTCCTCTCATATCTCTCTTGACTCATCTATTGCTAGAATTTTTCCTCTCCCCGCTGTTTTAACTTGGTTTTTATCTCTTGTCTGCCTTGTCAGATGCCTTACCTTCAGACCTTCGGAGATCGCAATGGAGGTCTTGCCGCAGAGCTGTGGAAGTTGCTGCAGACACTTGGAGGCTTCGACTGCCCAATGTACCGTGGCAAGGAGTACATGGTCAATCTGACGAGATCGTGGTGTGGTTCCGCCACCGACACCACGCCCGAGGAACACTAGAGGCAACCACCTTTTGACATCTCACCAGAGGATCACCTTCACGTAAGGAATCCAGAGTCGCCACGCCGCCATGCTCCGAAGTTCCGCCACATCTACACGGAAGAACTGCAGAACATTGTCTTCCGCTACCATCCCAGAGCTGCTTCAGGGGAGATATATGCGCGCTTTACGTCTACAAACGGGGAAGGTAATGCCACAGCAGCATCTTGCATGCCACAACCGCCAGAGGAGTCGCTGGAGATGGCCGCCACCGAGCTGAGGTGCGCCTATCAGGCCTGGGAGGAAGCCGAGGAAAGGATCGCCGTCCTAGAGCAAGCTATCTACGGTCAGCATCAGCCCGAAGATGATCAAGAGGAAGATTCGGAAGAGCCAGAAGAGGCCGAGGAGATTCCAGAGGACCCAGTAGAGCTTGCATACCAGAGGAGCTAAACAGAGTCAGACAATGAGGACCCAACAGACTGCACTCCAAAGACGCCTGCTCTCGCCAGACCACCCTGTGGTATCGTAACCGGCCATGAGGATGCCACCACTTCAGAGTCTACACTAGGCAAGAGCGCCGCCGTGGCTGTGGAGGCTTTCTCGAGGAGTAGTTCGTTTAAGTTCCAGTTTAGTCAGGCTTAGCCAGTTTCCCTTTTTAAAGTCACCCTTTAGGCGGTAGCTTGTGTGTCGCTTAGATTCGCAAGTATTTTCTCAAGGCAAGTATGAGCTACAAAGGTCCTTAGGCATTTGTTGCGCCCATGCTAATAAGCTATTAATAAAGTTATTTCATTTGAGTTTCTTGAGCTGTGTTTGTTGGGTTTAATCTATCCCCTTGTCTAGTTCTTAACTCATCTTGTGCTTGCTACCTTATCTAACCTATGGAACTTCACCAGATGGTTCAGACCCGTCACACTGCTGCAAGTGGTTCCGGCGCCCCAGCATCCGAAGAGAATGATCAAATCCCCGCAGGAACAGTGCCACCCCAAGCACCACCTCTTGACTTGCAGAACTTTGGAGCCTTCATGGCAGCACAAACGCAGATGATGTACACCATGATGAACCAGATGCAGGCGATGAACAACAACAACAACAACCACAACAATCATCAGGGAGGAGCCCCAGTCGCTCATGGTCATCAGGGACCATCCAAGTTGGCTGAATTCATGAGGAACCGTCCGCCAACTTTCTCCGGACATGTCACGCCAGTAGAAGCTGATGATTGGCTTCGCGTAATTGAGAGGAAGCTGCTGATCACCCAACGCAGCGATCGCGAGAAAGTTTTGTATGCCACTCATCAGATGGAGGGCATAGCTGCTGAGTGGTGGGAGAACTTCTGCGCAGCGCATGAAGCACCGCAGATCCAGAGGCACGGCGGCCTTAGAAGCTCCTGAGCTGCAGATTATAATGACTTCTACGATCTCACAGACAAGATGTAAAAAAAGAGCGGAGGATTTGTCGCCATGCATAAGGCAATTCTTATGCTTCTATAGTTAACAATAAATTTATGGACCGTATGACTTAGACGGACTTAAATATTGAGTTTTATGGATTAGGATAGATACGAAAGAAACGACACAACGGAGAAAAGACTCAAAATAATAAGAGTAAAGTCCATTACCGGTCCTTAAACTTTTTACGTCAGGTCATCCTGGTCCATAGACTTTCAAAGTATGTCATCCCGGTCCCTAAACACTGCTTGGGTTCAATTAGTTCTTAAACTTTTTATGTCAGGTTATCCCTGGCCCATAGACTTTCAAAGTGTGCCATTACTGTGCCTAAGCAAGAGGGCTATGTTTGAGACCCAAACAGTGTTTAGGGACCGGAATGACACACTTTAAAAGTCTATAGATCAAGATAACACAGCATAAAAAGTTTAAGGACCGGTAATGGACTTTACTCGAATAATAATTAGCAGCAGTGCTCAAAGGAGCTGCTCCGGGATCTAGTTATCAAAGTGCCAACGTTCTCGAACGTTAAACCATCGACCCATTGCTGCTCTCTGCTTCCTTCCTCCTCCCCTTTTATCACCCACCCCGACGGTCTCTGCTCTCGGTCAAAGCCAAAAATGCAGACCAGATCCGGATGGAGAAAGCGCCGGCGGGGACATCGCGGCTCCATCTGGGGCTCGAAGGAGTGGAGCTCCCAGGCGTCACCGATGAGCCGGCGGCGCACGAGCGCGCGGGCTGCAGGCCAACGGCGCGGCGAGCCGAGGTGGGGCGGGATCTCCGTGCGTCGCACGGGGGAGCCAAGGCGGCGGAAGGGCAGCCGGGTGTGCACGGAGCAGAGGAGGCGTCGGGCGGCCCGGGACAGCGCTCGGCGGCGGATCCGGGGCGAGGCGGCGACCGATCTGGGCGGGCGAGAGGTGGCCTCCTTCTGGCTGCGCAGGGCGTCGCCATCGGGGAAGAGAGCCGGCGCAGGAGGAGGCCACGACGACGACCTTGGAGGCGGAGGCTGCACGATCCGGATCCGGATCTGTTGCGTCGTCGCGGAGACAAAAGATCCCGTCGAAGGAGGCGGCGTCGGCTCGATCTGGGCGGATCCGGAGCGGCGGCGTTGCAGCTGGATCCGAGGCAGTGCTCCCGCGGCTGGATCTTCCTCGCGCTGGCGGCGCCAGTGCTCCCGCGGCCAGATCTTCCTCGCGCTGGCGGCGCGGAGAAGAGCAGGGGCTTGGAGAGGCGGCGGCGTGGATGGAATCGGCCGGGATCGATCCGGATGCCCTCGATGAGGTAGCACCAGCGGAGGCGGTCGCGGATGATCTTGGCGTTCTCGATCTGGATCGACTTCTCCCACACGAGGTGCTCGCCTCCCCCTTCTCCCTCCTCTGGCACGGTGCAGAGGAGACGTCGGGGCGGACCGGGGCCGACGTCGGCGTCGGAGAAGACAAGGCGAGGCGGTTCGCGCGTACGACCAGGCGATGAAGACAAGGACCAGATGACGTTGAGATGGCGGCTACCACCGAGCCTCGCAGCGGCGACCACCGAGATTCCTCACCGGCTCGCAGCGGCGGATCTAAATGAAAATGACCGGGTCCCCACTCCCAATACATATCATAGATGTTTAATTATCAAGCTGGGCTGTGGTTTAGGGTGTCCTCTTATATTGGACTAAGGTGTTCACGATATACATGATTATATCCAAAGAAAATTGATTTTTTGACACGACAACTGTTGATCCGCCCCTGCCGGCTCGTGCCATCGGGCGATGAAGATGTTGCTGCTCCTACTAGGAAAGACTACGACTAATGTGGCCGCCCCTGGGAGCGGAGATTGCTCCTCCCGAGGGTAGCGGGCAGCGGAAGCAATCGGAGGCTAGGAGGCTAGGTTTAGAACCTTTGCTCATGAATATTGTGTGTATATTGAAGAGGCCCAATGGGCAATATATATAGGAGTACAAAAGGTGTATGTCATATACAGATAAGGCAATACAAAAGGATTCCTATCTCTATCTCTAACATCTATATCCACTCTATCCACTCCTCTGCCCAAGTTCCCCCTTCTCCCCACCCCCTCCTCTCCCCCTCCCTCCCGATCTCCAAGCGGCGAACTCCTCCTTCCCCAAGGCTGGCCATCGAGCTCCTCCTTACTCCCTCCCTTACTCCAACGAACAGAGGAGAGGAAGAGGAGCATACCAAGGCCAGCGATGGAGCTGTGAGCTGGGCCAAAGCGACGCGGAGGAGGAAGGAGGACGAAGGCGCAAGGCAAGGGGAGCTGGCTCGCGGGCGAGGACGGAGGCGGTGGGCGGCGAGGCGGAGCTGCCGAGTCCGGATTCGAGTTTTATGCTCGCTTTCTCTCCGTGTTTCACGCGGAAGCGAAGACGGCGCAGGCAGAGGAAGGAGGATGAAGGCGGCGGCGAGGCGGGAGCTGGCCGACGGCAGCAGAGACCGGATTCGAGTCGCGCCTCGAAGCTCACGCGCGAGGTTGGGCCCGACCGCCTCCCTCCTCACTCCTCCTCCTCTTGCCTCTTTGCCATCGCCTCGACAAATGGCTTCACGCCCCTGGCCGCCGACTTGTTCTCGATCGTCGATCAGCCTCGACTTGTTAGCGCAAGTCGAGTCGGCGCCTCAATGGCCGCCTCCCATGACTTGTCGACTAGTCGATGATCGACTACTTGATAACCATGGTATGTTGCTAACTTGCTAATACCAATTTTCTATTTAGAGTGGACTAAGGCTACGATACATTCTCTATTTAACAAAGAGTTAGACTACAAGACAAGTCTCTCTCTCTCTCTCTCTCTCTATATATATATATATATATATATATATATATATATATAAAATTAAACCCTGAATCTTTTAAAGTTGCAAAGTAAAAAATTTTGTTGAGAAATGATAAGTATAACATACTTCCTTCAATACCCTCCTTTGTCGAAATCAATAATAAATCAAGATATGTTTTACTCATATATATGTCATTCTACTTACGATTTCCAAAATCTCCATAACAAACTAGAAAAATATTGGAAAAGCTCCAAAAGAGTTCTATTCTCTGTAAAAAACATGAGCCGAAAGGTCACGAAATATCTCTGTAAAAACATGAGCCAAAATATTTGTTTGAGCATAGAAAAATGATCTCGCATAACATCACAAAGATAAAACAACCTGTTGAACACTTCATCATTTAATGCTTGTGTTAAACAAATCGCCACATGTTTAGATGTTACGCTCGACTAAATCCAATACGAACCACCAAGAATATGAATCAGTACACTAGTACATCTATTTGGAATTGGAAGCTGGACATTAGAAAAAAAGGATGTTCAGAGAGTTGCGGTTTTTCAACTTTTTTTTTTGCCAATTACACTACATTGATAAGGAAATTGGGAGTCGGACATACGAAAGAACACCGAAACCTCGTTGGTCTCATATAGCAAAGAAATAACTTTCAGTAGTCTTACTTATTATATCCATGTTGGGTAGCACTTGTCTCTTCACCCACTGAGTCTGGACGAGTGTAGAACCTGATTGCTAGCAACAACTCAACACTTCAGTTCTACACGATCATCAACTGATTGCATGGCGCTCGTCATTTGCGATTCTCTCTTTTGCTTTTGGAAGGGCTAAGGAATTGGGAGTCGGACAAGGAGCTGCTTAGTTATTGGGCCGAGTTTGCGGGCCGGCCGACAGAGGCAGGGTGCTTGAAAGGCCAGACAAAGGAGGACCGTTAGATCGTGACGGATGGTGGATATTAGGAGGGTCAGACTGGGTGTAGCTCTATCGAGCCAGAGGATCAAAGTCCCAAGGTCGCCCTGCCATCGCCCGTCGCTGGTGACTCTAGGGCAAGCGACCTCGCTTCCCCATCTCTAGCCTAAGATCTCGTGTCCTCGTGGCTAGCGCGACTATCACGTGCCGGAATCTGAAGCCCCTCAAGCTCAGTCTCGTCGGGGGGCAAGAAAGAGGCGGAGCACGAGAATGGCGTGGCGGATGCTGCGAATAAAGGTTGGGCCACCTCCTCTCCTCACCCATCTCTCTGCCCAGCGGCCACCTACGTCGTCCCCCGACAGGCGAGCCACCGCCCCACGCAACCACTGCCCTCCCGATGTTGCCACCGCCCGCGGTTGGTGGCGCCCTCGCTGCTCCGCTGCCTCATCCCCACACTCGCCTCCGCCATGCCCACCAAAGAAAGTTTACCTCTTGGGAACGTGAACCTGACACCTAACCTCCACAATACTTTCCTTTTTATCTTTTTAATTTTTCATGAGTTATCTGCTCGTAGAGTTTAAAGTTAAACGAACATGATGTTTCCGTATGAAATCTGCAACACAAAAATAAGAATTGAAGACATATTTTGCACTACTTTTTGGCATATCCTGTGCGGATTTCTGAGCTTGGTATTTATCCTGCTGTCGATCCTCTGCACTCCACATCCATAATGCTTTTTCCCCGTGTGCTGGGTGAGGAGGGAGGGTGGTGGCAACAAGGCGATGAGTTAGGTTAGGCGAGGCGGCAGGGACGAGTGCGGGGAAGAGGCAGCGGAGCAGCGAAGGCGCCACCGACAGGGCAGCGGCTGCGTCGGGCGGTGACTCATGTATATGGTTAGTATTGTATAGAGTTGCTAGTCTATTGTATATGGTTGGCTCATGTGGCCCATGTAGCTCAAGTATGGGTGTGTATATACATTAACAATACTAGCTAGTCAAAATCTCAATACGAATGCATCCATCCTTTGTATAAAACTGAAGCTTTGACGCTGTAGGTAAGGCCCCTCATTGAATGGGTATATTATATTCATGCATTTTCCACAAATGGCACACCGGTTATTTCTTTCAGGTGTCTATGTACGTTCATGTTTGTGCATGGGCATGTCCACAAATATTGTATGCTCACAGTTTGCAGACATTGTTTTATACAATGTATTTGTAGGAGAGTGGTGAATCAGACAATGAGTTGTAGGTTCTGCTGCACAATTGTTTCACAAAACTACGTTTAAAGATGTGTGAGGCAGCTTTACGGAAAATATGTATAAGTACTGTATACTATATTACTCTTCCAAAAACAAGATATGTATATGCTTGTGTTTATTCAATGCTTTGTTTACTCTTGTTTAATGAATTATTTTGATGGAAATTAGTTATTCAGTTAATTATTTCTTTCTTTTTCTTGTAGACGCAGTCTGCAATTCTTTGCAATTTAAATTTTCTTTCATTTATGCTCATGTGCTATATGTTTACCAGCTCATTGAATAATGTCATATGGACTATCAGTTTTTGCAGGAGATTTGTTTTAGCTCCTTGCAGTTTACAAGTTGTTCACAATCATCTTTCCAATGTAGGCACTTCATTGGCTGGCTCTTCTAGAGGGAAAAGAAAGCACATACAGCGCTTTGCCAATTTTTAACATCTTTTTAAGTGCCTGCGGAAGTACTGCAAATCTGAATGATGTTGGATGTTGTCTAGAGAAAATGGAAACACATCATTTTGGGAAGTCTGAAATAACATACTGTGAGCTTCTGAAGGTCTATATCAACAAATGCTCAATATGCCTATTTATTTAGAAGTTCTTTTTCGTATGAACAAGTGGTATTAGTTCATCAGACTTCACTGTTGTGGCTGCAACCATGAGAAGACACAGTTGTCCATTATATTGTTGAGTGTTTGGTCCTTATTTTTTTAATTAACATTTGATTGTCTTGATTTTTAGTTTCCTTTGGTTTCATCATTGTATCCATGTGACTACCTCTTAATCTCTTAGGTTTCATCATTGTATCCATGTGACTACCTCTTAATCTCTTATTCTATTGAGTTTCTTGCTGAATACCTGATCACATGTGACCGCAAATCCTTATCGCTTGGTTTCTTTCCTTTTTGTTGGGAACTTGCATATTGATTTTAGTTTGTTTTGCTTCTCTTGTGGAAAGTCACATGCCCTTTCCTTTTCTATATTTTATGTTTGGTCTTCGGACGTGTTTCTTGGGATACAGTAGCCCTTACCACATATATTACATGCTGTGCTGATTGTAGTACGTTGAATGCTCATTTTCACATGGTTTTATATCTAATATTGTGACAACTTGCTTATTTGATTGTTATATCTTTTCAGCTTGCAGTTTTGCAGAGAAATTTGTCTGCAGTTCATGATATATGGAACGACTGCACTAGGTATTATAGCCCAAGCATCATTACACAGAGGAAATTTTTTAGGGCTTTAACTACACTAGGTGACCTTCAATCTGCATATCATATCTTGCAGCATATGGTAGTCCTTGCTGGACGAAGCACTGACCATCTGAGGGTGTCCTCTAAAAGAAGATACCAATCATCAAGATTAGACATTCCTGTACCTGCTTTGAACAAATTAGAAGATCTCAAGCTTTTATTGGACTGTGACCTGCCATCATCATTTCAAGGGAAGGTGGAAACTGGAGAATATTTGACTGATGCACAGCCTGAGTTGTTCCAGGTGGAAACTCAGTCATCGAAACATGAGCAACTGAAGGGTTATGTGGAATTCATTTCTGCTGGTCTGTTCTGCATTCCAATTTCATAAGCCACACACTATAAGCTGCATCGCAATGAGATATATAAATCTTATTTACTTTCAATTTTGTTCCAGGCGACAATCTTGCTGATAAGTTTGAACTAGACAGTAGGAGCATGGCAAAGACATTGAGATTTGCACCAGTTGCAATAAGGAATTTTTTATGTGGCCTTTCAATGATATTATACACGCAGGCAGGTGTAACTAAACAACTGCCAGTTAGCTGAGCAGTTATTTCTAGAGGTAATAAACATATACGGTTTTGTTGGCTATGCAGTCTTTGTGTTGAACTTTACCTTACGTATTTCTCTTATTTCATTAAATTTTTAACATTTCTTTCTTCTGTATGGTTGAAGTGCAGTATGATCACGTTCCATTTGCTTACTTCTTAGTTTCATCTGCTGTAGCTGTTTGATCTTAGCATAGGGGGTCATCATTGTATGGACCTTTGTTTATCTAATTTTGTGCTTTTGATTTCACCTTCATAAGATAGTGACAAACACAGAAGATGAAGCCTATTTCTATGTGAAGCATTATTCCGTAAACATTTGTGGGCCTGCAAAGAAATTTCATTTAAAATTATAGTCGCTAACATGTGGGTCTGCATGCTAGCAACTATTTCTTAATTTGTTCAATGTTTTTCACTTTTTCTGCTATAATTAGTGGAAAATGTAACGTCAAGTGCGAAATTTGCAAGTGCCCTAATATTGAAATTATTTAAACCAAAAAAATTTCACATGCTTACAAACTATGTTGGTAACTTGAAGATCACATCAGAGATCTCTGATGTGTATGTCAAATGTTAACTTTTTTTTTCCCACATGCACAAGATTGGATTACAACCGTCAAAATTTACATATGATGGTTTTATCAAGACTCTGATCACTGGGAAAGATGTTGCACATGCCGTCAAAGCGGTATGCTACCGATAGCTTGCTGTCACTTATGATCCTGTTACCCGAAAGCATTCATGGTAAATAAATTGATGATTATGCACACCAATTATTTTGTGAAACCCTGTTTTTTTTGTGAAGAGATACCGTAATGTTAATCATGGTTTACGTACTGTTCATGGAAGCTATTAAGAAAAATTGAACTTTACATCTCATCATCATCATCATTATTATATTTTAGCACATATGTTAATTTTTTGTGGTTTCTAGATTGAACCGATGGAGAGAAGGGGTAGTGAACCTTACAACGATACACTTGCTGCTCTCTCAGTTGGCCATAGCAAAAGTTTACAGTTGGATCTGGCTGAGGACTTTTTGGAAAGAATTTCAGAGATACAACCCAAGTATATACATGCTTTTAACACTTTGCTTTCTGGTTGCGAAATTATGGTAATGCATTGACTCTGAAAAGAGTTTTTCTGATATGCTGGGTTTCTGTCCCTACCTTCCTGGTATCTTAATTTCAGCTCGGTCATTTATGCTAAAACTACTGATCTGCTGCTGTATAGTCTGTCATAATCTTTGTCTTTTCCCTCTCCAGCTGTCCTTAATACTCGATCCTCTGTGTCATATCCACAATAATATTTTTTTCTTTTGCTGCCAGTGCACTTTACTTTATTAAAAATATGTTGAAGTTTATTTGTTGGTAATAGGGAGTACGAACTAAATCCCCTCTTGTTATTTTTGTAGAATGAACCAGAAAGAGCTATCCGCATACTAGCTAAAATGAAACATCTGAACGTGAAGCCAAATCTCTGGACTTTTGAGCTTCTGTTTTCACTATTTACCAACATCAATGTTCCTTATGAAGAAGGAAATGTGCTCTCGCTAGGGTGCGTGCTGGCTTGTGGTGGTCTATCAGTTGTGTATGTGAAGTGCTAAAATTGATTTTGTACGCTAAGTTTCAAATGTTGTGGTTGTGTTGGTTTTTAGTTGTCTAGACGTCTAGTAGATGTGTAAATTAATTGCGAAAGTTCATTATGTTCTTCGGCGCATAGTGCCCTCGTTGTTGTGACATAACGAGGTTGCTCTGTAGAAATCGATATGTAAGGTGCTGGTTAGTGAATATTAGATAATTGTTTTAGGTCCACTGAAAATGGACATTAGTAGGATTAGTTGACAGTCTGCTGCAGAAGCTTTTAGATGTAATCATGCACATCCTAGAGATATTTACAATTACAGAGTCTTACACCAGTAGCGCTGTGTTGGAAGTTGAAACCTGACCACCTATGGTGTGCTTCACTATTGTTTTTGACTTGGAAATTATTCTTCTTTGTAGGTTCCTGTTGGCAGGGCCACACTTGGACACATCATGAACGTTACTGGTGAGCCGATCGATGAAAAGGGTGACATAAGTAAGTGTCTCTTGAATGTTTGATACGTATTTCTTGTACATATTTATGGAAGAGTTTGTGTAATCATGTTCTATTTCCATGTTCCGTTATAATCGATGATTTTGTATATTGTAGCGACAAACCACTTCCTTCCTATCCATCGTGAGGCCCCTGCTTTTGTTGAGCAAGCCACAGAGCAGCAAATTCTTGTTACTGGAATTAAGGTATAATTTCCATGCCTCTCCTTGAGCCTATGATTATTTAAAAGAAGTCCTTGAATTCAATGTGGTAGCATATTTGCCATCATGTCCTGAGTGTTGATTGAGGTGCAATGGTTCTATTTCTGACAGGTCGTGGACCTGCTTGCACCGTACCAAAGGGGTGGGAAAATTGGTCTTTTCGGTGGCGCAGGAGTCGGTAAAACTGTCCTTATCATGGAGTTGATCAACAATGTTGCCAAGGGCCATGGTTAGTATTGTATAGAGTTTCATGGTCTATATCGTTCAGCCGCCTTTTCTGTTTTGCTGTTTATAATTGATTAATTTGTTTTATGCTAAGGTGGTTTCTCTGTGTTTGCTGGTGTCGGAGAACGTACCTGTGAAGGTAATGACCTGTACAGGGAAATCATTGAAAGTGGTGTCATTAAGCTCGGTGACAAGCAGGTAACTGGTACAGATTTCTTAATTTCTCTTTGGAGTTTACATATGCAAGCTATCCTTCTTATCTATCGGTTTTGGTGGCAGAGTGAAAGCAAGTGTGCTCTTGTCTATGGGCAAATGAATGAGTCCCCGGGTGCTCGTGCTCGTGCTGGGTTGACTGGTTTGACTGTTGCTGAACATTTTTGTGACGCTGAGGGACAAGATGTGCTTCTATTTACTGACAACATTTTCCGTTTCACTCAGGTAATTTTTGCAGGACATTTCTTCGGTGTAGGAAGTACCAACACAAATCTTGTGCAGAAAAGGCATTAATTAACATTAGCTTTACTGCCATGATACTGCCTGCGCTCCACTTAGTACAAAAACACCCTTTTTGAACGATTGTCATATTTTAACTTATTCCTTGAATTCACAGTCGCTAATAAGTCTCACTATTGTGCTTTTGGTCACCCCTTGATGTCAGGCAAACTCGAGGTGTCTGCTCTTCTTGGACGTATTCCATCTGCTGTTGGATACCAACCAACTCTTGCTGCTGATCTTGGAGGACTGCAAGAACGGATACTCTGTGGATTAAAACAACAAAAAGGGTTCTATTACATCTGTCCAAGCTGTTTATGTGCCTGCTGATGATCCTGCTACTACCTTTGCCCATCTTGATGCTACTATGTTGTCACGACAGGTTTGTCCACTTGGCCTAGTACATTATGTACACAATGTGCTCATTATGACTTGAACGAGCTACCTGTGCAGATTTCTGAGCTTGGTATTTATCCTGTTGTCGATCCTCTGACTCCACATCCAGAATGCTATCTCCCCACGTGCTGGGTGAGGAGGAGGCGGTGGCAACAAGGCGACGAGTTAGGTTGGGCGAGGCGGCGGGGCGAAAAGGGAAGAGGCAGCGGAGGGAAGGCGCCACCGATAGGGCAGCGGCTGCGTCAAGGTGACTCATGTATATGGTTAGTATTGTAGAGTTGCTAGTCTATTGTATATGGTTGGCTCATGTGGCCCATGTAGCTCTAGTATGGGTGTGTATATATACCCTCATAATTAATACAAAAGACATCAATTGTGCTACTCTCCTAGATCTAACAAATATCACAAAAAAACGAAAACTTTACACATAAGATATAGTGTATTAGATGGTACAAGTGTATGTTGCTAACTTGCTAATACTAATTCTCTATTTAGAGTGGACTAAGGCTACGATACATTCTCTATTTAACAGTAGTTAGACTACAGTACAAATCTATATATATATCATTAAACCCTGAATCTTTTAAAGTTACAAAGTCAAAAATATTGCTTGAGAAATGAGAAGTATGACATACTTCCTTCAAATACCTTCCTTTATCGAAATCGAATAACAGATCGGTAGATGTTTTTATTCATATATATGTCATTCTCTCACGATTTTCAAAATCTCTATAACAAACTAGAAAAATATTGGAAAAGCTCCAAAAGAGTTTTAATCAAAATGAATATACCAAACTTCATGCTTTGGGTAAACCAAGCGCTTAACAAGAATTTATCAAGGATCGTGCTTCTCCGAATACTCTAATATATAAGAAAAATCTTCTAAGTCAATGCTCATAATGTGTTGAAGATTCGAAGGATAAAGTATGCTCGCTACCGATCACCTTTACAAATAACATTCACAATATTTGCTTACATGGATCTCCTAGCCAAACTAGTCATCCATCTAAAATCATCATACTCTGCAATCATCACAACATAGATTATACACTGATGTGCAATCATTTGTCTTATAATAACTAATTATTGGTGTTATTTATCTCATAATCTAAATAATTAGAACCTCTCTACTTAAACCAATGTGTATTTCCCCATATAACTTACGGAATAGTCTACGTAGGATCATATACAGAATACTAAAAGAGTAGATCACTAGTAATTTTTAGGAAACCAATTACAGTTTTGAAGAAGTATCCATGTTTATACCAAGATGAAATAGCATTCTAAAAGCTTACCTGCAGAAAGAAGTTGTTGGGCAAAACCACGTGTTAAAATGAATTGACGCGATCACCGACAAGAACTAACTTACGTGCTAGCTTTCCAAACGTTTCACTGGAAAAAATTCTTTCTACCCCCATGACCTGCGCAGAAGGCTAAATTCGTAAGGCCGGTGCGAAAATCCTGTAATACATAGATGTTACTGTAATACAAAACTTGCTATGGAAATGCCAAAAAGTAGTGCAGAATATGTCTTCAATTCTTATTTTTGTGTTGCAGATTCCATAAACATCATGTTCGTTTAACTTTAAACTCTACGAACAGATAACTCATGAGAATTTTAAAAGAAAAAAAAGGAAAGTATTGCAGAGGTTAGGTGTTGGGTTCACCGCTCCCCTTAAGAGGCAGGCTTCGCCTCCGGTCGAGGGCATGGTGGAGGGCGGTGGCAACAAGGCGACGAGTTAGGTTGGGCGAGGCGGTGGGGGCGAGTGCGGGGAATAGGCAACGAAGCGGCGAGGGCGCCACCGACCACATGTGGTGGCAACATCGGGATGGCAGCGGCTGCGTCGTGCGGTGGCTCGCCTGTCGGGGGACGGAGTAGGCGGTCGCCATAGAGAGATGTGTGAGGAGAGGAGGTGGTCCAACCTTTATTCGCACCATCCGCCACGCCATTCTCGTGCTCTGCCTCTGCCTCGCCCCTCGACGAGACTGATCTTGAGGGGCTTCAGATTCCGGCATGCGACAGTCGCGCTAGCCACGACGACGCGGGGGGAGGCGAGGAGTAGGCGAGATCCTAGTCTGTAGATGGGGAAGCGATGTCACTCGCCTTGGGGTCGCCAGCGACGGACGGCGGCTGGGTGACCTTGGGCAGGTTTAGACTCGGATCCTCTGGCTCGATGGAGCTACGCCCCAGAGTGCAGCCCTCCTAAATATCCACATCCGATGCGATCTAACGGCTCCTCCTTTGTCTCGCCTTTCAAGCTCCTCGCCTCGCCGCTCACCAGAACTCAGCCCAACAACTGAGCAGCGCCTTGTCCGACTCCCAAATCGGGAAATGAGGAACGCCATGTAATCAGTTGATGATTGTGTAGTACTGAAGTGTTGAGTTGTTGCTAGCAATTAGATTCGGCACTCGTCCAAACTTAGTGGCTAAAGAGACAAGTGCTGCCCGACATGGATCTAATAAGTAAGCAAGACTACTCATTTGGATGTTCGACTCCCAATTTCCTTATCAATGTAGTGTAATTGGTAAGAAAAAGTTGAGAAACCACAACTCTCTGAATTTCCTTTTTTCGATGTCCAGCTTCCAATTCCAAATCGATGTGCTAATGTACAGATTCATATTATTGGTGGTTCGTATTGGATTTAGTCCAAACTAAACATCCAAGCATGTAGCGATTTGTTTAACACAAGCATTCAATGCTGAATTGTTCAACCAGTTGTCTTCTCCTTGTGATGCTATGCGGATCTTTTTTCCGTGCTCAAACAAATATTTCGGCTCATGTTTTTTACAGAGATATTTCTGTGAACCAACTCGGCTCATGTTTTTTTACAGAGATTTGTTGAACACACTCATGATGTTGATGCACATGATGTGTGTGCATGTGGTCACCTACGGAGTCTGGATGAGTGCAGAACCTGATTGCTAGCAACAACTCAACACTTCAGTTCTACACGATCATCAATTGATTGCATGGCGCTCTTCATTTCCTGATTTCCTCTCTTGCTTTTGGAAGGGCTAAGGAATTGGGAGTCGGACAAGGAGCTGCTCAGTTATTGGGCCGAGTTTATGCGGGTCAATCGGCTGACGAGGCAGGTGCTTGAAAGGCCGACAAAGGAGGACCGTTAGATCGACGGATGGTGGATATTAAGGAGGGTCTGACTGGGTGTAGCTCTATTGAGCCAGAGGATCCAAGTCCCAAGGTCGCCTCGCCATCGCCTGTCAGCCGGTGACTCTAGGGCAAGCGATTTCGCTTCTCCATCTCTAGCCTAAGATCTCGCGTCCTCGTGGCTAGCACGACTATCATGTGCCGAATCAAGCCCTCAAGCTCGGCCTCGCTTGGGCAAGGCAGAGGCGGAGCACGAGAATGGCGTGGCGGATGCTGCGAATAAAGGTTGGGCCGCCTCCTCTCCTCACCCATCTCTGCCTAGCGGCCACCTACGTCGTCCCCCGACAGGCGAGCCACCGCCCGACGCAGCCACTGCCCTCCCGATGTTGTCACCGCCCGCGGTTGGTGGCGGCCTCGCTGCTCCGCTGCCTTTTCCCCACACTCACCTCCGCCGCCATGCCCTCGGCCGAAAGCGAAGCCTACCTCTCGGGGGGAACGGTGAACCTGACACCTAACCTCCACAATACTTTCCTTTTTTTTCTTTTTAATTTTTCATGAGTTATCTGCTCGTAGAGTTTAAAGTTAAACGAACATGATGTTTCCGCATGAAATCTGCAACACAAAAATCAGAATTGAAGACATAGTTTGCACTACTTTTTTGGCATTTCCGTAGCAAGTTTTGTAGTTACAGTAACATCTATGTATTGCAGGATTTTCACACGGGCCTTGTGAATTTAGCTTTCTGCGCAGGTCATGGGGGAATAAGGAATTTTTCCAGTGGAACGTTTGGAGAACTAACGCGTAAGTTAGTTTTTGTCGTATAGTGACCGTATCAATTCATTTTAACACGTGGTTTGCCCAACAACTTTTTCAGCAAGTAAGCTTTTGGAATACTATTTCATCGTGGCATAAACATGGATACTTCTTCAAAACTGTAGTTGGTTTCCTGAAAGTTACTAGGTGATCAACTCTTTTAGTGTCCTGTGTATGATCCTATATAGATTATTTCGTAAGCTACATGAGAAAATACACATTGCTTTAAGTACAGAGGTTCTAAGCATTTAGATTATGTGATGAATAACACCCATAATTAATTATTGTAAGGCGGGTGGTTGCACATCAGTGTATAATTCATATTGTGATGATTGCTGAGTATGATGATTTTACAAGGAGGACTAGTTTTGCTAGGAGATCCATGCAAGCAGATATTGTGAATGCTCTTCGTAAAGGTGATCGGTAGCGAGCATCCTTTATGCTTTCGAATCTTCAACACATTAACGGAGCATTGATTTTCGAAGATTTTTCTTATATATTGGAGTATTCTGCAGAAGCATTTGATCCTTTGGTAAATCTCTTGCTAAATGATTGTTTTATTCAAAGTATGAAGTTTGGTATAGTCATTTTGATTAGAACTCTTTTTAGAGCTTTTTCAATTTTTTTCTAGTTTGTTATGGAGATTTTGGATATCATGGAGGAGGATGACATATATATGAGTAAAAATATTTACCGATCTGTCACTCGATCGCTCAGCAAAGGATGGTATTCGAAGGAGGTATGTCATACTTCTAATTTCTCAATCAATTTTTTTGACTTTGTAACTTTAAAAGTTTCGTGGTTTAATTATATATATATATACACACACACTTGTACTGTAGTCTATCTGCTGTTAATAGAGAATATACCGTGGTCTTAGTCTACTTTAAATAGAGGATTAGTATTAGCAACATACACTTGTACCATCCAATACACTATATCACTATATCTTCTGTGTAAAGTTTTCGTTTCTTGGTGATACTTGTTAGATCTAGGAGAGTGGCACAATTGATGCCTTTTATATTAATTATGAGGGGTATATACACACCCATACATGGGCCACATGAGTCAGCCATATCCAATAGACTAGCAACTCTATATTACAAGGATATATACATTAACACCCCCATCAAACTCATGGTGGATGGTAAAAATTGAGTTTGAGTGGATGAAGGCGATGATGCTCCTTCAAGTCTACCGAACAACGAAATACGATATTGGTTAGATTTACTAACCTCACCAAGACGGCGACATGCCCCATAAATACCACCAATTAGTGTTGAAAAAATTGCTTACCAAATCTGGGTATCCATGAAATAGACCTGAACCATTCAACTGAGGAAAGTCAAAATAGGAACAACGACATCTTCTGTTCAAGATAATAAAAACAACAGAAAGCATACAAGAATGATAGGAGCCCAAAGCGTAATAATGATAACACCGATGTAGTTTGCTGCGGATAGTAAAACAAAATATAAGAACATGTTCAAAATACAGATTAAAAAAATCACCTTTTCAAGAGAGATACCATGTGGGAAAAACTCATGCCACTGAAATGAAATGTCCGTATTGGCTCTTTCATTATATCCTTTGTTGGTTGCACAAGTGGCTTGATCTGCAGGTCAGGCATAGTACAAGATGAGTAACCAAAATTTGACGTGTTAATAAAGAAAGGAAGTAGTCATGGTAATTTCCTCAGTGATCTTTTGCAGCAAGAGTTTTCCTGTAACTGTAAGTAATGGGGAATGGTATAGTTTTTGTTATTCTTATCCCCCTGGACTTTAATGGGACAAAACTTCACCTTGAATTGGCTAGCAGCCAATATAGAATACTTTTGATTGGAAATTGTTGGTTGTTGAACTGGACCAACTGGCTGCTTCTTTTGCTGTTTTTTTAGAATTACTTTTGTTGTGGGTTTATCCTGCTGAGTTAGCCTGTTTGCTACTCTTTTCTGTTAGTCACAGCAGTTGTGCCTGTCGTTTTATCCCTGCTTTATATTTTGGTTGAACCTTCTGGAGATTGTAATATTTTGGTTTCAATAGTTGAAGCCGGGGAGAGTGACCCTTGCTCTTAAAAAAGATGCAATGAGAATAGAGTAAACTGCATGTCCTAAAACCCACATTGATCTCCCACGAACTTGAGAACTCGAATTTGGGTTCCTGAACTTGCACAAGTGACTCACTTAGGACTGTTTACACAAGTTTAAGGACATTATGCAACTTTTGAGTTGAATCACTCATGGAAGTTTGGGTATCTAAACGTTGATTCACTTATTTATTGCCCTTCAATATGCATATATCTGACCGAAATACGTGACTTATGGAAGACCTAAACGTAGCTCAGGTTCCGGCCATCACCGAGCAAACATTTGATTGTTCTTGCACATATGATAGCGCCTGCAGGGAGGAGAAAGATAAATAAACAAATCAAGGTGGAAAGACATCTGACTAAATGTTTACCTGCTGTCGCATCCCGTTTGTCGTGAAAATAGGAATGAGTTGTTCTTCAACCTGCAAATGATAATAATCAGAAACATCGACAGTTACAGGTAAGAAAATTCTATTGACCTCTAAAAATGCGTGTATTTGTCACGTGGGTCGACAAGCATGGCATGAAGGAGCTCTTACCAATGTTGGAAATTTTAAATAAATAAGTATAGCAAATGTCTCCAAGTACTGCTGTAACATCTTGATTTTTCCAAATCCTTTTTCAATGTGTAAAGTAAATCGAAACTACTTTATTTTAATAAGAATTCCAAGTTTGGTTCGGATGGAGAGGTTTGAGTTGTTGATACCTCCCTGTGGTATGCTCAGAAGACCTTCCCTTAGCATATCTTCTTTGGATAAGTAGGTTTAGATCTTCTCTGTGGTCTAGACCTCCCCAGTAGCACGTGAGGTTAGGTCTCCCTTGAGGCTTGGACCTTTCCTCACCTGGACGTATCCTTACGTCCGGGCCTGTTCTTTTGAATTTGGTCACCTGAACCTCTTTGTTGGTTTGAATCTCTTAGGGTTCAGACCTCTTTTCTGTTCAGACTTCTCTTAAGTCTAGACCTCTTGTCACCTGGGCACTTCTCAATGCCCAAACCTCTTTTCATTTGGACCCCTTTGTAGTCCAGTGGACTTAGTATATACTTCGACCCTTCTGTGTTCTTTTGAACCACTTGGCATTTCTTCTTGGCCGAAGGAACCTCTTTAGGGTTCATCATAAGCTGCCAAGGTTTTGATCCCACCTTGAGCGGGTGGAAACCTCTTTTGAGTTGCCTTGACACACGAGCCTCTTTGGACCTTTCCTTTTGTTTTGAATCTAACGGTGTGGACCTCCCCTCACTTTGAATCGAAAGATCCAGACCTTCCCGTGCGTTATACCACTCTGCGGACCTCTCTCACAGAAGTTTGATTCGGGCCGTTGGACCTCCTCTCTGAGATCCAACCGCCTGCACCTCAACTTACTATTTATCTCACCACGGGACCTCGTGGTAATTCTTTGGACCTCCTGTCCGTGGCCTTTTAAAGCTGGCTTGGGACCTTCTCGCTAGACCTCTCTTGAATAGATCCTAACCGTCAGGACCTCTTGTTGTTGATCCTGACCGTCAGGATCTCCCCATGCCCAGACCTTCTTTGCATGTCTGGACCTCCTCAACCTTTAGACCTCCTCGAGGACCTCTCCTGTGGGGCAAGACCTCCATTTTGACCCGACTGTTTCTAATTGGCTGACCCCACTTGCTAGCCTTGGTCATTCTCATTTCCTCCGCCACGTAAATATCTTGGGCATTTAATGCATGTCTTGTCACATTAAATGCATGTGTCGTGGTGTTTACTTTGAATTTGGTCACTTAGTTGTACTCTGACATTTTTCTTTGTTCCTTCCCATAGCATCATACGTGTCCTTTCTCGTACCTTTTGCCCAGAGTGGTAGTGACACCTGCCCTGACATTCACCAACTTTTGACCCATTTCTATACTTATCCCTGGCACGTATGTGTCTAGTTTTCTTCACCCCTTTTTGACTATAATTGGTCCAGGGAGCACTACCATATTACCCTCTTCACACTCATCATCCTAGCTTTCATTTCAGTGGCCTTCCAGGAAAGACTTGGCTCTCACGACCTTCCTTCCATCTATTACTTCTTGTCCTGGTAAGTCCCTTGATGATTTGCTCCACTCTTGTGTTCACCATCAAGATCGAAGTGGTCGTGTCCTTCACAGACCTCCTTTTGTGGACTTCTTTTGGATTTCTATGGTCCTTGTGTGAGGACCTCCTCTCTGGACCTTGCGCAAGAAACATTGCTCAGGACCTCTCTGCCTACTGCTTAGGTCACACCCTTGGGGTCTTTTGCTAAAGACCATCCTCCTCTGGTAAGCTTAGACCTCCTCCAAAAGAACCTATTCTAATATATAGATCCCTTAGGATTGGTTGAGTTTTGGGACCCCTTTCGGATCCTTTTGGTTTTCTTGTTAATCTCAGTTGGATCTTTATTTGAACCTTCTTTGAATTTGCCCTTTTACACGTGTAGATTGTGAAGATTCCAGAGGGTCTGAGGGTTCTGAAGAGGAAGAATCTCAGGATAGTGAGCAAGGCAAGTTACACTTTTGATCATATTGCACCCAGTAAATCAAATTATTTATGTTCTGTTTTTAACTTGTACTGCATGCCTATTTCTATCAAGTTAGTTCAATACCAGTTTTAACTGCATAGTTATACCCATGTCCTTTGTATGACCATTGTTGATTTTGGACTAAACCTATTGTCACCATTAGGTCAAACTTGGCTAATGCAGTAGCATGGGTCAAGATCATTTGAAAAACATATGCTTAGTTATGCTTAAACCAAAATTATTGATTTGGGGAAATCTTTACCAACATGACCAATTAATGTTTTAAATGTTTTCACCATGACATTGGGTTGTCATGGAGGTATGAAAATGTTGCTGGGTAAGCAAAGAAAATGAAAATGGGTTTGGACTGGGGCAAAATGGTTTGCTTAGCTGGTGTAATGTTTGTGCACGGACTCTATCCTGGTTAAGGTGGAGGTCTAGGGGTTTGTGGAAGTTGCCCTAGTCAGATGAGGACCGGTCTTTGAGCGACCAATGCCATGCCTATAATGGGCTATGCCACAATCGTGCAACCACATGTCTCCAGAATGAGGTGTGGGACCTGGCTAAGTAATTTGCAAAACTTCACCATATGCTGCTCCATTGGAGGTGTGGGAGGTCTTGTTTGGCTAATGGTCTTTTATGACCTATTGTTCCCACTGGTGCAAGAGGGGGCTTTCCGCCGGATTGCGATCCATAGGAAGGTGAAACCTTAGCAAGGAAAGGCTGTGGTGGAGCAATGCATTGTAAAGGCCTTGTCATGAGCTCTAGATCTCTTACCTTTGGTAGTGAGAGATGGCATTGACGAGTGCCGGATAAACTAGAGTACTCATGTCGTGTGGGTAAAGTGCACAACCTCTGCAGAGTTAAATCTATTCGAATAGCCGTGTCCACGGTCATGGACATGCTGGCAAAGGCCACTTGAAGTTAGATATTGGTTTTGGGGTTTTCCAGAAAGGTTTATCAAATCTGTTTTTGGGTTTGGGCTGGGAGCCTAGTGCCAGGAGGGCATCCTTCACCAGCTTATTGATGAATGATACGCAACTGAAAACTTGCTCGTTAAATGAATTTTATCTATTACAAGTCCTGTTTTGGAACATAGTAATGGTATTTGAAGGAAAATTAGCTTTGTGCAAAATAACCATATTATGTCATCATTTGAGTATCCATTTATGCATGTCATACTGCTAACCCACGGGTGTAACTTGCGAGCACGGTTGTTGTGCTCACTCTTGCTCATTACAATCTTTGCCAGGAGAAGACATTGGTAGTGATGAAGATCAAAGCAGCTAGGTTGTGCCTTCCAGTCAGCTGCCTGTGGCGTGTTGATGGACCTTTTGATCTCTTTTTGCTCTTGTGTATTTATGTTGGCCCAAGGCCACCTTGTAAACAACTTTGTAGATGCTTTGCTTAAATAAAGGTGTGTTCTACATATCATCTGCCACACATGAACTTTACGCTTATGTACCTGATAGATATGGAGATACAGAATACCAAAGTTCTCAATACTAATTTAGTAAGAAACCGCAATTCAGATAGAACAAAAGGCTTACGCTGCTATATGTTTTGTAAAGTTCTTTTGAAAGATCCTTGTCGTTCACCTGTCAAAACAGAGCATATACCAAGTGTCAGAACTCCCATAATAGGTGTTCCAAAACCGGACCGAACGGTTTTCCCGGATTTCGGCGAAAGCTGCGGTTTCTGGAATCATGATGATTTCAAATGAACTTACCTCTGTGAATTCACGATCTGGACTTTGCGCTAGCATGGAAACTTCGAATCTTGCATCATGGTTTTCCGAGAGTTCAGCTTCGAAATCTTCATCAAATGCACTGTTCAATAAACATGAAGTACCAGTTGGAGAGAAGTTTAGAATACACGACAGGCATATTACCCAGCTTTATTAGAAAGCCACCAGCGAAAGGAAAGAAGATAGTAAACATATATAAATTAGTAGAAAAGAGATTGAATAACATACCAGATCCATATAATGATAATAGCTTCAGTTCCTCCATGTAAAATCTAAAGAGTTTTTGGGTACAACAACCATAGACCACTCAAGTGCAAAGCTGCTAGGCGAATAGTTGAGGACTCTTTGAGCCTTCATTAAGAAGATTATCGATAAACTGAAAACAAACAAATGAGTAGCAGTGTTACATCATGTCTTATCACATGCAAACAGCAGTGCTAAAAAAGAACAACTTTGTAATCCGTTGATGAATTACATTAAGATGCCATGTAGATGTAATCTATGTACAGAACACAGTGGGTCAATAAATGAATATCAAGAAGCGAAACAAGTTAAAAAGGAAAGGTTTGCCTTATTAAGCTAGTTGATATTTTTCACATTAGCTATCCTATGATCCGGGATGTGAAATTGAAGTGACAAAATATTGTTGACCATATTTTTCGGAACTTATTTCAGATGAATGACCTCTGTTCCCCCAGGCATCACCAGACCCTAAACCCTTACAATCTCTCCCACCCTAAACCCAAACCCTAAACCCTGCACAATTCTGCCATGCCCCAGGCAGACAGCCCAAAAAAACAGGACCTGATTGTGCCCTCAAAGAGCATTTTTAGCACAGAATACATATGAAATATACTACACTGTAGACAGCACATAAATATGTATGCGCGTTTCATTGGTCGATGCAAATCTGTGACAGATGAAGCAACAGGAATTAGGTGCAGTCACCATATTGTGCAAATACACAATGGGATGCACTTTCCAGCCATCGTAGGCCCTCACTATCCAAATCGCCATGGGCGCCCGCTGGCCGCGGCGTGGTATGTAGCCCACGGCGTCGCCAGTCCTGCGGGGCACCTAGATCGCCGCTAGACACCTGGATGCCGGGGACGCTGCTGCTGTGAGGAGGAGGGCGACCGGCGATCGCACGGGGGCGAGAGCTAGAGAGGGAGAGGGAGGGGGAACGAGGCATTCGAGGGCCAATCTGTTGTGGATGCGTTTGTTGGACAAACATATCAACGACGACGTCGAGCAGCCGTCTCTAATCTAGCGTCATCAGCGGCAGGATTGTCCAGTTCTAGTTCAAAAACTCCAGCAGCCAGTTCAGTTCTACCGAGAACACCGTGACAGCTACAGCCGACATTGTCCGGTTCGGTGAAGACTTAGTTGTGGCGTTTGGTTCGGAAGAAGATACGTCTACGAGTATGTTTCGGTTAATAGTATAGATACTATAGATAACCAGGATTGCTGAGGAAGTTGTAATAGATACAGATAGCTATATTTAGTAGTTTTTGTTGGCTGAGCTTCTCGGCTATAAAGAAGGCAGGTTCTGTTTATGAGAATTAATAAATAAATTACTTGAGTCAAGTTTCTATGATTCAGAGCTTTGCGCTTTGCGTCGGTTTGGACAAGCCATACTGACGGAAGGGAGAATTGTATTACCTCGTGCTACCACTAGAGATTAGCCATATCATTCTTGGTTGATTGTGATGCATCCGTACCAGCTTTGGGGCATGTAACATCCTGACTATGCGGAAGCTAAAATGTAACTTAGACTAACAAGCCAAACCCGAAACTATAAGTTATTTAATCAAATTAACAACGAATAACAGCTAGACAACGATTAAACATTTTCTAGAACAATGCTAACATAAAGATTTCAGTAGGTAAATAGTATCAAAACCACAGTTATTCCATCTCAAACAAGATCAAAAGCATCATGGATAACGATCAACTAGATAAGATAACATCTAATAATTGAAGCTCTGAACGTAATCAGCTAAAGTACCCAAAAAAAACTAAATATAACATTAATTATTTCTAAATCCAAAGAAAGTAAAGGAACTATTATTTTGGTAGTGGAGTGAGGAACAACGTGTTATGCATCCGTGAGCTACTTTCCCCATGAATGTTATCCTCGATATCACCTAAACAACAAAACTAGAGTGAGTCCAAGACTCAAAGAAATACAATTGAATATCATAGGAAATAGCGAATCAAGACAGTTCATTCTCAATATATCGAATACACATGAAAATGCGATGCACTTGATGCAACTTACATACGAATTCCACTTCTCTTCTGCATATACCAGTATAGCCAGTGAACACCGGTCGGTGTTCACTCAGGCCCGCATTATCCAAAATACGGGGATCCAAGGCCCGTATGAAGAATCTTTCAAACGGGGATCCAGTTTGCCCATATTGTAATGATGGGTCTTATTTGCCCATATTGGAATGATGGGACTTCATTACCCACTCCCGTGGGCGAATCATGAATGAATGAATGAAAACATTGTAATGAAAAGCATACTCTCAAAGAAGCATGGGATAACAACCATAAAAGGAAACAAGTAAAACTGGAATTACTCATAATTCGTAGAATTTAGCCATTGCATAAGCATCAATCACTTTGAAGAAATAAACAATCAAGACAATTCAAAATATACTTGCCTTTTCACAAGCGACGCGTTAGAGGCAAGGAAGGTGCCACTAACCCGAAGCCACTCCTCCTACAACAATTAAGTTACTCAAAATAAGATCGACATGGTAACATGACTATTCGCAACGCCTCAAACGCCTTCCCAAAACCCAATGTTTAATTATTTGATCTCGCTCAAATCGCACGACAAACTAGCAGAAACTACAATCGACAAAGTGGTCTTATAAAATACATAACTTTCGCTCTGTAAATCATAAAAATGCGTTCTCAGATTCTCTGAAAATATAACAAAATTATCTACAATAACCTAGCTGGCAAGATCCTCTAATTCTGCCATTATCTAAGTCTAATATACAGTTGAAAACCTTCTGTCAGAAACTGACAGACAAAGTGGACAGCAGCAAAAGAAAATCGATATCTTTCAATTGGCTGAACCAAAATTCATGATCTTTAACAATCTGGAAAGCTAAGAGAATTTTATACCAAAGTCGTGTTGGGAGACCTCCCTGAATCGGCCATTAACAAAACCTTATTCATTAAATAAAATGACTGCTGTAATTCGTCAGGACTTCTGGACAGAAGTAAATAAAATAATGTATCTCTCAAACCACAACTCCGAATTAAGTGATCTCAGAACCTATAGAAACCTGAAGATAAACCCCACAATTCTCTAGGAGGCTCTAACCTCCAATTCTGCTTTGAACTAGACGAAAACTGACGAACAAACAGGGTACAGATACTGATTCCAATCACAGCAGCAGCGACGATTCGCTAAACGACAACTACCATAGATCTAATTGAACTTAAACAGCGAGGAGGTGAATTATTACCCTAGAAGACGCATGTGAGTTCGCTGAGATCCCAGCGAGGTGCTCCTCCCCTCTTCCTTCTCCTCTCTTCCTTCCCCTCCTTCTTCCAATGACCGGCCACCAAAACGGCAGGGAAGTGGCGGCTCTAAGAGAAGGCAGCGTGGGGCAGTGAAGCAGCAGGAAACCTTGGATGGGAAGGAGGTGGAGGCACCAGGAACCAGGGGAGGAGGGCGGCGGCCAGGCGGAGAAGGAGGAAGAGGGTGGTGGCCAAGGAAGGGAAAGAGGGGAAAAGAAGGAGGTAGCTGGGGTTTAGGGGTAAAGGGTCGCCCCCCTTTTGGTCCACTAGGTGGCTGGCTCCACTTGGGCCTCCTGGGCCAAGGCCCGAGGCCCAGGTTCCTGAATATATGGCGGAAACCCCATTTTCTTATTTTTTTATTCTCTCTTTTGCACCACCTTTGCTAGAATAAATTGGAGTATTACATTCTACCCACCTTAACAGGATTCAACTCCGAATCCTCACATCGATCTACGCAAAAGATCAGTAGCAACTAAAAATTAATAACGGTAACACGTACCCGCTGTGAAAAGATCTGGATACTACTCGTGCATGCGAGACTCCAGCTCCCAAGTCGCTCGCTCACACAGATGTGACCGTGGCACCTCAACCGATACCAACGTCTTATGTCTCAACGCTCGTTTCCACCTCTCCAGTATATGTACCAGACGAGACTCGGACGTGAGATCTTACTCACTGGTCAACGGCTCTAACGAAACCTCAAACTCCGAATCTCCTGTATTCACTCAAAGACGAGAACATACCAAATGTGCGTACATCGCGATGGACCGAGATGGTCCTAGCGATATGCTAACTTTCGAATCCCCACAACTAGCGAAAACAACCCAATGTACCTTGGGCTAACCTCACCTTTTAGTACCAAACCACCCAACATGCGATAGCACACGGAACTCTAGTTCCACCTCTCAATCGAACTCTTCACCGTAATAAGGATCACCTCGTTTAACTAATGACACACACCGATCTCGCTTTGAACAAACTCGTTATAAACAAGGTCAATCGAAAGTAAAGGATTCTCATCGCAACCATGCGATGCCAACTCCCTACCAAAAGGGTCAAATCAAAATCAAGATTCATCACGAAAACCATTCCACTTTCTAATTAGGCGGTTTGCAAATGAACACCATGAAAGCCAAAGGAGAAATCACTCAATGCCCAAATCAATTTTTTTATTCTTTTCGAACCGGAAAGGACTACCCATGCCAACATAGCGCCAACTCAATTTGCGGAAAACATCCGTCATAAACACATAGCTCAAACAAGAATCAAGGGAGCGTTTCATTACCCGAGGCAACATTTTTTTCTCAATCTTATCTTTTAGGAATAAAACTTCTCTCAAATTATGGAATTCCAATTCATAGCATGACACACTAACTCATTTATCTTAAATTGGCAACCTCGACGTCATGTTCAAACCGAATACATCAACCACACCTTGTAGAGAGGCTCTATTGACTCCACAAAAATATACTCTAGCCAACTCCTCTACCGACGGAATTAATATGACAGAAGACTCCCAATGCATCTTGAAACAAATCTCATATGCAATCACATCACTTCAATCTTTTAAGGATAAACAACTCAGAATTCATATCACACACTCTCATGTACTACATCAAAAGGGTTCTATCAATGTTCATCCCATTATTCGGAATCTACTTTTGTTCTTCTTCTATACATAATCAAGGAGCGACCAATGTTCTAGCATAAGCCACAAGCCCCATTTCAACCTTTAAGACTCCTACAATGAACTTCTGGTGTAAAAGATAGGGAAATCCTCAGATTTGATGACTAAAATTTTCACAATTTAAATATACTCAATCATTAACATCAGCATGTAAACATATTCCCAACCAAATTACCTTTAGAAAGATTCTAACTCCCAGAGGGTTATTCACTGAAGCTAAGTCATACCTGACAAAAACTCAACAATCCCTACTATTCCAATAACTATCATCTCGATTAGATTTATTCGAAATTCTACTCTCATTAACTACACTATCATAATTCTCCTACACAACCTTGTAAAGTATCCAAATCACGACAATCTAATAAATTGATCAAGATTCTCATACCTTCGATAATCACTATAGGCTCTACTAGTTGCAACAATGTAATTAGTTAGCTCCAAGACAAACATTCAATTTAAATCAAATCCTCTCCAAGGATTACTCCAAAATATCAACTTATCACTTAATGCATCTCAACAAATTGACACCCAGAGTCTCACAAAAATCATTCACTTGACTACTACCGATCAGTTGCCACAATACCCTCTAAGAGGTTTTGTAAAACAAATCCATTACTCTTTTCTCAAAAGAAGAGGCAAATAACATTAATGATTTCTGCACTTAGAAAAACATTTACCATTCACAGTAAACACAAGACCAAGAGAAATAGTCATTTAGCAATGAACTCGGAAAACAAAAGATGAGACCATATATAAGGGCACGAGTCCCACAAGAAGAGAATATCAAACTTCAGCCGATATAAATAAAGCATTGCTTTTGAAACTTGAAAAACTCATATGCGGCCAACCAACAAGGTTAAGCACGCTTTAATAAGCTGCAAGCTACAAAACTTGAATCCAACCGTGAATACCTCTACTACATCCTTCCATTTATCGAAGGAAATAATTTTCTTTGTTTGAAACATCACTTGGCCAACTCAAGCAAACGATCCTTTAAGCTCAAATCACATGAATCACTTAAGAACCGATAGAACCTTCCAATACATCACTTTGTGCAAACTAATTTCAGATACCACATAAATCATGAACTCCCAAAGGATCACGAATGTAAAACTCTAAACATTTCATTTAATCGATATTACAAAAAGGCGATCAATTTACCTTCTCTCGTGAAGAATCATCACCACTCTCACAAGTTACAATCTATTGCATACAATCTTACTAACATCAAAAATAATACATTCTTAACAAGAATCGTTATCATCCACCCTTCCATTATAAAGCCCTCCAAAATCTCGTCAAATAGTTCCATACCACTTTATCATCCCATCCTCGAATTGAGAGTATCTCAAAATCTTACAACCTCACTACAACAACCGCTTTATTTTTAGGAGATCCACTACTCAATTTAAAAGGCACAAGCCACCTATTAAATCACATTTGTTCAACTCTTAGTGATGCTCAACACCAAAACGTAACACACAACAATTGCTCTCCAACCATCGTTGTTATCAACTAGCTTTATTATGAAGTCTAGTTGTTACCTACCTTTCTTTGCGAATCACATAGATATTTATAAACACTTATTCAACCGTCCCTCCTTATATTTATATTTCGGCAAAATCACACTAAAACTTCAAGAATCGAAATCTTCCATCGATCAAAAGTATCAACAACACTACAACTAAATTCATCGCATACCTATAAAGAAGAACTATCCAAAACTCCTCCCATAAGTTCTAGATCCACCGGTATTCAATCCCTTCAACCTTTTGTACACAATTCCAACAATTAATCATACTAAGGTATATGTAAAGCTAGCAACCATACATGATCATCAAGTATCTACAGAAAAGATAACCCCACGAATAATATCTATTAAGGCAATAATCCTAGCATCTCCTCAAGTTTCCCTTTCTACACAATTAGATTAATCCATTGGGACCAAATAATCCAACAAATTCAGCAAACTAAACAATTTTAATGACCAAACCAGTTCATCAACGTTCCATAGTTTTTAATAACTCTTCTGGCTCCATTTAGGTATGGGCATTCTCTTAGTCACTACTCATCAGGTAATTACTCTATGAGTGTTCAAGTGCCACAAAGCTCAAACAATAAATGCAAACACTTAAAGTCTCTCAACTACCTCAGGATGATGAACTAAATGCAAAGAGGTGAAGGAGAATAGGCAAGGGCCGCAAGAGAGGGGGGGTTTATAGCCCCAACCACCAAAGTAGGACGAAATCCCTAATTTTTAGCCTAGAGCGGTACTATCGCCATTGTATGGTCGGTAGAACCGTGCCTTGGTTCAACGGCTACTTATTATGCACTAAATGCACATACACTAGCCGTTAACCCCAAGTTCGGTTATACTACTCTCACAAAGTGTGGTCATACCGCTTAGATGAAAAATAGGGGAGCCAAAAAAACACCCTCACGGGAAAAAAAGCTATATGACATTTCAAGATGCTAGCATGTGACAAAGTCTGAGCAATATGATAATATTAAGCTATCAAGCTACTAGCCAAGGACCCCTATTAATAGTACGACATCTAATCTAGCAACCCGGTCTCAACCACCAAACACCAAGAGTGGCAAAACTAGAAAATGATCCTTAGCCTTCTATTTACCTTTGCCTTGAGCTAATGCCTTTTGTTTCCATTTTCCAATCCAAGACTAAACATTTCTCATTAACTCAACAAACATGTTAGTCTCTTAAGCATGGCCGTCATTAATTACCAAAACATTAAAGTAGGATCCTAGATGGTTCAATAGGCAGAGGACGATGCGTGACATTTGCTGTTGCGGTGGCCTTCTTTGTTGGCGCTGATCTCAGAGGTGTTGGCCTGCGTGGTCGGCAATGCGCGCGGATTAGGCAAAACGCAAAGAACGAAAACGAGTCAATGGTGCACGATCAAATTTGCCTTGGACTTAACACGCACAGAGGATGGGCCGCTAAATCCGGTCTGGCGACCAGAATATACCCGACTTACATGACATTGATGCGCTGGAGATCATTGATCGTGCGACCAACATGTAAAACTTAACCCATCACCGTTGCTTTTAAATACGAGAGCGGCCTCTTATAGAGGGAGTCAGCCTTTATTTAAATTTGAATTAGGCTGGCTTTGTAGGGATGGGTTTAGGGAGTTGGTGGCTGATGCTTGGAAAAAGAAAATTAGAGGTCAGTTTGCCTTGCACATTTGGCAATGTAAGATTAGATCGCTTAGACAATATCTTCATGGTTGGGCTAAAAATGTTAGCGGGACTAATAAAAAGGAAAAGTTAGAGCTCAACTTGCTAATTGATAAGCTAGATAAAAAAGTTGAGCTTTTGAGATTGTCTGATGAAGACCTATCTCTTAAAAAATTTGCTAATGAAAGATTGGCAAACTTGTTAAGAGAAGAAGAAATTAAATGGTATCAAAGGTCCAAAGCGAAATTTCTTTTGGAGGGAGATAGAAATACACGTTATTATCATTTGACTACGAATGGTAAGCATAGACGTCAAAGAATTTTTCAGCTTGAACAAGACGAGGGGATAATACGAGGGGATGTACAATTAAAAGAGTATATCACCAATTATTATAAAAGGTCTGTTTGGACCTTCTAAAGTTAACCATTTATCCATGATTGATACTTTTACGGCTGACATTCCTCAAGTTTCCGATATTGAAAACAAATTACTTACAGAACCTTTCACGGAGAAGGAAGTGAAAGAAGCTATTTTTCAAATGGAACACAACAAAGCACTTGGACCAGATGGTTTCCCCGTTGAGTTCTATCAGGTATTTTGGGAAGTCATTAAAACTGACATGATGGCCATGTTTAATGAGTTTCATACTTGCTCAATGTCTCTGTTTCGCTTGAATTTTGGGATCATTACACTGCTTCCTAAAAAAATGATGCTAAGCAAATTTAGCAATATAGACCTATTTGTCTTCTAAATGTTAGTTTTAAAGTTTTTACTAAAGTTGCTACTAATAGAATTATTGGTGTAGCTCAAAAGGTTGTCAGATCATCCCAGTCTGTGTTCATGCAGGGGAGATTTATTCTTGATGGAGTGGTAATCCTTCATGAAACAATCCACGAATTACATAAACAAAATTTGGATGGAATAGTTTTCAAGATCGACTTTGAGAAAGCTTATGATAAAGTAAAATGGCCATTTTTACTTGAAACTTTGAGAATGAAAGGTTTTTCAACTAAGTGGTGTACTTGGGTGGAAAGTTTTGTTAAGGGAGGGAGTGTAGGAATAAAAGTCAATGATGACCTTGGTTCCTTTTTTCAAACTCAAAAGGGTCTTAGGTAAGGTGATCCTATGTCCCCAATTCTTTTTAATCTTGTGGCGGACATGCTTGCCATCTTTATCGCTAGAGCTAAAGACGAAGGTCTATTATCGGGAGCAGTTCCCCACTTGATTGATGATGGGTTGTCTATATTACAGTATACTGATGACACTATCCTCTTCCTGAATAATGATCTAGAAGAAGCAAAAAATCTCAAGCTTATTGTTTGTGTCATTGAACAATTATCAGGTTTAAAGATTACTTTCCATAAGAGCGAGATTTTTTGTTTTGGCAAAGCGAAAGAGGAGGAAGCGTAGTATACTCAGTTATTTGGTTGTGAAGTAGGTGTCTTTCCTTTCAGGTATTTAGGTATTCCAATTCACTTTAGAAAACTAAGGAATTGTGATTGGAAAGGGGTTGAGGATAGAGTTGAAAAGAAGCTGAGCAGTTGGAAAGGAAAAAATATGTCTGTTGGTGGACGATTAGTACTTATTAACTCAGTACTTAGTAGTCTATCAATGTTTATGTTATCTTTTTTTGAGATACCTAGGGAGGTTCTCAAAAGATTAGATTTTTATCACTCTCGATTTTACTGGCAGAGTGACAATCATAAACGGAAATATAGGCTTGCTAAATGGAGTTTAGTGTATTCGCCCAAAGATCAGAGCAGTCTAGGCATTCAGAGCTTAGAAATAAAAAACAAAAGTTTACTAGGAAAATGGTTATTTAAGTTGCTGGATGAAGAAGGAGTTTGGCCGAAAGCGAAAGGCTGGAGGTAGTGGTGAAGCAAATTTTAAGCATTCATAGGTGGCGGTGTAGTCACAGGATTTGTAATGATTGAGTTTAAGTTTCAATCGTCGTTTGCTTGTAAGGCTTTAAGCCGCTTTCCTAGCTTTGGTTACTTTTGTGGATTAAACTTTTAATAAAATGGGTTGTGTGCATCCTTGATGCAGAGGTAGGAGAGTTTTTCTCTTTCATTATCTAAAAAAACTAGATTGATTCATGCTACTAGAAGAAGGGGATGTCGATTGAATCTAACGACATACCGTAGCCTATAGAGCAGTCGTGTTGATGACGTGTTGACAAACCAGCGCCATCTAGGATCCATACAACCAATCGACAATTAGAAGAAATATCAATTAGACAATGCAAAGTAGAAGAACAAACTGATGCAGAGAGAGAGAGAGAGAGAGAGAGAGAGAGAGAGAGCAGTCTAGCGATCTTCTTTATTTTAATGATTTTCTGTAAATAATACATGAGACTCTCCTATAATTTGGTAGGGGAAATTGGCTACAGGGCACTGCACATTCGCCTCCTTTGCTATTGGACATTCAAAAATCGTGTCTTCGCTAAAAGACACTGAACATTTGTGGTTTTTTGCCAAAAGACACTGAACCCAATATAATAATATATCTGAGCTAAAGAGGAGAGAGAAAGCCAGAGAAAATACCTTTTTGCCCTTTCGGTCACCTTCCTCTGGCTTCCTTCTTCCCCTTCGCACGGTCGCCTCCTTCTCCGGTCAACCGAGCTGCAACTGCTCCCTTGCCCTGTCCTTGCCGCCCTCCATCGCCTGTGCCCATGGCGAGCCGACACCGCCTGTCCCGCCGGCCTCCATCGCCTGCGCCCACTCACTGCAGCCGCACGTCGCCGCGCCACGCCGTCCTCGCACCAACTACTATCGCTCGGAGCTCCTGTGCCCACGGCGAGCCGACACCGCCTATCCCGCCGCCGACCCCCTCCTCGCCTCCCCAGGCCTATGAAAGGCAGCCCCGAATGCCCCACTGCCTCTCCCCACCACTCTTTTCCTCCCCTCTCCATCTCACCGTGAGAAACCGCAAGCAAGCTCAAGCTTAGCTCTCAGCCGCCAGACGCACCGACGCCGCCCTCGTCGCGCCACCGTCTTGGGGAGCTCCTCCCGTCTCCGTGCGCGTCATATCGTGTTCCGGGACACGAGGTTTCAATCCGCTCAATCAATTTCTCCATTCATTCGCAGGTGCTCACTAGCGACATCGTCTCCCCCATCCCCAGCCAAAACCGCTCACCACACCGTCGCACCCCACTCAGTGAGTCTCTCCACGATTCCCTGCGCTTGGAGCACCTCCTTGCCCTCCCTGATCTTCCCCCACCACCCTCTCCGGCTCCTCCTCTCCCAGATGCTGCTGCCACGACACCCCGTCAGCAGCCACCATGGCACTGGCCGCCCGCCTCGGCACTCCCCCTCACTGCTGGCGATTGCTCGGTGAGCTCCCACCATTTCTGTCACTAATGCTCGCCCCATTCATCTCCTCTCCTCCTCAAGACCGCCCTCCTTTCACTCTCTACACCGATCACAGATGTTGGCTCTCACGCCACCGACCGCCTCAAGTCACGCCACCACCACCCTTGGACCACCTCCCTTCCAGATTCGTTTTGCCATCCATGGCCTGCTGCCCTCTCTCTGCTGCCCGGCTGGCCCGAGCGCCTCCGCCCTCATTCTCTGCTCCCTCTTCCTGTGCTTCTCTGTGTGGGTGTGGTAACTCTATGACAGTAGGCCCCACCAAATGGATTGGTTATGTTCTCCCCTGTCTTCTTTCACTGACCGCGGGCCCCACCAGTCATAGAGGGAAGGGTATAAAGGTCATTTGGTAGTGTTTCTCTCTCCAAAACACCGAATAATAATATAATAATCAGCTCAATGTCATACAGCAAAATTACACGTTTTTTCAGTGTCTTTTAGCGAAGACACGATTTTTGAATGTCCAATAGCAAAGGAGGTGAATGTGCAGTGCCCTATAGCCAATTTCCCCAATTTGGTATGTGCCCCTATGTCCTTGGAGGACAAGAAATCCGTGGGGCCTAGGGTCAGCCACGCCCCTTCAAAGAGTCAGTTTCCTAATAGTAAGATTCATAATGTATACAGGCTCGTCCCAAAAAAAAACACACATAAGCATTCCTCCTCATAATAGCAGGGGCAGATTCACCTAGGTTCATGGGTGTTAAGTTACTGAACACCAATTTTTTTGGAAAAAATCCAGTATATAGTACGTATATTACACATATACTTTTAGTTGGACCAAATCTTCATGTTTGTACATCAATAGCGTTCAGCAGCCCAATCCCACCCACCCACACGTCCAAGACCTAACTCCCCCTCAGCTTAGGCGTCATGCGAGCCCATACCACACCAGTCAGGCTAGCCCATCCCGCGTCTGAAGGCCTCAATGCCCTAACCCAGTGATCCTAACACCTCTCTATCTTGCTCTCTCTCGACTCTAGCTCGACATGGGCGGCAGCTGTCGGAGGCCGAGGCTCGGAGGCAAGAGGTTTGAGGCACTGGGCCGAGCGAGCGGGGTGACTTGCCGACGTGGCGAGGAGGCGGCACGCAAATCATAGCGCAAGGGGCACATGACGATAGCTTGGGAAAAAGAGAGGAGCGACGTGCAAGACAGGTGCCACCAAGCACTGCATGACGACAGTGCCACAGAATCGAGAAGAAGGCGTATACAAGACACATCTATAGCAATTCCCAAATCCCCACTCGGCCATATGTACCTAATTCCCAAATCCTTCCAAAACCAGTTTGAAAAAATAATTGTTGTTGGTAAATCTTGTATTTTTGTGAACCGTAGATCTTAGAGCTTTGAAAAATAAAGAAGTGTCTAGATTTGAAAATAAAGAAGCCTAGAGGCAACTGCAAGAAGTGTCTAGATTTGAAAATTAAGAAGCCTAGAGGCAACTGCAAGCAGGCAGGCACCGAAAGCAAAGTGACGGCGTGAGGCGACGCGTCAAGTTGGGCGGAGGCGCGACAAGCAAGGAGGTAGGGAGTGGCTGGCGTTGCGGCGAGGTCTTATCCCTAGGTGAGTTGCGTTCGGTCTCCCACTCCTTCCCAATTACGAAATCAGCAAATCCCAGATAGTTAATTGAATAATTGTGTATGTGAAATGTAGATAGTATAATCTTGAAAAATGTAGAAGTTTGTAACTTTGAAATCTTTGTGGAATAGTGATGGTTAGACTCACATAATAAAGAAAATTTTCTTGAACTTTTAAATTGGCCCGTATAAAATTTTAAAGAAGTTAGCAAAGTGGTTCTAAGGAACAATGAAATGAAATAAAATGACAGCCCCTAAAATTGCATGAAGAGTTGCAGAGTTAAAATTGTATTTTTTTTTCTTAATTATTTTATAGTTTTTCTACATTATTTTGATATGTTTTTTGTAGGGATAATTTGCACTTTGGTTTTTGCCACTAATGACCTTTCCTTTTTCGAGCAATATTTTCTTAACTCCAATTAGTCATCCCGGAAACATACAGGAAATGCTAGAACCACTACTAGTACTAATCATCTTTGGGTTGTCTTTCCTTTCCCGTCTCCTGCGCTGCGAGTGTCTGTTACTAATCTCTGTCCTAAATATCCGAGTCAACTCAAGTAACAATACCGTATCACGGTCCAGCTACAATAGCAGGCAGCAGCGAAGAGCGTCTATGCCAATCACTCGTCTTTTTTGGTTTGCTTGGCATCTGCGTCATCTCCTGCTGCTGCTGGCGCATCTGCTTCCTCCACTTCAGCTTTCGACTCTGTGAACTCCAGCAGCTGCGGTGTCAAACATAACTAGTACTGTTAGTACAAGCAGGAAAGGTGCATCCGACAAAACAGATGTGACGAGTCTTGAAAGCAACAAATAGAACACTACCTACAAATTTATAACAAAGGGAACATATCTAGTGCTAATGGCACTAATGGAGGCGTGTAATGATAGTACAGACAATTGCTTGTCTATAGCAACTGTCCATGTCACCTGTAGACAGCACTAAAGACAGCTCATACAATGGGTTGTGGTGATACAGTCGGCTACAGGATTGTAAACAACACATAATCTTTTAATGCTTTCCTTGGTTATGGTGATACAGTCGGCTACAGGATCGTAGACAGCACATTTCTCTCTCTTCGTTCTCTTTCATCCACGTCAGCTTAAATCATACGTGGTAGAGGCTATAGACAGCTGATGTAAGCCCATTGTACATGACCTAATTAAGTGCTAAGGTTCTAATGTCAATCTTGACTGTTGGATCATACAAGGTGTTTAATGCAGGACATTGGAGGTGGGAGCATACAGGGTGTTTAATGCAGGGCATTGGAGGTGGAAACATGCAGGGTGATTGAATGGTTTAGAGATGGAAGTCCGTATTAATCTTAGCTGTTCAATCAAGATCCAACGGTGAAGATTGATATTAGCACATTAGCACTCAATTACCCATTGATATAACCTTGGAATAAGCAAACATGACAGTGCACAGGGGGAGCTGAGAGACAACATGGCAAAGATTTCAAAGGAAAACACTAACCGGCTTTACTTCTCCGTTCCACAAACAGTTAAATGCTACGAAGCCAAGGACACCAGGAACGATGTAAAGAAGAGCAGGCTGCAGAGCAATGAGCACAAGAAACATGAGGATTCACTTCACGTGCAACAGATGAACAGATATTATGATAACAAAAGCAATATCAATATCTCTTTTTTCAGCAAGTCTAACCTATTTCCATTAACAGGAAACAAATAATGCAAACGTTTTAAACATCCTACTAGAGAAGCAGCATCTCCACTCAGCAGACACAACACACAGGGCGAAAACGTAATAGCAATAGATGCCAACAAAAAAAAACAGTAGCCAACTAACCTGTGCAGCCTGAAACCAGTTCATCACAATTATTGTCACAATCAAACCCAGAGTGTATCCCAAAATTGCGCTGTTAAAGTAACGGTTCTTCATCCCTCTAGAGACATCAAAACGTAGGGCTAATGCAACAAATATACCTGAAACCGAATGAACAAAAACATATCAACTGTTTGCACGAAGACAGTATGCTTGCAGTTCTACAAATTAAAAGTACTTTCCAAAGTGGTATGTGGCCCTATTGTATTGTGCAATAACAGCACAATCAAAAGATTGCCAGAAAACATCATGTTTCTCATATAACCCCAGATCTTGTTCGATAAATGCAGACAGCAGGGACATAATATTCGTTGCACACAAATTAAATATATTTTTTACTATTTCTTTCTTTCTCTCCTACTAACCAAACTTATATGCAGATTTACAAAAAAAAACCCTACAATGACGTAGTTTAGCACTAAACACACAAAGGAATATCCACAGAAGCACCTATACACACTCAAGAAAAAATAGATTAAGAAAAGACCTACCGGGTATGACAATGTCCCCAAGGCCAAGCATAGAGAAGGGGCGTGCAGCATCTGATGTTGGAAATAGAAGCTATGCGATATAATACAGAACATGATATATTAAATGACTACAAAAATTATGAAGACAATATAGGGATGTGATAAAGGTATCAAGAAAAAAAAATCACTTAAAAGAGAACCAACCTTTATGGGAGCGTCAAAAGATTTGGCAACACTGACCATCACTGGAGTGAAGAACACCCAGAAAATGTCATACACAGAGTCCAGACTGATATTGGCAGAAAAATAGAACAAAACAAAACATGTAATTAATTGTTGACAAGTCAACGGAGATAAATTTTAGAGCCAAGAACCAACAAGGATCCCCGGTTCCTTTTTTATTACAAAAGAAACTGAATCGATGAGGACAAATAATAGTGTAAATATTCGGTTATAAATGATTATTTGCAAAACTAAAGATACAAATGATACTACAATGAAAGAAGCAGTACCTGATTCCAAACAATAAACTTCTAGATAATATAACAACAAATGAGGCCCAAAGTATGTAACAAATTATATATATTATAAGCAGGTATTAAAAAAATGCTAAAGAATATGTCGACCATCTGAACAACGACAGGAAGTACCCTCTAATGGGAAGCCCATCTAAATATATGTCATGCTCAACCATGCAAGAAGTTGCAACAATAGAGAAGGGGAAAGGAATGACAACTGTGAAGAATGATTGCATTATCAAGCCTACAATAGGAAATTTTAGAAGGTTCAGGGAAAGTTTCATTTCAGTAGATGTTGAGCATGTATGTACCAAGAGAATAGCACCGGTTTTGAATGATCCCAAAGATAGCATTTCAATGCCCTGCAATACAAAAGCATGGAAACCTGTCAAAAGAAACGAATTATGGTCGCGGGTGCTTCTTCTCCATTTTACATGAACATGCTATTTTTAGAGGGTTTTAGGAGGAGTTTAAAGAAGAGCCAGGTCATAAATATTTCAGGATGAAACATACCTGAATGCAGAATGCTACTCCCAGAACATTGTTTGCTAGCCAATGCTTCTTTGAAGCATACCATATACAAAAGAAAGTTCCAGGTATTGAAGCAACAATCTGAGATTTGGTAAACTCCACCGACAATGCTGCAATGAAAAACTCATGAAACTAAAGATCAATCAAACTCAAGATTACAAAGAAGGGGACTGACATGCTCAACTCAATCTTATGAAGAGAAACTCTATTGTGCCTTTACGGACAGTCTTGACAATGAGCATGTACAGAAACGAAATAGTGTTTAAATGTTCATAAATCCCAAAGCTTCCTTGAATGATTTGAATATACAACAATACACCTGACTTTACCATGTTATCAGGTTTATGCAGTAAATATCCTTGTTCCCAGCCATAATCAATCATCTATCCCTTCTGTACTGAGCGATTCTTTTAAGAAAGTATTTTAAATAAGACAAGCTACATGCCACAGCACAAACATACAGGAGTTGTATCAGGCACCCTCCACGTCCAATACAAACATAACTACTGACATGAAATATCAAGGCTTAGCACCGAGGGACTTCCAAGTTGAGGTGTTATGTCAAAGTAATTGATACTATTTTAAATAACTTATGGAACTCCTTTGGTAAAGTCATTCATAAGCTCAGGGAGTTATATTAACCACATTTTCAATATTCCATGATGAAGTGTAAGCTTAAGTTGTACTTTACAACATCATCAACTTTAATTTAAAACGTTCTACTTCTCTACTTCAATCATAGGGAAATGGAAAATGCCCACTATTCCACTATCACTCTATGAAAATTGGAAAATGAATTTAATCCACAAGCATACGAAGAAAAACAGAAACTCTGATCCCATTATAGTTAGCTTAGGAATACGACATTCAACGAACCCTTGTTTAGACCCATATTAGTAAGTTCTGATGTGAACTATCAAATGATGAGGATATGCAACAAAAATGATGTCATAGGATGGGAACAAAGTAACATGGCACTTTTAAAAATGTTTAGTTTCGTTGAATCGGGGTTCCATACCTTTTTCACAAAAACATTGAATGCCAACAAAAGAACCAGACTAAGTTAACCTTCAAAGAACTTAAGTGGAATGCAAGCATTAAGAGAACATAGCCATACAATGGATAAATGGTGCACGCCAGATGATGAGGTTGTCATTCCACTCCTTTGGAAGAAAACGCTTTATTGAAGGCAGCAACGTTGCACTGCATAAAAAGAAGAGTAAAATCGCATAGAAATAACCTAAGGAGTGTGGGGAAGCCAGAAGGCCTGCTTGGCAAAATTTTAGACTTACGAAAGAGCAACAATGCCGAGAACAAAGAAGTAGGCCGTTAAAACAGCATTGACCAAGTCTTTTGAGAGAAACTTGAATAGAAGAAACAGTGACAAAAGCATAGCACTTCCGACCAAAGGAAAGCGCATAGCATGCTCCTTAGACATAGTCTCCTGCAATAAGCAAAAGAAAAATTAACTCTAACAGAACTAAGTAGAGAACAGGGTAAAACCATGGCAGTGCTCAGCAGGCATGTAAATTAAAACTTAACCGTGAAGCACTCACAGAGGGAGGAGTTGGCTTGACAGAATGGTAGCAACCCACGTAAACAGTGAGGCATGCTGTCAATACAACATTAACGTTCGGGTTTACATTAACAAAAAGCGGCGCTAAGCTCAAACCTGCACATGTTACAAACTTACATTAGACTACTCAGGTGACTAAGTAATGAGCACTGCTAGTGGGATGAAAAGCTGGACTGCCTGAGAAAAATACCCGCAAGAGCTAAATTACCAGCACGCTCATGTGCTTTCATTGCTGAAAAAAAGCGCAGAACACAAGGTTGGAAATAAATAAATCAAGCAACCAAAAAAGGTGAGGCAATACCCGTCCCTGCATTGGGGGAAAGGAAAAACAAGTCAGCCTTTATGAATGGATTACTGCATCTCAACCTGAATGCAGCTTTCTAGTGTAACAAGACTAAACTTGATGTTAATAAGCTTTGGTTTCAGTAAAGTGAGTGAATAAGGTTATTGAAGTGGGGCAACTGCCTAGAGAGATACTTCTTATTCCAAATATAAGTCGTTTTGGACATTAACACGGTCTTCAAGGTGACAGTTTGACCATCAATTTCTATGAAAATACGATGTTTCAAATAAAACTAATTATACATTATGAAAGTAGATTTCACAATGTATTAGCAATACCAATTTCATGTTGTCAATCTTGATAATTCTTTATATATTGATGGTCAAACCTAAAAATGTTTGACCGCTGATTCTAAAACCACTTACATTTGGAATCGTAGTAGTAGAATCTTGAAGTGCATATTCCAGATAATTTGAGAAGGAAATTTAGATGCTAATGTCAAGCACGCAATGAAGTGAAGGGGTTTCTGCTCAGAGATGAACAGCAGATGGATGGATCAACCAAAGCTACCCTAAAACCCTAGACCTAGGTAGGAAGAAGAGGAATGGAGTGAAGTCCGGAGGGATCTGAGACTGATCGAGGGCGATCTCGCTGAAATCCACTCCAAATCCAAGGAATACAGTACGTACAGTCGCTAAAATCCAGGCCGGAGACTGGTTACACTTACTGATCACTGACGTCGATGGGTGAAGAGGAGATTGGCCTTGTTTTCTTTCTAGTCGGCCGCCGTCGCTGGCCGCCTCCGACGGGGCCGGGGACTTTGCAAGGGCGAGAGAGAATGGGGAATTGGGGATCGAGTTCGACCTGACTGACGGCGGAGAGCAGAGCAGAGAACGGGAGGAGGAGGAGGAGACGATGTGGATTTTTACTCGACTTTTATTTTTATTATTTTCCTATGCTCAAATCCTTCCTGCATCTAAAATTGGGAGACTATAAATTCCGTAAATTCAGCCTTCTAATTAAGCCACGTCACCCATGGAATAACAACTGTTATAATATATTTAAGAGGACTAGTACGGTATATATTGCAACGAAATCTCAAAAGAGATCGACGGGATCCTAAACCGTATAATAAATATCAATTTTCTTTTTCACACGTATAAACGAAACATTAACTCTACGTATTGCATCACCGCTACTACTACTCGGAAATTAAGATTTTGAGCTCATAGATTGTTTACCCTTAGAAGTTGAAGTTGGTGCCGACTTCCTCCCCGACCAGCGCCTATTTCCGACCATTGCCGATCGGCAAAGAAGAGGGCTACGTGTCGATGACCACCTTTTTCCACCACTGAACCCAAGATGTAACTCGGTTCTCACGGCAATCGGCCTCTGCATCCTCGCTAGGCACATCACAACGACGAGTGGGGAGGCCGGAGAGAAAGCGATGGCGGCGTTGCACCCTTCCCTACCTTCCCTTTGGTGCCTTCTCCCATCCCAGACATTGCCTTATCGCACCACCGCTTTCCTTTCCGCTACCTCCTCTTGGTGTCGGTGCTACCTCCTCTGTCATTGGTGCTACCTCCCCGCACCATTGTCGGGACCCAAATATGCAAATCTGGACTCTCTGTGTATCTGACTAATCTAGGATCACACTAGTGCATACAATGTCAACATAGATGAATATCATTCCACGTAAGACATACATGAAGAATAAACGACTAATTTGATTAAATAAATAGCGGTTTTGACCTTATGGTGAGTTTACAATTATTAAGCCACGCAGGTCGACACTAAATAAGAAACAACAATGGAACAAAAGCAACTCAAATGAATCCTATCGACTTGTCACGAGTGTAACCGATGGAATCAAGACCTAGCGATCGGCATCCTCGTATAGCTCCTCCTAAAGCGCAGCAGCGATTCCTCCACTTCAAATTGAATGGTTGCGAAGAATGAGTACTCCGAGTACTCAACAAGTTGTACTACGGAATGCAATTATAGATGATGCTTATTCCAAAGAAAAGGGCTTCTGTGGTTATTTTTGTAAAAATACAACATTTGCAATTGAATACAAGTAATATATTGAAAACGTAATTCAAAATAAATAAACAATAATAATTTTAACAAGTGTTTTCACAAAGCTTCCATAACCTAATCAATTTCTTTCACATGGCTGCATAAGTTAACCCACACAATTGTTCCTCCCAATTGTTTTTATGAAAATCTACCCCTCGTGTGAAATCCCCGAGCATATCCATAACCGTAGACGCGACTATTCGAATAGATTGATTAATACTCTGCAGAGGTAGTACATTTTACCCACACGATATAACCAGTGTAGCTAGCACCAATCATAACAAAATCTTTTCAAAACTTCACCTTGACGATTGACCCTCCCGATGTGTTTTACCGTCATACCAACCCTACCACAACGCTTTGGTACGACGCACATCGTTGGACCTAAAGACGGCGAACCTCTCATAAATATGACCCTACCACATGCAGTACACACCTCCACCCTAGCATACATCTATCCTACATGCACGAGTAGTCAATGCCAAGATTCCATAACTTACTAAGTTAGGTTCATCCCATCGAGCATGTGGTTGTCTGAGCCAGGCTTAGTTTAATGGCGCACAAAGTTAAGTCTTTAATTAACCAAGGCGAGACTGTCAATTTCTAACTATATTACCAAGATTTTATATTTTTCCAATCCACGGTTCCACCAAATTACACAATTCTATTCACTCGCCTTAGTCTAAATCTTTTCCCACCCTATTGGTTAAGTCAAAGACATGCCATCAATAAGTGACAGATATGCATCTGAGTTTACATAAGTTCCATAATCACTTAGTCAAGTTTATATTTGCAACTCGAATGATATCAATGACACGCTGCCGCGGCTAAATGCAGACTATTCCTATCTAACCAACCCAGTACTCCCTCAGGACCTCCTCAGGACTTCCCCGAATGTCTCTACGGCACTCTATAGTACTCCTCAGGACTTCCCCGAATGTCTCTACGGCACTCCTCCAGACCACCTCAAGACCGATACAGTACTCCCTCAGGACCTCCTTAGGAGCTATCGGACCTCTGCAAGACCTCTCTCGACCTCCTCAGAGTCACTCAAGACCTCCCTAGGATCACCATAGAACCGGACTAGGACCTTTTTAAGACCTTTCTAAATTGCTATTTTTAACCAAATGTGGTCGTGACCACGAACCTAACACGTACGTCCGCGTAGAGCTTCGGTAGGTAAGTGCTTGTGCAAACGTAGTGTTCTGTGTGTGTCAGCCACTGATCCAGGGAATGACACAGTATACACAGGGGATCCCAAACTCCAAAATTGGGGTCTAACAGACTTGGTATCAGAGCCACGGACTGTAGGGTACCGGCCTTAGCTAGCTGGATGATAGGAACCTAGGACTACACACTAAAGAGCAGTTTAGCAGCCCTACAAAAGTATATATATGTATTTTCTGGTGGTTTCTTTTCCCTCGGTTTTGCGAAACCCACCTTTGGTTATATGCATTTCACTGATTTTTACCAGTTGGCTTTAAATTGTGCTACTTTGCATTTGGTAGATTTGTGATGACTCCGTCTCTGTCATCACCTTATGTCGCTGTGTACTGCTCTCTAAATAGTTCTCGTTAACAGATGCCTCCAAGGAGAGTAGTTGCGGGTCGTGGGCGTGGCCATGGACGCGGCCCAGCAGCAGCAGCACCACCACCACCTGAGCATCCCACACTGGCTCAAGTGATGGCGCAACAAGCTCAAGTGTTGGCGCAACAGACCCAATTGCTACAAACAATGGCTGTGGGTTAGCAAGCCGGAGCGGCCAGCCATGGGACCAGGCTCGAGGATTTCATGCGCACCAAGCCTCCCGTTTTCTCAGTTGCAGATGAGCCACTAGAAGCCGAAGATTGGCTACGCACAATAGAGAAGAAGTTAATCTTGGCTCGATCTTGAGAGGAAGACAAAGTGGTGTATGCCACACACTAGCTAAGCGGGACGATTCTTGTTGGTGGGATAATTACATGGCTGCCAGAGTCGAGGAAGAACCTGCGGCTAGAGAAGAAGGAGCTGCAACAGAAGTAGGATGGACTGAGTTCCAGGAAGCTTTCAGGAGCAATTTCATTCCCTCCAGTGTTATGCTCATGAAGAGGAATGAGTTCAGGGCCTTGAAGCAAGGCAACCTTTCAGTCACTGAGTACCTCACTCGGTTCAATCAGTTGGCTCGTTATGCACAGAGTGATATTGTAGAAGAGGAAGAGAAGATCGACCGCTTCAAAGAAGGGCTGCGAGATGGTCTAAGAGTTCAGTTAGTAGTACATGACTTCTAGGACTTCCAACAACTGATCAATAAAGCCTTGCTCCTAGGAAGCGAGTGCAAGGTCTTTGACACCAACCGTAAAAGGAAGATGGGAACCTCCAGTGGACCAGCCCCTAGTCATCGACCCTCCAAGGCGACCTCTTCAAGCAGGGGCAGCACCTCAATCACTTCTCCTTGAGTTCCTCCTTCGGTGAACCGTCCCAGTGGTGCCTCATTCACCACTCCAGCCCGACCTGGGCAACCTCAGCAAGGTGGCACCTTGCATGCTTCAAGTGTGGTGGTCTTGGGCACTTTGCCCGCGAATGCCAACAACAAGCTACCCCCACTCCACGGGTTTATCTTTGGGGCACTCTTTGCCGAGCATTATTCACCCCCGCATCTGCAAAGAAGAGGTGAATCTTCCACGATCGGCACGGCAGAGGCGTGGCAGGGTGAACCATGTCACGGCTGAGGAGGCACAGGAGGCCCCAGGAGTTCTGATGGGTATGTTCTCAATTAACTCCTCGCCAGCTCGTGTTATCTTTGATTCTGGAGCATCGCATTCCTTCATTTCCCGCAGATTTGTGGATCGTTGGCAATTGCCAACCTTTGTTCTCAAGAGACCTTTAGAGCTTAGCTCACCCGGGGGACTATTATGGGCCAAATTAGTAAGCCCTGGGGTGGAAATTCGGTTTGAGGAAATAATATTCCTAGCAGACCTGATGGTGCTAGCAGCCCAGACCCTGGACGTCATCCTCGGGATGGATTAGCTAGCCAGGTATCAAGGGGTGATAGACTGCACCAATAGGACAGTAAGCCTTACCAAAGGACCTGGCATGGTAGTCATAGTCAAGATGGACCACCCACTCCAATGGAAAAGGGCAGTCTGTTATGCCATAGGTGTCTCTTTGGAAGGAATGCCAGTGGTACAGGACTACCCGGACGTCTTCCCGGAAGAATTGTCAGGAGGACCACCAGATCGTGACATAGAATTCATAATAGAGCTATTGCCTGGGACATCACTGATATCCAAGAGACCCTACGAGGATCTTGCAAATGAACTTGAGGAGTGAAGAAGCAAATCAGGAGAGGCTGCGGGATAAAGGGTTTGTTAGACCAAGTTCTTCTCCATGGGGATCTCGGTGTTATTCGTTAAGAAGAAGGATGGCAGCATGAGGATGTGTGTAGACTATTGGTCCCTGAACGAAGTGACTATCAAAAACAAGTACCCATTGCCCAGGATTGATGACCTGTTCGATTAGCTCAAGGGGGCAACCAAGTTCTCCAAGATAGATCTGCGTTCAGGGTATCACCAATTGAAGATCGTGTCGAAGACATCCCCAAGGCGACTTTTTCCACCGATATAGCCTCTATGAGTTCCTTTGTTATGCCATTTGGGCTAACCAATGCTCCATCTTATTTCATGAACACGATGAACAAAGTGTTCATGGAATACTTAGACAGATTTGTAGTGGTGTTTATTGATGACATATTGATCTACTCCAAGGATCTTGAAGAGCACGCACAACATCCGAGAGTGGTGCTAGATACCCTCGAGGAGCACCAATTGTATGCCAAATCTGATGAAGTGCGAGTTGTGGCTATCCGATGTTAGTTTCTTGGGCCATGTCATATCTGCCAATGGAGTGGCCACGGATCCAACCAAGGTGGAAGCTATCCTTGAGTGGCAACCACCTACCTTAGTGATTGAGGTTCGGAGCTTCCTCGGATTGGCGGGATACTATCGTCAATTCATTGAGGGATTCTCCAAAATTGCCCGACCTCTCACCCAGCTACTGAAGAAAGAAAGGAAATTTGAATGGACCGAAGGGTGTGAAAAGAGTTTCCAAGCATGAAGAACTGACTTGACCTCTGCCCCGGTTCTGGTCCTCCCTGATATCCATATGGACTTTGAGGTATATTGTGATGCCTCTCGTTAAGGGCTAGGAAGTGTGCTGATGCAAGACAAGAAGGTGATAGCTTATGCATCTCGACAGCTTCGACCACATGAAGAGAACTATCCTACTCATGACCTGGAGTTGGCATCAGTCGTGCATGCCTTGAAGATATGGCGCCACTACCTCATTGGAAACCATTACAACATATACACAGATCATAAGAGCCTCAAATACATATTCATCCAGCCAGATCTTAACTTAAGGCAGCGAAGATGGCTGGAGCTCATCAAAAACTATGATTTGGACCTCCACTATCACCCGGGTAAGGCAAATGTGGTGGCTGATGCACTAAGCAGGAAGTCATATTACAACCACATTGGGACTCATAAGTGGCAGATCTCCCTAACTGAAGAACTTGAGAAGCTCAATTTAGAAATAGTACTCTGAGGAAGCCTCTCGCCTTGGAGGTTCATCCAAACCACGGAGGAAAGAATCAAAAGCGCACCTGGCGAGGAACTCAAGCCTGAAAGACTTGACAACTTATGGAGCAAGGGAAGGCCTCCAAAATAGCGAAGGTATCCGATGCTTCAAGCGCCATCATTGGGGTCATTTAGCCAAAATTGCCTTGGCGTCAGCCATGAAGCAAGCCCCTCCCCAAGTTTCAAGCCAAGCTGCCAGACCTCCAGCTCCCTCTGCAAGAGGCCAAGTGAATCATGTCACCTTGGAGCAAGCCCAACCAGCTCACAACTCCAATCCTGGTAAGTGTGCAATGTTAGTGGCGGTTTTGTCTCACTCGAAAGAGAAAATTTGTTGGAAGAATGGGCAAAACTAGAGTACCCCAACCTATTCTCTAGTTAGCCCAAATCTCGGGGTCGAGATTCCCTTTAAGGGGAGTAGGTTTGTAACGTCCCGCTTGCCCTGAGTTTTTGAAAAATTTCAAATTAAAAAGAACCATTTGGTTTTGATGAGAGTTCAAAGCTTAACTTGAGGTTTTAGAAGAGCTTTAAATGACTAAACCAAACTTCAACTAAATCGGTTCGGTTTCTTTTGGAGTTTGCTGGAGTTTTTCCTTTTCTCTGATTGCTCCGTGCTTTCCCTCGGCCTAGTTCTATCTTTCTTCTTGGGAAGACCTCCCTGGTGCTTGGACTTTCCTCTAGTTCAGACCTCCTCTTAACCTCTCTGGACCTCCCCTTGTACCCTTTGCTTGGACTTTCCTTTAGTCCAGACCTCCTTCAGACCTCTTTGTTGGTTTGAATCTCTTCATACCTCTTTGTTGGTTTGAATCTCTTTTCGGGGTTTAGACCTCCTTTTGATCTAAACCACCTTCTCTGTTTAGACCTCCTTGTGGTTTAGATCACCTTCTCCGTCTGAATCTTCTCTTGGTTTTGACCTTCCCTTTGGGTCACGACCACCCCCGAGGTGTTCCAAGCTCGGGTTTGTGTTTCAAACATCCTTGAACTTCGAAATTCTAAATTCGGGTTGATTTCCCCTTTCTCTCAGACCTCCTCGTGTTCATTTGAACCTCCTTGTGTTCATCTTAACCGTTAGGATCTCCCTTGCGTTTATCCTGACCGTTGAGACTTCCCTTGTGTTCATCTTAACCGTCAGGATCTCCCTTGCGTTTATCCTGGCCGTTGAGACCTCCCTTGTGTTCATCTTAACCGTCGGGATCTCCCTTGCGTTTATCCTGGCCGTTGAGACCTTCCTTGTGTTCATCTTAACCGTTGGGACTTCCCTCGCGTCCATTCGAGCAAAAGGACCCAAAAGGGTGGTCTTTGCAAAAAGACCACGAGGAGAGGTCACGTCAAAACGATAAAAAGAGGAGGTCGCGGCCTCAAGGGGAGGTCGCAGCAAAACGACAAAAAGGGGAGGTCGCGGCCTCAAGGAGAGGTCCTGACCACAAGGGGTGGTCTTTGCAAAAAGACCAACAGATCCTGAGGATGAGGAGGTCCTGAAGAACCAAACAAGGCGCGGCGAAGCAGGAACGTCCAATTTGAATCGGGCGGTCCACAAGGAAGTGGAACGTTCGGACCAGCCAAAACTACATCTCGATCGGGCCATCCAAAAAGGATCGGATGGTCCTCGAGTGGGTAGGGCGCGAGGTTGGTTCGGACCACGCGAAGGGAAAGGGAGGTCCAAACCCAAAAAGGAGATCCAACGAAGGGGATCCAAAGGGGAGGTCCTGAATGGTCAAGATCAAACGAGGGGAGGTCCTGACGGTCAGATCAAAACCAAGGCAGCGAAGCGATAGCAAGGAAAACGCGGGTACACATATATAAGATTGACTTGAGTCCTTCAATTATTTCATTACAATTTCTCATTGATGCCAGCCTTATTAATCGAATGCTGGTCAATCAAGTACGTTTAGCAGATAGATTCTTCCTAAAAACTAATGCAATTACAATTGGGAATTATTCACAGTGGTAACAAGCGAAGAAAACATAACTTAAGAATATTGCATATGAATCTAAATCGTGATTCTTTTTTAGGGTTGCAAAGATCTTTGAATCATCAAACCAATAATCACATAATGGAAAAGAAGGTTGCTATGTTGCCTACCCTTTTAATATTGCCTATATTATTCCATTGCATGATACTATACATGAAAATATGTGCTTTTTATCTATCATTTTAACGATGGTGGATGCACATCATGCTCCAAAGAGACTGCGCACCAGTAATATGCCACTAGCCCCTACTGGGTTGTTTATACGTGAGGCATCCAACGCTGCATACCAAAGTTCTTCTTCGTCAGACGACGGAGATGAGCCTAATCAAACGCCATATACATTTCGATCTCAAAGTACTTTCACGACAGGCGTATTGCTACAAGGCGATTGCTCAAATGGTACAAACATTTTTTTGCACGTATGTGCTAATGATACACACATTGTTGCACCTCTTATTAGTTAATTATTATGCATGCGTTATACCCTTTAGGTAGAAAGCATGGCCGTGATCTGGTGGCAAGTTACGCTACCATGACACGAACAAACACAACTAAGTCGTGGTCAAGTAGAGGTTCGCATTACACGAGCAAAGTCGACAAGATGTCTTTGGATAGAATCACGAGGCATGGAACCCTTACACAAGAAAAAATACAATCAAGGCGTGATCGACATAATGCTAGGTATCTGACTCGACATGAGAACAAAGGCTAGCAAAGGCGAGCGTGATAGAAGCACATCGTCAAAGTTTAACAACTAAACAAAGGCAAGAGATTAATGCCGTAGAAGAGCCGAAACCAAAGTTTAACGGTAGGAGAGAGGTGAGATAAATACCTGCCGAAGAGCAGCCTGGCAAAGAATAACACCCGAGGAGAGGCAAGCGCTATGAAATAAACGTAATGCAAGCAACACAACCAAGAGAGACACCCCATGCGCCGAATCAATTGCAATGCAATGCCCAGAGCCGGGTGCTTCAACGGTGGTCAATCCATCACTGAACTCGCATTCATCGGCGACAGATTCATCATCGCCTTTGCTCGCCTTCGCTACTACGGATCCCCCAACACAGTCATTTATTACGGATGATAGTAACGTCTACACTTATATTTAACTTTTTTCCTGAATAAGAAAAAGAACCGTGATTAACCCGTACTCATGCAAATGTTAGGTGGTCTGCAAACCATCCATGAAGAGTACATAGATGACGAGTACTACATGTTCGCCGGTAGAGGTATTTCCAACACCATTTGTTTATTCTATCCACGCCATACAACACCTATCGTAACCCATTCACTCTAAGCCCGTCCAGGTGACGACACAATGGAGGACACATACTTTGATGAGCCAGCAGATGCCTCCGTCGTAGGCTCTAACGTCCAAGATCCTTACGACCGTGTGTATAGCAACATACCGGATATGCGCATGTGCTAAAGCATATGGCGATGCGACAAATGTGGCGCGAAGAGGTTACGATGCGAGGCGAAGGGGTTACATTGTCGAGCAGTCCGTCAGTTATGCGACCGGGCGCCCGAACTCGGAGGCTCGGTCGAGTCTGATTCGGCGCTAGGCATTTTGAACAACATTAGATTCTTCAGCGGTCACTTCTCCTTCACCACCCTCGGTGTGAGCCTCGGCGAGAACTACACCAACATGAGGTCTAGAGTGTACACGTTAAGACTCCTGACGGTTACCTAGCGTACATTCGTTTGGTCCAAGTGACTCTGGTCAGAATCATTTGGAGCTCTATTTCTATGCGATGACCCAAGTCTAAATCATCGGTTCCGCCACTCTCTAGCCTAGACCGAGAAGTCGTTAGGAGGTGGTCGGCATCCTTGAGACAACCCGTACTCTCAAACTTTTAAGTAGCACAGGGCCCGTCGAAGATCTCGAGGAATTCCGCGTCTCGCTGAACACTGACCTAAAGATGGACCAACGGGTCTACAATAGGCCAATAACGTCGGAGGTGGCCGCCGTGTGGGTCGAGGAGCAGCTGCGTGAAATTCAATCGGTGTAATCCTTACTGATATGATAACGAGAAATACAATATCAAGCCATACTATGAATATTCGACCCACATCGTATGCACTCTTCTTCCCAGGAGGGGAGCTCGGTTGGCATCCAGAGATCCTGAAATATGGTGCGCCCATGGAAGCTGTAATCGGGGCAAGTGACAACAATAACGAAAACAACAATAGCGAGGTTGAGTTAGTATTATGGTAGCGTGGCATTTGGTCGTTCTTGTTATCCTACTATCAACAGTTGCCTAACATTTTATGGCCCCTTCTTGTGCACAGATTCAAATAGCCGGCTATGCGTATCTGTAAGAGACTACTACTGCTACAAATTTCAGATACGTCGTGGGATATTTAACCGTCTTGTCTGACAAGCGCTTGTTCGGCGATGCTGCGGTTGACATGTACATCAAGGTGGAGAGTTCAAAATTTGGACTACATCGGGGTCACCAGACGGAGATACGTGTCGACACATGCCAAGCCGTGGTTGATAGCATAGAGTCTGGAGAGCCGTGCTTATCTTGGTGGGCAAAAGGGCGTGCTCGACATCATTCATCGGGGTAGTAGAGATATGAAGCGAAGATTCATGGGCGCTATGGCCTTAGTGCGAAGTATGGGAAGCGGACATCTTCCTAACAACGACACCGCAATCCCAAGCGGGAAGAGATAGCAGCGAGCTAGAGCACTGGACAAACTCCATAAGACCATACGATCTCATCGTTGGGTATTTAGATCCAAAATTTGGAGGACCTCAAGGAGCAGTACTCAAGAGGCACATCCTTGCACGGTAGTTGCTTATGTCTATGTCATCGAGTTCCAAAGAGGGTCTCATACGTTCACTTCCTTTTGATCTTGAAGGGAGGTACAAGCTCACGTGTCGGCGATCTGACTACCTCATCTCCGTGAGAGCTCCGGGACAAGAACAAGTGCAGGAGCTACGAGATGGTTGTCAAGCATATGATGCATGGCCCTTGCGAGTCTTAAATCCCAGAGCGTGTGCATGCAGGACAATGCTTGCAAAAAATACTACCTGCGCCCTTTCAATGCAGCTACCCTATAGGGCAAGGACTCGTACCCTATGTACAGGAGACAGGACAACGGCCGTCGTGCAAAGGTTCGAGGGCGGATGCTTAACAATAGATGGGTTGTGTTGTACAATCCTTACCTCTGAGGAAATACAATTGCCACATCAACGTTGAGGTCTGCTCGAGCATAAAGGCCGTGAAGTACCTTTTCAAGTACATTCACAAGGGGCATCACCGTCACCGTGCATCTATTTATCTTGATGAGGCAGAATAGCGGCGACATCGATGAGATCGCGATTCGAGGGGCCTTGAGGTGGGTTACGCCATCGGAAGCTCGTGGAGAATCTCTGACTTTGACCTCGGCAAGGTCTTTCCACTCGTGTTGCAGATGCAACTGCATCTCCCGAACATGCACATGGTCTCGTTTCGCGTGGGACAGGATCTTCAAGATGTTGTTGCCAGGCACGGCGTTGAAAGGTCCATGCTTACGAAGTATTTCGAGTTGAACGGGACAAACGAGAAGGCTTGATGCATCCTGTACAGGGATTTTCCGACGGCATTTGTGTGGCAGCCAGGTTAGAAGAAATGGAAGACGAGGACGGAACGCACACAGGTTGGCAGAATCGTGTCGGCCCATCCGAACGAGGGGGAGCGATACTATCTCAGCATGTTCCTAAACCACGTGCCTGGAGCCACTTCCTTTGAAGACCTTAGGACGGTGAACGGTGTAGTCTACCTATTCTTAGTGAAGCGGTAGAAAAAAAGAGAACTTATCGAGGCCGACAACACCCTCGAAGAGTGCCTTAATGGTAGAAATTTGTTCGGATGCCATCCTCGCTCCGAAGGCTATTCGCGACTATCTTGGTCTTCTGCGAGCTAAGCGACGTGTGTGGGCTTTGGGAAAGGCACCTCGAGGGAATGTTGGATGACTACCGCTAATCCCACGCATGCCCGCGCACGGTCAAGCAAATGGTGCTGTTGGATATCCAAAATCTGCTCCAGTCGATGGGGAAGGACATAACATCGTTCCCTCTCCCCGCTATCGATGAGTCGCACAACATCGTCAGAGGAGAGGCAAGGGAGATCTTTGAGGAGTCAACGATCGAGTTAGACCCTGAGGATGCGTCTTTATCATCCTCCTCAACCCGGCGAGAGGTTGCGTGTAGCGAGATATTATCTGCGGTTGATAAGCGGCGACGGGCGTCTTCTTCGTAGATGGCGGGTAGCGCTGGAAAGACATTCTGTATAAAGCATTGCTCGCAAAGGTCGAGTCGAGGCAAGATAGCGATGGCAACGCGGCGTCGGCGTCGCCACCTCCATCATGCACAGAAGCGGGGCGGCGCGCTCGAGGTTTAAGATCCCGCTCAACATTGATGATGGGCGGTTTGCAGCTTCACAAAGCAAAGCGGGACTACTAAACTGCTTCGGCGAGCCTCGCTGATCATATGGGACGAAGCCTCAAGGACAAAGCGGCGGCGGTCGAGGCCATAAACGATAGCATGCGTGACATCATGGTAAACCACGATGTGCCGATTCGAGAAACGATCTGTTCGGTGGAGAACTTAAGCAAGTTATTCGATTGTTAAATGAGGGGCGAGGCCACGAGATATCGACGCGACGTTGCGTAACTCATACCTATGGGAATGCATGTGTCAGCTCAGGCTCGTCCGTAACATGAGGGCCCAGGCGATCTTGAGTTCACGAGTTCCTACTTGGTCGGGGAGCGGCGCAGGGAGACCAATGAGGATGGCTGCTTACGGCTTCCAGATGAGATCTGTGTGCCGCATATCGGGAAGGACGTTGACCTCGATAAACTCATACAGAGTGTGTTCCCTATGCTAGATAAGAACCTTTCAGACCCAAACTATATCACATCTTGGGCCATCCTGTCGACCCGGAATGTGTACGTCGACAGGATCAATAAGAAGATGATTAACCTGTTTCGCGGGGAGGAGATGGTGTATCATAGCCCGATCGGCGGAGGGCGATCGGCTACTACCCCCGCGAATTCCTAAACAACGACCCTAATGGAACGCTTCGCATGTACTCAAACTCAAGATTAATTGTCGTGATACTCTTTGCGGAACATTGACCCTACTAATGGGCTATGCAACGGGACGAGGCTGGTGGTGCGCGGGTTCCAGAAGAATGCAGTAGACACCAAGATCGTGTTGGGCCAGCACGCCTGGAAGAGGGTGTTCCTGCCTCGAATACCTCTATGCCCCTCTGACGACGATATGTTCATGTTTCGATTCAAGAGAAAGCAATTTCCTGTCAAGCTCAGCTTCGCGATGACGATCAACAAGGCATAGGGGCAGACCATCCCGAACGTCGGTGTCTACCTCCCTGATCTGGTGTTCTCTCACGGACAGCTGTACGTTGTGTTGTCTAGAACCACCGCAAGAAGCAACATCAAGATCCTCGCCGTCGCGGATAAGGAGAAGGATAAGGGGCGCAAGTCTAGGAAGACTCGTGGGACCTTCACAAAAAACATCGTCTACAGAGAAGTTCTAACTGAATAGACGAGGTATTGATCACTCAATTGTAATTTTATGGTTGCTAATTACATAATTCCTTTACTAATTTTTGAATTGAATTTTCTTTGTTCAGGTTGGAGTGGGTTTGTCAAATTTTGTTTTTTTCTTTGTCTTTACACTGAAATGCAACCACAATCCACAATTTACCATGTGCAGCATATTCTTTAGAAATGTTCATACAAGTTGATTTTAGTGCTATATGCTCTTTAGTTTGAAAAGTGGAACTTTTCATAGATGTATGTGTCCTCGAAACTTTTATGTATAACATTGCAAAAGATGATAGTTGACTTGATATTCCATGCATCACATAACCACATCCTCATCGGGGTAGCCAAGTCATACGACACACTGAATGACATCCTCAACAAGGACGTCGAGAACGACTCCGTCAAGAAGCAGGGCAGCCACTCCCGGAACCTGCGTAGGGTTTCACCCATTTTCAAGTGCCAGGGTTTCAACAGTTGATCATGCCACCCGTGCAATAAATCTGATAAATGTTTCAACTTTTGAATTATGGCTTGCTTGATTTATGTAAGGTTTTGGAATGACAAGAGTCTATGATTGCTATGGAGTAATGTGCTTCCAGGCTGCTTGATACATGAGGATTGCATGTATGGTTGTTTAGTCATCTGAATATGTTTGATGTACTCTAACATCCCAAATTTCGAAATGTGTGACACTAGGTAATGTCAGTATTTGGAAAAATGAAATAAAATGATGAAAATATGTTTTAGACTCGGGTGGATGGTAAGATTAGGCAGGTGCAGTTAGAGCACGAGAGCTTGTATTGTGTTAAGTTCCGCCTAAGTCATATTAAGGCCGATGCTTGTGATTATCAAAGCGAGCAAAACCATGCAACCACATGTTCAAAATGGGAGCGGACTGGCCAACTAATTTACCATGTTCTAGCATTATGCTTGTTTGTAGTTATTAGGTATCCTTCTTGGGTAGTCTGAGATGATGGTAAATAGCGTCCATGTGCATCGGGGTTTCTTGTTGGCGTTGGTAATAGGCGTCCAAGTCCGACAAGTTATCCCCACAGCGGTGAGCTCGGTCGATGGTAAATGATGTCCATGACTTGCAGCTCTGGAGATGGTGAATGATGGTTGTTCTTCCTCCGCTCCGGAGATGGTGAACAAGAACCACTCCAAGCTTGTCGAGAGCCTCTTCACAATCTTCTTGAAGAGTTCACCATGCTCCACCGCCAAGGCCGTCTAGGAGTTTGGCAAAGCTCCAAGAGTAACAAATCGATGACCTTAAGCAGCGGCGCTCAAGTGCAATAGGATCAATTAAGATGAATTGGCGCATTTGAATAAAAAAATTAGATTTTCCCAATCGGTCACCCATCCCAAAATTTCTCCAGAGCCCTCAGCTTAACATCAAAGGCATTGCTAGCATGCCTTTTGCTTTCAATTGATCTCATTCTCTGTTCCTATTTTATATTCATTATTTCCTTCTCTCTCCTAACTCATCTTCTTCCCGAACCGTTTTTGTTCTCTACTGTGTTTCTTCCCGAGATGCATGGCTGGGCTACATCAATGGCGCGCCTCCACTGACAACCGCCACCTCGGCCGTCGGTCTTGATCCACCATGAGCCACCTCCACCACCGTCTTGCCCTCTCCTCCTCCCTCCCTTGCCTGCTGTGGCGCCATGCACTCGAGCTCCAGCGCCATTAATGGCCAGCTGTCACCTCTCTCCTCTTTTCTCCTCATTCAAAGCATTAAAACCAATTCCGTCTGAAGCGAAACATTCGCATTAACCTCACCCACGTTCTCATACCATCAGTTGCTGCCTCCTCCACTCCTTGCATTCAATGTTACCGTTTCTTCATTTACACCTAAAACTGAAGCTTTATTATCCTGTCAATTGAAGCACCACCTTCACCTTATAAAAGGGCCATCACGTTCCCTTCACCAAGGCAGACCCAGTGCTCACCACCCCTCGATGGTTCGGTCACTAAGCCTTGCCGTCCGTGTGTCTTTGTCGGCCTTGAAATGCGCTCTACTTGCCGCTTGCCGCCTCACTCCGTCTCCGGCCAAACCGCCACCACCATCGGGTAGAGGACCTCGTCGGGGTTCCATTTTTGTTGTTCATTGGCCGCCTTTCCTTTCCTCTCACCGGTGTCACCATTCCTCCATGCACTGTGTTTTGCCGAGGTTGCTTCTTTTCGGTTGCCAAAGACAATAAACAGTGCAATGTTTTTATCTAGTCGTTCCTCAGGAGCTTTGTACATAGAGATTTTTGTTGAGAATTTATTTTCCATAAAATCGTTCTCTCTCTTACAAACTCCAAATCTGTTGATTCTTCCTCCTAAATTCATCTTCTAATTTCCAGTATTTATTTTATAATTTTTAGTTTTTATTTAATTTCTGCTATTTATTTGGTCCGATTCTCGCGTATAGAGTCCGACGTCGCCGACGTGAGTTTGGATCAACAGGAAGCGCTTACCTCCAACGTCACCGAAGGCGAGTCTCCTTTGACCATTTTGTACCTATGATTTTTAAATCATGTTTTCTGTTTTAAAAGTATTATGCATTGCTATTTACATAAAATGATGAATTTAAATTGTACGTGGTTAGTTAAACCTAAAAGTTGTTAATGTCTTCCTTTGAGATTGCTATCATAATCCATTGTCACCCTAGTATAGCAAATCCACGATATTGATTACAACATTGTGGAATAGTTTAACACGGTAGAATTGCTTGGACATGCTTATCGGTCTAGATCGCCTATTGGGAGGAAACTCTTATTACCTTTTTTTTTTTGCAAATCCTTTTTGAAATGTATGATATTAGGTAATGTCAGTATTTGGAAAAATAAAATAAAATGATGAAAATTTGTTTTAGACTCGGGTGGATGGTAAGATCGGTAGTCTTGACTAGAAACATGAGAGTTTGTATTGTGTTAAGTTCCGCCAAGTCATATTAAGGACCGGCGCTTGTGATTATCAAATGAGCAACACCATGCAACCACATGTCCAAAATGGGAGCGGACCGACCAACTAATTTACCATGTTCTAGCATTATGCTTGCATGTTTGTAGTTGTTAGGTATCCTTCTTGGGTAGTCGCGGGCGATGGTAATTGCGTCCATGTCTGTCGGGGTTTGCGTCGGGCGTTGGTAATAGACGTCCAAGTCCAGGCAGGTTATCCCCCACAACGGTGAGCTCCAGGTCGATGGTAAATGATGTACATGACTTGGGGTTAAGCTCATCGGGCCGGCTAATGTTAGAATAAAGTATTGTAAAGGCCTTGTGATAATCGCTTAGTCGCACGCCTAAGGAAGCGTGTCATGGCCGACATTATAAGCTGATTATCTCATGTGGGTCAAGCTATACAACCTTTGTAGAGTGTAAAACATTCGAATAGCCGTGCCCACGGTCAAGGGCGAGTAAGGTGCGTTTTCACATGGTAGATTTTGGTTTTGTTTTCATAAGAGTAAATTTTGGGAACTGGGAGCAGTTGGGACTCTCAGGTAGTTTTCTGGTAGCTAGAGCTAGTTGGGCAGCTAGAGCCCTATCCTTTAAACCTTGGCGGCTAGAGCCTTGATGCTAGTGGTTGGTAGCTAGAACCTCCACTAGTGATACAATTAATTTATTTATTGAAACTATGTTTGTCAAATGTGCTTTATGAAAATTGTTTAAACTTGAAATATTGCTTTGTGCAAATGAACCCTATAAGCCCAATTGTTAAAGCTATGCATATGCATATTTCCCAAGACTAGCGGAGTACTTTATGTACTCACATGTTACACTTATAATTAAATCTCAGAAGCCTTCAACGACACGAAGGAGGACTACGACTACTTCGCATGTGGCTTTGATTAAGGACACCTGGAGTACTAGGTTGCGCTCCCCAGTCGAATGTTGGTGGGCAATTTGATGGGCCATCACTTGGGGTTTAACTTTTGCTGTTTTTGCTACTGGAAGACTCAAGGTGTTTTGAAATCTTTTGTAATAAGTGGCCATAAGGCCGATACTCAGTTATTTATTAATGTTATTTCGTGATTCGAACTTATTATCAACGATGTTTCAACTGTGTGCACTAGCGACTGATCATGGGACTGGTGCAGAAATACAAAAAGGGTTCGGATGCAGAAATCCGGTCCCGACATATACTAATTGCCTGTTTTCGCCATCTGAATATGTTTGATATACTAAATTTATTTTGCATGGTTGTTTAGTCAAACCTGCAACAAGAAAACCTTCTTAGCTCTGTTGTAAGACATGGAAATTTTAACTTATGAATGGCAATAGGGAGATTGGTGAGCTTGTAACATCCCAATTTTTTGAGCTTTAAAAATCCTTCGAATAGTTAGTAGGGAGAAAATGCACCATTTGGATTTATTTGAATTTAATTCAAAAGCTTAATATTGGACTTTGAGTAACAAAACAATTTAATATGACTAAAGTCAACATGAACAATGGTCAAAACTATTTTATTTGGATTCTTTGTGCTTGGATATATTTTTTAGATTTTTCTAGAATTTTTTCAAGTTCATTTGCTAATTTCTATTGCCATTTGTAATTTCTGGTATTTTCTAAAAAGGAAAAGCAATTAAAATCTCCAAATAGTGTTCGGGCCGAATTCCCTCAGCCCATTCCTGTTCACCCGGCCCGATCCTCCGTAGCCGTCCGTCGAGGTTGGGCCTTGAGATCTTCATGCGCTGCTTCGCCTCTCTCTCTGCCGCGTGGGGCCATTTCCCCGTCTCGGCGCGAGGCGGGGCCATTCTGATGTCGTCATCTTCGTCGCCTTCGTCTCGCGTGGCCTTGCGCGTCGTGTCGACCACGTGGGCGCGCGTCGGCGCCACGTCTTGTAGTGCACCACGCCGGCCGATCGAGATCGAGGCTCGGTGGACTTGGTCGCGTGGCCGTCATGTCAGCGGCGTGTGGGTCCCTTACGTCGGGTTTTCTTTATTTATCTTTTTCCCAAAAATCCTCCGCTGACGTCATGCCGATGTCATGCTTGCACAATATTCCGATTTTTCTATTAAGAAATAATTGGAAATTGATAAATCAATTTTAGGGTTTTCTTTAGATTCAAACTTCCAAACCCCATAACTTTTGCATCCGAACTCCAAATCAGCCCATTCAAATTTATAAATTTGTATAAAATCAAGATCTATCTATTGGAGATTTTTAATTATTTTATTGGAGTTGTTTGCTTCTGTTATTTATTTAGTTTGTTTGTTTGCTTCGTTTGCGAGTGAACTTGAATATTTCTTTGGAAGAGTTGAAGAAGAAGGAGCTTTCCAAGACCAGGACCAGCACCTAGACCTTTTTCAAGGCAAGCTATACCCTTGACCATCTTGTTACCCAGTTTGCTAAAAGTATTTTATTTCAAATTACTGCATTTTAATTCAAGTATTTATTTAAATGCTTTTGGGTGTAGATGTTAAATCAATTTGTTATGCCTCCTTGTATAATTGATATGTCTCTATCCTTTGTCACCCTAGTTGATATTTAGTTGGTAATATTGTAGCACCAACGTGGGTTGGTTAAACAGCGACTAGTTTGCTTAGCCATGCCACAAATCACTTGTCATGTAAATTGCTATTATAATTTGACTAAGTGAATATGAAGCGTGTGATAAAAGCTGTGTGCACTATGTCTTTGTATGGCATGTGTTGCACTTAAACCAAGCTGGGTGGTAAAAGGATTTGGGTGAGGCAAGGGGTGAATCTTGTGTGAAAAGGTGGGGGTGTGTGTGTGTGTGGTGTGTGCATGGGAATTGTCTGTGTGGCATAGTTAGCATATGGTAGTCTTGCCTTGGTCAATTAAGGACCTCACCATGTGTGCCATTGGTGAGCCCATACATGCGACCACTTGCTGTTATGGGGCGGGCCTAGTATAGTAAGATGAAGTTTTGAAATGCTTTGTTATGATTAGTGCTAGCTACACTAATTATATCTTGTGGGTAAAGTGTACAAACCCTGCAGAGTGTAATTTAATCTATTCGAATGGCCGCGTCCGTGGTCATGGACAATGCTCAGGTATTTCACACTAGGGGTAGATCTTCATAAAACTGTGTGGGAAGGGAGCTATGTGATTTAAATCATCTAGCTATGTGAATAATCTGTTTAGGCTGTGTGTGTCTTTGTGAAATCAATTGCTAAATTATTATTGTTCTCTATTTGTTTTACTTGTTTTCAATCTATTATTCGTATTCAATTGCAAATGTTGCATTTCTGCAAAAGAACCACGGAATGCCTTTCCCTTGTAAAAAGCCAGCATGTATACTTTGCATCTCTGTGGTGTGGCTTGCGAGTACGGTTGTGTACTCACGCTTGTTTTGACGAATCAAGCAGAGGAGGAGTCTTCACCAGCATTCGTGGATGAGTACATCGAAGGTGCCTGATCGTGGGGTCTTGATCGATCGGTTACTGTGGTGAATCGATGGGATCTTGCTTAGTTTCGTTTCCGTTTCATTCTTTGTTTAATTTCTCTGTTAGCCCTGCGTGGCTCAATAAATGTAAACTCAACCTTAAGGTCAAAACCATTATTTGTTAATCAAATTATTCGTTTATGTTATTATTCGTTTGTGTGGATCGATATCCATCTTTGTTGACACTGTGTGCACTAGCGTGATCCTGGGCTAGTGCATTAAACAGAGGGTCGAGTGTATTTTTGGGTCCCGACAGAGGTGGTATCGAGCCATCTTGTTATAGAGTCTAGACCTTAGTTAGATCGGCCGTTTAAGTGTCCAAATTATTTTCTAAAAGAAAATTAACCTGCAAGACTAAATGAATTGCTTAACTCCTCTCATATCTCTCTTGACTCATCTATTGCTAGAATTTTTCCTCTCCCATTGTTTTAACTTGGTTTTTATCTCTTATGCGCCTTGTCGGATGCCTTACCTTGAGACCTTGGAGATCATAATGGAGGTCTTCTTGCTTGAGTGTGGAAATTCTTTGCGAGACACTTGGAGGCTTCGCGCCCAATGTCACTAGTGGCGGTGAGTACATAGTCAGCTGACGAGATCGTGGTGTGTCTGCCGCTTTGACGATCGCCGGGAGAACACTAGAGGCGGCCGACCTTTGGACATCTCGGTCGGGAGGATCACCTTCACGTAAGGAATCCGAGAGTCGTCACGCTGGCCATGCTCGTCGCCACATCTACGGAAGAAGCTGCGAACATTGTCTTCGCTACCATCGAGCGCCGGGGAGATATATCGCGCTTCGTCTACAAGCGGGAAGGTAATGCCACGATGGTGCATCTTGCCGATTCCAGTTGCTTTCGGGAGAGTCATTTGGAGATGGCCGCCACCATTTGAGGTCGCGCTATCGAACTGGGAGGAAGCCGAGAAAGGATCGCCGTCCTAGAGCAAGCTATCTCGATCGACATCGGCCGAAGATGATCAAGAGGAAGATCGGAAAGCGGAAGAGGCGAGGAGATTCGAGAGGACCCGATGAAACTTACCTGACCGGAGGAGCAGCAATGGCTGCCAATGTAGGAGGACCAGTACACTGCACCACGCTGTTCTGCCGCGCGGTCGAGTATCGAGAACGATTCGCGAGGATGCGGCTCGCCGAGTCTACACTAGGCAAGAGCGCCGCCGTGGCTGTGGAGGCTTTCTCGAGGAGTAGTTCGTTTAAGTTCCAGTTTAGTCAGGCTTAGCCAGTTTCCCTTTTTAAAGTCACCCTTTAGGCGGTAGCTTGTGTGCTGCTTAGATTCGCGTTATTTTCCTGCGTGCAAGTATGAGCTACAAAGGTCCTTAGGCATTTGTTGCAGCCATGCTAATAAGCTATTAATAAAGTTATTTCATTTGAGTTTCTTGAGCTGTGTTTGTTGGGTTTAATCTATCCCCTTGTCTAGTTCTTAACTCATCTTGTGCTTGCTACCTTATCTAACCTATGGAACTTCACCAGATGGTTCGGACCCGTCACTGCTTCTTTGCAAGTGGTTCGCGCTTGACATCCGAAGAATGATCAAATCCGCGAGAACAGTGCCACCCAAGCACCACCTCTTGACTTGCGAGAACTTTGGAGCCTTCATGGCGGCCAAAGCAGATGATGTACACCATGATGAACCGGATGCGGCGATGAACAACAACAACAACAACCACAACAATCATCGGGAGGAGCCCGATCGCTCATGGTCATCGGGGACCATCAAGTTGGTGAATTCATGAGGCCGTCGCCAACTTTCTCCGGACATATCACGCCCGGTAGAAGGCGATGATTGGCCAGCGTAATTGAGAGGAAGCTGCGATCACCCAGCGGCGATCGCGAAAGTTTTGTATGCCACTCATCAGATGGAGGGCATAGCTGCTGAGTGGTGGGAGAACTTCTGCGCAGCGCATGAAGCACCGCAGATCCAGAGGCACGGCGGCCTTAGAAGCTCGGAGCGGCGGTATCATAATGACTTCTACGATCTGCGTACGGCACAGAAAAAAGAGCGGGAGTGACGGCTGCTGTCATGCATAAGGCAATTCTTATGCTTCTATAGTTAACAATAAATTTATGGACCGTATGACTTAGACGGACTTAAATATTGAGTTTATGGATTAGGATAGATCTGAAAGAAAGCGACACAACGGAGAAAAGACTCAAAATAATAAGAGTAAAGTCCATTCTGGGTCCTTAAACTTTTTATCTTTGTGTCATCGCGGTCCATAGACTTTCAAAGTGTGTCATCCGGTCCTAAACACTTTGTTTGGGTCTCAAATTAGTCCTTAAACTTTTTATCTTTTTGTGTAAATGGGTCATAGACTTTCAAAGTGTGCCATTCTTGTGCTGCAAGAGGTATGTTTGAGACCCAAACAGTGTTTAGGGACGGAATATACACTTTAAAAGTCTATAGATCGAATATATGGCGTAAAAGTTTAGGGCCGTAATGGACTTTACTCGAATAATAATTAGCAGCAGTGCTCAAAGGAGCTGCTCCGGGATCTAGTTATCAAAGTGCCAACGTTCTCGAACGTTAAACCATCGACCCATTGCTGCTCTCTGCTTCCTTCCTCCTCCTTTTATCACCCACCCCGACGGTCTCTGCTCTCGGTCAAAGCCAAAAATGCAGACCAGATCCGGATGGAGAAAGCGCCGGCGGGGACATCGCGGCTCCATCTGGGGCTCGAAGGAGTGGAGCTCCCAGGCGTCACCGATGAGCCGGCGGCGCACGAGCGCGCGGGCTGCAGGCCAACGGCGCGGCGAGCCGAGGTGGGGCGGGATCTCCGTGCGTCGCACGGGGGAGCCAAGGCGGCGGAAGGGCAGCCGGGTGTGCACGGAGCAGAGGAGGCGTCGGGGCGGCCCGGGACAGCGCTCGGCGGCGGATCCGGGGCGAGGCGGCGACCGATCTGGGCGGGCGAGAGGTGGCCTCCCTTCTGGCTGCGCAGGGCGTCGCCATCGGGGAAGAGAGCCGGCGCAGGAGGAGGCCACGACGACGACCTTGGAGGCGGAGGCTGCACGATCCGGATCCGGATCTGTTGCGTCGTCGCGGAGACAAAAGATCCCGTCGAAGGAGGCGGCGTCGGCTCGATCTGGGCGGATCCGGAGCGGCGGCGTTGCAGCTGGATCCGAGGCAGTGCTCCCGCGGCTGGATCTTCCTCGCGCTGGCGGCGCCAGTGCTCCCGCGGCCAGATCTTCCTCGCGCTGGCGGCGCGGAGAAGAGCAGGGGCTTGGAGAGGCGGCGGCGTGGATGGAATCGGCCGGGATCGATCCGGATGCCCTCGATGAGGTAGCACCAGCGGAGGCGGTCGCGGATGATCTTGGCGTTCTCGATCTGGATCGACTTCTCCCACACGAGGTGCTCGCCTCCCCCTTCTCCCTCCTCTGGCACGGTGCAGAGGAGACGTCGGGGCGGACCGGGGCCGACGTCGGCGTCGGAGAAGACAAGGCGAGGCGGTTCGCGCGTACGACCAGGCGATGAAGACAAGGACCAGATGACGTTGAGATGGCGGCTACCACCGAGCCTCGCAGCGGCGACCACCGAGATTCCTCACCGGCTCGCAGCGGCGGATCTAGAATGAAAATGACCGGGTCCCCACTCCCAATACATATCATAGATGTTTAATTATCAAGCTGGGCTGTGGTTTAGGGTGTCCTCTTATATTGGACTAAGGTGTTCACGATATACATGATTATATCCAAAGAAAATTGATTTTTTGACACGACAACTGTTGATCCGCCCTGCGGCTCGTGCCATCGAGGCGATGAAGATGTTGCTGCTCCTACTAGGAAAGACTACGACTAATGTGGCGTACAGGAGGCGGAGATTGCTCTCAGGGTGGCGGGCAGCGGAAGCTGTCGGAGGCTAGGAGGCTAGGTTTAGAACCTTTGCTCATGAATATTGTGTGTATATTGAAGAGGCCCAATGGGCAATATATATATAAGTACAAAGGTGTATGTAAATATCTGAGATAAAGCAATACAAAAGGATTCCTATCTCTATCTCTAACATCTATATCCACTCTATCCATCCTCTGCCCAAGTTCCCTTCTCCCCACCCTCCTCGGCCCTCCCTCCCGATCTCCGGTGGCGAACTCCCTCCTTCCCACGGTCTTGGCCAGGCTGGCTCCTCCTCCTCCCGCCTCGGTGAGCAGAGGAGAGGAGAGGAGCATACTGGCATTGGGTGATGGGGGCGGTGGGGCTGACGAGCGGAGGAGGGGAGGGAAGGCAGCATGTGATGGGGCTGGCTCGAGGCGGGGCAGGCCAGGTGGCGAGGTGGGAGGCAGCCGGGCCGGATCTGGAGCTTTCTGGCGTCTGCCCTCTCCGTGCTTTCAGCGTGAAGCGAGCCGTGGCCTTGAGAGGAAGGAGGATGAAGGCCAGTGGCGAGGTGGGAGGTGGCCAGCCTTGGTGAGGCCGGATCTGGGGGCTGCGCCTCTCAGAGCTCACCCAGCGTGAGGTTGGGCCCGGCCCCTCCTCCTCCTCCTCCTCTTGCCTCTTGCCTCTTTGCCACTGCCCACGGACCCGGCCCTCGTCCCGGTCGCATGGGCTTGCCTCCGTGATCGACCAGGTCCCGACTTGCTAAGCGCCAAGTCAGTCGGCGCCTCCAGTCGGTCGCCCTCCGGCGACTTGTCGACTAGTCGATGATCGACTACTTGATAACCATGGTATGTTGCTAACTTGCTAATACCAATTTTCTATTTAGAGTGGACTAAGGCTACGATACATTCTCTATTTAACAGTAGTTAGACTACAGTACAAGTCTCTCTTCTCTCTCTCTCTCTCTCTCTCTCTCTATATATATATATATATATATATATATATATATATATAAAATTAAACCCTGAATCTTTTAAAGTTGCAAAGTAAAAAATTTTGTTGAGAAATGATAAGTATAACATACTTCCTTCGAATACCCTCCTTTGCTGAGCGCTCGAATAATAAATCAGTATATGTTTTTACTCATATATATGTCATTCTACTTACGATTTCCAAAATCTCCATAACAAACTAGAAAAATATTGGAAAAGCTCCAAAAAGAGTTCTATTCTCTGTAAAAAAACATGAGCCGAGTTGGGTCACAGAAATATCTCTGTAAAAAACATGAGCCAAAATATTTGTTTGAGCATAGAAAAATGATCTGCATAACATCACAAAGATAAAACAACCGGTTGAACACTTCATCATTTAATGCTTGTGTTAAACAAATCGCCACATGTTTAGATGTTACGTTCGGACTAAATCCAATACGAACCACCAGTAATATGAATCTGTACACTAGTACATCTATTTGGAATTGGAAGCTGGACATTAGAAAAAAAGGATGTTCAGAGAGTTGCGGTTTTTCAACTTTTTTTTTGCCAATTACACTACATTGATAAGGAAATTGGGAGTCGGACATACGAAAGAACACCGAAACCTCGTTGGTCTCGTATTAGCAAAGAAATAACTTTCAGTAGTCTTACTTATTATATCCATGTTGGGTAGCACTTGTCTCTTCACCCACTGAGTCTGGACGAGTGTAGAACCTGATTGCTAGCAACAACTCAACACTTCAGTTCTACACGATCATCAACTGATTGCATGGCGCTCGTCATTTGCGATTCTCTCTTTTGCTTTTGGAAGGGCTAAGGAATTGGGAGTCGGACAAGGAGCTGCTTAGTTATTGGGCCGAGTTTGCGGGCGTGAAGCGAGCGAGGTGCTTGAAAGGCCAGACAAAGGAGGACCGTTAGATCGCATCGGATGGTGGATATTAAGGAGGCACTCGGGGTGTAGCTCTATCGAGCGAGAGGATCAAAGTCCCAAGGTCGCCACGCCATCGCCGTCATTTGGTGACTCTAGAACAAGCGACCTCGCTTCCCGTCTCTAGCCTAAGATCTCGTGTCCTCGTGGCTAAGCGCGACTATCACGTCTTGGGAATCTGAAGCCCCTCAAGCTCAGTCTCGTCGGGGGGCAAGAAAGAGGCGGAGCACGAGAATGGCGTGGCGGATGCTGCGAATAAAGGTTGGGCCACCTCCTCTCCTCACCCATCTCTCGCTTTGTGCCACCTCGTCGTCCCGAGCAGCGAGCCACCGCCCACGCAACCTTGCGCCTCCCGATGTTGCCACCGCCCGCGGTTGGTGGCGCCCTCGCTGCTCCGCTGCCTCATCCCCACACTCGCCTCCGCCGCCATGCCCTCGGCCGAAAGCGAAGCCTACCTCTCGGGGGGAACGGTGAACCTGACACCTAACCTCCACAATACTTTCCTTTTTATCTTTTTAATTTTTCATGAGTTATCTGCTCGTAGAGTTTAAAGTTAAACGAACATGATGTTTCCGTATGAAATCTGCAACACAAAAATAAGAATTGAAGACATATTTTGCACTACTTTTTGGCATATCCTGTGCGGATTTCTGAGCTTGGTATTTATCCTGCTGTCGATCCTCTGCACTCCACATCCATAATGCTTTTTCCCCGTGTGCTGGGTGAGGAGGGAGGGTGGTGGCAACAAGGCGATGAGTTAGGTTAGGCGGCGGAGGGCGAGTCTTGAGGAAGAGGCGTGAGCATGAAGGCGCCACCGACAGAGGCAGCGGCTGCGTCGGCGATGACTCATGTATATGGTTAGTATTGTATAGAGTTGCTAGTCTATTGTATATGGTTGGCTCATGTGGCCCATGTAGCTCAAGTATGGGTGTGTATATACATTAACAATACTAGCTAGTCAAAATCTCAATCTGAATGCATCCATCCTTTGTATAAAACTGAAGCTTTGGCGCTGTAGGTAAGGCCCCTCATTGAATGGGTATATTATATTCATGCATTTTCCACAAATGGCACACCGGTTATTTCTTTCAGGTGTCTATGTACGTTCATGTTTGTGCATGGGCATGTCCACAAATATTGTATGCTCACAGTTTGCAGACATTGTTTTATACAATGTATTTGTAGGAGAGTGGTGAATCAGACAATGAGTTGTAGGTTCTGCTGCACAATTGTTTCACAAAACTACGTTTAAAGATGTGTGAGGCAGCTTTACGGAAAATATGTATAAGTACTGTATACTATATTACTCTTCCAAAAACAAGATATGTATATGCTTGTAAGCGCATTCAATGCTTTGTTTACTCTTGTTTAATGAATTATTTTGATGGAAATTAGTTATTCAGTTAATTATTTCTTTCTTTTTCTTGTAGACGCAGTCTGCAATTCTTTGCAATTTAAATTTTCTTTCATTTATGCTCATGTGCTATATGTTTACCAGCTCATTGAATAATGTCATATGGACTATCAGTTTTTGCAGGAGATTTGTTTTAGCTCCTTGCAGTTTACAAGTTGTTCACAATCATCTTTCCAATGTAGGCACTTCATTGGCTGGCTCTTCTAGAGGGAAAAGAAAGCACATACAGCGCTTTGCCAATTTTTAACATCTTTTTAAGTGCCTGCGGAAGTACTGCAAATCTGAATGATGTTGGATGTTGTCTAGAGAAAATGGAAACACATCATTTTGGGAAGTCTGAAATAACATACTGTGAGCTTCTGAAGGTCTATATCAACAAATGCTCAATATGCCTATTTATTTAGAAGTTCTTTTTCGTATGAACAAGTGGTATTAGTTCATCAGACTTCACTGTTGTGGCTGCAACCATGAGAAGACACAGTTGTCCATTATATTGTTGAGTGTTTGGTCCTTATTTTTTTAATTAACATTTGATTGTCTTGATTTTTAGTTTCCTTTGGTTTCATCATTGTATCCATGTGACTACCTCTTAATCTCTTAGGTTTCATCATTGTATCCATGTGACTACCTCTTAATCTCTTATTCTATTGAGTTTCTTGCTGAATACCTGATCACATGTGACCGCAAATCCTTATCGCTTGGTTTCTTTCCTTTTTGTTGGGAACTTGCATATTGATTTTAGTTTGTTTTGCTTCTCTTGTGGAAAGTCACATGCCCTTTCCTTTTCTATATTTTATGTTTGGTCTTCGGACGTGTTTCTTGGGATACAGTAGCCCTTACCACATATATTACATGCTGTGCTGATTGTAGTACGTTGAATGCTCATTTTCACATGGTTTTATATCTAATATTGTGACAACTTGCTTATTTGATTGTTATATCTTTTCAGCTTGCAGTTTTGCAGAGAAATTTGTCTGCAGTTCATGATATATGGAACGACTGCACTAGGTATTATAGCCCAAGCATCATTACACAGAGGAAATTTTTAGGGCTTTAACTACACTAGGTGACCTTCAATCTGCATATCATATCTTGCAGCATATGGTAGTCCTTGCTGGATGAAGCACTGACCATCTGAGGTGTCCTCTAAAAGAAGATACCAATCATCAAGATTAGACATTCCTGTACCTGCTTTGAACAAATTAGAAGATCTCAAGCTTTTATTGGACTGTGACCTGCCATCATCATTTCAAGGGAAGGTGGAAACTGGAGAATATTTGACTGATGCACAGCCTGAGTTGTTCCAGGTGGAAACTCAGTCATCGAAACATGAGCAACTGAAGGGTTATGTGGAATTCATTTCTGCTGGTCTGTTCTGCATTCCAATTTCATAAGCCACACACTATAAGCTGCATCGCAATGAGATATATAAATCTTATTTACTTTCAATTTTGTTCCAGGCGACAATCTTGCTGATAAGTTTGAACTAGACAGTAGGAGCATGGCAAAGACATTGAGATTTGCACCAGTTGCAATAAGGAATTTTTTGCGGTGGCCTTTCAATGATATTATACACGCGTGTGTGCAACTAAACAACTGCCAGTTAGCTGAGCAGTTATTTCTAGAGGTAATAAACATATACGGTTTTGTTGGCTATGCAGTCTTTGTGTTGAACTTTACCTTACGTATTTCTCTTATTTCATTAAATTTTTTAACATTTCTTTCTTCTGTATGGTTGAAGTGCAGTATGATCACGTTCCATTTGCTTACTTCTTAGTTTCATCTGCTGTAGCTGTTTGATCTTAGCATAGGGGGTCATCATTGTATGGACCTTTGTTTATCTAATTTTGTGCTTTTGATTTCACCTTCATAAGATAGTGACAAACACAGAAGATGAAGCCTATTTCTATGTGAAGCATTATTCCGTAAACATTTGTGGGCCTGCAAAGAAATTTCATTTAAAATTATAGTCGCTAACATGTGGGTCTGCATGCTAGCAACTATTTCTTAATTTGTTCAATGTTTTTCACTTTTTCTGCTATAATTAGTGGAAAATGTAACGTCAAGTCTTGAAATTTGCAAGTGCCCTAATATTGAAATTATTTAAACCAAAAAATTTCACATGCTTACAAACTATGTTGGTAACTTGAAGATCACATCAGAGATCTCTGATGTGTATGTCAAATGTTAACTTTTTTTTTCCCACATGCACAAGATTGGATTACAACCGTCAAAATTTACATATGATGGTTTTATCAAGACTCTGATCACTGGGAAAGATGTTGCACATGCCGTCAAAGCGGTATGCTACCGATAGCTTGCTGTCACTTATGATCCTGTTACCCGAAAGCATTCATGGTAAATAAATTGATGATTATGCACACCAATTATTTTGTGAAACCCTGTTTTTTTTGTGAAGAGATACCGTAATGTTAATCATGGTTTACGTACTGTTCATGGAAGCTATTAAGAAAAATTGAACTTTACATCATCATCATCATCATTATTATATTTTAGCACATATGTTAATTTTTTGTGGTTTCCAGATTGAAGCGATGGAGAGAAGGGGTAGTGAACCTTACAACGATACACTTGCTGCTCTCTCAGTTGGCCATAGCAAAAGTTTACAGTTGGATCTGGCTGAGGACTTTTTGGAAAGAATCTCAGAGATACAACCGAAGTATATACATGCTTTTAACGCTTTGCTTTCTGGTTGCGAAATTATGGTAAATGCATTGACTCTGGAAAGAGTTTTTCTGATTTGTTGGGTTTCTGTCCCTACCTTCCTGGTATCTTAATTTCAGCTCGGTCATTTATGCTAAAACTACTGATCTGCTGCTGTATGGTCTGTCATAATCTTTGTCTTTTCCCTGTCCAGCTGTCCTTAATACTTGATTCTCTGTGTCATATCCACAATAATATTTTTTCTTTAGCTGTCAGTGCACTTTACTTTATCAAAAATATGTTGAAGTTTATTTGTTGGTAATAGGAGTCTGAACTAAATCCCTCTTGTTATTTTTGTAGAATGAACCAGAAAGAGCTATCCGCATACTAGCTAAAATGAAACATCTGAACGTGAAGCCAAATCTCTGGACTTATGAGCTTCTGTTTTCACTATTTACCAACATCAATGTTCCTTATGAAGAAGGAAATGTGCTCTCGCTAGGAGTGCGTGCTGGCTTGTGGTGGTCTATCAGTTGTGTATGTGAAGTGCTAAAATTGATTTTGTACGCTAAGTTTCAAATGTTGTGGTTGTGTTGGTTTTAGTTGTCTAGACGTCTAGTAGATGTGTAAATTAATTGCGAAAGTTCATTATGTTCTTGGTAGCATAGTGCCCTCGTTGTTGTGACATAACGAGGTTGCTCTGTAGAAATCGATATGTAAGGTGCTGGTTAGTGAATATTAGATAATTGTTTTAGGTCCACTGAAAATGGACATTAGTAGGATTAGTTGACAGTCTGCTGCAGAAGCTTTTAGATGTAATCATGCACATCCTAGAGATATTTACAATTACAGAGTCTTACACCAGTAGCGCTGTGTTGGAAGTTGAAACCTGACCACCTATGGTGTGCTTCACTATTGTTTTTGACTTGGAAATTATTCTTCTTTGTAGGTTCCTGTTGGCAGGGCCACACTTGGACACATCATGAACGTTACTGGTGAGCGATCGATGAAAAGGGTGACATAAGTAAGTGTCTCTTGAATGTTTGATCGTATTTCTTGTACATATTTATGGAAGAGTTTGTGTAATCATGTTCTATTTCCATGTTCCGTTATAATCGATGATTTTGTATATTGTAGCGACAAACCACTTCCTTCCTATCCATCGTGAGGCCCTGCTTTTGTTGAGCAAGCCACAGAGCAGCAAATTCTTGTTACTGGAATTAAGGTATAATTTCCATGCCTCTCCTTGAGCCTATGATTATTTAAAAGAAGTCCTTGAATTCAATGTGGTAGCATATTTGCCATCATGTCCTGAGTGTTGATTGAGGTGCAATGGTTCTATTTCTGACAGGTCGTGGACCTGCTTGCACCGTACCAAAGGGGTGGGAAAATTGGTCTTTTCGGTGGCGCAGGAGTCGGTAAAACTGTCCTTATCATGGAGTTGATCAACAATGTTGCCAAGGGCCATGGTTAGTATTGTATAGAGTTTCATGGTCTATATCGTTCAGCCGCCTTTTCTGTTTTGCTGTTTATAATTGATTAATTTGTTTTATGCTAAGGTGGTTTCTCTGTGTTTGCTGGTGTCGGAGAACGTACCTGTGAAGGTAATGACCTGTACAGGGAAATCATTGAAAGTGGTGTCATTAAGCTCGGTGACAAGCAGGTAACTGGTACAGATTTCTTAATTTCTCTTTGGAGTTTACATATGCAAGCTATCCTTCTTATCTATCGGTTTTGGTGGCAGAGTGAAAGCAAGTGTGCTCTTGTCTATGGGCAAATGAATGAGTCCCCGGGTGCTCGTGCTCGTGCTGGGTTGACTGGTTTGACTGTTGCTGAACATTTTTGTGACGCTGAGGGACAAGATGTGCTTCTATTTACTGACAACATTTTCCGTTTCACTCAGGTAATTTTTGCAGGACATTTCTTCGGTGTAGGAAGTACCAACACAAATCTTGTGCAGAAAAGGCATTAATTAACATTAGCTTTACTGCCATGATACTGCCTGCGCTCCACTTAGTACAAAAACACCCTTTTTGAACGATTGTCATATTTTAACTTATTCCTTGAATTCACAGTCGCTAATAAGTCTCACTATTGTGCTTTTGGTCACCCCTTGATGTCAGGCAAACTCGAGGTGTCTGCTCTTCTTGGACGTATTCCATCTGCTGTTGGATACCAACCAACTCTTGCTGCTGATCTTGGAGGACTGCAAGAACGGATACTCTGTGGATTAAAACAACAAAAAAGGGGTTCTATTACATCTGTCCAAGCTGTTTATGTGCCTGCTGATGATCCTGCTACTACCTTTGCCCATCTTGATGCTACTATGTTGTCACGACAGGTTTGTCCACTTGGCCTAGTACATTATGTACACAATGTGCTCATTATGACTTGAACGAGCTACCTGTGCAGATTTCTGAGCTTGGTATTTATCCTGTTGTCGATCCTCTGGACTCCACATCCAGAATGCTATCTCCCCACGTGCTGGGTGAGGAGGGAGGGCGGTGGCAACAAGGCGACGAGTTAGGTTGGGCGAGGCGGCGGGGGCGAGTGCGGGGAAGAGGCAGCGGAGCGGCGAAGGCGCCACCGATAGGGCAGCGGCTGCGTCGGGCGGTGACTCATGTATATGGTTAGTATTGTAGAGTTGCTAGTCTATTGTATATGGTTGGCTCATGTGGCCCATGTAGCTCTAGTATGGGTGTGTATATATACCCCTCATAATTAATACAAAAGACATCAATTGTGCTACTCTCCTAGATCTAACAAATATCACAAAAAAACGAAAACTTTACACATAAGATATAGTGTATTAGATGGTACAAGTGTATGTTGCTAACTTGCTAATACTAATTCTCTATTTAGAGTGGACTAAGGCTACGATACATTCTCTATTTAACAGTAGTTAGACTACAGTACAAATCTATATATATATCATTAAACCCTGAATCTTTTAAAGTTACAAAGTCAAAAATATTGCTTGAGAAATGAGAAGTATGACATACTTCCTTCAAATACCTTCCTTTACTGAGCGCTCGAATAACAGATCGGTAGATGTTTTTATTCATATATATGTCATTCTCCTCACGATTTTCAAAATCTCTATAACAAACTAGAAAAATATTGGAAAAGCTCCAAAAAGAGTTTTAATCAAAATGAATATACCAAACTTCATGCTTTGGGTAAACCAAGCGTTTAACAGTAAATTTACTGAAGGATCAGGTGCTTCTCCAGAATACTCTAATATATAAGAAAAATCTTCGGAAGTCAATGCTCTGTTAATGTGTTGAAGATTCGAAAGGATAAAGTATGCTCGCTACCGATCACCTTTACAAATAACATTCACAATATTTGCTTACATGGATCTCCTAGCCAAACTAGTCATCCATCTAAAATCATCATACTCTGCAATCATCACAACATAGATTATACACTGATGTGCAATCATTTGTCTTATAATAACTAATTATTGGTGTTATTTATCTCATAATCTAAATAATTAGAACCTCTCTACTTAAACCAATGTGTATTTCCCCATATAACTTACGGAATAGTCTCGTAGGATCATATCTGAGAATACTAAAAGAGTAGATCACTAGTAATTTTTAGGAAACCAATTACAGTTTTGAAGAAGTATCCATGTTTATACCAAGATGAAATAGCATTCTAAAAGCTTACTGCGAGAAAGAAGTTGTTGGGCAAAACCACGTGTTAAAATGAATTGGCGATCACAGAGCAAGAACTAACTTACGTGCTAGCTTTCCAAGCGTTTCCTTTGGAAAAAATTCTTTCTACCCCATGACTGCTTGAAGGCTAAATTAAATAAGTAGGTGCGAAAATCCTGTAATACATAGATGTTACTGTAATACAAAACTTGCTATGGAAATGCCAAAAAGTAGTGCAGAATATGTCTTCAATTCTTATTTTTGTGTTGCAGATTCCATAAACATCATGTTCGTTTAACTTTAAACTCTACGAACAGATAACTCATGAGAATTTTAAAAAAAAAAAAGGAAAGTATTGCGAGAGGTTAGGTGTTGGGTTCACCGCTCCATAAGAGGAGCCGCCTCGGTCGAGGCATGGTGGAGGCGGTGGCAACAAGCGACGAGTTAGGTTGGGCGAGGCGGTGGGGCGAGTCTTGAGAATAAACCTTGAGCGGCGGCGCCACGAGACCACATGTGGTGGCAACATCGGGATGGCGGCCAGCTGCGTCGTCGATGGCTACTTTGTCGAGAGGCGGAGTGGCGGTCGCCATAGAGATGTGTGAGGAGAGGAGGTGGTCCAACCTTTATTCGCACCATCCGCCACGCCATTCTCGTGCTCTGCCTCTGCCTCGCCCTCGGCAGAGGCCCGATCTTGAGGGCTTGATTAGGCATCGACGGTCGCGCTAGCCACGGCGGCAGAGGGGAAGCGAGTGGCGAGATCCTAGTCGTAGATGGGAAGCGATGTCACTCGCCTTGGGGTCGCCAGCGACGGACGGCGGCTGGGTGACCTTGGGCAGGTTTAGACTCGGATCCTCTGGCTCGATGGAGCTACGCCCCAGAGTGCAGCCCTCCTAAATATCCACATCCGATGCGATCTAACGGCTCCTCCTTTGTCTGGCCTTTCAAGCTCCCTGCCTCTGTCGCCCGCCCGTAAACTCAGCCCAACAACTGAGCAGCGCCTTGTCCGACTCCCAAATCGGGAAATGAGGAACGCCATGTAATCAGTTGATGATTGTGTAGTACTGAAGTGTTGAGTTGTTGCTAGCAATTAGATTCGGCACTTGTCCAAACTTAGTGGCTAAAGAGACAAGTGCTGCCCGACATGGATCTAATAAGTAAGCAAGACTACTCATTTGGATGTTCGACTCCCAATTTCCTTATCAATGTAGTGTAATTGGTAAGAAAAAGTTGAGAAACCACAACTCTCTGAATTTCCTTTTTTCGATGTCCAGCTTCCAATTCCAAATCGATGTGCTAATGTACAGATTCATATTATTGGTGGTTCGTATTGGATTTAGTCCAAACTAAACATCCAAGCATGTAGCGATTTGTTTAACACAAGCATTCAATGCTGAATTGTTCAACCAGTTGTCTTCTCCTTGTGATGCTATGCGGATCTTTTTTCCGTGCTCAAACAAATATTTCGGCTCATGTTTTTTACAGAGATATTTCTGTGAACCAACTCGGCTCATGTTTTTTTACAGAGATTTGTTGAACACACTCATGATGTTGATGCACATGATGTGTGTGCATGTAGTCACCTCTGAGTCTGGATGAGTGAGAACACGATTGCTAGCAACAACTCAACACTTGAGTTCTACGATCATCAATTGATTGCATGGCGCTCTTCATTTCCTGATTTCCTCTCTTGCTTTTGGAAGGGCTAAGGAATTGGGAGTCGGACAAGGAGCTGCTCAGTTATTGGGCCGAGTTTGCGGGCCGACCGACAGAGGCAGGGTGCTTGAAAGGCCAGACAAAGGAGGACCGTTAGATCGCATCGGATGGTGGATATTAAGGAGGGCTGCACTCTGGGGTGTAGCTCTATTGAGCCAGAGGATCCAAGTCCCAAGGTCGCCCTGCCATCGCCCGTCGCTGGTGACTCTAGGGCAAGCGACTTCGCTTCTCCATCTCTAGCCTAAGATCTCGCGTCCTCGTGGCTAGCACGACTATCATGTGCTGGAATCTGAAGCCCCTCAAGCTCAGTCTCGTCGGGGGGCAAGGCAGAGGCGGAGCACGAGAATGGCGTGGCGGATGCTGCGAATAAAGGTTGGGCCGCCTCCTCTCCTCACCCATCTCTGCCTAGCGGCCACCTACGTCGTCCCCCGACAGGCGAGCCCTGCTTGCAAGCAGCCTGCTGCCTCCGATGTTGTCACGCTTGCATGGTTGGTGGCGGCCTCATTGCTCATTGCCTTTTCCCCACACTCGCCTCCGCCGCCATGCCCTCGGCGGCGAAGCCTACTCTCGAGAGCAGTGAAACGACACCTAACCTCCACAATACTTTCCTTTTTTTTCTTTTTAATTTTTCATGAGTTATCTGCTCGTAGAGTTTAAAGTTAAACGAACATGATGTTTCCGCATGAAATCTGCAACACAAAAATCAGAATTGAAGACATAGTTTGCACTACTTTTTTGGCATTTCCGTAGCAAGTTTTGTAGTTCTGATAACATCTATGTATTGCAGGATTTTCACACGGGCCTTGTGAATTTAGCTTTCTGCGCAGGTCATGGGGGAATAAGGAATTTTTCCAGTGGAACGTTTGGAGAACTAACGCGTAAGTTAGTTTTTGTCGTATAGTGACCGTATCAATTCATTTTAACACGTGGTTTGCCCAACAACTTTTTCAGCAAGTAAGCTTTTGGAATACTATTTCATCGTGGCATAAACATGGATACTTCTTCAAAACTGTAGTTGGTTTCCTGAAAGTTACTAGGTGATCAACTCTTTTAGTGTCCTGTGTATGATCCTATATAGATTATTTAAGTAGCTACATGAGAAAATACACATTGCTTTAAGTACAGAGGTTCTAAGCATTTAGATTATGTGATGAATAACACCCATAATTAATTATTGTAAGGCGGGTGGTTGCACATCAGTGTATAATTCATATTGTGATGATTGCTGAGTATGATGATTTTACAAGGAGGACTAGTTTTGCTAGGAGATCCATGCAAGCAGATATTGTGAATGCTCTTCGTAAAGGTGATCGGTAGCGAGCATCCTTTATGCTTTCGAATCTTCAACACATTAACGGAGCATTGATTTTCGAAGATTTTTCTTATATATTGGAGTATTCTGCAGAAGCATTTGATCCTTTGGTAAATCTCTTGCTAAATGATTGTTTTATTCAAAGTATGAAGTTTGGTATAGTCATTTTGATTAGAACTCTTTTTAGAGCTTTTTCAATTTTTTTCTAGTTTGTTATGGAGATTTTGGATATCATGGAGGAGGATGACATATATATGAGTAAAAATATTTACCGATCTGTCACTCGATCGCTCAGCAAGGATGGTATTGAAGGAGGTATGTCATACTTCTAATTTCTCAATCAATTTTTTTGACTTTGTAACTTTAAAAGTTTCGTGGTTTAATTATATATATATATACACACACACTTGTACTGTAGTCTATCTGCTGTTAATAGAGAATATACCGTGGTCTTAGTCTACTTTAAATAGAGGATTAGTATTAGCAACATACACTTGTACCATCCAATACACTATATCACTATATCTTCTGTGTAAAGTTTTCGTTTCTTGGTGATACTTGTTAGATCTAGGAGAGTGGCACAATTGATGCCTTTTATATTAATTATGAGGGGTATATACACACCCATACATGGGCCACATGAGTCAGCCATATCCAATAGACTAGCAACTCTATATTACAAGGATATATACATTAACACCCCATCAAACTCATGGTGGATGGTAAAAATTGAGTTTGAGTGGATGAAGGCGATGATGCTCCTTCAAGTCTACCGAACAACGAAATACGATATTGGTTAGATTTACTAACCTCACCAAGACGGCGACATGCCCCATAAATACCACCAATTAGTGTTGAAAAAATTGCTTACCAAATCTGGGTATCCATGAAATAGACCTGAACCATTCAACTGAGGAAAGTCAAAATAGGAACAACGACATCTTCTGTTCAAGATAATAAAAACAACAGAAAGCATACAAGAATGATAGGAGCCCAAAGCGTAATAATGATAACACCGATGTAGTTTGCTGCGGATAGTAAAACAAAATATAAGAACATGTTCAAAATACAGATTAAAAAAATCACCTTTTCAAGAGAGATACCATGTGGGAAAAACTCATGCCACTGAAATGAAATGTCCGTATTGGCTCTTTCATTATATCCTTTGTTGGTTGCACAAGTGGCTTGATCTGCAGGTCAGGCATAGTACAAGATGAGTAACCAAAATTTGACGTGTTAATAAAGAAAGGAAGTAGTCATGGTAATTTCCTCAGTGATCTTTTGCAGCAAGAGTTTTCCTGTAACTGTAAGTAATGGGGAATGGTATAGTTTTTGTTATTCTTATCCCCTGGACTTTAATGGGACAAAACTTCACCTTGAATTGGCTAGCAGCCAATATAGAATACTTTGATTGGAAATTGTTGGTTGTTGAACTGGACCAACTGGCTGCTTCTTTTGCTGTTTTTTAGAATTACTTTTGTTGTGGGTTTATCCTGCTGAGTTAGCCTGTTTGCTACTCTTTTCTGTTAGTCACAGCAGTTGTGCCTGTCGTTTTATCCCTGCTTTATATTTTGGTTGAACCTTCTGGAGATTGTAATATTTTGGTTTCAATAGTTGAAGCCGGGAGAGTGACCCTTGCTCTTAAAAAGATGCAATGAGAATAGAGTAAACTGCATGTCCTAAAACCCACATTGATCTCCCACGAACTTGAGAACTCGAATTTGGGTTCCTGAACTTGCACAAGTGACTCACTTAGGACTGTTTACACAAGTTTAAGGACATTATGCAACTTTTGAGTTGAATCACTCATGGAAGTTTGGGTATCTAAACGTTGATTCACTTATTTATTGCCCTTCAATATGCATATATCTGACCGAAATACGTGACTTATGGAAGACCTAAACGTAGCTCAGGTTCCGGCCATCACCGAGCAAACATTTGATTGTTCTTGCACATATGATAGCGCCTGCAGGGAGGAGAAAGATAAATAAACAAATCAAGGTGGAAAGACATCTGACTAAATGTTTACCTGCTGTCGCATCCCGTTTGTCGTGAAAATAGGAATGAGTTGTTCTTCAACCTGCAAATGATAATAATCAGAAACATCGACAGTTACAGGTAAGAAAATTCTATTGACCTCTAAAAAATGCGTGTATTTGTCACGTGGGTCGACAAGCATGGCATGAAGGAGCTCTTACCAATGTTGGAAATTTTAAATAAATAAGTATAGCAAATGTCTCCAAGTACTGCTGTAACATCTTGATTTTTCCAAATCCTTTTTCAATGTGTAAAGTAAATCGAAACTACTTTATTTTAATAAGAATTCCAAGTTTGGTTCGGATGGAGAGGTTTGAGTTGTTGATACCTCCCTGTGGTATGCTCAGAAGACCTTCCCTTAGCATATCTTCTTTGGATAAGTAGGTTTAGATCTTCTCGTGGTCTAGACCTCCCGTGTATGCTACGTGAGGTTAGGTCTCCCTTGAGGCTTGGACCTTTCCTCGCTTTGGGCGTATCCTTACGTCCGGGCACATTCTTTGAATTTGGTCACCTGAACCTCTTTGTTGGTTTGAATCTCTTAGGGTTCAGACCTCTTTTCTGTTCAGACTTCTCTTAAGTCTAGACCTCTTGTCACCTGGGCACTTCTCAATGCCCAAACCTCTTTTCATTTGGACCCCTTTGTAGTCCAGTGGACTTAGTATATACTTGACCATACTGTGTTCTTTTGAACCACTTGGCATTTCTTCTTGGCCGAAGGAACCTCTTTAGGGTTCATCATAAGCTGCCAAGGTTTTGATCCCACCTTGAGCGGGTGGAAACCTCTTTTGAGTTGCCTTGACACACGAGCCTCTTTGGACCTTTCCTTTTGTTTTGAATCTAACGGTGTGGACCTCCCCTCACTTTGAATCGAAAGATCCAGACCTTCCCGTGCGTTATACCACTCTGCGGACCTCTCTCGCGTGTTTGATCTGGGCCGTTGGACCTCCCTCTCGGAGATCCAACCGCCCAGACCTCAACTTACTATTTATCTCAGCCACGGGACCTCGTGGTAATTCTTTGGACCTCCTGTCCGTGGCCTTTTAAAGCTGGCTTGGGACCTTCTCGCTAGACCTCTCTTGAATAGATCCTAACCGTCAGGACCTCTTGTTGTTGATCCTGACCGTCAGGATCTCCCCATGCCCAGACCTTCTTTGCATGTCTGGACCTCCTCAACCTTTAGACCTCCTCGAGGACCTCTCCTGTGGGGCAAGACCTCCATTTTGACCCGACTGTTTCTAATTGGCTGACCCCACTTGCTAGCCTTGGTCATTCTCATTTCCTCATACGTAAATATCTTGGGCATTTAATGCATGTCTTGTCACATTAAATGCATGTGTCGTGGTGTTTACTTTAATTTGGTCACTTAGTTGTACTCGACATTTTCTTTGTTCCTTCCCATAGCATCATCGTGTCCTTTCTCGTACCTTTTGCCCAGAGTGGTAGTGACACCTGCCCGGACATTCACCAACTTTTGACCCATTTCTATACTTATCCCTGGCACGTATGTGTCTAGTTTTCTTCACCCCTTTTTGACTATAATTGGTCCAGGGAGCACTACCATATTACCCTCTTCACACTCATCATCCTAGCTTTCATTTCAGTGGCCTTCCAGGAAAGACTTGGCTCTCACGACCTTCCCTTCCATCTATTACTTCTTGTCCCTGGTAAGTCCCTTGATGATTTGCTCCACTCTTGTGTTCACCACTGCACTGAGCTGGTCGTGTCCTTCACAGGACCTCCTTTTGTGGACTTCTTTTGGATTTCTATGGTCCTTGTGTGAGGACCTCCTCTCTGGACCTTGCGCAAGAAACATTGCTCAGGACCTCTCTGCCTACTGCTTAGGTCACACCCTTGGGGTCTTTTGCTAAAGACCATCCTCCTCTGGTAAGCTTAGACCTCCTCCAAAAGAACCTATTCTAATATATAGATCCCTTAGGATTGGTTGAGTTTTGGGACCCCTTTCGGATCCTTTTGGTTTTCTTGTTAATCTCAGTTGGATCTTTATTTGAACCTTCTTTGAATTTGCCCTTTTACGTGTAGATTGTGAAGATTCGAGAGTGCGAGGGTTACGAAGAGGAAGAATCTCGGGATAGTGAGCAAGGCAAGTTACACTTTTGATCATATTGCACCCGATAAATCAAATTATTTATGTTACATTTTTAACTTGTCTTGCATGCCTATTTCTATCAAGTTAGTTCAATACCGGTTTTAAGCGCATAGTTATACCCATGTCCTTTGTATGACCATTGTTGATTTTGGACTAAACCTATTGTCACCATTAGGTCAAACTTGGCTAATCTTGATAGCATGGGTCAAGATCATTTGAAAAACATATGCTTAGTTATGCTTAAACCAAAATTATTGATTTGGGAAATCTTTACCAACATGACCAATTAATGTTTTAAATGTTTTCACCATGACATTGGGTTGTCATGGAGGTATGAAAATGTTCTTTGGGTAAGCAAAGAAAATGAAAATGGGTTTGGGTGGGGCAAAATGGTTTGCTTATGGTGTAATGTTTGTGCACGGACTCTATCTGGTTAAGGTGGAGGTCTAGGGGTTTGTGGAAGTTGCCCTAGTCGGATGAGGACCGGTCTTTGGCGACCAATGCCATGCCTATAATGGGCTATGCCACAATCGTGCAACCACATGTCTCGAGAATGAGGTGTGGGACTGGCTAAGTAATTTGCAAAACTTCACCATATCTTTGCTCCATTGGAGGTGTGGGAGGTCTTGTTTGGCTAATGGTCTTTTATGACCTATTGTTCCCATTTGGTGCAAGAGGGGCTTTCCATGGGATTGCGATCCATAGGAAGGTGAAACCTTAGCAAGGAAAGGCGTGGTGGAGCAATGCATTGTAAAGGCCTTGTCATGAGCTCTAGATCTCTTACCTTTGGTAGTGAGAGATGGCATTGACAGTCTTGGGATAAACTAGAGTACTCATGTCGTGTGGGTAAAGTGCACAACCTCTGCGAGTTAAATCTATTGAATAGCCGTGTCACGGTCATGGACATCTTGGCAAAGGCCACTTGAAGTTAGATATTGGTTTTGGGGTTTTCGAAAGGTTTATCAAATCTGTTTTTGGGTTTGAAATTTGGGAGCCTAGTGCGGGAGGGCATCCTTCACCACTTATTGATGAATGATACATAGCGAAAACTTGCTCGTTAAATGAATTTTATCTATTACAAGTCTGTTTTGGAACATAGTAATGGTATTTGAAGGAAAATTAGCTTTGTGCAAAATAACCATATTATGTCATCATTTGAGTATCCATTTATGCATGTCATCTGCTAACCCACGGGTGTAACTTGCGAAGCACGGTTGTTGTGCTCACTCTTGCTCATTACAATCTTTGCGGAGAAGACATTGGTAGTGATGAAGATCAAAGCAGCTAGGTTGTGCCTTCCATCAGCTGCCTGTGGCGTGTTGATGGACCTTTTGATCTCTTTTTGCTCTTGTGTATTTATGTTGGCCCAAGGCCACCTTGTAAACAACTTTGTAGATGCTTTGCTTAAATAAAGGTGTGTTCTACATATCATCTGCCACACATGAACTTTACGCTTATGTACCTGATAGATATGGAGATACAGAATACCAAAGTTCTCAATACTAATTTAGTAAGAAACCGCAATTCAGATAGAACAAAAGGCTTACGCTGCTATATGTTTTGTAAAGTTCTTTTGAAAGATCCTTGTCGTTCACCTGTCAAAAACAGAGCATATACCAAGTGTCAGAACTCCCATAATAGGTGTTCCAAAAACCGGACCGAACGGTTTTCCCGGATTTCGGCGAAAGCTGCGGTTTCTGGAATCATGATGATTTCAAATGAACTTACCTCTGTGAATTCACGATCTGGACTTTGCGCTAGCATGGAAACTTCGAATCTTGCATCATGGTTTTCCGAGAGTTCAGCTTCGAAATCTTCATCAAATGCACTGTTCAATAAACATGAAGTACCAGTTGGAGAGAAGTTTAGAATACACGACAGGCATATTACCCAGCTTTATTAGAAAGCCACCAGCGAAAGGAAAGAAGATAGTAAACATATATAAATTAGTAGAAAAGAGATTGAATAACATACCAGATCCATATAATGATAATAGCTTCAGTTCCTCCATGTAAAATCTAAAGAGTTTTTGGGTACAACAACCATAGACCACTCAAGTGCAAAGCTGCTAGGCGAATAGTTGAGGACTCTTTGAGCCTTCATTAAGAAGATTATCGATAAACTGAAAACAAACAAATGAGTAGCAGTGTTACATCATGTCTTATCACATGCAAACAGCAGTGCTAAAAAAGAACAACTTTGTAATCCGTTGATGAATTACATTAAGATGCCATGTAGATGTAATCTATGTACAGAACACAGTGGGTCAATAAATGAATATCAAGAAGCGAAACAAGTTAAAAAGGAAAGGTTTGCCTTATTAAGCTAGTTGATATTTTTCACATTAGCTATCCTATGATCCGGGATGTGAAATTGAAGTGACAAAATATTGTTGACCATATTTTTCGGAACTTATTTCAGATGAATGACCTCTGTTCCCCCAGGCATCACCAGACCCTAAACCCTTACAATCTCTCCCACCCTAAACCCAAACCCTAAACCCTGCACAATTCTGCCATGCCCCAGGCAGACAGCCCAAAAAAACAGGACCTGATTGTGCCCTCAAAGAGCATTTTAGCACAGAATACATATGAAATATACTACACTGTAGACAGCACATAAATATGTATGCGCGTTTCATTGGTCGATGCAAATCTGTGACAGATGAAGCAACAGGAATTAGGTGCAGTCACCATATTGTGCAAATACACAATGGGATGCACTTTCCAGCCATCGTAGGCCCTCACTATCCAAATCGCCATGGGCGCCCGCTGGCCGCGGCGTGGTATGTAGCCCACGGCGTCGCCAGTCCTGCGGGGCACCTAGATCGCCGCTAGACACCTGGATGCCGGGGACGCTGCTGCTGTGAGGAGGAGGGCGACCGGCGATCGCACGGGGCGAGAGCTAGAGAGGAGAGGGAGGGGAACGAGGCATTCGAGGGCCAATCTGTTGTGGATGCGTTTGTTGGACAAACATATCAACGACGACGTCGAGCAGCCGTCTCTAATCTAGCGTCATCAGCGGCAGGATTGTCCAGTTCTAGTTCAAAAACTCCAGCAGCCAGTTCAGTTCTACCGAGAACACCGTGACAGCTACAGCCGACATTGTCCGGTTCGGTGAAGACTTAGTTGTGGCGTTTGGTTCGGAAGAAGATACGTCTACGAGTATGTTTCGGTTAATAGTATAGATACTATAGATAACCAGGATTGCTGAGGAAGTTGTAATAGATACAGATAGCTATATTTAGTAGTTTTTGTTGGCTGAGCTTCTCGGCTATAAAGAAGGCAGGTTCTGTTTATGAGAATTAATAAATAAATTACTTGAGTCAAGTTTCTATGATTCAGAGCTTTGCGCTTTGCGTCGGTTTGGACAAGCCATACTGACGGAAGGGTGAATTGTATTACCTCGTGCTACCACCAGAGATTAGCCGTATCATTCTTGGTTGATTGTGATGCATCCGGTACCAGCTTTGGGGCATGTAACATCCTGACTATGCGGAAGCTAAAATGTAACTTAGACTAACAAGCCAAACCCGAAACTATAAGTTATTTAATCAAATTAACAACGAATAACAGCTAGACAACGATTAAACATTTTCTAGAACAATGCTAACATAAAGATTTCAGTAGGTAAATAGTATCAAAACCACAGTTATTCCATCTCAAACAAGATCAAAAGCATCATGGATAACGATCAACTAGATAAGATAACATCTAATAATTGAAGCTCTGAACGTAATCAGCTAAAGTACCCAAAAAAAACTAAATATAACATTAATTATTTCTAAATCCAAAGAAAGTAAAGGAACTATTATTTTGGTAGTGGAGTGAGGAACAACGTGTTATGCATCCGTGAGCTACTTTCCCCATGAATGTTATCCTCGACAGTCACCTAAACAACAAAAACTAGAGTGAGTCCAAGACTCAGCAAATACAATTGAATATCATAGGAAATAGCGAATCAAGACAGTTCATTCTCAATATATCGAATACACATGAAAATGCGATGCACTTGATGCAACTTACATACTGAATTCCACTTCTCTTACGCATATACCGGTATAGCGGTGAACACCGGTCGGTGTTCACTCGAACCCGCATTATCCAAAATACGGGATCCAAGGCCCGTATGAAGAATCTTTCAAGCGGGGATCCGGTTTGCCCATATTGTAATGATGGGTCTTATTTGCCCATATTGGAATGATGGGACTTCATTACCACTCCGTAGGCGAATCATGAATGAATGAATGAAAACATTGTAATGAAAAGCATACTCTCAAAGAAGCATGGGATAACAACCATAAAAGGAAACAAGTAAAACTGGAATTACTCATAATTCGTAGAATTTAGCCATTGCATAAGCATCAATCACTTTGAAGAAATAAACAATCAAGACAATTCAAAATATACTTGCCTTTCGCGCTGCGACGCGTTAGGAGGCAAGGAAGGTGCCACTAACCCCGAAGCCACTCCTCCTACAACAATTAAGTTACTCAAAATAAGATCGACATGGTAACATGACTATTCGCAACGCTCTCAAACGCCTTCCCAAAACCCAATGTTTAATTATTTGATCTGCTCAAATCAGACGACAAACTAGCAGGAAACTACAACTGGACAGTGGTCTTATAAAATACATAACTTTCGCTCTGTAAATCATAAAAATGCGTTCTCAGATTCTCTGAAAATATAACAAAATTATCTACAATAACCTAGCTGGCAAGATCCTCTAATTCTGCCATTATCTAAGTCTAATATACAGTTGAAAACCTTACATCGAAACCGGCAGACAAAGTGAACAAGCAGCAAAAGAAAATCGATATCTTTCAATTGGCTGAACCAAAATTCATGATCTTTAACAATCTGGAAAGCTAAGAGAATTTTATACCAAAGTCGTGTTGGGAGACCTCCTGAATCGGCCATTAACAAAACCTTATTCATTAAATAAAATGACTGCTGTAATTAAATCGGGACTTACGGACAGAAGTAAATAAAATAATGTATCTCTCAAACCACAACTCCGAATTAAGTGATCTCAGAACCTATAGAAACCTGAAGATAAACCCCACAATTCTCTAGGAGGCTCTAACCTCCAATTCTGCTTTGAACTAGACGAAAACTGACGAACAAACAGGGTACAGATCTGATTCCAATCACAGCGGCGTGACGATTAAGCTAAACGACAACTACCATAGATCTAATTGAACTTAAACAATGAGGAGGTGAATTATTACCCTAGAAGCGCATGTGAGTTCGCTGAGATCCCAGCGAGGTGCTCCTCCCTCTTCCTTCTCCTCTCTTCCTTCCTCCTTCTTCAATGACCGCCACCAAAGCAGGAAGTGGCGGCTCTAAGAGAAGGCGTGGGGCGGTGAAGCAGGAAACCTTGGATGGGAAGGAGGTGGAGGCACCAGAACCGAGGGAGGAGGCGGCGGCAGCGGAGAAGGAGGAAGAGGGTGGTGGCCAAGGAAGGGAAAGAGGGGAAAAGAAGGAGGTAGCTGGGGTTTAGGGGTAAAGGGTCGCCCCCCTTTTGGTCCACTAGGTGGCTGGCTCCACTTGGGCCTCCTGGGCCAAGGCCCGAGGCCCAGGTTCCTGAATATATGGCGGAAACCCCATTTTCTTATTTTTTTATTCTCTCTTTTGCACCACCTTTGCTAGAATAAATTGGAGTATTACATTCTACCCACCTTAACAGGATTCAACTCCGAATCCTCACATCGATCTACGCAAAAGATCAGTAGCAACTAAAAATTAATAACGGTAACACGTACCCGCTGTGAAAAGATCTGGATACTACTCGTGCATGCGAGACTCCAGCTCCCAAGTCGTTTCTCGCTCACACAGATGTGACCGTGGCACCTCAACTGATACCAACGTCTTATGTCTCAACGCTCGTTTCCACCTCTCCAGTATATGTACCAGACGAGACTCGGACGTGAGATCTTACTCACTGGTCAACGGCTCTAACGAAACCTCAAACTCCGAATCTCCCAGGTATTCACTCAGCACCAGAACATACCAAATGTGCGTACACTGCGTATGGACCCGAGATGGTCCTAGCGATATGCTAACTTTCGAATCCCTACAACTAGCGAAAACAACCCAATGTACCTTGGGCTAACCTCACCTTTTAGTACCAAACCACCCAACATGCGCATAGCACACGGAACTCTAGTTCCACCTCTCAATCGAACTCTTCACCGTAACAAGGATCACCTCGTTTAACGAATGACACACACCAGATCTCGCTTTGAACAAACTCTGTTATAAACAGTGTCAACTGAAAGTAAAGGATTCTCATCGCAACCATGCGATGCCAACTCCCTACCAAAAGGGTCAAATCAAAAATCGAAGATTCATCACGAAAACCATTCCACTTTCTAATTAGGCAGTTTGCAAATGAACACCATGAAAGCCAAAGGAGAAATCACTCGAATGCCCAAATCAATTTTTTTTATTCTTTCTGAACTGGAAAGGACTACCCATGCCAACATAGCGCCAACTCAATTTGCGGAAAACATCCGTCATAAACACATAGCTCAAACAAGAATCAAGGGAGCGTTTCATTACCCGAGGCAACATTTTTTTCTCAATCTTATCTTTTAGGAATAAAACTTCTCTCAAATTATGGAATTCCAATTCATAGCATGACACACTAACTCATTTATCTTAAATTGGCAACCTCGACGTCATGTTCAAACCGAATACATCAACCACACCTTGTAGAGAGGCTCTATTGACTCCACAAAAATATACTCTAGCCAACTCCTCTACCGCGGAATTAATATGACAGAAGACTCCCAATGCATCTTGAAACAAATCTCATATGCAATCACATCACTTCAATCTTTTAAGGATAAACAACTCGAATTCATATCACACACTCTCATGTACTACATCAAAAGGGTTCTATCAATGTTCATCCCATTATTAGGAATCTACTTTTGTTCTTCTTCTATACATAATCAAGGAGCGACCAATGTTCTAGCATAAGCCACAAGCCCCATTTCAACCTTTAAGACTCCTACAATGAACTTACGGTGTAAAAGATAGGAAATCCTCGGATTTGATGACTAAAATTTTCACAATTTAAATATACTCAATCATTAACATCAGCATGTAAACATATTCCCAACCAAATTACCTTTAGAAAGATTCTAACTCCCAGAGGGTTATTCACTGAAGCTAAGTCATACCTGACAAAAACTCAACAATCCCTACTATTCCAATAACTATCATCTCGATTAGATTTATTCGAAATTCTACTCTCATTAACTACACTATCATAATTCTCCTACACAACCTTGTAAAGTATCCAAATCACGACAATCTAATAAATTGATCAAGATTCTCATACCTTCGATAATCACTATAGGCTCTACTAGTTGCAACAATGTAATTAGTTAGCTCCAAGACAAACATTCAATTTAAATCAAATCCTCTCCAAGGATTACTCCAAAATATCAACTTATCACTTAATGCATCTCAACAAATTGACACCCGAGTCTCACAAAATCATTCACTTGACTACTACCGATCGGTTGCCACAATACCCTCTAAGAGGTTTTGTAAAACAAATCCATTACTCTTTTCTCAAAAGAAGAGGCAAATAACATTAATGATTTACGCACTTAGAAAAACATTTACCATTCACGATAAACACAAGACCAAGAGAAATAGTCATTTAGCAATGAACTCGGAAAACAAAAGATGAGACCATATATAAGGGCACGAGTCCCACAAGAAGAGAATATCAAACTTGGTAGATATAAATAAAGCATTGCTTTTGAAACTTGAAAAACTCATATCGGCCAACCAACAAGGTTAAGCACGCTTTAATAAGTCGCAAGCTACAAAACTTGAATCAACCGTGAATACCTCTACTACATCCTTCCATTTATCGAAGGAAATAATTTTCTTTGTTTGAAACATCACTTGGCCAACTCAAGCAAACGATCCTTTAAGCTCAAATCACATGAATCACTTAAGAACCGATAGAACCTTCCAATACATCACTTTGTGCAAACTAATTTCAGATACCACATAAATCATGAACTCCCAAAGGATCACGAATGTAAAACTCTAAACATTTCATTTAATCGATATTACAAAAAGGCGATCAATTTACCTTCTCTCGTGAAGAATCATCACCACTCTCACAAGTTACAATCTATTGCATACAATCTTACTAACATCAAAAATAATACATTCTTAACAAGAATCGTTATCATCCACCCTTCCATTATAAAGCCCTCCAAAATCTCGTCAAATAGTTCCATACCACTTTATCATCCCATCCTCGAATTGAGAGTATCTCAAAATCTTACAACCTCACTACAACAACCGCTTTATTTTTTAGGAGATCCACTACTCAATTTAAAAGGCACAAGCCACCTATTAAATCACATTTGTTCAACTCTTAGTGATGCTCAACACCAAAACGTAACACACAACAATTGCTCTCCAACCATCGTTGTTATCAACTAGCTTTATTATGAAGTCTAGTTGTTACCTACCTTTCTTTGCGAATCACATAGATATTTATAAACACTTATTCAACCGTCCCTCCTTATATTTATATTTCGGCAAAATCACACTAAAACTTCAAGAATCGAAATCTTCCATCGATCAAAAGTATCAACAACACTACAACTAAATTCATCGCGTCAGTCTATAAAGAAGAACTATCCAAAACTCCTCCCATAAGTTCTAGATCCACCGGTATTCAATCCCTTCAACCTTTTGTACACAATTCCAACAATTAATCATACTAAGGTATATGTAAAGCTAGCAACCATACATGATCATCAAGTATCTACAGAAAAGATAACCCCACGAATAATATCTATTAAGGCAATAATCCTAGCATCTCCTCAAGTTTCCCTTTCTACACAATTAGATTAATCCATTGGGACCAAATAATCCAACAAATTCAGCAAACTAAACAATTTTAATGACCAAACCAATTCATCAACGTTCCATAGTTTTTAATAACTCTTCTGGCTCCATTTAGGTATGGGCATTCTCTTAGTCACTACTCATCAGGTAATTACTCTATGAGTGTTCAAGTGCCACAAAGCTCAAACAATAAATGCAAACACTTAAAGTCTCTCAACTACCTCAGGATGATGAACTAAATGCAAAGAGGTGAAGGAGAATAGGCAAGGGCCGCAAGAGAGGGGGGGTTTATAGCCCCAACCACCAAAGTAGGACGAAATCCCTAATTTTTAGCCTAGAGCGGTACTATCGCCATTGTATGGTCGGTAGAACCGTGCCTTGGTTCAACGGCTACTTATTATGCACTAAATGCACATACACTAGCCGTTAACCCCAAGTTCGGTTATACTACTCTCACAAAGTGTGGTCATACCGCTTAGATGAAAAATAGGGGAGCCAAAAAAACACCCTCACGGGAAAAAAAGCTATATGACATTTCAAGATGCTAGCATGTGACAAAGTCTGAGCAATATGATAATATTAAGCTATCAAGCTACTAGCCAAGGACCCCTATTAATAGTACGACATCTAATCTAGCAACCCGGTCTCAACCACCAAACACCAAGAGTGGCAAAACTAGAAAATGATCCTTAGCCTTCTATTTACCTTTGCCTTGAGCTAATGCCTTTTGTTTCCATTTTCCAATCCAAGACTAAACATTTCTCATTAACTCAACAAACATGTTAGTCTCTTAAGCATGGCCGTCATTAATTACCAAAACATTAAAGTAGGATCCTAGATGGTTCAATAGGCGGAGGACGATCGTGACATTTCTTTATTGCGGTGGCCTTCTTTGTTGGCGCCGATCTCGAGAGGTGTTGGCTGCGTGGTCGGCAATCTTGCGGATTAGGCAAAACGCAAAGAACAACGAGTCAATGGTGCACGATCAAATTTGCCTTGGACTTAACACGCACAGAGGATGGGCCGCTAAATCCGGTCTGGCGACCAGAATATACCCGACTTACATGACATTGATGCGCTGGAGATCATTGATCGTGCGACCAACATGTAAAACTTAACCCATCACCGTTGCTTTTAAATCTGAGGCGGCCTCTTATAGAGGGAGTCAGCCTTTATTTAAATTTGAATTAGGCTGGCTTTGTAGGGATGGGTTTAGGGAGTTGGTGGCTGATGCTTGGAAAAAGAAAATTAGAGGTCAGTTTGCCTTGCACATTTGGCAATGTAAGATTAGATCGCTTAGACAATATCTTCATGGTTGGGCTAAAAATGTTAGCGGGACTAATAAAAAGGAAAAGTTAGAGCTCAACTTGCTAATTGATAAGCTAGATAAAAAAGTTGAGCTTTTGAGATTGTCTGATGAAGACCTATCTCTTAAAAAATTTGCTAATGAAAGATTGGCAAACTTGTTAAGAGAAGAAGAAATTAAATGGTATCAAAGGTCCAAAGCGAAATTTCTTTTGGAGGGAGATAGAAATACACGTTATTATCATTTGACTACGAATGGTAAGCATAGGCGTCAAAGAATTTTTCACTTGAACAAGGCGAGGGATAATCTGAGGGATGTACAATTAAAAGAGTATATCACCAATTATTATAAAAGGTCTGTTTGGACCTTCTAAAGTTAACCATTTATCCATGATTGATACTTTTACGGCTGACATTCCTCAAGTTTCCGATATTGAAAACAAATTACTTACAGAACCTTTCACGGAGAAGGAAGTGAAAGAAGCTATTTTTCAAATGGAACACAACAAAGCACTTGGACCAGATGGTTTCCCCGTTGAGTTCTATCAGGTATTTTGGGAAGTCATTAAAACTGACATGATGGCCATGTTTAATGAGTTTCATACTTGCTCAATGTCTCTGTTTTCGCTTGAATTTTGGGATCATTACGCTTCCTAAAAAATGATGCTAAGCAAATTTAGCAATATAGACCTATTTGTCTTCTAAATGTTAGTTTTAAAGTTTTTACTAAAGTTGCTACTAATAGAATTATTGGTGTAGCTCAAAAGGTTGTCGAGATCATCCCGATCTGTGTTCATGCAGGGAGATTTATTCTTGATGGAGTGGTAATCCTTCATGAAACAATCCACAATTACATAAACAAAATTTGGATGGAATAGTTTTCAAGATCGACTTTGAGAAAGCTTATGATAAAGTAAAATGGCCATTTTACTTGAAACTTTGAGAATGAAAGGTTTTTCAACTAAGTGGTGTACTTGGGTGGAAAGTTTTGTTAAGGGAGGAGTGTAGGAATAAAAGTCAATGATGACCTTGGTTCCTTTTTCAAACTCAAAAGGGTCTTAGGTAAGGTGATCCTATGTCCCCAATTCTTTTTAATCTTGTGGCGGACATGCTTGCCATCTTTATCGCTAGAGCTAAAGGCGAAGGTCTATTATCGGGAGCGATTCCCTTGATTGATGATGGGTTGTCTATATTACAAGATATCTTGATGACACTATCCTCTTCTGAATAATGATCTAGAAGAAGCAAAAAATCTCAAGCTTATTGTTTGTGTCATTGAACAATTATCAGGTTTAAAGATTACTTTCCATAAGAGCGAGATTTTTTGTTTTGGCAAAGCGAAAGAGGAGGAAGCGTAGTATACTCAGTTATTTGGTTGTGAAGTAGGTGTCTTTCCTTTCAGGTATTTAGGTATTCCAATTCACTTTAGAAAACTAAGGAATTGTGATTGGAAAGGGTTGAGGATAGAGTTGAAAAGAAGTCGAAAGCGAGTTGGAAAGGAAAAAATATATACATTGGTGGACGATTAGTACTTATTAACTCAGTACTTAGTAGTCTATCAATGTTTATGTTATCTTTTTTTGAGATACCTAGGGAGGTTCTCAAAAGATTAGATTTTTATCACTCTCGATTTTCTTGGCGAGTGACAATCATAAGCGAAATATAGGCTTGCTAAATGGAGTTTAGTGTATTAGCCCAAAGATCGAGCGATCTAGGCATTCAGAGCTTAGAAATAAAAAACAAAAGTTTACTAGGAAAATGGTTATTTAAGTTGCTGGATGAAGAAGGAGTTTGGCCGAAGCGAAAGGCTGGAGGTAGTGGTGAAGCAAATTTTAAGCATTCATAGGTGGCGGTGTAGTCACAGGATTTGTAATGATTGAGTTTAAGTTTCAATCGTCGTTTGCTTGTAAGGCTTTAAGCCGCTTTCCCTAGCTTTGGTTACTTTTGTGGATTAAACTTTTTAATAAAATGGGTTGTGTGCATCCTTGATGCAGAGGCCGGGAGAGTTTTTCTCTTTCATTATCTAAAAAAACTAGATTGATTCATGCTACTAGAAGAAGGGGATGTCGATTGAATCTAACGACATACCGTAGCCTATAGAGCAGTCGTGTTGATGACGTGTTGACAAACCGGCGCCATCTAGGATCCATACAACCAATCGACAATTAGAAGAAATATCAATTAGACAATGCAAAGTAGAAGAACAAAGCGATGCAGAGAGAGAGAGAGAGAGAGAGAGAGAGAGAGAGAGAGATCTAGCGATCTTCTTTATTTTAATGATTTTCTGTAAATAATACATGAGACTCTCCTATAATTTGGTAGGGAAATTGGCTCTGGGCCTTTGCACATTCGCCTCCTTTGCTATTGGACATTCAAAAATCGTGTCTTCGCTAAAAGACCTTTGAACATTTGTGGTTTTTGCCAAAAGACATTGAACCCAATATAATAATATATCTCGAGCTAAAGAGGAGAGAAAGCCGAGAAAATACCTTTTGCCCTTTCGGTCACCTTCCTCGCTTCCTTCTTCCCTTCGACAGTCGCCTCCTTCTCCGGTCAGCCGATTTTGCAATCGCTCCCTCCCCCTGTCCTTGCCGCCTCCATCGCTTTGTGCCCATGGCGGCCGACACCACTTTGTCATGGCCTCCATCGCCTGCGCCCACTCACTGCAGCCGCACGTCGCCGCGCCACGCCGTCCTCGCACCAACTACTATCGCTCGGAGCTCCTGTGCCCACGGCGAGCCGACACCGCCTGTCCCGCCGCCGACCCCCTCCTCGCCTCCCCAGGCCTATGAAAGGCAGCCCCGAACGCCCCACTGCCTCTCCCCGCCACTCTTTTCCTCCCCTCTCCATCTCACCGTGAGAAACCGCAAGCAAGCTCAAGCTTAGCTCTCGGCCGCCAGACGCACCGACGCCGCCCTCGCCGCGCTGCTGTCTTGGGGAGCTCCTCCCGTCTCCGTGTGCATCATATCGTGTTCCGGGACACGAGGTTCCAATCCCCTCAATCAATTTCTCCATTCATTCGCAGGTGCTCACTAGCGACATCGTCTCCCCATCCCAGCCAAAACCGCTCACCACACCGTCGCACCCCACTCAGTGAGTCTCTCCACGATTCCCTGCGCTTGGAGCACCTCCTTGCCCTCCCTGATCTTCCCCCACCACCCTCTCCGGCTCCTCCTCTCCCAGATGCTGCTGCCACGACACCCCGTCGCAGCCTCACCATGGCCTTGACCCGCCTCGGCTACCCTCCCCTGCCGGCGATTGCTCCGGTGAGCTCCCACCATTTCCCTGTCACTAATGCTCGCCCCCATTCATCTCCTCTCCTCCTAAACCGCCTCCTTTCACTTTCTCTGATGGCCCGCGCATGTTGGCTCTCGGCCACCGACCGCCTCAAGTCACGCCACCACCACCCTTGGACCACCTCCCTTCGATTCGTTTTAGCCATCCATGCCCTGCTAATCCTCTCTGCCTGCTGGCCGTCCGGCCATGCCTCGAGCGCCTCCAAGCCCTCATTCTCTGCTCCCTCTTCTGTGCTTCTCTGTGTGGGTGTGGTAACTCTATGATGAGAGGGCCCCACCAAATGGATTGGTTATGTTCTCCTGTCTTCTTTCATCGATCATGGCCCCTTGATCATAGAGGAAGGGTATAAAGGTCATTTGGTAGTGTTTCTCTCCAAAACACGAATAATAATATAATAATCAGCTCAATGTCATACAAACAAAATTACGTTTTTTGGTGTCTTTTAGCGAAGACACGATTTTGAATGTCCAATAGCAAAGGAGGTGAATGTGCGATTGCCCTATAGCCAATTTCCCCAATTTGGTATGTGCCCTATGTCCTTGGAGGACAAGAAATCCGTGGGGCCTAGGGTTCCCACGCCCTTCAAAGAGTCGGTTTCTAATAGTAAGATTCATAATGTATCTGAGCTCGTCCCAAAAAAAACACACATAAGCATTCCTCCTCATAATAGCGAGGCAGATTCACCTAGGTTCATGGGTGTTAAGTTCTTGAACACCAATTTTTTGGAAAAATCCGATTATATAATGCATTATATTACACATATACTTTTAGTTGGACCAAATCTTCATGTTTGTACATCAATAGCGTTCAATGACCCAATCCCACCCACCCACACGTCCAAGACCTAACTCCTCGGCTTAGGCGTCATGCGAGCCCATACCACGCGGTCAGGCTAGCCCGTCCAGCGTCTGAAGGCCTCAATGCCCTAACCCAGTGATCCTAACACCTCTCTATCTTGCTCTCTCTCGACTCTAGCTCGACATGGGCGGCAGCTGTCGGAGGCCGAGGCTCGGAGGCAAGAGGCCGGAGCAGCGCTGGCGCTGAGTGGGGCGGGGTGACTTGCCGACGTGGCGAGGGGAGGCGGCGCTGCAAATCCGCAAGCGCAAGGGCCGCGCGCGACGATAGCTTGGGAAAAAGAGAGGAGCGCACGTAGCGGCACAGGGTGCCACCAAGCACGGCGACAGTGAGCCGGCGTAACTGAGAAGAAGGCGTGGCGGCGCACACATCTATAGCAATTCCCAAATCCCCACTCGGCCATATGTACCTAATTCCCAAATCCTTCCAAAACCAGTTTGAAAAAATAATTGTTGTTGGTAAATCTTGTATTTTTGTGAACCGTAGATCTTAGAGCTTTGAAAAATAAAGAAGTGTCTAGATTTGAAAATAAAGAAGCCTAGAGGCAACTGCAAGAAGTGTCTAGATTTGAAAATTAAGAAGCCTAGAGGCAACTGCAAGCAGGCAGGCACCGAAAGCAAAGTGACGGCGTGAGGCGACGCGTCAAGTTGGGCGGAGGCGCGACAAGCAAGGAGGTAGGGAGTGGCTGGCGTTGCGGCGAGGTCTTATCCCTAGGTGAGTTGCGTTCGGTCTCCCACTCCTTCCCAATTACGAAATCAGCAAATCCCAGATAGTTAATTGAATAATTGTGTATGTGAAATGTAGATAGTATAATCTTGAAAAATGTAGAAGTTTGTAACTTTGAAATCTTTGTGGAATAGTGATGGTTAGACTCACATAATAAAGAAAATTTTCTTGAACTTTTAAATTGGCCCGTATAAAATTTTAAAGAAGTTAGCAAAGTGGTTCTAAGGAACAATGAAATGAAATAAAATGACAGCCCCTAAAATTGCATGAAGAGTTGCAGAGTTAAAATTGTATTTTTTTTTCTTAATTATTTTATAGTTTTTCTACATTATTTTGATATGTTTTTTGTAGGGATAATTTGCACTTTGGTTTTTGCCACTAATGACCTTTCCTTTTTCGAGCAATATTTTCTTAACTCCAATTAGTCATCCCGGAAACATACAGGAAATGCTAGAACCACTACTAGTACTAATCATCTTTGGGTTGTCTTTCCTTTCCCGTCTCCTGCGCTGCGAGTGTCTGTTACTAATCTCTGTCCTAAATATCCGAGTCAACTCAAGTAACAATACCGTATCACGGTCCAGCTACAATAGCAGGCAGCAGCGAAGAGCGTCTATGCCAATCACTCGTCTTTTTTGGTTTGCTTGGCATCTGCGTCATCTCCTGCTGCTGCTGGCGCATCTGCTTCCTCCACTTCAGCTTTCGACTCTGTGAACTCCAGCAGCTGCGGTGTCAAACATAACTAGTACTGTTAGTACAAGCAGGAAAGGTGCATCCGACAAAACAGATGTGACGAGTCTTGAAAGCAACAAATAGAACACTACCTACAAATTTATAACAAAGGGAACATATCTAGTGCTAATGGCACTAATGGAGGGCGTGTACAATAGTACAGACAGCTGCTGTCTATAGCAACTGTCCATGTCACCTGTAGACAGCACTAAAGACAGCTCATACAATGGGTTGTGGTGATCTGATCACTCTGGATTGTAAACAACACATAATCTTTTAATGCTTTCCTTGGTTATGGTGATCTGATCGACTCTGAGGATCGTAGACAGCACATTTCTCTCTCTTCGTTCTCTTTCATCCACGTCAGCTTAAATCATACGTGGTAGAGGCTATAGACAGCTGATGTAAGCCCATTGTACATGACCTAATTAAGTGCTAAGGTTCTAATGTCAATCTTGACTGTTGGATCATACAAGGTGTTTAATGCAGGACATTGGAGGTGGGAGCATACTGAGGTGTTTAATGCAGGGCATTGGAGGTGGAAACATGCAGGGTGATTGAATGGTTTAGAGATGGAAGTCCGTATTAATCTTAGCTGTTCAATCAAGATCCAACGGTGAAGATTGATATTAGCACATTAGCACTCAATTACCCATTGATATAACCTTGGAATAAGCAAACATGACAGTGCACAGGGGGAGCTGAGAGACAACATGGCAAAGATTTCAAAGGAAAACACTAACCGGCTTTACTTCTCCGTTCCACAAACAGTTAAATGCTACGAAGCCAAGGACACCAGGAACGATGTAAAGAAGAGCAGGCTGCAGAGCAATGAGCACAAGAAACATGAGGATTCACTTCACGTGCAACAGATGAACAGATATTATGATAACAAAAGCAATATCAATATCTCTTTTTTCAGCAAGTCTAACCTATTTCCATTAACAGGAAACAAATAATGCAAACGTTTTAAACATCCTACTAGAGAAGCAGCATCTCCACTCAGCAGACACAACACACAGGGCGAAAACGTAATAGCAATAGATGCCAACAAAAAAAAACAGTAGCCAACTAACCTGTGCAGCCTGAAACCAGTTCATCACAATTATTGTCACAATCAAACCCAGAGTGTATCCCAAAATTGCGCTGTTAAAGTAACGGTTCTTCATCCCTCTAGAGACATCAAAACGTAGGGCTAATGCAACAAATATACCTGAAACCGAATGAACAAAAACATATCAACTGTTTGCACGAAGACAGTATGCTTGCAGTTCTACAAATTAAAAGTACTTTCCAAAGTGGTATGTGGCCCTATTGTATTGTGCAATAACAGCACAATCAAAAGATTGCCAGAAAACATCATGTTTCTCATATAACCCCAGATCTTGTTCGATAAATGCAGACAGCAGGGACATAATATTCGTTGCACACAAATTAAATATATTTTTTACTATTTCTTTCTTTCTCTCCTACTAACCAAACTTATATGCAGATTTACAAAAAAAAACCCTACAATGACGTAGTTTAGCACTAAACACACAAAGGAATATCCACAGAAGCACCTATACACACTCAAGAAAAAATAGATTAAGAAAAGACCTACCGGGTATGACAATGTCCCCAAGGCCAAGCATAGAGAAGGGGCGTGCAGCATCTGATGTTGGAAATAGAAGCTATGCGATATAATACAGAACATGATATATTAAATGACTACAAAAATTATGAAGACAATATAGGGATGTGATAAAGGTATCAAGAAAAAAAAATCACTTAAAAGAGAACCAACCTTTATGGGAGCGTCAAAAGATTTGGCAACACTGACCATCACTGGAGTGAAGAACACCCAGAAAATGTCATACACAGAGTCCAGACTGATATTGGCAGAAAAATAGAACAAAACAAAACATGTAATTAATTGTTGACAAGTCAACGGAGATAAATTTTAGAGCCAAGAACCAACAAGGATCCCCGGTTCCTTTTTTATTACAAAAGAAACTGAATCGATGAGGACAAATAATAGTGTAAATATTCGGTTATAAATGATTATTTGCAAAACTAAAGATACAAATGATACTACAATGAAAGAAGCAGTACCTGATTCCAAACAATAAACTTCTAGATAATATAACAACAAATGAGGCCCAAAGTATGTAACAAATTATATATATTATAAGCAGGTATTAAAAAAATGCTAAAGAATATGTCGACCATCTGAACAACGACAGGAAGTACCCTCTAATGGGAAGCCCATCTAAATATATGTCATGCTCAACCATGCAAGAAGTTGCAACAATAGAGAAGGGGAAAGGAATGACAACTGTGAAGAATGATTGCATTATCAAGCCTACAATAGGAAATTTTAGAAGGTTCAGGAAAGTTTCATTTCAGTAGATGTTGAGCATGTATGTACCAAGAGAATAGCACCGGTTTTGAATGATCCCAAAGATAGCATTTCAATGCCCTGCAATACAAAAGCATGGAAACCTGTCAAAAGAAGCGAATTATGGTCATGGTGCTTCTTCTCCATTTTACATGAACATGCTATTTTTAGAGGGTTTTAGGAGGAGTTTAAAGAAGAGCCAGGTCATAAATATTTCAGGATGAAACATACCTGAATGCAGAATGCTACTCCCAGAACATTGTTTGCTAGCCAATGCTTCTTTGAAGCATACCATATACAAAAGAAAGTTCCAGGTATTGAAGCAACAATCTGAGATTTGGTAAACTCCACCGACAATGCTGCAATGAAAAACTCATGAAACTAAAGATCAATCAAACTCAAGATTACAAAGAAGGGGACTGACATGCTCAACTCAATCTTATGAAGAGAAACTCTATTGTGCCTTTACGGACAGTCTTGACAATGAGCATGTACAGAAACGAAATAGTGTTTAAATGTTCATAAATCCCAAAGCTTCCTTGAATGATTTGAATATACAACAATACACCTGACTTTACCATGTTATCAGGTTTATGCAGTAAATATCCTTGTTCCCAGCCATAATCAATCATCTATCCCTTCTGTACTGAGCGATTCTTTTAAGAAAGTATTTTAAATAAGACAAGCTACATGCCACAGCACAAACATACAGGAGTTGTATCAGGCACCCTCCACGTCCAATACAAACATAACTACTGACATGAAATATCAAGGCTTAGCACCGAGGGACTTCCAAGTTGAGGTGTTATGTCAAAGTAATTGATACTATTTTAAATAACTTATGGAACTCCTTTGGTAAAGTCATTCATAAGCTCAGGGAGTTATATTAACCACATTTTCAATATTCCATGATGAAGTGTAAGCTTAAGTTGTACTTTACAACATCATCAACTTTAATTTAAAACGTTCTACTTCTCTACTTCAATCATAGGGAAATGGAAAATGCCCACTATTCCACTATCACTCTATGAAAATTGGAAAATGAATTTAATCCACAAGCATACGAAGAAAAACAGAAACTCTGATCCCATTATAGTTAGCTTAGGAATACGACATTCAACGAACCCTTGTTTAGACCCATATTAGTAAGTTCTGATGTGAACTATCAAATGATGAGGATATGCAACAAAAATGATGTCATAGGATGGGAACAAAGTAACATGGCACTTTTAAAAATGTTTAGTTTCGTTGAATCGGGGTTCCATACCTTTTTCACAAAAACATTGAATGCCAACAAAAGAACCAGACTAAGTTAACCTTCAAAGAACTTAAGTGGAATGCAAGCATTAAGAGAACATAGCCATACAATGGATAAATGGTGCACGCCAGATGATGAGGTTGTCATTCCACTCCTTTGGAAGAAAACGCTTTATTGAAGGCAGCAACGTTGCACTGCATAAAAAGAAGAGTAAAATCGCATAGAAATAACCTAAGGAGTGTGGGGAAGCCAGAAGGCCTGCTTGGCAAAATTTTAGACTTCGAAAGAGCAACAATGCGAGAACAAAGAAGTAGGCCGTTAAAACAGCATTGACCAAGTCTTTTGAGAGAAACTTGAATAGAAGAAACAGTGACAAAAGCATAGCACTTCCGACCAAAGGAAAGCGCATAGCATGCTCCTTAGACATAGTCTCCTGCAATAAGCAAAAGAAAAATTAACTCTAACAGAACTAAGTAGAGAACAGGGTAAAACCATGGCAGTGCTCAGCAGGCATGTAAATTAAAACTTAACCGTGAAGCACTCACAGAGGGAGGAGTTGGCTTGACAGAATGGTAGCAACCCACGTAAACAGTGAGGCATGCTGTCAATACAACATTAACGTTCGGGTTTACATTAACAAAAAGCGGCGCTAAGCTCAAACCTGCACATGTTACAAACTTACATTAGACTACTCAGGTGACTAAGTAATGAGCACTGCTAGTGGGATGAAAAGCTGGACTGCCTGAGAAAAATACCGCAAGAGCTAAATTACCAGCACGCTCATGTGCTTTCATTGCTGAAAAAAGCGCAGAACACAAGGTTGGAAATAAATAAATCAAGCAACCAAAAAGGTGAGGCAATACCCGTCCCTGCATTGGGGAAAGGAAAAACAAGTCAGCCTTTATGAATGGATTACTGCATCTCAACCTGAATGCAGCTTTCTAGTGTAACAAGACTAAACTTGATGTTAATAAGCTTTGGTTTCAGTAAAGTGAGTGAATAAGGTTATTGAAGTGGGGCAACTGCCTAGAGAGATACTTCTTATTCCAAATATAAGTCGTTTTGGACATTAACACGGTCTTCAAGGTGACAGTTTGACCATCAATTTCTATGAAAATACGATGTTTCAAATAAAACTAATTATACATTATGAAAGTAGATTTCACAATGTATTAGCAATACCAATTTCATGTTGTCAATCTTGATAATTCTTTATATATTGATGGTCAAACCTAAAAATGTTTGACCGCTGATTCTAAAACCACTTACATTTGGAATCGTAGTAGTAGAATCTTGAAGTGCATATTCCAGATAATTTGAGAAGGAAATTTAGATGCTAATGTCAAGCACGCAATGAAGTGAAGGGGTTTCTGCTCAGAGATGAACAGCAGATGGATGGATCAACCAAAGCTACCCTAAAACCCTAGACCTAGGTAGGAAGAAGAGGAATGGAGTGAAGTCCGGAGGGATCTGAGACTGATCGAGGGCGATCTCGCTGAAATCCACTCCAAATCCAAGGAATACAGTACGTACAGTCGCTAAAATCCAGGCCGGAGACTGGTTACACTTACTGATCACTGACGTCGATGGGTGAAGAGGAGATTGGCCTTGTTTTCTTTCTAGTCGGCCGCCGTCGCTGGCCGCCTCCGACGGGGCCGGGGACTTTGCAAGGGCGAGAGAGAATGGGGAATTGGGGATCGAGTTCGACCTGACTGACGGCGGAGAGCAGAGCAGAGAACGGAGGAGGAGGAGGAGACGATGTGGATTTTTACTCGACTTTTATTTTTATTATTTTCCTATGCTCAAATCCTTCCTGCATCTAAAATTGGGAGACTATAAATTCCGTAAATTCAGCCTTCTAATTAAGCCACGTCACCCATGGAATAACAACTGTTATAATATATTTAAGAGGACTAGTACGGTATATATTGCAACGAAATCTCAAAAGAGATCGACGGGATCCTAAACCGTATAATAAATATCAATTTTCTTTTTCACACGTATAAACAGAAACATTAACTCTACGTATTGCATCACCTGCTACTACTACTCGGAAATTAAGATTTTGAGCTCATAGATTGTTTACCCTTAGAAGTTGAAGTTGGTGCCGACTTCCCTCCCCGACGCGCCGTCTATTTCCAGCCATTGCCGATCGGCAAAGAAGAGGGCTACGTGTCGATGACCACCTTTTTTCCACCCTGAACCCAAGATGTAACTCGGTTCTCACGGCAATCGGCCTCTGCATCCCTCGCTAGGCACATCACAACGACGAGGTGGGAGGCCGGGAGAGGAAGCAGTGGCGGCGTTGCACCCTTCCCTACCTTCCCACCTGGTGCCTTCTCCCATCCCCGACATTGCCTTATCGCACCACCGCTTCCCTTTCCCGCTACCTCCTACTGGTGTCGGTGCTACCTCCTCCTGTCGCTGGTGCTACCTCCCCGCACCACCGCTGTCAGGACCCAAATATGCAAATCTGGACTCTCTGTGTATACTGCACTAATCTAGGATCACACTAGTGCATACAATGTCAACATAGATGAATATCATTCCACGTAAGACGCACAGAAGAATAAACGACTAATTTGATTAAATAAATAGCAGTTTTGACCTTATGGCTGAGTTTACAATTATTAAGCCACGCAGGGCTGACACTAAATAAGAAACAACAGTGGAACAAAAGCAACTCCAGCGGAATCCTATCGACTTGTCACAGGTAACCGACTGGAATCAAGACCTAGCGATCAGCATCCTCGTATAGCTCCTCCTCGAAAGCAGACGACGATTCCTCCACTTCAGCTGAATGGTTGCAGTAAGAATGAGTACTCCGAGTACTCAACAAGTTGTACTACGGAATGCAATTATAGATGATGCTTATTCCAAAGAAAAGGGCTTCTGTGGTTATTTTTGTAAAAATACAACATTTGCAATTGAATACAAGTAATATATTGAAAACGTAATTCAAAATAAATAAACAATAATAATTTTAACAAGTGTTTTCACAAAGCTTCCATAACCTAATCAATTTCTTTCACATGGTCAGATAAGTTAACCCACACAATTGTTCCTCCCAATTGTTTTTATGAAAATCTACCCTCGTGTGAAATCCCCGAGCATATCCATAACCGTAGACGCGACTATTCGAATAGATTGATTAATACTCTGCAGAGGTAGTACATTTTACCCACACGATATAACCAGTGTAGCTAGCACCAATCATAACAAAATCTTTTCAAAACTTCACCTTGACGATTGACCCTCCCGATGTGTTTTACCGTCATACCAACCCTACCACAACGCTTTGGTACGACGCACATCGTTGGACCTAAAGACGGCGAACCTCTCATAAATATGACCCTACCACAGCGGTACACACCTCCACCCTAGCATACAGTCTATCCTACATGCCTGAGTAGTCAATGCCAAGATTCCATAACTTACTAAGTTAGGTTCATCCCATCAGGCATGTGGTTGTACAGTTGTGGCTTAGTTTAATGGCGCACAAAGTTAAGTCTTTAATTAACCAAGGCGAGACTGTCAATTTCTAACTATATTACCAAGATTTTATATTTTTCCAGTCCACGGTTCCACCAAATTACACAATTCTATTCACTCGCCTTAGTCTAAATCTTTTCCCACCCTATTGGTTAAGTGCAGCACATGCCATCAATAAGTAACAGCATACTGCATACAGTTTTACATAAGTTCCATAATCACTTAGTCAAGTTTATATTTGCAACTCGAATGATATCAATGACACGTTGCACGGCTAAGCAGACTATTCCTATCTAACCAACCCACGTTGATGTTACGATATTACCAACTAATAATTAACTAAGCTCGGGTGACAAAAGATCATGATAATACAATGAGCAAAGAGGATATAATCAAATTGGTGTATAGCTAATCCCAAAACATTTAAATAATTACTTAAAGTAGAATGCAATAATTTGAATCAAAATAATTTTAGAAAACTGGGTTCAACATGATCAAAGATACAACTTGCCTTGGCTTGGTACTGGTCTTGAGCGTGATCAACTCCTCCTTCCTCAAAAGTTCACGAAGTATCAACGTCTACTCGCAAACGAAAGCAAAAACTAAATAAATACAAAACAGATCAATAAATAAACTCTAAAATTTAAATAAAATATCAAGAAGGTAGAGATTGAATTTAGATGAATTTAGAGACTTGAAGGGGTTCAATCGGAGTTCGTATGAGGAAGAACGAGCTTTTGGAAGATCTAAACCTAAGAAAAAGATAAAGAATTTACTCTTTTGAATTTTTAGAATTTTCTTTCTAAAGAAAATCCCGAAATATTGCATCAGCATGACGTCAGCAATGATTTCAAAATTAAAAGAAAATCCGAAAAATCAGAAACAGTGGCTGACATGCAATATTCACCTAGGCGCTAGGCGGAAGGCGGGCGGAGGGTAGCCACCTAGCGCCTAGCCCGCCTAGGTGCCGCCTTGGCGGTGGTTTGTGCAGCCGGTCAACAGAGAGCAACCGGAGGGAGAGGAGAAGAAGTGAAGAAGAAAAAAGAAAAGAGAAAAGAGAAAGAAAAAAAGAAAAGGAAAGAACTTACCTTCGGCCCAATCTAGCCCAGGCCCACGCCGATCGAGTCCCCTTCCGTCCGTCCCTTCGCCCCTTATCCGTATCGACCGCATGCCTTATCCGCTCGCTCTCCCTCTCGCCCCCTCACTCTCCCTCTCGCCTTCGCCGCACAGATCCGCCGCTCGCCCTCCCTCTCGCCTCGTCGCTCTCCCTCTTGCCTCCGCCACATAGATCCATTGCCGCCTCGCTCGCCTCCTCGCTCTCCTCTCCTCTTCGCCACAAGACAGATCATGCCTGCCCGGCCTCCCATCCTGCGCTAGCGCAGTGGAGGCAGGGGAGGGCGCGGGGAGGATTCACGAAGGAGGAGCCTCATGATGGGGAACCGCGGGGAGGACCGGAGGAGGCACCGAGGAGGCGGCGGCGCGCGACGAGAGCAGAGCAAGAGTAGGGTTTGTGATCACAAGGCACAAGGTGAGAGACCGCGTGCCTTATCCTCTCGCCTCTGCCCCCCAGAGCCGCCGCACCTTGCGCCGCCTGGGACCACCTGGGACCGCCTTGGACCGGCTAGGCGCTTGGCCCGCCTAGGGCACCGATTGGCACCGAGGCGCGGCGGTGGAGCTTCGCCCAGCGCCTAGGCGCTTGCCTAGGGGATCACTGCTGACAGGTGGGACCTTGGTCTATAGACCAAGTCCACAGATCTGGTTCACGGGTTTATGGCTCATGGGTTCATGGTATTGTATATCAGACATGTGGGACCCACATGGTAGATATTAGGTTTAGTCTACATGGGATTGGATCTGGGTTTTGGGTGTGGGTCGCGATTGGGCTTGCACACGTGGCAGTGACGGGGCTGGCATGTAGGCTACCATGTTGACTAAAATCGACGGCTGCCACGGCTTGGCGGCGGTAACGGTGAACGGCGACGACTAGCGGCAAATGAAGGTCATCGCCGACATGCTAGTCTCTGGCGAACTCATCTAGCGGCCCCGATACGACGGCGAGGGTCGGCAAAGGGTTCAACGGCGACGAGGGTGAAAGCGGTGGCTTGGTCTGATGACTAGACAGTGGTGAGGTGCTCCGATGGGGTCTTGGACACACGCGTTGGGTTCCTGGGGTTCTGGTGATGCTAAAGGGTAGTGCACGAGTCTCAAAGGTCGTCGGTGGCGACTGGAACACGGCGGCGACAATGAAGCAGAGCTGCGGCTAGGACATCAACGGTGTCGTAGTGCTATGGCAATCCTCTGGCGACGAGATGGTGCACACCAGGTAGAACACGACTAGGTGAACCTGATGGTGTAGTCGATGACGACAGGAGCTCACCGCCGGTGAGGGAATCGATGAAGAACAGTTGTGGCAGAGCTAGGGTTCAAGCTTCGATTCCGGCGAAGTGATGACGATCTATGGCTTCGGGCTTTAGGGGATTGGCGGCTAGGGTTAAGGCGGTCATTTTGACACACACGCCAAGGCCTTAAATAGCCTGTAGCGGTGGGGCCATGTGAGTGTCTGAGGGCAGCACGGAGGCGAAGTCCAGGGTGCGCACGAGAAAGAACGATGAACAGTAGTGCGAAGAGACGCATCGCGCGGTAGCCGAAGCGACATTGAGCATATCACAGACACTTCCAACCACAAACCGGTTAGTCCTCTTGGCCGTCTCGCACCCGCCGCCGGCCGACTCGCCCTCGACCTGGCTGATGTAGTGCTTCCCAACGTTGCGCGCCTCGCCGACCGTGTAAAGGAGGAGGCCGAGCACGTAGGCCGCGGCTTTGTGGCCAGCCACGGTCGCCCGGTCGAGGCACATGAGGCCGCGCTGCATGTCCTGTGCACGAAAACGAGCGTGAAGCCGACGATGAAGCAGGCCTCCGGGTTGCCAGCGCTGGCCAGGTGGTTGACGACGGCGAGGTAGCACTCGTTGCCCAGCCACTTCATCGTCTTCTCCCGCTCCAACGCCATGCACCTCCCCATGGTGCGCTCCTTGAACGTCTTGCACATAGCCTTGCAACTTCAAAATACGTACACAATTCAAGATGTCAGAATCTTAATACACGAATTACCAACATGTATGCATGGATTGATTGCCGTCACAAACAATAGTATATATTTTTGTAGGTATATAAATACGTACGTGGCTCATAGGCTGCAGAGGTTAGCCATGGGCTGAGGAGTGCTCGCGGCCATGAGGCCGACGATGTGGACAACGACATCGTGAGGAAGAGCAACGGCGATCGCCGACCTCCTTGCCTTGGTCCTCGTCATCATGCTCCCCATGGCGTGTGACGGTACTAGCTAGCCGCGTACGTATTTAATACCGTGCGCGAGACGAAGAGACGTAACGTAACGTCAACGCGCGAGACGAATAGACATTAAACATATCACAGACACTTTCAACAACAAACTGTCTGTGATACGTAATTATCACAACGGTTCTACCCATCGCTAGTAACATAGACGGTCGCGATTGTAAAACCGTCTATGCCAGCATAGCCTACTTTGTAGTAGTGTATACTTTTCAGAAAAGTCAAGTTTAAACATGGAGTTCATTTCCAAAAAAAAAAAATCTACCATGAGCATGCGTATTCCTTGCTTGTGCGTTTTCAAAGATATTATAAGATTATTCACTAGAATGTATGTACACTAAGCCAATTACTAACAGTGTTGCTTGTGAATGACCAATATATAGTGTCAGATCAATTGACTATAAATAAGTGTCATGTTACTTCATCGGAGATTTATATGGGGTGACAAGCATGCTCTTGGCCTTACCACATAGAACTTTTTTTATTAAATAATCTTTTTTTAAATTTTATTTTAAAATTAACCCCCGACGCACTTTATTTCCAAATCTGACTCCACCATCCATGGCGTGACAAAATAACGATGTCACGCCACAGGATAAGTCCGCAAAATAGCACTTTTGATCACACTACTAGTCGTGGCGTGACCAAACAACACTATCACGCCACCACCCATAGCGTGATGGGTGGTGGCGTAACCAAAGAGGTCAGATTTGGAAATAAAGTGCGCCGAGGGTTAACTTTAAAATAAAATTTTAAAAAAAGTTATTTAATAAAAAAAAATCTACCACAGATGCTTACATGCGTCCAAATCTTTATTGCTTGGGTCAAATTTTTGGTGATCATGTTGATGCTTCGGCTCCGGTCAGAGGGGAGAATATGGGTTGTTACGAAACTTTTAGAGTTCCATATAAAATGTCGATTTTTTATAGCCATGTTGGTGCTTATTGTCGGTTTATATGCAAAGTGACTGTTCGTTATTTGTTGGCTCCGGTAAAAGCAAATTTGGTTTTGTATGAAACTTTTAATGTCTCATGTAAAATGTAGCTAGTAGTTGATTCGATCATCATTGTTTGGTCCAATCACGGGATCCTATTGTATGTTAGCTTTGAACACCAGTTTCGGATTTTTGTTCATATATAGTTTGTAGCCATTGGAGTGCAACACCTGCCTCTTTTGTATTCAGCTTGTTGTTTCAGTTAAGTACACGTAATAAGCTATCGTATATTTCACTAACATACATAGTGATAATCCACTCACATCCATCTTCATGCTTCGCACAAATTGGGTGTGCACTAAACATGCATGGAAATTACTTGGTGCAATGGGTTTCCGTGACGATCAATGCTCATCCCCCAATCATTTTTCTAGCTTTTGTGACTACAATGTTAGATATGATGTCAGGCTCTGGTCGTAACAATCAATTTCAAATCTTGCAATGTTATATATAGCAATATACTATGTTATCAATTACTTACTGATAAAATAGCCCATATTCTGTGTGTTTGTTTTCACAGGTTATCTGGCACCCAGCAGTTACCGAATGTTTGTAATCTAAACCTACATTAGTTTTCAATAATCCTTTTTTGTAAATAATTTTTTTTTAAAAAAAGTAGATAATGAACGATACATGAAGTTCTTTATCTCTCTGACATGATTATCTTAATTTTCTCTTCTGAATTGTTAAGACTAATATCCATGGTTATTTTCTGTGATTGATTCCCACATACACATAGTATATTGGTTCCCACAGACTAACGTCCCGATTTTACATGATTTCGTAATTCGAAAGATACGGAAGTCACTTAGTCACATGTTCCATATGATATGATGGTCAAGAAGCATGCATCATCATCGTACAGATGTTTTGATTGTGGCCTTGGTGGATATAGCATCATTCCATGACTTACACTATAGACAAAATTGATCTTGTATCTAGTGATTTTCAAATCTATCTTATGCGAGAAATGATAATATTAAACATTGTTTCTATTTCGAACATGTCGCAAACAGCTCACATTCAGAGTACGGGCCAGTTTGGTTTTGATCGCCAAGCCAGCCGAAGTTTGCCAAGATTCTAGGGTGGCAAAATTTTGCTCTCTCTCTCTCTCTATATATATATATATAGAATTCTCTTGATGTATACATAGAACTTCGCCTCCCCCTCGTAAAAAAAATATAGAGTTAGAGCTCCCAGAGCCCTATCTAAAAAATACGGGGGACGGTGCGAGGCTTCGTTTCCCCCTCGCAAAAAAATATATATAGTTAGATCTCCCCGGAGCCCTATCTAAAAAAGTATGGGGGACGACGCAAGGCTTCGCCTTCCCCTCGCAAAAAAATATAGAGTTAGGGCTCCCCAGAGCCCTATCTAAAAAGTATGGGGGACGACACGAAGCTTCGCCACACCCCCACCCCCCCAAACAAAACAAAGTTAGGGCTCCCCGGAGCCCTACCTAAGAAAGCAAGGGGGACGCCGCGAGGCTTCGCCTTCCCCTCGCAACAGACAATAATGTGCGAGGACAATCACGCCAATTTTCTTTTATTACACTCTGCATAACAAGTACACGCATACAAGGGATCGCCTGAAACATCGATCTACGAAACAGTACAGCACAACTCAATCCACACCAACAATACACGCCATTATTCGTTACAAGTCGCATAACGCAGCAGGATTGTAGTACACCTAAGGGACAAAGTCCCATTCCTCCCCGCGGGTAGCCCACTCCAGAAGCTCCTCATCCGAGACCTGAGCAGCCAGCAATGCCGCGTATTCCCTCGCCGTACCAAGTCTTCGGGTGTTTCGGATGAGCTTGTCGAAGCCTCCACGGAGGCCCGGGCCTGGGAAGGTCCCCCAGGCGCAAACGCCACACCCCTGCACTCCCAGAAAGCCCGGATCTCCTCCTGAGCCCTCGCAGCCTTCTGCGCGCGGAACCGAAAGAACGCCTTCATAGAGCCCGTAGGGTTAGCCTTCTTCCAATGTTGCCATTTAGCACCATGGCATGTGACGTCTTGGTAGCAAATACGCAAAGGCCACTTCGATAGAAGAGTTCGTTCATACTTCGAAGCACGCGTAGGAGCAGCACTCTTAGTCCTATGCCCCAGGGGCGGCCAAGGACCCTGTTGCGCAGTACGCTTAAACAAACATCGTTCCACCTGTGTAGAATGCGAGGCTCAACTTTGAGACAACAATCAAGCAAAGAGCAAAACAGCCAATAATGCCCAATCACGGCCGGAGATATTCCTTTTAAAGAATAGAGGTCGTTACACAAAAAGAGGCCAATCTCTACCCAAAAAAAGGCTGCTCTGATGAACAATAAACAAAAGCGGAGCACACCAACTACAAAACATTCAAATCCTAGCATTCTAAACAGCAAGCGGGGGGTTCACACCTTGTCTCCGTGGGTGGACCCCCGCTTGCCAGCTTCAACACCCTCCTCTGCAGCTTTCCCTTCGCTGATAGGCTCGGCGGCTCGAAGGACTCTCAAGAACATCATGTCCGTCAAAGATCCAAAAGTCCCGTTGCAGGACTTTGCTCGCCTTCCGAGTCCGGTGATGCGCAGCAGCAACCTCCTCCGCCGTAGTCACGGGAACGGAGTGAGCGCCAACCCCGTCTATGTGAGCACACCCTACCTTGTCAAGGGTCGCAAGGGTCGCCAACCAAGTGACCCTCGCGTAGTGGTCACCATAAGCACGAGCCGCAGGCACGTACGCTCCGTCAGAGGCGCTCCAAGGTAATATCCATCTCAGCCGGGCAGTGGGTCCTCTCCGAAGGGAGGGCACCCAGCTTCGCCAAGGCACCCTCCAGAGCCTCCATGGACGCCCAGGCGAACTGACCAACGGCGGCGGATAGCTGCCTCTTGCACTGGATATCCTCTTCGAGAGAAGCACGGACATTTTGCAAATCCTTCACTTCGTCCTGAAGGGCAGTGCGCTCCTTATTGGCATCCGCCACTTCGCCTCGAAGTGTAGCGCGCTCGGCCTCCACCTCCGCCAGCTTGGCCTCCAAACTCTTAACTTTCTCAAGAAGGGTCTCCCGCTCGAAGCTCAAAACCTCGTTTCGAGCATGCTCCTCATCGACCCTTTTCTGAATCTCCCCGTACGCCTGGGAGACATCAGCCTTAAGGGCTCGAGACAACATCAAAGTCTGCGCGCAAAGCAAAATATCACACACACAAACAGTGATATAGGCAAGAACGAGTGCGTGTAATAATCAAAACTTACCCTCGTTGAATTCGCCTCAATGCTGGCAAACATGTCCGTCAGTGGAGCGTCCTCAAAAAGCTCCCGCACACACGAAGGGGCAGCAAAATCAGCAACCGCCTTGCAGGCAGCAACGACGCCCGATGACACCTCGAAATCGCTAAGGCGAATTCGACCCAGTTTACTGTGCCGACAACGGCCGTAGCGAGGTAGAAGGGTCCAACTTCGGAACCAGCCGCCAGCCGACCTTCGAAACCATCTCGACCTCGTCGTTGTCGCCGTCCTCGCTTAGCACTGGCCAACGAACAACTTATAACAGCCAACAAAGCGCAGGGTTCGGAATAAATAAGTAAGTGCTACTCACCAACATTCACCTGTGGCGTAGCAGGCGCATCCCCAAGGCCTTCGAGGTCCGTTCTACCACCATGCAACGGAATGCCATCGCTGGAAGACTCTGTCGCATCAAGAACCGAAAAACGAATAGTACCTATCGCTCAGACACCAGAATGTGCGTACGCGACCCAGTTCGGCAACCTCGCGTGCGATGCGGCCCCATCATTGGAAGATGCGTGGTGGACACGCATCTTCGGCAAGCACCGGGGCCGGTAACCTTCTTGGCGAGCCTCTCAGCAGACTTCAAGTTGTGCGAAGGACCACCATCATCGCCAGGGCGGACTGCACGAAGAGGCTTCACAGCGATGGGTCCCCCGAGTTCGACCTCAGGCGGGGCACGTTTCTTCTTCCCAGCGTCAGGGTCGGCTCGCTCAGCCAAAATAACCGACGCATTGTACGCGCAGTTCAAACGACGTTCCCTCACAACCAAGCGACGCCTCGAATGCTCTTCGCCCGTGTACGGGCCGAGGAGCACCTCCGCAGCGCGCACCGCTTCGGTAATGGGCGCAACTGGCAAAGTTACCATGTTTGTATCAGGGCAAGCATCAAACCAGAGCAAACGAAAGCCGCACAAGGGAAAACATACCTTTGCAGCCCTCCACAGTCAGAGACGGGAGCCCCGTATCCGAAGCCCCAAGTTTCAGCTTCCACTCCTTGGCCAAAGGCCAAATCCCGAAAGCACAGAACTCCTCCACCAAATCCCAAGTAGAAAGCCGCTTCGTCGTATCAAGAAGAAGGTGAAGGAGGGCTTCCTCCCGGGAGCTAAGCACAATCTCAAGGGTAGCAACCCACTAAATCATCGGCCGCCTCTCGAGCGAAGACCATCCTCATTTGGACTAGTGTGATAAAACCATTTCGCGTCGGTCAGATCCCAGCGACAGACGCCACGGGTAGGAACATACATCTGCAAGAACACGCCGGTTGAAAATTAACACTGTCGAAGTTTAGAGTCTCGCCCAATTTCTTCTTCTTTGGCTGACAGCGCCCATCATGAAGATAAGCGAAGAGGCGAAGAGATGACCCTCACCCTTCTCAGCAGCAACCCCAGCAGACCTCAACATCCACTCGAACACGCCAAACTTTACGATAGAATTCGGCGTTAGTTGCGCCAGCTCCACCCCGTATAACCGTAGCACTTTGGAGACTAGATCGACATGAGGAATCCGAAGTCCCGCATCCAGAAACGCAACAAAGACAACAGCTTCGTCATCCCGGGGATGTGGAACCGTCTCAGATCCAGGAGCGCGAACTTTCGTAATATCCTCGAGCTTGCCCTCGCTCACAAGCGTCTCAAGGAAAAGCCTCGTCACAGTAGACCTCCCCAAGTCGCTCGTATACTCCGGATCACCCCCCACGTCCCGGCCACGCCTCGCCATACCAAGAATCTGAGACCACACCTCGTAACTCACAAAGTGTACAAAGAAAAAAAAAGCAACACGGAAGGCAGCAAGATGAGAGCCGAGAAGCGACAGGGGAGATGGCGCACATATTTATAGCCGCCAAAGAAGAACGGACAAAATGGCAAGGAAATCGAAGAGCCACGAACCAGTACAACTCTGACACATGTCAAAAAACCAACGCCTTATTGCTACGCAACGGCCACCCACCGCGCACGCCCCCCAAGGGGGCGCCATCATGACATAAACGGCGTACAGGACCCGAACAGATGCCGAAACCACCGCCATCAATGCAAAAACGGCGCACACCACCCGAGCGCATGCGGGGCGAACCCCTCGGAGCAAACAAAGTGCTTCGTCAGGCTGAAGGGGACAGTGTGCCTTGACCTTCAGGCAAAGGCGCAGTTTGTGCCTAACGAAGCAAGGCATCGATCATGAGGGCTTGTCGTAGGGCGCCCACCGCCCCACCAACCCGGGAAAGCAGATCCGTTAAGCTCAGTCGTGCCGAGGGTGGCTGAAGCACCGAAGGGTCGTAGAAGGTATCTCTACCGAAGCCCCGAGGGTCGCTGAAGGTACCTCGGTCCATGACCTCGGAAGTCTCCCGAGGGTCACAGGAGGTACCTCGAGGCGACCAAGCCTCGAAGGTCTCCCGAGGTCTAGGAGGTACCGAAGGTGACCCAGCTTCTGAAGGGTCTTCCAAGTGGCAAAGGGGCTCGAAGAGCATTGAAGGGTGTTGGAGGAGACGGAGGAGGAAAGAAAGAAGACAGGTGGACCGGAAGCTACGCATAGGGGTAGGAAAGGACCCTGCAGTCCCCACATTGGTGGTACTTTTGTAGGGGGTGCTTATGTAATCTCATGTATCCTGCTATTTTGGCTATAAATAGCTCTCCATCCCCATGTAATAGTTAGGACTTTTTTAGAGCATTAATACACAGTACATTTTCCTGACAACCAATCCCCTCCTCGAGGACTCTTCGGACACCTCGTGTGTACCAGGGTCCCCCTCTTTCACTGTCTGGTCCTTTTTGCTACGACACTATGCATTATCTTTATTAATTGTATAATTAGTGTTAAATTATTTTAATCGTAATTACTTGGTAGAAATTCACTGGTCAAAGTTATTTAGTCGTAGTTATTCAGTCGTAATGATTTTGTCATAATTAATTTGTCGTAATTAATTTGTCGTAGTTAAATTAGCCGTAGTTAAATTAGTCACAGTTAACTAGTCGTAATTAAATTAGTTGTAATTAATTTAGTTGTAATTCATTTAAATTAGTCGTAGTTAAATTAGCCATAGTTAAATTAGTCATAGTTAACTAGTCGTAATTAAATTAGTAGTAATTCATTTAGTCGTAATTAAATTAGTAGTAGTTAATTAGTTTACTCAAAGTTAACTAGTCGTAATTAAATTAGTCATAGTTAAGTAGTCGTAATTAATTTAGTTGTAATTAATTTGTCCAAATTCATTAGTCGTAATTAATTTAGTCATAATTAATTTAATCATAATTAGTTTAGTCGCACTTAATTTGTCCATGTATTTTGGCGTTCTATTTGTTCCGAACTGACTCAACATTTCATCTCTTGCAAGCTATACCGCTACTAGAGCTACTCAAATCATTCTATGATGAGCAACATCATGGCAAGTTGTGGATCACCGGTGACGGGGATGGTCCTCCATTCCTCATGCTTAGGTCAGAGAAGCATTACTGGGAGCTTGAACCTCGTTACGACCCACTCCTTTGGGACACAGGCTTGTTGCCCTTTGCGATGATGCTCTACGTCGGCCGCTACTTCCCCTTGGACGGCAGTCCCATGTCGACACTTGTTGATAGATGGAGACCTGAGATGCATACCTTCCACATTCGGCGGGGAGAGATGAGGTCACTCTCCAGGATGCCTCCTTCTTGATCAGTCTGTAGATCGTGGGAGATGCACTTGTTCCACCCCGTCCACCGATAGATTGGAAGGCCCGCTTGGCGTATCGATTCGGTCTAGCTGTCCCAGACAGGGCCCGTAGTGTCCCTCGGACATGGCTTAGGCATTTTAGTCGATACCCTATGAATGCACCGGACGAGGTTATTAGGACGTACTTCGTCACGTACCTTTTGCATCTTTTCGGTTGGGCCTTGCTTCCCACCACACACGAATACGAATACGAATTTGAATATTATCGAATATGAATCGAATGTTGTAACGAATACGAATATGAATCGAATACCTACTCAATTCAGTCAGATTTGGATATCCTTGTAACTTACGTAATTACAAGATATTTATGGTACTTTATCATCGTATAGAGCACACCTAATCATTCTAGTTTATCTATTTCACCTAAAAACAAGAATTCATATTAAACTAAAAATACTCATCCAACTAATTAGCCATACTACAATAAAATATGTATATTATTTTAGCGAATGCGAATATGAATAGAAGGGTAAAATAACATTTCGAATGGCAAAAGTCCATACCATATTCGTATCCATATTTTTTATGCGATAGGAATATGAATATGGGAGAAATTGTTAATCGGATGGAATAATCTAAACCATATTCGCTACCAACCGAATACGAATGTTAGATAAAATAGATTCAATTGACACCCCTAAAGAACATGAGTTGCGGTTGGTCGAGAGACGATGTGCTTCAGGCTACATGCCTAGTGGACCAACCGTGCTCACCTCCTAGGTCGGCACGGCCTAGTGAGACCGGCGACCGTCCTAGCGCTCCCTGTCGGTCAACCACACTGCAGATCAAGGAGGTAAGTTATATTCAATTTACGTCCTAATTATTTATTATGTCTTGGGTTGTGCTAACATTATGTCGTCTTCCAGCCGCACATCTATCAGGATGCATCACTAGTGCGATCAACATCCGCATGGCCTAGTTAGATTGGCGGTCGTCCTAGCGCTTCCCGTAGGTCATCTACGGTACAGATCGAGGAGGTAAGTTATGTTCAGTTTAGGTTCTGATTATTGATTTCACCTTACTTTATGCTAACATCATTCCATCTTGCAGTCTTTAGTTAGGCGCGGGAGATGTGGTCATTGCAGCTAGTGCCATAGAGGACTACATGGTGCTAGAATTAGGAGTGTACCACCCAGGGTCCCCCCTAGTGTACGCTCAGCAATACCGTGACCAGTATGGAGTACCGTACCAAGGCCAGAGCTCCGCCACACCCGGGGTTGTTGGTACATCGTACAATCAAGGCCAGAGCTCCTCCGCACCGAGAGTCGTTCATACATCGTACCTGGAGGCCGTGGCTCCGGAGGCGAAATCATGCAATCGTTCGTTAGTATAGTGCAGTGAAAGATGCAACTATGTACAATCAAGAGAGCACAAAACAGAAAAAAAACAGATCATGAAAATATAATGGTACATCATGAAAGATTAGAAGATATGATGTTTGTATGTACTAGGTGCTTGGAAAAAAGGCAAGCTTCTTCTTCATCATCTGTCACGCAACTGCTCACTGAGGTGGAGGTGCATTTGAATCCAATGTGTTGTAGGTGTAGTCGCTTGAGTTCAATCCATACTAGACGGGAGAAGAAAATGTGAATTATTTACCAATCCATTAGAATCAATACAGAATAAGAATGTTATTTCAGTTGATATAATGCAATAGAAATACAAGATGTAATATTGGAATGTCAAGTTATTTACTATGTCACACTAATGCTGCAATGTGCAGTCTGTATATATAAAAAAGCGGCAGCATAACCTTTCGAGCTATAATAAATGATTCTTATGGCATTCTAAGATTTTCATCTACATTGTTAGCAGTAGCGGATAGATGATCCAACATAGACATAGTTATACTATGAAAGAATGCTGAGGAACTGTAGCAAGACAACAGCGCTGCTCTTACAAAGCATTCATCAGTAAACTTGCTTCTGCGTTAGACGCCATGGTTCTGAATAAATAGTTTCTCTTTACAACTCAATAGCACATGGATTCAGTTCGAAATTCAAGGCTGTAAATATGCGTGCTGAAACAGCTACTTAATCATCCTCTCGTGACTTCTCATCATATGGCCCTGAAACTAACATACAGGTTGAATCTAGATTTATAACTACTCCCGGGAGTAGAAAAAAGACTTCTATATACAGAGAGGGAGAGAGAGAGAGAGAGAGAGAGAGAGAGAGCCAGAGTAGCACTATTGTACACACCCCTTAGAATAACTATTCTACACCCCTCCCTCACCTATTACACCTCTGACCCAACCCGGCTCCTGCCCACGTCCCGATCCAGCCCGCGTGCCCCTATACTCGCGTCGCTCCCACGCGGTGTGCCCATCTAGACGCACTCCCTCACGAGCCACAGGATTCAAACGGGGAACCATCTGCATGCAAATAGCATCACCTAACCAAAGTGACAGCATGGGCAGCCATACGAACCAAGCGACGTGCATATATATGCATGTTGCATTCGATCACTAGCTACTGGGAAGCATACAGAGTAATGCTATCCTGCACAATAAAAATATATTAAACTCGGGAACCTGTACAGGAAAAAAGAATTTATTGCACTAGCCGACCGTGACTATTGCATCCTTATCGTTCTTCTACCGCACTATCTGACCACGACTATTGCATCCTTGTCGTGCTTCTACTGCACTATCCGACCCAGACTACTGCATCCTTGTGCTTCTACTACAACTTTAGAATTTTTTCTTCAAATTACTTGTGTAGTTATAGGCATAAATTAAGGGTAGCGTAATGTGTGAACATAAATGAACTAGTACTCCTCTACAAATGACGTATTGATGTAACTCTAGAGGTACAATAAGGTTTGTTCTAAATCCTGTGCTACTCATGACCAGTAGAGTAGCAGACAATGACGGTAGAGAAAAAGAAAAGCTTTTGAGAACAGAGGCGGATGAAAGAAAGCTATAGAAGGCGGATGCAAGAAGTATAGCTACCCTTTTTGCTCTGCAGCAAGAACTGACAGAATATGGTGATCATTTTTAAGCTCCTCATCAGATATCTTATTAAAAAGACTCTCAAAACACATACAAAAATCAGGATTTTGTTAATAATATATTTTTAATAGAATTATAGAAATAAATGTCTGTTTAATAAAATTACAAAAATTGGCGTCTGTCGCCATTCCAAATGGCGAAATGGCTTTGTCATCATTTGGATTGACGACAGAAGCCCTGTCGCCATGAAAACAGTGTGAAATGTCTCTGCCGCCATTCCAAATGATGGCAAAGACTTTAGTCGCCATTTGAATTGACGACCTGGGATTTTTTTTTAAAAAAAAATTAAAGTAACGATAGATAAAAGACAGAAAATTAGGTGGTTATATTATTCGTTGTAAGAAACAGAAAGTAATAAAAAACAATATTAGCGGCAGTACTACATAGGTTACACCTAATAATTCGACGCACGATATAACATCAGTACAACGTGTTGGAATTAATCCTTCCTGTAATAGTTTATTCAATCCTAGTTTGAGTCAGAGTCAGTTAGAAAATTGAGTCCGAGTCGTACTCGTAGAAAATATGTCCGAGTCTGGTGTTGAGTCCTCGTACTCAAGCCTATATAAGTCACCATTAAGTCTTGTACTTGTAATAAGAAGTCGTGAGTTGAGAAAAGCAGTTAAAAAAAAAGAGCAATTGCTCCCAAAACCAATCACGTGTTTTCGCCTTGAGTACTATTCATCCGAGTATTGTTCATCCGAGTGCCCGGTCAAAGGGTTACGAGTGCTTGTGATCGGAAACAGTTTTTTGACCACACCTGATTGTAGAAGAAGCTACGACCACACCTGATCGTAAGAGGAGGATTGACTACATCCTGGTCGAGAAGCTTGGACTAGTCGGAGAGTTCCGACCACCTGGTCGGAGAGTTTCGACCACCTAGTCGTAGGTGGTACGACCACACAACGGACAACACAACTAAATAGGACATACACCATCACATAGTTGTTCAACAAATCACAATGATAGTAAGCAGAGCATTCATCATAACATATTTCAAAAAGATAAACCATCCCCGTGGCCGCTAGCTCCACGTCCGCCATATCGACTTCCACAGTGCCTGCCTCGAGTGGAGCGATCAGATAAGGTCCCCGCGGCGCCGTCCGGACTGCCAACCTCTCCTTCATTTCTCACATGGCAATACTTGAAGGTATGCCCGCACTCTCTGCAAATGAAGCACTTCTTCATACGACGTCCGGCTTCTGCTTCATCTATGTCGTTTCTGATACGCCGTCTCTGTCACAGGCCAACCGTTCCCTTTAGCATATCAATATCGGCGGCCCAAATCAGCTCCTAGGTGGGATGACCAGCGAAATAGCTACCCACGTCGTAACCATACGGCTCTGCACTCTAGGTTAGCGTCACCTTTTCCTTGGTGAAATATTCAGAAATGTATTGGCTGGGATGCTACGCTAACATTGAACATGCGGCAATCACATGTGAGCATGGCCTATACAGAAGAAATAGTTTGTTACAAGTGCATATACAACGAGTGCGGCCAAGCATGCACTCATGGACGATCCTCTTACGATTTGTCTCGCGGCGTCCTTTCTACCTGCAGCGTACCACGAAGGAAGCTCTCTTGTGCCCATCTTGAATGCCCTGTGCATCTCACCCTTGCTATTCTCCTTCATGTACTTATTGATCATGGCGGAGTGCAATACTCTGTCATTTGCCATGGAAAGCGACACGATGTTGCTTCAGTCAACAAAGTACTTTGTGGTGCCACGCAGAATTGCATCCACAATACCAATCAAAGGGAGGAACCTTCCGCCGTGCATGACTCAATTGTACACATCAGCTAGATTCATTGTCATGACACCATACCGAGCATCATCCTTGTCGTGTAGCAATAGCCACTTCACCTTAGGCTCATGCTCGATCTAGTCTGAGAAGCATTTCACCTACCTGCCGGTCTTCCTCGTCAAATTGGGACCATCTGTGGGTAACTCAAGCAATGCCTCGGGGAGATTTTCAGCGCTTGTTGTGGGCTTCTTCGTTGCCTCCCTTTTGAGCGTCCTCGTCCGCTCATCCAGAGTTTTCCAGAGTGCGTCGAACTTCCTCCGTTGGTTCTAGTTGCACACCAACTTGACAAGGTTCACCAAATCCTTGTTGTGAAACTGTTTGTAAAAGTTTGCACCCATGTGCTTTATGCACCACTAACTCTGCAGATCCACCCATGGAAGTAGCTCATGTTGCCCTTGTTGTAGCTAAGTAATTGCAGTCAACAGGCCTACATGTCGATTATGTATGAGGCATACATTAGGAGGGCCCTATACAACAGAAATCCGTCACGTTCCTCATAAACCACAACCAACTGTCAGTGTTTTCGCTTTCGACGAATGCAAACACCACGGGAAGAACCTGGTTGTTCCCGTCCATCACAATTGCAGTAAGTATCTGCCCCTTGTATTTCCCCGTCAGGAACGTGCCATCCACACACAAGATCGGACGACAATGCCGGAATGCATTGATGCATGCACCGAAGGTGAAGAATGTTCGCTTCAGTACCTTCTTCCCGGCAAATTTCAGATGCGTGGAATCTTCAATAGAGACATAAGTACCGAAATTCTTGTCCTGTATGACTCGGAGCTGTTTGGACAGGTTATAGTAGGAGTCCTCGAATATACCGAACCTTACTTCCAATGTCTTCTACTTTTCCCTTCACGCCTTAGCATAAATGAGTGTATACTAGAACCTTAATTCTATTGCCTGAATAATGGATCGTGGCTCGAAATCCAAGTTATCCACGATCTCGCCGTACATGACATTCGCAATGAAACCTGATGACAGGTTCTTGTGGGATTGCATTGATTCAAAGACGACGCATGTGTGAGGGATTATTATAGAGCATTTCCAGTAGGTGTCCCACTTAGGCTGGAATGCGTATACTCAACAAGGGCATCCCGCTATCTCGCACTTCACGTCGTAGCACCTTGAGTTAGACTTCACTACGGTGAATGCGAACCACAGCGACAAGGCCTAGAATTTAACAGCTTTTGGGACCGCCTCCTTGCATTTGTACATGGCTCCTTGCCTAACCTCATTCTGGTGGTACTCCCACGGTACACGGGATCCTTCGTTCACAGCGAGGCCGTCGAATTGGTACGTGTTCCACTTGGATGGAACCGCATACTGTTCCCCACCATCCTCGTCATCCGAACCTTCATCTTCCGACAATATCTCGTAGTCCCGGTCTTCGAACGCCATCCTTTCAACTAGGGCTTTGATCTCCTTACCTTCATCTGCAATCCCACTAGCTTCCCAGACCAAAGGAGCTTCTTCGACCCCCATCTTCATCGGCGACATTAGCAACTCTCCGACCTTCGGTCATTGTATGCGCCACGTTCTGGCTAGAGATCCCAACTTCTTCGGCGTCACCAACTACCCCTTGTTCTGTCGCAGATGCAGGCGAAGCTTTGACATATGTCTGGGCTAGAAGGACCAAATCCAACCCGCGATCCCTCGCCATGCTAAGGTATGACTGTCATGACCTCGTTCTCTTAAACTACAATAACTCCCAATGTGTACCATGTGGTGACCGGGTGACAAGGCAACTCAATTTCAGATTGTGTAGAGCATGGTCTAATTTGAAGGTGTAATGCAACCACCGCATCATAGCGCCCCATGTACGCTGCTCTAGTCTTGTTAGGTTGACGGTCACCAATTGGAAACAACGCAAATCAACCCTCTCGGGACCATCCAGAGCAGAACCTTGACCTAGTAAATTTTGAAATTTATTGTGTCCGACATATTTGACGTACTACACCATAAACAAGATTTTCACGATTAACTATATATCTAAAACTAAACTACACACCTAAAAGGATGCACTACGGTGTACTACACTATGTAACTATACATCTAAAACTATCTAATCCATTCAGTTAAAAAAATACTTACAAGGTGGATGACCGGACAGGCAGCGCTTCACTAGCTCCTCTCCTCCCCTCTACTCCGCTCCCTTCCCTCCTATCTTTCTCTTTTTTTCCGAATAAAAGTGAATTTTACCCGAATTTTGTAGGCCTTTTATAGGGGAGGTTGTGTTGCCATTTGGAATGGCGACAGAGACTTGTGGGGTCTCTGTCGCCATTTCGAATGAAAACATGGGCCTTCGGCACTATTCGGTGGACGATCGGACTCCTGTCGCTAATCCAAATGGCGACAAGGCCATCTCGCCATTTGGAATGGTGATAGAAGCTCATTTTTTTAATTTTATTAAACATACATTTATTTCTGTAATTCTATTAAAAATATATTATTTAAAAAAATCCAAAAATCAGCTATGCAGTTTATAGTTGGGCAATAAGTTCCATAGCTAGAAGATATCAAGCAGCAGGGTCATAATAATCTTGCAGACTTAAAACCAAAGAACAAACTATATATGCTTAATGGTTCCAAATGTGCTTCAGTTTGCTAGGGGAGGACAACGCTGCAGAGTCATAATCCATTGATTTACCAGATTATCTCTTTTGTCAGATCGTGCTCATCTTTTCTAATAGAAAGCTACTATTTTTTAGCAATCGTGTATTCTTGTTTTGGTTTAATATAGTCCAAATAAAATAACGTAAGGCAGTTCTCACCTTCTGTCTCATTCTTGAGCTCCATAGGTCTGGATGGAAACCTCTACTATCAACCGTGGTAGGAAGATAAGCTGGAGCACCTTGGGCAACAAGAAGTGGCCGCCGTATGACGACAAAATCTTCATCGCTGTCATAGTCCACACTCCGGGTTGAAACCATGGCTCGTAAAATCATTGCCAAGAAAAGTGAGATTGCCTGTACGCGATGAATCAGCATCAAAATTACAAGGTCGTTCACCGGCTATTCCTATGCCGTTTTTGTTGACAATGCTAGCGTAGGTTTAGCAACAAAAGGCAGGGAAGGGAATAGAGTCGCCTCACCTGTGTAGCAATAATAGCAACAGCAACCCATTTGCAGAGGTCAAGATTATTTTGAATGAAGGAAAGTAGGCTGTTTAGTTCTCCAGTGCGGTCATATGGCAGATCCTGTAAAGAGAAAAGGGAATATGTATGTACTAGGATTTTTGGAGTTCATGTCAAGGAATCCATCCATCCAGGAGTGAAGGAAAGTATGACCTGGATCCAGTCTTTGTTGAAGATGAGATCAGCGGCCAAAGCAGCTTCGAATAGCATCATTGTCATTGCCAAGATGGTGTACTGGAATGAATGAAACAGATTGGAGTTAGCAAAGGGTTTATTTAGTGGGAGAATGGGAGAAAGAAAAGTAGATGGCAGGAAATAAGACGGGGAAGCTAGGGGAGGATATATACAAAGCATAGGCAGCATCCGCTGTTGATCTCGGCAGCAACATATCCAGCGAGGAGCAGCATGCAGTAGAAGAGGCCGGCAGCCATGAGGGCGCAAGAAAACCTGCATACGGGTGGGATTATAAGCGAGCGAGTCAACCGGATCGAATCCAAGTATGGAATCAGAATTCGGAGGGGACTAAAGTGGCGCACCAGAGGTCTGGGAGGAGTTTGTCGAGGTGGAGGTGGTGGTGTCGCGCCCAGCGGGAGAGGATCCATGCGGCGTAGATGACGGCGGAGAGGGCGGCGAAGGCCTGGAGGAAGGCGAGGAACTTGAGCAGGAAGCCCAGGCAGCAGCGGAGGCAGCCGCGGCCGCTCCGCCCGGGGCGGGGACGAGGCATCATCCTTTCCTTCCCAGCGAAGGCGTCGTTGGGATTTGGATTTGGATCCCCCTCGAGTCGAGAGATTTGGAAGACCACCTCGAGGTGGAGACGAGACTTCTGAGTTTTGACCCCACGAGAGGTGAGGCTGAGACAGGAGATGCAGCCTTTTTACCCCTCTTTTTTTGGGGGAAATCTCGTATGTCATCTAATTTTTCAATTTGACCTGCTATCGCATTTTTGTTTATTTTGCCCCTATAAATTAAGTTGGTTTACAAATACCTCATATGTGAATTTTTTTAAAAAAAAATATTATTATTTTAAAAGATATTTATAAAAATAAATAGCCGGCACAAAAAATTATAAAAATAGCTCCCTGACGCCAGTTGAATTGGCGACAGGTAGACCTCTTGCCCTCCTGTCGCCAGGCCAGGTTCCTGTCGCCGTTTGAATTGACGAAAGAAACGTGTCGCTATTTGAACTGACGACAGGTACCACAAACCCTAATCTAATTTGTTTGTTTGTGACAATAACATTTTGTGATCGTCGTATGTTGTTCTAGTGCGGTGAATTTCTGAAGAATTTTTCGAGAACAATTGAGGTATCAATGATTCGTAGGTAAGAAGGTAAGTGATATTGCGATGCGCCTGGGAATTCATACACGGTGTAGAACTTTGGAGAAATGGCCTCTTGCATAACATTGGTCATGTACATGCACTGTATATTATGTAGGAAACAAATGTGAATTTGTCATTACTATCAAAACTACGACAAATCACAATGATATTACATAACATTCAGCAAAACATCATAACACTTAATTTGTTTCAAATCAAAACGATAATTCAGAACATTGGCAATAACATATTACTATTGTTCATGCTTTCTCGTGGCCGCGACCTCAACGTCCCCTATGTGGACTGCCTCGAGTCGGGCGACCGGATGAGGTCCCCGCGGCGACGTCTGGAGTGCCGATGTCTCCTTCGTCCTAAGGATTTCTCGTGGGACATTTATTGAAGGTGTGCCTAGACTCCCTATAAATTGAGCACTTCTTCGTATGACGTCTGGCTTCTGCTTCGTCCATGTCGTACCTGTCACCGGCCAACCTTTCCCTTGAGCCTATCAATGTCCACGGCTCAGATTAGTTGCTCCCAGGTCGGATGGCCAGTGAAATGGCCAACCGCGGCGTAACAATACATCTCTCCACTCCAGGCTTGCATCACCGCCTCCTTAGTGAAATAGTCAGAGAGGTACTGGCCGGGATGTTACGCCACCGTCGAACATGCGACCATGACATGGAAGCAGGGTCAATGCAGAAGAAGAGACTTATTACAAGTGCATATGCAACTACTGCGACGTAGCATGCACTCGTAGGTGAGCCTCTTGCGGTTTGTCCTGCGGTGTCCTTTATCCCTGCACATTATCTCGAAGCGAAGCTCCCTTGTGCCTATCTTGAATGCCTGGTGCATCTCACCCTTCTTGCCCTTCTCCTCCATGTACTTGTTAACCATGGCGGAGTAGAGTACTATGTCATTTACCATGGCGAGCGACGCATTGTTGCTTCTGTCAACAAAGTAGTTCGTCGTACTACGGAGAATTGCCTCCACAATACCAACCAAAGGGAGGCACCTTGCACTGCATATGACCCAGTTGTACACCTCGGTTAGATTGGTTATCATGACACCATATCGAGCACCACCCCTGTCATATAGCAGCGACCACTTCTCCTTAGGCTCGTGCTCAATCCAGTCCGAGAAGCATTTCACCTGCACCCCCGTCCTCCTCAATTTGGAAGCATGTGTGGGTAGCTGTGGTAATGCTTCGGGGGCTTAGTCAGCGTTTGGGGTGGCCCTTATCGCTGCATCCCTTCTGTGCATATGGGTCCGCTCATCCAAAATCTTCTAGAGTGCTTCAAACTTCCGCTGCTGGTTCTAGTTGCACAGCCACTTGAACAGGTTCATCAAGTCCTTGTTGCGAAACTGCTTGTAGAAGTTTGCACCCAAGTGCCTCATGCATCACCTGCTCTACAAATCCAGCCATGGAAGTGGTACGTTCTCTCCTTGTTGCAGCTGGATTATTGCACGCAGCAGGCCTGCATGCTGATCATGTATGAGGCATATGTTGGGACGGCCTTGCACAACAGAAATCCTCACATTCTTCAGGAACTACAACCAGTTGTCTGTGTTCTCGCTTTCAACGAAAGCGAATGCCACGGGACGAACTTGATTGTTCCTGTCTATCGCTATTGCATTCAGTATCTGGCCCTTATACTTTTCAGTTAAGAATGCGTCATCTACACACAAGATTGGACGGTAGTGCCGGAATGCATTGATGCATGGACCAAAGGCGAAGAATGCTCGCTGCAATACCCTCTTATTGGCCCACTTCGGATGCGTGGCGTCTTGAATGTCGATATGAGTGCCGAGATTCCTGTCTTGTATGACTCGAAGTTGCCTAGGGAAGTTGTGGTAGGAATCCTCGAACGTGCCGAACCTTGATTCCAATGTCTTCTGTTTCGCCCTCCAAGCCTTGGCATAACTGATTGTGTACTGGAACCTTGCCTCAATCGCTCGAATGATGGATCATGGCTCAAAATCTAGATTATCCACGATCTCACTATACATGAGATTTGTAACATCTTGAATTTCCAAACCTTTTTTTAAAATTTGTAAAACAAAACAAAATTATTTTATTTTGATGAGAATTCAAGTTGGGTCTGTTGGAGAGGTTCAAGTTCGGGTTGTTACCTCTTCTGTTCGTTGGCCAGTTCTCCCCTCAATCTCTCTTTTGTGTTATGTTCGGTTTAGACCTCTAGGGTCTAGACCTCCTCTGTGATGGATTCAGTTTGGACCTCTTGTGTGGTCCAGACCTCCTCCTGGTTAAGGCGTGCCTATATGTTTAGGCCTTCCTTCGAATCAAACCTCTCTAGACCTTCCCCTACGGATCTTAGACATTTGGACCTCCCCATCCATTGGACTTTCTTGCTCGCTTAACTTAGGAACTTTTGACCTCCGAAGACCTCCTCCCGAACCTCTAGGACCTCCTATATTGAGATCCTCACCGCCAGGACCTCCCATTGTGGAGATCCTCGCGATCAGGACGTCCCCTTGTCGACCTAGTTCTTTAGACCTCCTCTCAAGACCTCCTTGAGCCCGTGGAACTTCCCTTCATGAGAGCCTAACCGATAGGACCTCCCCGTTGGTGAGATCCTACCAGTCAGGACCTCCTCTTTGCGAGGATCCCCTCAGCCAGGACCTCCCTCAATGAGATCTTGGTTGTCAGAATCCCTTAGTCACATGGACCTCCTCCATGTGTATCTGGACCTCCCCATGTCCGGACCTCCTTTGTGTATATCAGGACCTCTTAGCCTCCCGACCTCCTCTTCGTAAATCTGGACCGTCAGGACCTCCCCATTGGAGATCTTAACCGTCTGCATTCCCTTTTCGGCAGAGATCGATCGTTAGGACCTCCCTTGAAATCCTAACCGTTCGGACCTCTGTCTCGAGTTGATCCTACGGCTCTAGACCTCCCCCTTGGGTGAGGTTCTCCTCCCACCTTGCGGACCTCCCCGGTTGCACTAAATCTTGGCCGTTGGACCTCCTCTTTGGAGATCCAACTGTCAGGACCTCCTCCTTTGACCCGGTTGTTTCTAAATTTGACTGGTCCCACCTGCCAGGCTTACCTATTTTATGTTTCCCCGCCACACTGGTACCATGAGCATTTAATGCAGGTCTGGTCGCATTAAATGCAGCCATGGAAGTGGCTGCTTCCATTGAATGAAGTCAATTGGGGGCACTATTGGTGTCTTTTCTAGTCTCCTCCCATAGCAGTACACAATGTCCTTTATTATTTTTCTTTGACATCCCCGAACCTTTTGCCTATTTCTCATGCTCATCAAATCACGTACGTATTGAGTGGTCTTTTCACTCTCTTTGACTATAACTAGCCCCGGGAGCCCTCCCTTACCACCTTTTTCCCACATTCTCCACTTCGGCTCACTCAGTGGCTTCCTGGAGGGGCCTTGCTGCCAAAAGCATCACCAGGAGCACCTCCCCTCATCGCATTTTCACCATTGGAGGCTCCGATGGAGCTTGGGCGTTGACCTCAACCGCTCAGATTGCCTTCGACCTCCCCTTCAACTCGTCACCTCTTCCCTATTGCTGGTAAGCCTCCTTGCGTCTGATTTGCTCTTGCTCTTGTCTCCACCATAAGAGGTTATGTCCATTTCAGGACCTCTTCCTTGGGATTCTCTTCGGAACTCCATGGCTGCATCCAGAGATCACCTCTCTGGACTTCACACAAGCGTTATCATCCTGGTCTTTGCTAGAGCCGCCCCTCTGGTCTTCTGTGAGGACCTTCCTCATTTGACCTCTCTCCAGTAAGTTGAGACCTCTCCCAAAGAACCTATTTTGAGTCTGTGAATGGCTTCTGTTGGTTGAGTCTTAGAGTTTCTTTTGAAGTTCCTTTGGCTCTTTATTTGAAACTGGGTTTGAGTTGTCTACTTTTCTCCCGTATAGAGCGCGAAGGCACTGAGGAGCGTGAAAATACCGAAGAGGAAGACTCTCAAGTCAGTGAGCAAGGCAAGTCATGCTCTTGATCATATTGCACCCAATATTTCAATTTATTTATGTTCTGTTTCAAAGGATAACGCATGCCAATTTCTACCAAGATATTTTAATACCTGTCTTTAAACACATAGTTATGCCTAATTCCTTCATATGGCCAACTTGACATTGAACCAAATCTGTTGTCACCTTAGACAAAAACCTGGATAATACATTAGTGTGAACCAGGAGCAATTGTAAAACCATATGCTTAGTCTTGCTTAGACCAAAAGTACTTGATTTGGGGAAATCTTTACCTTCATGACCAACTACTGTTTAAAATGTTTTGACCATAGCATTGGGATGTCATGGGAGTGTGAAAATATTGCTGGGGAAGCAAAGAAAATGAAAATTGATTTAGACTTGGGCGAATTGGTTTGCTTGGTTGGTGCAAGGTTTATGCACGGACTCTATCCTGGATAAGGTGGAGGTCCTGGGGTCTGTGATTGTCGCCCAAGTCAGTTGAGGACCGGTCTTTGAGCCGCCAATGCTAGGCCTATAATGGGCCATGCTAAAACCGTGCAACCACATGTCTCCAGTATGGGGTGTGGGACCTAGCCGATTAATTTGTAAAATTTCCACCGCAGTTGATCCATTTGGAGGAGTGGGAGGTCTTCTATGGCCAATGGTCTTTTATGACCTATGTTCCCACTGGTGCAAGAGGGGGCCCAGATCCTGCGGATTTGTATCCAAAGGAGGCGAAACCTTAGCAAGGAGAGGCTGTGGTGGAACAATGCATTGTAAAGGCTTTGTCATGAACTCTAGACCTCTTACCTTTGGTAGTGAGAGGTAGCATCGACGGATCTTGGGATAAACTAGAGGAATCATGTCATGTGGGTAAAGTGCACATCCTCGGCCGAGTGTAAATCTATTCGAATAGCCGTGTCCACGGTCATGGACATGCTGGCAGAGGCCACTCAGAGTTAGATGTCGGTTTTGGGTTTCTAAAAATGTTTAATAAACTGTTTTGGGATTTCTATCCCATGGACTTTGGGTAGGGAGCCTTGTGACAGGAGGGTATCCTTCACCAACTTGTTGATGAATGTTATCCAACTGAAAATCAAGTTTGAAAATGAATTTTAGCTATTAAAAATCTGCCTTGGAACTTAGTATTTGTAGTTGAAAGAAACTTGGCTTTACGCAAATCAACCATATTATGCCTTCTTTTGTATATCCATATATGCATGTCATTTTGTTATTCCACGGGTGTGACTTGCGAGCACAGTGGTAGTGCTCATTCTTGCTCAATGCATACCTTACCAGTGGAAGACAACAGCAGTGAAGAAGAGGACCAGGACGTGTAGGTTGTGCCCTCCAGCCATTTTGCCTGTGGTATAGTGGATGGACGTCTGTTTCTGTTCTTTTGTAAGCTTGCTTTTGGCCCAAGGCCACCTTTTGTAAAACAACTCCTTTGATATGTTGTAAATAAAGTCTAGGTTGTGGATGTTATAATTCTTGTATGCTGTGAAGAGCTAGCTTGAGATCCTTGGGGCTAGCTCAGTTCACGCTGGGAATCACAGAGTGATCTCCCAAGCCTCACGACCTCCTCAGGTCAGGTCCTGTGACCTCTCCTGTGTTGGCCGTGGCAGTAGGGGATCTCCCCGTGACTCCCATTTCCCTCGGTGGTAATCCAGAGAGGTCCTAACAGGGTCTCGATGGGTACTACCGGGGGCAGGTCCTACCCGAGCCTCGAGGGGTACTATCGGACCTCCTGGGAGGTCCTAAGGGACGTCCTGGGAGATCCTGGGAGGACCTCTCGGGTGCCCTAGGGTTGGGTCGCCACAAGGTTGGTGATGAAGCCTGATGACATGTTCTGGTGGCACTGCACTGACTCAGAAACGACGCATGTGTGAGGGACCACTATAAAGCACTTCTAGTAGGTGTCCCACTTAGGCTGAAATGTGTGCACTCGCCAAGGGCATCCCTCTATGTCACACTTCATGTCGTAGCATCTTAGGGTAGACTTGACGACTGTGAATGTGTGCCGCACCAACAAGGCCCAAAATTTGACCGCCTCCTGCACAGCCTCCTTGCATTTGTACATAGCTCATAGCCTGACCTCACTCTGGTCGTACTCCCACGGCACACAGGAGCCTTCGTTGATGATGAGATTGTCGAACTGGTATGTATTCCACTCAGATGGAACTGCCTACTGGTCCACATCATCCTCTTCGTCGGAACCTTCATCTTCAGACAATACCATGTAGTCCCGGTCTCCGAGATCCATCCTTTGCACTACGGCTTCCACCTCCTCACCCTTATCAGTAAGACCACTAGCTTTTCTGAGCGAAGGAGCTACTTCCGCAGGGTCTTTATCGATAGCATCAGCAACTCCGGGAGTTTCAGCCATTGTGTGTACCACGCTGTGGCTGGAGTTCCTGACTTCTTCTTCGGCGTCAGCACCCCCTTCTTGTTCAGCCATGGATGGAGGAGTGGACTTGGCATATGCTTCGACCAGAAAGACCAATTTCCACCCTCCCTCCCTCGCCACGCGTACATATGACTGCCATGAATTTGTTCCCTTCAGCTGCACTAACTCCCAATATATGGGCTGTGCTGCTCGCGGGGCAAGACAACTCAATCTCAGATCGTACGCATCACGGTCCACTTGGAATGTGTGGAACAACCACTGCATCACAGCACCCGATGTACGCTGCTCTGGTCTTGGTAGGGGCACGATCGCCGATTGAAAATAACGCAAATCAATCCCCTTGGGACCCTACATAATAGTCCCCTAACTATAGTAAATTTTGAAATTGGTGACATCAGACATATTTGACGTACTACACCATAAAGAACATTTCCACGATTAACCACATATCTAAAACTAGATTACCCACCGAAAAGTATTATGTAAAACATATTGCACTATGTAACCGTACATCTAAAACTATGTAATCCATTCGGTTAAAAAATTACCCGAGAGGTGGGCAACCGGACGGGCAGCGCTTCGTTAGCTTCTATCCTCCCCTCTACTCATCTCTCCTTCTCTTTTTTCTAAATAAAAGTGAGTCCTATACCGAATTTTAGGGTTTCAAGAGGTTTTATAGAGTCATGCTTCCCTGTCGCCATTTGAACTGGCGACTGCTACATGTCGTCATTTCAACTGGCGACAGCTACCTGTCGCCATTTCAACTGGCGACAGAAAGATGTCGCCAGTTCAAATGGCGACAGGACCCTATGATGGTTGGTGTGTTTGCGATTTTTGTAGATTCTGAACGGTACAACATATGTTAACGATGCGCTAGCTGAAAGGTAAGTTATATTGCGATGCGCTAGAGAATTTTGTAAGGACGATTGAGGTATTAATGATTCATAAGTAGAAAGGAAAGTTATATTGCGATGCGCTAGAAAATTCACACACGGTGCACAATATTAGAGAAATGGCGCAACGAGAACAACATGACAATTGATCCAACAAGAGGGGTTACATGGCACGCAGGCTAATGAACCAAGGATGGTACACGCACGTCTTTAGGGAATTAGAAATACATTGGACATATGGACGAAGAGGGTCAGACTACTGCGTGGACCGGGGCCATTTGCCCTTCCTTGCGAGCTTGGCGTTGTACTCCTCGCCGGCCGCCTTGGCCTCGGCTGCCATTTCCCTCTTTTTCTCGCGAGCCTCGCGCTCTCGACGCCTGCACGTCTCAAGATGGACCTGCGTCTCCCGCCGGATACGCTGGTTGTGCTCTTCGGTGCGGCGCTCCTCCTCCCTCCTCTCGCGGTCCCTGTTGGCATCCCACTCCTTGCAGTTGAGAATCCACTGGTCGTGTGGGTAGATATCTAGGTCGATCCACTTGCAGTAGCCACATAGCGGATCCGGGGACTACAGGTAGACGAGAGAGGTTGTTAGTGTGGACTTTCAAAGAGGAATAGTAGAGAAACATACTGCTACCTGTCCTTACCGGCCACCGATAGCAGCTCGTGTCCCAACGGCGGTCGGGATAGAAGCAGGAGTAGTTTGCACAACCCTAGTAACACATGCCCAGGCTGAGCCGGTGTTTAGACTTGAAGAACTTGCATCCGTCCCTGTACCAACAGAGGGGCGGCGTCTCCCCCTCGGGCGGGTGTTGCGGTGAACGCTTGGTTGGGATGTTCTGGTAAGGGTTGCTGCTACGGGGGCGGCGTCATTGCGGGGAGGTGGCTTCCTGGCACGCTCCCTTTGTTCCTTCTGGGCCGCATACTCCTTTTGTATTTCACAGATCTCCTCCCAGTGCTTGTCCATCTGAGCGAAATTGTGTTGAAGTCTGGATGCAGGAGAACACGGCGTGGAAGGGGTAGTACTTATATGCCGAGCCAAGATCGCAGACGTATTGAATTATAATTCTACCGAGGGAAATTCACGCCCACGCAGGCAAAGGTGTACGACTCGTCTGGTCAAGTCGCTACGCAAAGCTGACTCGTCGGGTCACGTGTGCATAAGTCGACTCGTCAGTCACGCCGCTCCGTAAAGTCGACTCGTCAGTCACGCCGCCGCACAATCGACTTGTTTCCGTCCGTCACGCATAAAGCTAACTTGTCGGGTCACGTCGCTGCGCAAAGTAAGGGGGTGAAGGCGTAGAAAGAGGGTGGTGTGGGGTGTCCTGATGCAAAATCGTACACGTGGTTGTGGTTTTCAAGCAAAAAAAGAGATATCGAAACACGAGACTAGCATAATAATATTTGTACAAAAATTAATATTTACATGGCATGACTGATATTTGGAGAAACAAATATTTACTAGCGGCCCCTCTTGGGGTGCACCCCCTGTGTCGCCCCTGGCCTCGCCCGGCGATGGTCCGAGTACGTCAAAGGATCAGGCTGCCTTACTACTCGATCGGCGCAAGTAGCCTAAGGTGGTGTCACGAGGGGCGGTCCTGCTTTGGTTGGGTCAATCCCGACGCACCGTGCAGCTGAGAAGCCCCCACGGAGAGCTAGGTGTCAAGATGGTCCATGAAGAAGTCCTCGAGGTGTGCCTTGTTGTGTGACAATGAATCGTCGTCCCAAACCGGTGGTTGATCTGTGACTCCGACGAAGGTGTGCCCCGACGACTCCATACACTCTTGTCCCGTGTACGGGTGGAGCTCAGGACCTGCAAGAGAAGATTGTCGTTAGTAACTAGTGCGGTTCGAAATAAAGAAGCATTACGTTACGCATGTAATCATGACGAAAACCGCAAAAAAGGATGTTACGCAAGCAAACAAGGTGGTCATACCTAGTGGCACGAAGGCGTGCCCCGATGACTCCGTGTACTCCTGCCCTGCGTGTCAATGGAGCACAGGACCTGCAAGAGAAGATTGCCGTTAGTAACTTGTGCGGTTCGAAATAAAGAAGCTGAAATGAATGTCTCATGATCACCTCCAAAATATCACGCGGTGCTCCCACCACAGTGCCATGATGACACGCCCGCCACGTCTAGGGTAGAAGCCTGTGGCCGTGAACCACCTCGTTTGACCCCTCGTCCTCGCACTGGTCAATCCACCGGGTCTCTCGGCGTGCGACAAGTCGTGATCTGGATGCCTCGTCTCGCAGCCTCCATGATCTACTGCAAGACCCCTCTAGTGTCCCCCAACGTCATCTGCTGCGCAAAGGCTACCAACTCGAGAGCCTCCCGGTGTAGACCCGTCTGCACAAGCAATGAACTTGTTGGAAACCTAAATCTAGCAAATTAAATATGAATTATGGACCGTTCAATACGTACGGAGTAGTGGAAAGTGGAGTCCGGCTAGGTAGGGTACGTGTCGGACGTCGCAGCCTCGTGTCGTGGTGGATCGACCACGAACCGGACGCAGCGAAGCCTCGTCCGACTAGCGTACCACTCCATGTACTCCTCGTACATCTCGGGTCGTATGGAGCATCCGTACACCAGATGAGGTCGTCGTTCGCCCCACTCCAAGCCTCAACCCAAGAGGACATCTTGTCCAACCAGGACATCGTGCCACGTGCTCCCTTCCTAGTGTACATGTAGACGGCAAGACGATTATTTGGTCAGCACGTAACGCACATTGTATGAAAGAACTAAAGTGTGAACTTACTGGCGTGGGCGCCAAGACCCGCATCCCCAAAGAAATTTGGGACCTCCGTCGCAGAACCCGAGGCCGGTGCATGACCCGCTGCACCTGGTACTCCTCCACAAAGACATCACGCACCAAGGCCCTTCGCGTGTACTAGTACATGTAGTCTCGCGTGCATAGGCTCGACAGTCCTTCGGGCGCATGCTCGTTCACCCTCTCCTGAGTGTACGGTGTCCGGATGATGCGGTCATCGGTCAGCTGATCGAACATCACAACGTACTCCGGGTAGGACCCCTGTGAAGTGATCGGCGTGTAGGTGACCCATGCAATAGAACACCACAAACTTAGCATACGAAATTGTGATTACAATACGAAAAATAATAAATAATCATTAAACTAACCTATCGGTGGCACCACACCGTGCCCATGGTCGACCGGTCCATGTCGTCGTCCTAGGCGTACAAGTTGACCGCGTACGCTTCCACGTCCAGCTGTGGTCGTCCGACCTGGAAGCTTTCGAAGGACCACAGCTGTAGAAGTAGTGGGCATCCAGAGAGGATAAAGTGCCCTAAACGCGGTGGCAGCGTCGCCGATTAATGCGATGCGTTCGCACAACACTGCCTGCGTACCCGGTGTAGGGCTGGATCTCGTCTACCGGCAAGTCCGCCAGCTCATGTGCGTATCGAACGTAGTGCTTGTCGACGTTGTCGCCGTGGGACCCCAGGAATATGACCCGCCCAAACAGCCACACCTCGAGGTGCCTCCTAACAATGATGTCCCCTGTGTTCTCCGCCATACGCTCTGGCTACAAGAAGACATGTACACGTCAACAAGGTTCACATATGAATTGATGCGAGAGGACAATAGTTACGAAGACTTATGTAGAACTGGTAGATCCACCTCAACGTCGGGCCGTGCGGGCTGCTGAACTCCGTGTACCCGCTGCCCGGCGGCAGCACATCGTGGAACCTCGCTAGGAGGTCTGTGCGCCATGTGGCTGGGATGTCGTATGTCGCCATAGAGAAGCCAGTGCAGGCAACCCGGTTAGGAAGGAGACGTCTTGAAGGGTCGGCGCCAACTTCCCACACAGAAGGTGGAACGTGTACGTCTCTAGCCTCCAGCGGTCAACCAGCACTGTCAACAGGCCCCGATTGTATGGAAAACGCCTAGACGTACGACCAGGACCGCGGTCCTGGTCGTCCTCCCATGTCACCTCCACCATCCTCGCTAGTGGAAGGAGGCCTACCGCTCTCAACCTGCGTCGAAACGATTAAGAACAAACGTGACTGCATGCAAAGTCGTCAAACCACGATTGAGTGCATGAAGGTCGGAACTACACGTATCTCGGAACCCAGTCTAGGTGCAACCTCCATGCCCTAATGGGCATGCGCAGCCGCAACGCGCCAAGCTCAATCAGTGCCTCACCCTCCGGGGGGAGCATGATACTGAGGCGGCTACAGTGATACACGTCAATCACCAGGTCAATCAACTCACAATGGCCTATGTCTGCCATACCTACAAATTAAGTGCATGCATTGTAAAGACTACGAAACATATACAAAAACCAAAATTCCTACTTTAAAAATAATTTTCGGCGTTAACATAATAATTACCACACAAAAATGTAAACCAAATTTAGGCTACTCAGCAATTTAAACAGATTTGTAATAGGGTCTTCCAATTTAGAGGATATTTTTAAATATTTTCCATGTGCAAATATAAACAATAAACAAAGTTCTTCCTATTTTCATAGTTCCATAGTTTAAAATTAATTTTCGACATTAACAATATAATTACCATGCACAAATGGGAAGCTAAATAAAGTTGGGATTATTTTTTACATATTTCTAATAGGCATCTTCCTATTTTTGCTGATTTATCCTAAATTGTTCGACTACTGTAACATCTGTAACATGTGTACGACGAACTACACTAGACACAGCTCAAATAATGTAGTACATAATTTTACTACAATTATCTAATCTACTAAATTCTACTCGCTATTCTACTGAATTCTATGTCACTATTCTACTGAATTCTATGTACTTAATTCTACTTGCTATTCTACTTAATTCTATGTCGCTATTCTACTGAATTCTATGTACTTAATTCTACTCGCTATTCTACTTAATTCTATGTCGCTATTCTACTAAATTCTACGTACTTAATTCTACTCGCTATTCTACTTAATTCTACTCGCTACAGCTCAAATGATGTACTTAATTCTACATAATTTGACATAATGTACAAAGTTACAAAAAAATGTACCTGCAAGTTGGCCGCCCGACCGGATCTGATGCTCTATCAATCTCCCTCCTCCGCGACGAACTAACAAAGCTTCGCTACCTTTCTTCTCTCTCTCTCTCTCACCCCTCCTCTCTTTTGTTTTTTTTTCTGGAATTAAAATGAGTTTTGGAGGATTTTTTGGGGGGGTTTTATAGATGGCATCCTGTCGCTAGTTCAACTGGAGACGGTAAGACTGTCTGGCGACAGGGAGTCATTTTTGTAATTTTTTGGGCTGGCTATTTATTTTTGTAAATTTCTTTTAAAATATTATTATTTAAAAAAATTGATCGTATGTTCGCACTATTTTCTCGTGGTTTAATTATCTTTGCACTTGCCTCAATGATTTTAGGGGCAGTTCACTATATGCCACCGAATAACTTTGGATTTTTCACAGTACACTACTGGTGTCTCACTGACATATGGTCCACGGGCCCACATATTAGCCTCACAACGGGTGGCATATTATGACTTTTCTCATGATTTTAGTACTTATTTAAATGATTTCAATACTCGTTTCAATTATTTGAGTTATTTCGCTATTTTTAATACAGTTTTAGCATTGAAACATAAGCAATAAAATGGTGTATTACAACTACTGAAATCATTAAAATAAGTACTAGCACCATTAAAACAAGTATTGATGTTACTGAAGCAAGTGCCAAAAGATGATAAAAACCACATGAAATAGTGCTAACATACGGCGCGGGTTATTCACACGCCAACAGACAAAGTAAACTATGATTAGATATGGGAGGCATAGATGACTTACAAGTTGTTTATGAATTTTTTTTACAGAGGAGGCACGACACGGTAGGCACAAACGCAACCGTAATCCAACATGGCAAGCTTGTCTCTGATGTGTTACTTTCCTTGTATGAGCCTATACCGACCCATTAAAGCCCATCTCCAGGTTGAGGGAGAGAGTCTGGTCCATTTTACCGCTCCATCTTCCTTACTAAAACTGTAAAGAAAAACAAGGCCCATCAATGAGCAACCCACCCAAGTTCACTGTCCCCAATCCCAATGTTGTTCACCTCTTCTGAATTTTTTGCCGATTTAGCACTGTTTTGAACGTTATTAGCAAAAACGGCACCCTCGCTACGCTTTTTGCAAAAGTAGTGCTTGACACCGTCTCTGGGTGGCACGGACGCCTGTCGAGCCACCACGTGGCCTCGTCCGCACCACCCACGGACGGTGCCCCCTCATCCGTCCCAGGGAGGGATGGAATCGCCACGTCGCTGCTACCTCGCCGCTCGTTCGTCCCAGGGCGCACTCATCTGTCCTCGGGAGCAACAGAGCTGCCACGTCAACCTGGCGCAAGCTCGTCTGTCCCCAGGAACCACGGAGCTGCCACATGCCAGCTTGCCCGCCTTGTCCGTCTGTCCCAAGGACGCATGCACCGAAAGCATGCATGTGCGCTCACACCGTAGGCTTTGTGTCCCTTCCATCCCATCCCTCCCATCTGTCCTGCATGTCCGAACATGCTGCCCCACGCGCAATTCTTCCTTCCCGACATCCCACTCCCACTCCAGCATATGGCTATAACATGTGGAGCTATGAGCGTGACTCTTCGCTCACAGTCGTTTTCGCTTGCGCTCTCTTGCAATTTCGAATTCCTTTTCGCAGTGGATCAAGTGTTGTTTAGAGCCGTCATTAGCGGTCGTATTAATAGGTAATTTTTATGTATCATTTTTATTAAATGTGCAGTTAGTTAATTTGTCATGATTAATTAGTTGTAGTTATTTAGGCGTAATTAATTTAGTCATATCATTTAGGCCTTATTAAATCTATGTTATTTAGTTAGTTACGATAAATTAGGTCGTAATGAATTAGTCATTGTTATATTTATCCTACATATTTATTTGTGGCCTAGTTAATTAGTTGTGATTTAGTTAGTGTCATTTAGTTAATTATTTGTAATTGATTAATTGTAATTAATTGTAATCAGTAGGTAATCCCAAATTTATGGTCAACAACAGTAAATACTCCAAATATAATCAACACACGAACTTCCAATTTGTGACACAATTCGTTCCTTAACAAATCAACACGCGAACTTCTCGTTCGTGAGAACATTTCGGATCTGAAAAAACTAACCCAATGACATAACATTTCCAACCATAACCCAAACCTAAATTTCCATAAGCTAACTGTGCATGCTTTCCCATAAGTGATGTCCATAACCGGGGACACTGCTATTCGAATAGATTTAGTTCTCTGTAGAGTTGTACAGCTTTACCCACACGATATGCATACCTCTCAATGTCGGCCAATGCACTCTTCCTTTTGAGTGTGACTGAGATAGCATAACGAGGCTGTTACAATGTCATGTCCTAACTATCAAGCCACCCGAGGCTCAGAACCATGGCAGGCTATCGTACGCGCTAGAACCACGGTTCACCCCATTGTGTAAGTAAGTCCCTTGAGCAGCAATCCGGCATACGTAAAAGACCCTTAAGGGCAAGTAAGACGAAACTTAACATGGCCCCACTAGATTGACAAGAGAACCATTAAACATTAATAACAACAATTGCCAATCAAATTGCGTTTTGATAACTAACACATAACAAATTATTAAGCCAAGCCATCGCCCATAAACCCGGCGTGTGGTTGTACGTAAGACTTGATTCATCACACCACAAACCGGTCCTCAAATACCCAAACGGGGCTACTCGAATCTGGGACCACCTCCCTTCATCACCCTATCACCCGTCCAAGTCAACACACAACAACCCCCACCCAACAATTCCATAAACACCAAATGCGAAGATCTGGACATATTCCTCAAACTGAACATAATTCAAGCCATATAATCCTCAAATTTCATCAAGATTCGATTCAATCCATCGGCCCATGGACTAGCTCCATCAACCGCTTTCGGCTACAACTACTTGCTTGGCTAAGCATCGTTCTACAAATTAGCAAACATTCCCATAGAACATATAGCCTTAATCATTAAAGGTAAAAGGGTAATCAACATTCAAAGGAAGGACAATGCAGCAAGAGGATATAACTAATTCTACCCAATTGACATACAAGTATTTGAAATTAAGCAATGCATAGAATACTTGAAAATCAACATAGATAGTTTTCAAAATTAATAGGAGCAACATGCATCAAAGGATAAAACTGCTTGCCTTTACTGTGGATGGTCCATGTGCTTCTGCAAATCACTCTCGATCACACTCGTACCTTTGTCAACTATCGGATGAACGAAAACATCGAATAAGAACAATAACACTAAAAACATCCAAAAATTCAATATCATCCAAAATGCATGACATTTATACAGTAGGTAGATTATGATTTTAGATAAATTAGGTGAAAGAATTATTCTATTTGGAGTTAGTATGTGAAAGTTATAGCAGTTTGAAAATCAGTTTTCTGAAAAATCCTAAAAATTGCATTTCGGTTACTATTCATCCAAAATTAATTATTTGGTGAAAATTTGTAGAATAGTGGTGGGAAAAAAGATTACATAGATAAATAGAGAATAAAAATATAAGACCAAAATAACTTGGTTTAACTCATTTGGAGTTCAAATGAATTTACTACGAATTTTCAAAGATAAAAGAGTTTTTAGTGTAAAAATAATTCTTTTCTGAAATTTCTACCACATTAAAATACTTTTTAAACTCGGGCTAACCTAGCCTCTGTCATAATCAAAGTAGCCTATCCAACCACACAATGGCCTGATTCACGATCTTCCAACTATGCAACATATCCGATAAATATACTAAATCTACCATCTTATAGGCATATGACTATAATCAAATCCATCAATTGTTCTTTTCTAGACTAATTAGGCTAATACTAACTACTAGCTCTACTAGTCTAACCTCGGCAAGTCATAATCGCATACACTCAATTTTCCACCGATCAAGGTTTAATAGACTAACCGACACCTAATGAGCTTTACAATTTAATAACACATCCAACATCTAACGGCTCACTAATCAATTATTTCATATCCATACCACCGAACTTAGTCGTGAATGACCTCTGCCAATCCAATCATATAAGTGCATGTACGATCAACTAATAATCCTTTATCTACTAATCCAATTGAGGGTACAAATATATCAACTCGTCACATAGAACTTAACTACTAATTACATGGCAATCCAAATATTTATCCACAATCAAATTATCCATTCTACCATCACCCAAATCTAGCATAAATGACTCGCATAGCTATCACTTATGACATTCCATCAATTTACTCATGATTAAATAAATCACCTGATTCAACCTCTATATCTCCATAAATATCATTACAAGAGCTATCCATCAAGTAATAATCCATAAAATCCTTATGCGTCTAAACTCTAAAAATTACTAATCCAACGTCGAGGGAAAACGTCCAATTAATTTATCATCTAAGATCACCACAAGCTTCTATGCGACTTTACAATAATATCGTCCGATCAAATAATTAACTCATATATTTAATCTAGCATCCACCGATCAATAAGATACATATTCTGCTATGAGGATAAAATTATTCGTATCTACCGACATACATCACATGAACACGCCTACGCATAAATAAGACATAACCGGAAAATTACACCGGTCTTAAGCTAGCAAATCATTTTTATAATTAAACATGCATAAATAGATGCCATGCTCATAACTTATATGCAACATGCACAAGTAAATATCGTAAACACGATTTGATACTAATGATTTTTACCGCGGCACTAGGCGTGCGACATATCACCGGACGTCTTCTCGGGTCCACGTCCACCATAGTCGTCGCCGTTTCTGCATCCGCTCGGCCTCTCGTCCGTGTCCGCCGTAGTCGTTGTCGAACTCGTCCGCGTCCACGTACGGCTCCTCATCCATGTCCGTCATCTCGGTACCACTGTGCCGTAGCGAGCCTCCGCTGTCTGCATCCGTGTGCACCGCGCCCTAGCGAGCCAAGCCGTATGCATGCATGCCCGCCGAGTGCATGCATGCATGCGCCGCCACATGCACGGCTCCGCACCACGCCGCGTGTATGCACGGTTGGGCTCGGCCTCACCGCTCGCATGCACTGCCATTGCCCATGCCTCCTCGCCTCGGCGGCCCCAGGCTCGGCCATCCTCCGCCATCGCCGTCGCCGTTCGGCCACCATCGTGCCAGCCGCCGCCGTTGCATGCATGCGATGCCTCGAACTCCGCCTCGCCATGCTCATGGCGTCCATCGCGAGACCGAGCCCTTGTCCTCGCGTCGCTGGCCGCTACCTCCACTGTGCCGCCTTGCCCGTCCACCGCTGCTCACTGCCGCTCGCACCTCGGCACCCGCCACAGCAAGCACTAATGCTACATGCATGTCCACACCTCGGCCTCCTCCTTGCCGAAATTGCCGCAAGTGGTGGCGGCCAAAGCACCGGCCGCCACTACTACTCATTGACGTTGCCCGTATTTGGCGCTAAGGCCACCTCTCTTCTTGCTTCATGCCTGACCGCCATCGCTTGTCATTGCTACTGCCTGACCCAAACTCACTGCTACTACTTTCCCTTTCTCTCAAGAATGCCCAAATGGCCATGCATGCGAAATCTAATTGCTGGAATGGGTTGCTTGTGCGTTGATGATCGCAGCTACATAACACGTATTTGGGGATTTTTGGTTGTTGATAGAGATTGGAAGGAGAGATGGGTGGAGAATGAACTAGTGTTGTGGTTTGCTTAGTGACTATAAGATGATGGCGTGGGAAGAAGATGCTTCGGCTGTGTGGGCTTGTGGTTGGAATAAAAATGAGCAGTGGGTTAGGAGGGGTTCTCACTTCTCAGCTATGAAGAAAGAAATGGGGAGGAGCAGTAGGGACTTGGCTACGTGAAAACAATGAGTGGACAAAGGTGTTGTTCGGCTGGGGTGAGAGAAAAATGGCTCTTGGTTGGGAAGTTGGGTGGAGAAAAAAAATGGTAGTGAGAGTTAAAGAATTTTTAGGCATAGAAGTTTAACCCCAAAAATCATGAAATTTTTAGGGGAGGTTCCTGACACCGTGATGCTCTTTGTATAATTTTTCTAGGGTTTTTATTTTTCTGAATTTTTCTATATAATTATTCTAAGTTCCAGTTTTTGTTGGTTGTGTTCTGTTGGGGAGGAGATAAATAGCAGTGCAATTCTTCCTCCTTTTCTCCAACTCGCTCAAATGACCTTGCATGCGGGAACCACTTGCAAAAATGGAATGCTTGCGCAACGACGAACGCAACGGTATAACATGCGTTGCACGATTTTTGGTTTTTGGTTGTGATTGTGAAGAGAGAAGTTAGGGAAAAGAATGAGCATGTAGGCGTTTCATCTGTTACTTCTTTTGTCCTTTCGTGAAAATGCTCAAACTGCCATGCATGCAAAAATGAATTACAAAATTGGGTTGGTCGTGCGATGACGATTGAGGTGGTATGACATGCATGGCTTGGTTTTGAGTTTTTGGATGAGATTTGAAGGAGAGAAGCGAAAAGAGTTAGCAAAGTTGAAAAATGGGGAGATGGTCGAAAAAGAAGGGATCTGTGAGCGTCTACTTCATGATCGATCAATCGTAAAAGAAAAGCAGCGATACTAATTCATGCATGTCAACAAGATTTTTGAAAAGCATGCGAAAACAAGAAATAAAATTTTAATTTTTAAAAGCGGTTTTTCAACAATTTGATTTTAAAAGCAATATTTTAATTAAACACCGGAAAATTTTTAAAACGCAGTAAAAAATTTAATAGATTGCCAAAATAAATATTAACATCCCGATTATAAAAATCGGGGTGTTACAGGAAACAAGGAGCACCCGGGTCGTACGCGAGGCGTTGAGGTTTACGTACCTTGGGGTGATGGATTCCGACACGACTCCGACACGTATAGGAGTAGGAAGAGATCCAAGGCCGAGCACGACGCCCGGTTGGAACAGGTGCTTATTGCAAAATTTTAAGGACAGATAACAAGATTGTAGGATCAAATAAATCAACTCCTCAGCCAGTTGCAAGCCACCCCTGTTATTTTGGGAGCCAGTCCTCCTCAACATCGGAGTAGCACACGTCCACTTCAAATTCTGAACATGATGACGTCCAGTTACCTATCGACGACATCAAGGTAATGTACATATCTGGAATGCACCAAAGATGGACCTATAGGACACCTTAGCTAATTGTGTATCGTTTTATAGGAGCCGATGCCCTGCAAGCTCCAAGTGAGGATGGTTGGGTCCATTTCTATTGAGGCTGGGCGGGGGATGGGGTATCCATACCAGGAAGGGACAATGCAGCACGGTGGCCAGCTGGCACAGGGTTACGCTAGGGTCCAGGTGGACATGGTACATGACAATTTCATGGCTGTCCCACTTGAGATTCGCCCGAACGAAGACATTAGAACACTAGGGGATGCCATGCACACTTTTATCCAGTGGCCCAAGAAGGACATCGCCCTGGACCCAGCAGTGCCACGATCTCGACACGACCATTCCTCTCCAACGAGACCCTCGATGACTCCATCTCAACCTTCGCTTCAGAAGGCCACCTCATCAGTTCCCGTGGAGAAGACGCCGAAGGAACAAGAAAAGTGTGCCGCCGTATTGGTTCCTGAGTCGTCTCGCAGGAAGACGTGTAGCGGGCTAGTCGTTAAGGCCAAATCAAAATCGATGAACATTAAGACGCCTCCTAAGCCCTTGAAATACTCTATCGAAAGTCCATTGGCCACCGACATAGTATTAGCCTGCGCTGGAGTAGGTTGTCAGGCTTTGCATATCTGGTACATGCGGAAGACCAAAGAGAAGGGGTGCGATACTGAAATCACCGTCAGATACACAGAGGAGCATTTCTTCAACGAGCCGAGCCACTTCGTCGTGGGCTTCAATGACTTATACGACCTATTCAACCTCGCTGCCCTCGACGCCTTGCTTCTACGATGTTGGACACTATAAGTGTGTACAATCAAGTTCTACATTCATGTAATACCGATAAATTTCACAACTCATTGCTTATGTATAGATACATGATGAAAAAAGCCCGAGAATGGTCCGAACCGGTGGGTTTCCTCGACCCACACGTGGTATCTGAGCAAACCATCCTCGCAGACGCATCTTTCGTCGAGAAATACATAATGGCGGTATTGCTTCGTCGGGACGACAAGGACTACATAGTGGTACCCTACAACTAGGAGTAAGTGCTTCACTACTTGCTATATAAATTTCATTTGTACTATATACGCAGCACGAACTTAGGTTTAATGACTATAGCGACATACATGAGTAGGTTCCACTGGATCCTTTTAATCATTGTACTAAAGAGGAACAAGGTAATATACCTTGATTCCCTAATAAGCAAAAAGCACAACTTCACCTGTCTGATAGGAATACTCGATAGGTATGCTCATTTCCTCCATACATAACTCTATTCTAGTCTTCCTTCGTTTGAAATGGCCGAGGATAACCTTTTGGAATCATGTAGGTTGTTCATCGTCTATGTTGCCGATGGAGAGCCATACAAGGGATCGAGCGCCACACTGCAACACAGGACACGATTTCCGGTACACGCTACAATACAATAATCATATATCATACTTCGTAATAATGCATCTCGAACTGACTATACCTATATATGTAATTCTATTTTTGTAGTGCTGCCAGCAAAAACAAGATCACCTCTGTGCATTCTACGTTTGCCATCATATGTAGCAAATCATTAGTACTAAGATGAAGGATCCCGAGGTTTGTCAATCCCGAAACAATTATTTCCTAATTATAAATTTAAATATATATGCTTACTACTTTACTCTTGCTAGCGACAGGACTTGATCATAGATTTAGATGCACTCGTTGCGAAAGAGGTCACAGACGTTCGAGGGAAGCTTTGCGCCTTCATCAAGACAGAGATCATTAACCCCGACGGAGAGTTTCACTCCGTCAACACCTCTCAACCACCTTCAAACAATTGATTCAATTGTAATCCAATTGTAACTATAGCGACAATACTTGGACAAATTCTTTTATAATTTATTTTGAGTTGTAAATGATCACTTTGAGTTGTCAACAATTGATTATCTGTGATGTACCTGTTTTCTGCATGCTTATTTTCAGAGGGCATGGCTAGCCATTCTTGAGACTAGCCGAAAATCAAACAAAGGTTAGTTAGGTATAAAGAACTATCACAGACGGTTTTTTGTTGAAACCGTCTATAAAGGTATAGTATCACTGGCGGTTCTATTTACAAACAAATCATGTCGTAGAATATCCTGAGCGGTTCTATTTCCAAACCGTGCGTGATATGTCTCAAATCACAGATGGCTTGTAAATAGAACCGTCTGTGATATTCTACGTATCACAGACGGTTTTTTGTGGGAACCGTCTATGATACTAGCATAACACAGACAGTTTTTGGTAGAAACCGTCTGTGATACTAGCCCTTCACAGATGGTTTCAAAACCGTCTGTGATAACCGCCTGTTATCATAGACATACAAATTTAAACGGTTCAAAAATCGTCTGTGATGACGGTTCCGAACCATCTGTGATGAGCCTGTATGTACTAGTGACTTACGACCTCCAGCTTCTCCCTTATGAATATTAAGGGGTATACTCAAGAACCGTATGACAGCATGATTATCCATAATAAGAATTACAGATAAATAATTAAATAAGGATTATTAGATCCTCGTAAGCAGCTCTTCTAAAAGCAGACACGCCATCAATGTACTCTTCACTCACACGGTTCGCAACGTACATCCAGCTTCGATCCATCTACGCTACACACGAAACAAATTAGTGTTAAATTAGATTAATGCTCGTAAAGTAGCTACATGCGAAATATTCATGAAGCATTATATATATATCATGCTTGCATATCCATCATTTGAGTCTCCAATAATTATTCCAATAATTACATATCAGATTTGCCCTATGAATAAATATGCAACCATATGTTTCATGCTTGTTTGAATAATAGCAAGGAGATTCCCTAATATCACGCTAAGAATAGCTAGGATTTCCAGAACAATATGACATTCAATTTGTTTGATGAGAAATAAAAAGGAATACAAACGTACCTTAGATCACGCCTTGAACATGTACTTGCAAATCTACGATATTTATTTCACCAAACGCCCCAGAGCCGGCCGCCTCCTTCAAAGCAGCTGGTGCTCAGTGATAGATTACAAATAGATTTGTCGTAATGACTAGATATTTATTGGTGCATATCACAGACAGTTCTTGTTAAGAACCGTCTGTGATACTTCACAGAACCGTCCATGACATCTCCCAATATCGTAGACAATTTTTATTTAAAGCCGTCTGTGATACTCATCATAGACGGTTCTTAACAAGAACCGTCTATGATATGCATTATATATCTGGTCATCCTGGCTAGACCTAGATCTATCTCATCCCGACTAGATCTAGATCTATCTCTAGTGAGAAGTGTCTCTGATATGCGGCTGTAGGCTTTGAAGGAGGCGGCTGGCTCTGGAGCACGTTTGGTGAAAGAAATAGCGTAGATTTTCAAGTGTGCTTGTAGAACTATTTGTTCTTTGTGATCTAAGGTTAGTATTCCTTTTTATTTCTCATATGTGGCTGTTTTGAAGAAGACGTCGAGTACGCCTAAGAAAGCAACCAAGCCCACCCCGAAACAGGATTTTTTTTGTGGGTCGTCCACACAGCATGAGGTGATGAGACAGTAGGGACGACCTACTTCATCGAACCTGACACACTGGAGCTCTCCTGGCAACCATGCTTCTTGAACTTGAAGGGCCTAGTTTTACACTCGAGTGTATGATTTGCTTCATTAGCATTCTCTGGAGTGTCTGATTTGCTTCATTAGCATTCTCTGGCTGGCATGACCAGACCCTCTAAGTTCAAGAAGCATGGTTGTCAGGAGAGCTCTAGTGTGTCAGATTCGATGAAGTTGGCTGTGGCTACTATCTCATCCTCATGCTGCGTGGACGACCCCCCGAAAAAATCATGCTTCGCGGTGTGCTTGGTAGATTTCTTAGGCGTACTCGCCGTTTTCTTCAAAGCAGTGTTCCGTACCACAGATGATTCTAGTTAATAACCGTCTATGATACGTATCACAGACGGTCTCTGATTATCCTATTATCACAGACGGTTATATTATAGAACAGTCTGTGAAGTATCACAGACGATTCTAATTAAAAATAGTCTGTGAGATGCGAAAATATCACAGACGATTTTAGTTTAGAACCGTCTGTGATATAGATCACAGGAGGTTTTTTCTACTAAACCACCTGTGGTAGTTCTGTGGGTAAAAATTGTTCAGTAAACATATTTTCTCTCCTGGTTTTTCTACTACAACAGACTGACAGAAAACAAACGGGGTGGGTGCGGCCGTTGCTACCCGACAAACACATGACGGTGAATAGCGATGACTTGAAGAGTAAAGATACTACTACTGCGATTGGTTTTCTGAGACAGCGCATTTCGCGTGCCTTTCCCAATTCTACTCGGTGGCTTTGATCCTGTTTGCCGAAAGGCTAATATGCTAAAATTATGATTCCTTTTACACTGTTAAACAAATTATCCTCTGTTGGCTGAAAGTATAGTCGATGTTTGCGAGATAATTCTTGACATATTAGTAAAGCATTAGTTTGAACTCAAAATCTGATTTTCAGTTGTCACATTTAATTAGTGAAGAATATTGACAAAAATGACGAGGAATTATATCTGAATGTTTGCAAAAACTATGCTAAAACCGCCAATTTTACGACAATATGCTTTACTTCAAGTAGTTTGACACCTTTGCAAAGAACTTGGTGTACTCATGCCTAATCCTACAGCCGTCTCTGTAGAAGACGACATAGTCATCCCACCCTACATTCACACCGCATCCGGTGCTCGTGCACCGGTGGCCGTCCTCCGGCAGCGCCAACACCTGGCCCTGCAGCTTGGCCTTCTTCTTCCACGTCGCCGCTTGAACCACGTTAGCAGCAAGCCTCCAGCACCGCTTGTACTCCCGGTTGGTCCTCTTGGCAGTCTCACACCCACCGCCAACCGGCTCGTCCTCGACCTGGCTAATGTAGTGCTTCCTAACGTCGCTCGACTCGTCGGCCGTGTAGAGGAGGAGGTCGAGCACGTAGGTTGCGGTCTTGTGGCCAACGACGGCGGCCCGTTCAAGGCTGTCGAGGTCGCGCTGTTTGTCCTGGTGCGCAAAGACGAGCGTGAGGCCGACGATGAAGCAGGCCTCCGGGTTGCCGGCGTCAACCAAGTGGTTAACGACGGCAAGGTAGCGCTCATTGTCCAGCCACTTCATCGACTCCCCCTGCTCCAGCGCCACATGCCTCCCCACGGCGCGTACCTTGGACACCTTGTAGATGGCCTTGCACATGGCTCGTGGTACAGAGGTCGACCCACGGTCGAGAGAGCTTCATGCCATCGCGCCCACGATGTCGACAAGGACATCGTGAGGAAGAGCGACGGCGATCTCCGACCTCCTTGCCTTCGTCCTCGCCGTCATGCTCCACGTGCTCACCATTGCGCGCGACGGTTTGGGAGTTTTCAACACCGTAACGATGGTTGTTTATGGAGGGTGCGAAAGAGAGTAGAGCAATGTGGGGATTCATCTTTGGTGGCAGATGATCATTATTTTAAAATGTATCACAAACTGAGACAAAGAGATGCATTGTAACGTCAACGTAGGAGACGAAGAGACGCATCGCGCGCCACAAACCGAGATGAAGAGACACATAGTAATGTCGGCGCGCGAGACTAAGAGACATATCGCGCGGGAGCAGAGCGGCTTGAACATATCACAAATGGTTCTTGTTAATAACCGTCTGTAATACATATCACAGATGGTTATATGTACAAACAATTTGTGATAATTAGATATCACAGATGGTTCTTGTTAATAACCGTCTGCGATAATTGTACATATCACAAACTATTGTATTTTATAACCATCTATGATACATAACACAGACGATTTTTTCCACTAAACCACCTGTGATAGTTCTTTCTATAGTTCTGTTTTTCGGCTAGCATCAGGAGTAAATATGTATGACACAAAAGACAGTAAGATAAACATATTCAACATAGACAATAACTTAACTTCAAACTGGATTTTTTTAATAATTTTTTGTATTTACATATGGCCAAACAACGTGGCCAGTCGCTTCTTACAAAATATTTAAAAAAAGTAGAAATAATAAAAGATCAAGTTTTTCTAGTGGCCCAAGTAACCTGCTATCTCCATTATCAAAGCTTCATAGGCGACGTCATCGGCATTGAAGGGTTCAGGATCAGCGCAGGTAACCTGAAACACTTCCAACCATTGACGTGATCGTTCGAGAGTTGTCCAAAGAAGACCCTCCTGAGGAGCCAAGTAGAAAAGCACCCATAGGCCCTCTTCTCTTGCTTCAGGGGTCTCGGCTTGGTCGACTCGATCGCTCGCTGCCTTGATGTCGCATCCCAAGTGACGATAATCCTCCTGCAGACGTGCAACGTCGTGCTCGAGGACTACACTGATGGCGAGGTTAGCTTGCTGGAAGCTGCAGACCACCCGGAAGACACGGCGGAGGAGGTCATATAGACAACGCAACGTTGTCATCACATGTCCTGGCATAACCTCCACCGGAGGAGGGAGGACACTATTAAAACAGTGTTCTTTCGTAGCTTCCGCCAGTGTACAGCCAGCGAAGTGCTCGTACGGGATGACCAGGTAGGTCATCAATGCTGGTGTCAGGGGAGAAGAGTAGGGAGCCATTTCGTTTGTGCTTGAGAGTAGAGCGATGTGTGAGGAGTATCGTGGTAGATGATCTTGATTATGCTCGAGAGTAGAGCGATGCATGAGGAGTACGATGGCGGATGATCATTCTTATAAAACAAGGAGTAACGTCGGCACGGGAGACGAAGATACGCATCGCGTGGGAGCTAAGGCGGCATTGAACATATCACAGACACTTTAACCACAAGCCGTCTGTGATACAAATTTATCACAGACAGTTTTTTGTTAAGAACCGTCTGTGAATTATCACAAATGGTTATATTTCTAAACCGTATATGATATAAATAAATATTACAGATGGTTTTCAACATAAACCGTCTGTGATATTGCCTCTTCCTGAGCGGTTTTTAGCGCGGCCGAATAACGAGCGTGTGGTAAGCCAAAACCAAATCTGTGATTGTATTTATCTTGGCGGTTACGGGAACCGTGCAGCGATGGCGTCCATTATAGCTCCATCTCTTCGGTTGGGCCCTGTTTTCTATTACACAGGGCGATTGGGTATACCCCAGCTTTGTCCACATCGCCGAGTCTTTGGCCGACGCGAAGCTGGGGCCATGCCTCAGTACAGTTGGGGTGCTAGCCGTCCTCTGTGCCACGTATAGGTGGTTGTGTGACGCTTCACGGTGCCACACCGATGCGAAACCGAACATTGCCATGTGCTACGTGTTCCTGTAGTTGTGGAATTAGGAGCACTTCCCTATTGGGCGACCCTTCTTCCTGAGAGTAGTGTACCTGTACCCTGAGTTTCACAACCCTATCGATGAGCCCACCATGGGCTACCGGTGGATTGTCGCCCATTTATGCTAGGCCAAGAACAGACCGGCGAGGTGCTACTCGCTGTTCCACAACGATTTTGAGCCGTCGCACAACAATGACATCATATGGGCTCCGTGGACACCAGAGTTCGTGCACACGGTAGCTCCGCACGTACTGTTCGTGCAATGCACGTAGGACGCCGGATTGTGGGCGACGACTTACTACCTGGTGTTTGCCCACATGGTGGAGCCTTACGCGCCGCAGCCCGTAATGTGTCAGTTTGATTTGTACAAGGTTGTGCTCCCTCTTGACGACAGTGAGCCGTCCACTCGTGAGTCCAATTCCATCCAAGTATTGTTTGCATTTCATACCCACGTTGCATGTTCTGACATGAATCCTTCTCGAAGGCAGGCAAACGAGGGCGGGCTGACACGCTGAGGACTAGCAATCAGTCCAGCATGAGTGGATTACGACTTAGGTGGAGACGATGCACGTCGAGGTCGTACAGGAGCAGAGACCGTACGACGTACGGACGTACCGCGAGTACATGGAGTGGTACATACTATGGTCGCTCTCCAGACTAACCCGTTCTCTACCTGAGCAGGTGATGCGCCAGGAGAGGCTCTGTCACTCCTTCGATCGTCACAATGCTTCACGGCGGGATGATACTGTAAGAACTGACAATGTTTGCTCATTTCATTGATGATATTTGTACTGTTTGTTACTGAACATGTTTATTTGGCAGTTCAGTTTGAGTGGATGCAGCTCATCGCAAGTGCATCGGAGAGCACCATCCACAGCCCGGAGCACACCGTACTTGGGTTGCTAAGCACTTTGAAGTTCATCTTCGTGGAGTCGAAGAATGTACTCAAGAACATAAGCTGTGGTCGTAATAGGGATGACGTCCTACGAGCCATGCACCGAGTGCGTGGACCATGTGTTGGGTCACGGGTAGACTACGATAGCAACAAATCAAAATTTTCCACCACGTAAACCAGGAATCCAAGCAAGTAGATGATCACAGATCATTACCACCAGACACGCAGAGCAGCGAAAGAAGAGTTGGAGCAGCCTGGTCCAACGAAGAGCGCGTCAATGTAGTGGTCGTAGTCGATCGTCCAGCGTCGAGCACATCAGTGCGGTGGTCGTGGTCGATCGCCTCCACCAGCAACCTCTGTAGTTCCTTATGAAGATCGCGGATCATCCTCAAGCGCAACAGCAATCGCAGTAGCGCCTCTACGATATCCACACGTCCAGGGAAGGAACAACCGTACGTCGGTGTGCTAGCACCAAGTCGCACGGTAGAGCTCTCAGGAAGATGGCGGCTAGGGTTTCGGTGGAACAACTCAACTCACAACTTTCGTGTGTCTTGTCTGTTACGTTCACCCGTGCTTCCCAATAGTCTCATGCATCTCCTTATATAGTGCTCGTGTCGGATCCTATCCGAACACGTTTGACGGATCGTATCCGTACTGGATTGTTCCATCCTGTTAAGTGTGTGACCCTGTAGGTTCATGCATAATCGGTTGTGACTCGGAAACCCTTTCTGATTACGAGTTGTTAGCGGTTCCTACCAGGACATAACGACTCCCGAATACTGTAACATCCTGAATTCCCAAACCTTTTTAAATTGTAAAACAAAATAAAATTATTTTATTTTGATGAGAGTTCAAGTTGGGTCTGTTGGAGAGGTTCAAGTTCGGGTTGTTACCTCTTCTGTTCGTTGGCCAGTTCACCCCTCAGTCTCTCTTTTGTGTTATGTTCGGTCTAGACCTCTGGGGTCTAGACCTCCTCTGTGATGGATTCAGTTGGACCTCTTGTGTGGTCCAGACCTCCCCCTGGTTAAGGCGTGCCTATATGTTTAGGCCTTCCTTCCAATCAAACCTTTCTAGACCTTCCCCTGCGGGTCTTAGACCTTTGGACCTCCTTACTCGCTTAACTTAGGAACTCCTGATCTCCGAAGACCTCCTCCCGAACCTCTAGGACCTCCTATATTGAGATCCTCACCGCCAGGACCTCCCACTGTGGAGATCCTAGCGATTAGGTCCTCCCCTTGCCGACCTAGGTCTTTAGACCTCCTCTCAAGACCTCCTTGAGCCCATGGAACCTCCCTTCATGAGAGCCTAACTGATAGGATCTCCCCGATGGTGAGATCCTACCAGTCAGGACCTCCTCTTTGCAAGAATTCCCTCAGCCAGGACCTCCCTTGATGGGACGTTGGTTGTCAGAACCTCTTGTCGCGTGGACCTCCTCCATGTGTATCTGGACCTCCCCACATCCGGACCTCCTTTGTGTATATCAGGACCTCTTAGCTTACAGACCTCCTCTGTAAATCTGGACCGTTAAGACCTCTCCATTGGAGATCTTAACCGCCCAGACCTCCCTTCTTTGGCAGATCTGATCGTTAGGACCTCCCTTGGAAATCCTAACCGTTCAGACCTCCTGTCTGGAGTTGATCCTACGGCTCTAGACCTCCCTTGCTGAGAGACCATGTAGTCGTGTCTCCATGAAAGTGATGAGTAATTGACAAAGGTTTTAGGTCAGTCGAGTTTGGTTTGTGTGGTCGGACCATGTCGTTCGCAGTTCACGCGTTTTCGTGAAGTCAATCGAAATTTGTCGGGATAATCGAACGACCGGCGTGTTATGGCGATGCGGCCATGAGCGGTTGTACCGATTGGTAAATGGCGGTTGAAGAATTCGGAGAAGTTGTTTTTCGTGTTCGGTCTTCATTGGAAATCGGAGCGGCCGCAGTATTGGGCGATACGGCCGAGTCGCGGTTGATCCGCTGGTAACATGGCGGTTGTCTGGATTGTATTGTGAGTTCGGCCATTTTGGTGATTTGAGTTTTGGGATAGGTCATATCCGGGTGTGTTCATGCATATGTGTTGCATATTGCATGTTTGAGCTAACGTTAGGTCAAGTTGTGAAGAACTTGTTCGGTTTCGTGTTTCTTATGCGTGTGGGCTGCGGGGCGTCGGCGGAGTCGTGGCGAGACACGGTGGATTGGACTAAGCGCAGTGGCGCCGAGGTCGAACAGTCGGGATGTGTCGAAGGCAGCGTGGACTCGAGGTGGTTGCGGCGTCTTGAGACAAGGAGCTTGAAGCTTCGGAAGGTGCGAAGAGGCGAATCGGAAAGTCGCAAATTTGCACTGGCGAGGCGGGCTCCGTTGGACTTAGCGGGCGTAACGGGGAGGAGACCCGTTAGCCAAGGCTATATAAAGGATTGGAGGGGCTGCATGCCCTCTTGAGCACTTGAAAAGGAATTAGGGTTTGCTAGAGTCAAAAGAGTCTTTAGTGGCTGTTTTTGCTTTAGGCTTTAGTGGTTGAGGGTTGTTGGTTGAGGCAGTTTGGTGCTCCCTGCTTGTCCCCTTTGTAGCTCTCCAATGTGAGTTCTTGGCTTAGGGAGAGGGAGAGGATGGATTGATGAACTTGTAATCATTCCTCTTGTTCTAATGTCCATGCGTATGGGGATGTATCTCTTTGTATTTCGCTCTTGATTCAATGAATGGAAATCTGAAGTTTTCTTCTATTCGTGCTCTCTGTTCCTCGTTCTCCTTTTTGTGATTTTTGGGGCTTTCTTCAATTCGGGAGTTTTTGCTTGGTTCTTCCTCTTGATCTTGCTTGCTGGGACATGTGGGAACCTATCTAAGGTCATCTAGATCATCATCCACCCACGAGCAAGTCGTTAGATCAAGTTTTGTTTTTGCGGTTTTGAACCCACCTTCGTTCAAATGCAAAGGATAGGAACCTTGGCATGGATCTACTCATTCGTTTCTTGGAATAGGTTCCTAACATCCTTAGGAAGGTGTGTTCAAATTTGGTCAAGTTTGGCGCGTAGATCAAAATTCGTTGATTTTCGTTTTGAAACCGGCGGATTTTGCTGTTCGGGACAATCGGATGAAGCAAGGCTTAACTGCTGCGGTTGTCTGGGACTGCGGTACAACCGGCCGTTTACTGCGGTTGTATGGGACTGCGGTACAACCGCCGTTCTTCTTGGTTGTCTGGGGCTGCAGTACCTGGCAACCGCCATTTGCACGTGGTTGTACCGATTGTCTGATTTGTTCGGCTCTTCCTCGTTTTTGTTTCTTTGAGCTTTGGAGGTGAGGTGGATTCAACATAAGACTTCCTCTGTGCTTAATCATTGATCTTCATAGCTCTCATAGCTATTGGAGTGATTTATAAGTTGAATCCATTCTTTGCGAAAAAGATTAGGTGCTCCTATTCACCCCCTCTAGTCGCCTTCCAGGTCCTTCAATTGGTATCGAGCGGTTAGCTCTTTTCAATAGATCTTAACGGTCTCAAGAGCGTGGCGATGGACAAGTACTCGACCAAGCCGCTTTGTTTTCGATGGCATCGATTACCCTACGGAAGAGCGAATGGAGACATACATCGGGCCGGGGTATGCCATCTGGCGAAAGGTCAAGGTTCGATTCATTGTTCTGCCGATGAGAACATCAATCTGGGAACATGGTTGATGTTGAGGCGAATGCAAAGGCAAGGAACATCATCATCCGTGGTTTGAGTCGTAGTGAGTTTGACGCATATCTCACTGTCGTCGCCTCTCGATATCTGGGTGACCCTCGGCGCATACCATGAGGCACCACCCGGATCAAGGCGGTTCGGCAGGACCCGGTTCAAGCGAGAATACAACAAATTTGAGATGCTTCTTTGGTGAGTCCCTAGATGAGTGCCATGCGTTTTCACAAGATCTTGAGCAACCTCCGGCGGTCGGTCTCACATACCCCGACTTCGGACAATGCTCGTCGGATGCTCACGGCACTCGTCTGCGTGTTTGGGAGATGAAAGTGACCACCATCAAAGACACGACAGACCTCTCGACCACGACTCTTGATGCGGCTGTACTCGCGCCTCAAGACTCACGAGATTGGCGTTGTCTCGTCGGTCGAAGTCACGATCGATGGCCTTAGTCACCAATCCGGTTCTTCTTAGGGCTTTCTTGATTCTTCTTGCGGTTTCTCCTTGTTGCTCTCTGTGACATAGCGATGATCGGTTAGAGCAACTTGCGGATGAGCGGCTTGCCCTCCTTGCTCGAAGATTCTCCCACGCTTACAAGGGAGGAGGGACGAGAAGAGAGGAGGACCCGTGATTTGCTTCGAGTGTGGTGGCCCCAACCACATCCGAGCAACCGCCCCAAATTTGGAGAAGGGAAAAAACGACTACGGCGGTTCGGGCAAAACGACTACAAACAAGAACTGCAACAAAAGCCTCCGGCTCGACGCCTTGACAAGAAGAAGTTCCGCAACTTTGGCAAAGCAAGAAGCTCTTCCACCGCGTCCTCACGCCTTGACGACCTCGACCTCGGCGAGGTGGAGGGATGGAGCGGCGATGACGGGACGGGTGACCAAGAGCCCAAGGATGGCGGCGGCGACTTCTCGGCATGTGCTTCATGGCCTCTCGGCGAACTTCGGTGACAATGGTTGTACTCCGACTTCGGACGAGGTAGATCCCACCTCTGAGCAGCTCAATCATGCTTTTCTTAAGCTAGGAGGTTTTCATGCTAAAGCTAAGGCTAGGTGTCTTTGAGTTAGAGAAGGAAATAGATAGTGTCACTAGAGATTATTGCTCTTACATCTGCTCCTTCTAGTGATGATTGTGATACATGCTCTGCTTTCTTTGGTTGATATGGAGAAGTTAAGGACCTCACATGATAGTGTGTCCTCCAAACTTGATAGTGTTAAGGTGGAGAATGTTAGTGCGCTTCTTTGAGTTAGAGTTGAGTAGGATGGTCATTACCCTACTTATTCTTGATGAGACTACTTCTCCCACCTCATGTGAGGGTAAGGACATTGATGCTAGAGGATCTTATGCCATGCTCCTTGATCTGCCCGAGTCTTGTGAAAATTGCAATAACTTGAAGATGAACTTAAAGCAGGCGGATCATAAAATTGTTGAACTACAAGCTTCTTTACTTGAGCCGATTGTTTCATGCTTGAACTGTCCTAAGTTAAGCTGCTTGAACTTGATTTGTCTCCAAACAGTTTCAAGATATGATTGATCATGAAAGGAAGTTGGCTCGGTTTGCTTCTAAGGACCTGTTAGCTCACCATGCATTAAGTGTAACAAACTAAAATCGACTTGATTGCTTTGGATGAGAAATGTGTGAAGCTAACTAAGGATCTTCTAGAGAAGCCACATTGTGCTTGCAATATGATTGTGGAGAAGGGAGAAGCCCTGGGGTAAGGATGAGGCAGCTTAGCAGCGTGAACCAAGCGGCTAGCGATGGGGTGTCCCTTGAGTTGGTGTGCGTGCACAAGCCATTCTTCCTCTCTTCTTTGGTTCTTCTTTTGCTCCTTACCTTCTCTTGTCTCTTCTTCCCCTGCTCTTCTTGCACCTCTCTCTTCGGGAGTGTCGATTACCTTATGAACACTCTCGAGAGATTTGTAGGAGAGCAAGAAGAAGCTCAATCTTATTCTAGACCAATCTAAGATTTGCAGATTTAATCGGGGTCTAGGATATGACTTCTTTGAGGACATGAGGAAGCATCCACTGCCGTGCTCGGACCCATAGCACCGTGTGTGATCGAGGCGAGCCAGGACCGAGAAAGTCCATTTCAAGTCGGCGGGCTATGTCGAGATTTTGACGATGAAGGTAATTTCACATCTTGCTTCTACCTCTCGGAAGGTGAAGTATCACCGCACCTTCATCGGAAGGATGGACACTGATCGATCGATGCTTGGTAGCGCCAAGATCGCGTAGAGACCATGTTGAGTCTCTTAGGCGCATTGAAGTCGGCCCCGGACCTTGAGTGCACCTAAGACCAACACGAGTCTAGGCTTGTTTCTTCGATGGGTTTGTGCGACATCGAGGACTTGGCTTTTCGAGTTTTCGGTTTTCGTCCTCATCTTTGCTTTCGATCGTGACTTCCGCCGTCCCGAGGATAGATCTCGTTTTCCCCATCGAGATAGCTACCATGGCGTGTTGACATGTTGCGGTGTTCAGACTTCGCTCGCCGTCAGCGGATCGAACCCGAACAACGACTTGGTCTACTCTTAGACCTACGCTTTGAGTTCTGAGGCGTAGGGTAGATAGAGGTCGATCGTGCTTGACTACTTCATCGCTTTCGGCGTGTTATTGATATTGGGTGCCAAAATCATTGTTGATTTATCGATCTTGAGACTTTACTCTGTTTGACTCGGGTTAGCGGGTAGGGAAGGAGAAGGTTTGGCTTGTAGACTCGGTTGTTCTCGTCATATGATAGGAGACTCCGTTGGTTCTCCTCCTAGCCAGCGCTCCGGTGATGAGGCGATCACCTTCGGAGGCGCTTCGTCTGCAGACAGCGTCATCGCCAAAGGTCTTGTCGCGTATTAATGCTTCTTTTATTCTTAAGGATGTTGCCTTGGTTAGTAAGGCTGCGGTACAATTTGCTTTCCGTTTCTCGACTTCTCGATGGCGGTTTGAGGTGAGCTTCAAAAAAATTGCAAAATTCTTGATTCTTGGGGAGTTTGGTTTGCGGGATTTCTCGTTATGGGAGGATCTTCGTGCTGATTTTCTTGAGTCTTGGTGATCCTCTCGGTGTTTAGTTATACGAGTCCGCGATCTCTCTTTACGGCATAGGAGACTTGGTCATATTGGATTTGACCATTTGACCCGAGTTAGTAGCCATGATCTCATTAAGTGGTGCGAAACTCAAGATGGTCAAAGATCTTGTTTGCACTCCATCCAAGACGCGGCAAGATGGTTGCCGCTTCTCATCCTCGGTCCGATTACTATGACCGATGCAGGACAATTGCTCCATATGGACACAGTTGGACCCGGCTCGAGTCTTGATCGGCAGGAGGAAGTGGTATGTTCTTGTTGTGGTCGATGACTTCTCGAGGTACTCTTGGGTGTTTTCTTAGCCTCGAAGGATGAGACATTTACACATTTCGAGGTCTTTTTAGTAATTTGTCTGTTGAGCTCCGGGTGCCTTCGAGCGATCCATGATGACAATGTACGGAGTTCAAAATTCCTACTTTGAGAGTTTCTGCGGTGAGGCAGTGTAGAGCACAGTTCTCTTCTCCATCGTCCCTCAAAAATGGCGTTGTGGAGAGGAAGAACCGTACCTTAGTCGAGATGGCGGGGCGATGCTTGATGAGTACTCTACACCAGGAAGTTTTGGGTGAGGCCATAGCTACGCGTGCCATGTTTCAAATCGAGTTTTCTTGGGCACTCTTGCACTTCTTATGAGTGAGATACTGGTAAAAGCCAATGTCTCTCATTTTCGTGTGTTTGGTTGCAAGTGCTTTATTTGAAGTGCAGGAACCTAGACAAGTTCGAGTCACGTTCTGTGGCGGTATCTTTCTAGGCTACTCGACTTCTTGGCGGGCTTATAAGTGCAGGCTGCGAGTCTAGCAAAATGGTAGAGACTGCGAGGTGACCTTTGACGAGGCGGTCAGGGACTAGGCAGATATCTCGAGTTCTTTAGAGCGGTCCAGAGACCATCTTTGTGGATGATGAGGATGATGGAGATGACGGTTGTCTCTACGATCTGTCCCTCATCCACTCCTTGAGGTGCCGTCTTCCACCGCACCTCGAGGTGATCGACCCTGCCTTCGCTTCCTCTGGAGCTAGTGGCTCTGTTCCTACCTCGTCGGCTCATGAGGTAGAGGCCACTTCTTCATCTCTCCGGGACCTCCTAGACACATCCGAAAGTTCATCCTTGAGAGCAGATCATTGGAGATCTTTTTGGCGTGTTACCCGCTCAAAATCGCTTATCTCAATTCTGTCTCCATTCGCCTTCATTGCCTCTTTTGAGCCCAAAGATGTTTCTCATGCTTTATCGATGAGTCATGGGTCAATGCCATGCATGAGGAGCTAGAAAATTTCGAGAGGAACAAGGTGCAGTCGCTTGTTGAGCCCCCACGAGGCCACAATATCATTGGAACCAAGTGGGTGTTCAAGAACAAGCAGTGAGGATGGGGTAATCATCGAAACAAGGCAAGATTAGTAGCTCGGGGTTTTCCTGGGTTGAGGTCTAGACTTTGAGAGACCTTTGCCCTGAGCTCGACTTGAAGCCATTAGAATCTGCTTGCCTTTGCGGCTTCTAAGGGTTTCAAGCTTTACCAGATGGGCGTGAAGAGTGCCTTCCTCAATGGCCTTATTGAGGAGGAAGTCTCGTCAAGCGACCTCGAGTTTCGAGAACCCCAAATACCTAACCATGTCTTCAAGCTTTCAAATGTTGTATGGACTTAGCGGGCTCCCGAGCTTGGTATGAGAGGCTTAAGTCCTACTTGATAAGTCATGGTTTTGAGATGGGTAAAGTTGACAAGACCTTGTTCATCATAGGCATGGCCTTGACCTTCTGCTCGTCGTCGGATCTATGTCGATGACATTATCTTTGGCGGCTCTTCCCATACTCTGGTTTCCCGGTTCTCGGATGTCATGAGCACCGAGTTTGAGATGAGTATGATGGGTGAGTTGACCTTCTTCCTTGGCTTCCAAATCAAGCGAGACTCGGGAGGTACATTTCTTCATCAAGGAAAGTACACTCGTGACCTCTGGCGCTTGACATGAGTGATGGGAAGCTGTGTCGACTCCCATGGCTTCTACAGCCTATCTTGACCCAGATGAGGATGGCGAGCCAGTTGATCAGAAGGAGTTCAGAAGTATGATTGGCTCCCTCTTGTACCTCACTGCCTCGAGACCAGACATACATTTTTCTGTGTGTTTGTGCGCTCGTTTTGAGCTTCTCTCGCGTTTCTCACGCCCGGTGGTGAAGCGCATCTTCGATACTGCGAGCTACCATTGACTATGGTATCTGGTACTCTTCCTCATCTGTCTTTCCTTGAGAGCCTTCTCGGATCACGAGACTTACCGGGTGTAGGATAGATAGGAAGAGCACTTCGCACTTTGCCAATTTCTTGGCACTTCTCTTGTTTCTGGTCTTCAAGGAAGCGATGCAGTGTTACCTGATCCACCGCAGAGGCGAGTATGTTCTTTGCGGCCGATTCTTTGTAGTCAAGTGCTCTGGATGGCCGACCTGCGGGACTTTGGGTTAGTTATCGATGAGTGTTCCACTTTTTGTGATAACATTTCTGCGATTAACATTGCCAGAACCCGGTCGACATTCGGACCAAGCACATCGATATTCGTTTCCACTTCCTTAGAGACCATGTAGAGAAGGGCGATATAGTGCTCGGTTTGTGGAAGTGACCACCGGTTGGTGACATTTTCACCAAGCCTTTGGATTGTTCGAGGTTTTGACTCTGCGAGGAGAGCTTGGGGTGGTTTGTCCTTATGGATTTGTAGTGAGGGAGCTTTGGGTTTCTTGCTTTACTATATTATTTATGCTCTTGCTCCTTACTATTGCATTGCATTTTGGGTGCATTTGGGATTAGTCCTCCTAGCATAGATTAGAGTGCTTCTTTTGTCTAGTTGTTTAGATTTTGCTCTTATCTTGTGATTCTAGGATCTTGCTTATTAGTGTCTCTTCTCACTAGGTTGAGCTTACTCACTTCTTATAGGTTCTAGCAAGGTTGGGCCACCCTTGGGTAGGCAGGAACGTGTTTGCTCCTTAGTGTGTTAGCAAGGCGGTTGATAGTCCTAGAGTCATATGGGGTAGATGAGAGTCGATCTGAGCCATAGTATTCTCTATATCTTATCTATGCTTTAAGGATCCTTTGTTTTATGTTTTCTTTGCCGACTTCTCGATTTATTGTTTTGGTTCAAGGGAGTTCATTTGGGAGCTTACGGAGCTTAATATTGACATAACTCAACTTGAACTAAAAGTTGCATCTAATGTTGAGGAGCTGGATCTTACGCATTCTAGCATTACGCATTGTAATATAACTACATTGAGCCTTGATTATTATCTGCTATGACATGTTTACAATGCTTTACACCTTGCCATGACTTGTGCTTATTTGCTAGATTTATCATGACTTCATATGTGTAGCCTAGCTTTTGCCATGATAAGATAATTAAAATTGCTCAACTTAAACTAAAACTTGTCATGTTAGCTTTTCGAGATTAGTCTTTCTTGAGCTATCCTTTTATGATTCATGCCATGTCAAATAAATTTGGGTAGAGTGATGAATCTATATTGAGCCTTAGAAAGAGCTGTTTTAGTCTCTTGGTGATGCATGAGTTAGTACAACTTGTTAAAAGGCAAAAAGATCTCTTTTGTCTTGAAAAACCGATCTCACCAATTCTCTCCTATGAGGCGACTTGCCATTGCACTTGGCATGAACTTAGGGGAGTTTTGGGTGACCTAGACTATCTTCTTAAGCTTCTCGCTTGGAGTAGTCGCATAAGGCTTGAGACCTAGCACATGATAAAACAAAAATCTGGTTGGAAACCACCATGAATTTTAAAAGAAAATATGTTTCATGTGTTCAATGTGCTTAAAGCCACAAAAGTATCATGTACTTTAACCAATGTTTCAATCTTGAGCATAGCACTCTATTTGGTCTCAATTTAAGCTTCTTAGTTCCGCTTAGCTTATTGACATGGCTGCATCATCCTTGGATATCTCTAGCGAGACTTTGCTCATTGATGACTTGACTTGCTCACATAATGTACCTCATTTTCAGATTGTCATCTATGTGTTCTAGCTAGCTTATACATATCTTGTCATGATCTAGATAGCCTTTTTATTAAGTTATGGCTTGGTGTATTACTTGTTGGTCATTATGGATAATTCTCATGGCTCAAATTGCTTAAATAAACAAACTTGACCATTTTCATCCATTAACATGTCATATTCTCTCTATTGCATCTTGATCGTTTATTAAAAGGGGAGAATAGAAGAAAAAAAGTCTGTTGGGAGCAGTTTAGAGCTTTGGAGATCAATTTGCTCTTTCGGTTGTTGCTCTAGCGTTCATACATCGACATGGTCATTAGCTTCATTTCATTTCTTGGACCATGTTGGTTTCTTCAAACTCAAACTCTTCTTAAAAGCTTTTTACGGGTTTGTCAATATTCTCATCAAGGGGAGATTGAGAGACCATGTAGTCGTGTCTCCATGAAAGTGATGAGTAATTGACAAAGGTTTTAGGTCGATCGAGTTTGGTTTGTGTGGTCGGACCATGTCGTTCTTGGCAGGTTCGCAGCGTTTTCGTGAAGTCAATCGAAATTTGTCGGGATAATCGAACGGCCGTGTTATGGCGGTGATGCGGCCATGAGGCGGTTATACCGATTGGTAAATGGCGGTTGAAGAATTCCAGAGAAGTTGTTTTTAGTGTTCGGTCTTCATTGGAAATCGAACGGCCGCAGTATTGGGCGATCGGCCGGAGCGCGGTTGATCCGTGGTAACATAAGCGGTTATCTGGATTGTATTGTGAGTTCGGCCATTTTGGTGATTTGAGTTTTGGGATAGGTCATATCCGGTGTGTTCATGCATATGTGTTGCATATTGCATGTTTGAGCTAACGTTAGGTCAAGTTGTGAAGAACTTGTTCCGGTTTCGTGTTCTTATGCGTGTGTGGCTGCGGGGCGTCGGCGGAGTCGTGGCGAGACACGTGGGATGGACTAAGCGCAGTGGCGGCGAGGTCGAACAGTCGGGATGTGTCGAAGGCAGCGTGGACTCGAGGTGGTTGCGGCGTCGGCGAGACAAGGGCGCTGAAGCTTCGGAAGGTCTGAAGAGGCGAATCGAAAGTCGCAAGGTGCACTGGCGGGCGGGCTCCGTTGGACTTAAGCGGGCGTGAGGAGGAGACCCGTTAGCCAAGGCTATATAAAGGATTGGAGGGCTGCATGCCCTCTTGAGCACTTGAAAAGGAATTAGGGTTTGCTAGAGTCAAAAGAGTCTTTAGTGGTTGTTTTTTGCTTTAGGCTTTAGTGGTTGAGGTTGTTGGTTGAGGCGGTTTGGTGCTCCTGCTTGTCCCTTTGTAGCTCTCCAATGTGAGTTCTTGGCTTAGGGAGAGGGAGAGGATGGATTGATGAACTTGTAATCATTCCTCTTGTTCTAATGTCCATGCGTATGGGGATGTATCTCTTTGTATTTAGCTCTTGATTCAATGAATGGAAATCTGAAGTTTTCTTCTATTCGTGCTCTCTGTTCCTCGTTCTCCTTTTTGTGATTTTTGGGGCTTTCTTCAATTCGGGAGTTTTTGCTTGGTTCTTCCTCTTGATCTTGCTTGCTGGGACATGTGGAACCTATCTAAGGTCATCTAGATCATCATCCACCCACGAGCAAGTCGTTAGATCAAGTTTTTGTTTTTGCGGTTTTGAACCCACCTTCGTTCAAATGCAAAGGATAGGAACCTTGGCATGGATCTACTCATTCGTTTCTTGGAATAGGTTCCTAACATCCTTAGGAAGGTGTGTTCCAAATTTGGTCAAGTTTGGCGCGTAGATCAAAATTCGTTGATTTTCGTTTTGAAACCGGCGGATTTTGCTGTTCGGGACAATCGGATGAGCAAGACTTAACAACTGCGGTTGTCTGGGACTGCGGTACAACCGCCGTTTACTCGCGGTTGTCTGGGACTCATGTACAACCGCCGCTTGTTTCTTGGTTGTCTGGGGCTAGATCATGGTACAACCGCCATTACTCAATGGTTGTACCGATTGTCTGATTTGTTCGGCTCTTCCTCGTTTTTGTTTCTTTGAGCTTTGGGGGTGAGAGTGGATTCAACATAAGACTTCCTCTGTGCTTAATCATTGATCTTCATAGCTCTCATAGCTATTGGAGTGATTTATAAGTTGAATCCATTCTTTGCGAAAAAGATTCGGTGCTCCTATTCACCCCCCCTCTAGTCGCCTTTCCGGTCCTTCACTTGCGGGTGGGGTTCTCCTCCCACCTTGCGGACCTCCCCGTTGGCACTCAATCTTGGCCGTTGGACCTCCTCCTTGGAGATCCAACTGTCAAGACCTCCCCCTTTGACCCGGTTGTTTCTGAATTTGGCTGGTCCCACCTGCCAGGCTTACCTATTTTATGTTTCCCCGCCACACTGGTACCATAAGCATTTAATGCATGTCTGGTCGCATTAAATGCAACCATGGAAGTGGCTGCTTCCATTGAATGAAGTCAATTGGGGGCACTATTGGTGTCTTTTCTAGTCTCCTCCCGTAGTAGTACACAATGTCCTTTATTGTTTTCCTTTGACATCCCCGTACCCTTTTGCCTATTTTTCATGCTCACCAAATCATGTACGCCTGGTGTGGTCTTTTCACCTTCTTTGACTATAACTAGCCCCAGGAGCCCTCCCTTGCCACCTTTTTCCCACCCTCTACATTTGACTCACATTCAGTGGCTTCCTGGAGAGCCCTTGCTGCCGAGAGCATCCCAGGAGCACCTTCATCGCACTTTCACCATTGGAGATTCATCAGGAGCTTGGGCATTGACCTTAACCGCCCATATTGCCTTAGACCTCCCCTTTTACTCGTCATCTCTTCCTTATTACCGGTAAGTCCCCTTGTGTATTGATCTGTTCTTGCTCTTATCTCCACCATAAGAGGTTATGTCCCTTTCAGGACCTCTTCCTTTGGACTCTCTTCGGAACTCCATGGCCGCATCCAGAGATCACCTCTCTGGACTTCACCCAAGCGTTCCCATCCTGGTCTTTTGCTAGGACCGCCCCTCTGGTCTCCCGTGAGGACCCTTCTCGTTTGACCCCTCTCCAGTAAGTTGGGACCTCTCCCAAAGAACTTATTTTGAATATGAGATGCTTCTGTTGGTTAAGTTTTGGGAGTTTCTTTTGAAGTTCCTTTGGCTCTTTATTTGAAACTTGGTTTGAGTTTGCCTCCTTTTCTCTCGCATAGATCGTGAAGGCACTGAGGAGCTCGAGTGCACTGAAGAAGAAGACTCTCAGGACAGTGAGCAAGGCAAGTCATGCTCTTGATCATATTACACCCAATATTTCAATTTATTTATGTTTACATTTCAAGGATAATGCATGCCTATTTCTACCAAGATATTTTAATACGTCTTTAAACACATAGTTATGCCTAATTCCTTCATATGGCCAACTTGACATTGAACCAAATCTGTTGTCACCTTAGACAAAACCTGGTTAATACATTAGTGTGAACCAGGAGCAATTGTGAAACCATATGCTTAGTCTTACTTAGTCCAAAAGTACTTGATTTGGGGAAATCTTTACCTTCATGACCAACTATTGTTTAAAATGTTTTGACCATGGCATTGGGATGTCATGGGAGTGTGGAAATATTGCTGGGGAAGCAAAGAAAATAAAAATTGATTTAGACTTAGGCGAATTGGTTTGCTTGGTTGGTGCAAGGTTTGTGCACGGACTCTAACCTGGATAAGGTGGAGGTCCAGGGGTTTGTGATTGTCGCCCAAGTTAGTTGAGGACCGGTCTTTGAGCCGCCAATGCTAGGCCTATGATGGGCTATGCCAAAACCTTGCAACCACATGTCTCCGGTATGGGGTTGGGACCTAGCTAAGTAATTTGCGAGAACTTCCACCCATGATTGATCCAATTGGAGGAGTGGGAGGTCTTCTATGGCCAAAGTGGTCTTTTATGACCTATGTTCCCCTTGGTGCAAGAGGGGCCCAGATCTGTGAGTTGAATCCAAAGGAGGCGAAACCTTAGCAAGGAGAGGCGTGGTGGGACAATGCATTTTAAAGGCTTTGTCATGAACTCTAGACCTCTTACCTTTGGTAGTGGGAGGTGGCATCGGCGGATCTTGGGATAAACTAGAGGAATCATGTCATGTGGGTAAAGTGCACATCCTCGCGAGTGTAAATCTATTCGAATAGCCGTGTCCACGGTCATGGACATGCTGGCAGAGGCCACTCAGAGTTAGATGTTGGTTTTGGGTTTCTAAAAGTGTTTAATAAACTGTTTTGGGATTTCTATCCCATGGGCTTTGGGTAGGGAGCCTTGTGACAGGAGGGTATCCTTCACCAACTTGTTGATGAATGTTATCTAACTGAAAATCAAGTTTGAAAAATGAATTTTAGCTATTAAAATCTGCCTTGGAACTTAATATTTGTAATTGAAAGAAACTTGGCTTTATGCAAATCAACCCTATTATGCCTTCTTTTGTATATCCATATATGCATGTCATTTTGTTATTCCACGAGTGTGACTTGCGAGCACAGTGGTAGTGCTCACTCTTGCTTAATGCAAATTTTACCAGGAGAAGACACCAGCAGTGAAGAAGAGGACCAGGACGTGTAGGTTGTGCCCTCCAGCCATTTTGCCTGTGGTATAGTGGATGGACGTCTATTTCTGTTCTTTTGTAAGCTTGCTTTGGCACAAGGCCACCTTTTGTAAAACAACTCCTTCGACATGTTGTAAATAAAGTCTAGGTCGTGGATGTTATCATTCTTGTATGCTGTGAAGAGCTAGCTTGAGATCCTTCGAGCTAGCTCAGTTCACACTGGGAATCACAAAGTGATCCCCCAAGCCTCACGACCTCCTCAGGTCAGGTTCTCTGACCTCCCCTGAGTTGGCTGTGGCAGTGGGGATCTCCCCGTGCCTCCCCACTTCCCTCGGTGGTAACCTTGAGAGGTCCTGCAAGGGCCTCGATGGGCACTACCGGGGGCAGGTCCTACCCGAGCCTCGAGAGGTACTACCGGACCTCCTGGGAGGTCCTAAGGGACGCCCTGGGAGATCCTGGGAGGACCTCTCGGGTGCCCTAGGGTTGGGTCACCACAAATACACACAAATATATCGAACGAACCTTAATGCAATATGATCTACGACAGGTCCTCATCACTAACGACCAGGTCCTATCTCTATACGACCCGTTCATATTTGGTCACGACCAGTTTGTAACTCCTTACGACTAGGTTACGACCGCTCTGTGATTACGTTCGACCAGTCTACGACCAGTTCGTATTTCCATATGACCAGTCCGTAACTGATCGAACTAAGTGACCTACTCGTGTATACTCCTTTTGCCTCACGATGTCTGGTTGAACTCCAGGTGAGATGTTGTGTCATCCATGGACTGTTCAATACTTTCTCGATCGAGTGTCGGATAACTTCACGTGGTTGGACACTTCGACCACTAGTGGCATGGCCATGCACTTTCTTTATCCAACCACAAGGAGGGGCCCTGAGACATCTCTCCTGTTATGCTAGGAGGGGCAAATCCCATATCCGACCAGTCACATCCCTCCATATGTTTCATAGCATACCCGAAAGCTACATTTATAACTACCCAGTTATGAGTAGCGTTTGGCAACCCCTAAGAGTGCTATTATACATGTAGGGAACCATGCTGATCTCAGGTCTAAGTATTATACATCATCATTAATTGCTTGAGACCAACCGACGACACATAGAATCATAACAATCTCAACAGTGTCTCAAGGTGGGTCAATCCAACCCTATGTTCTCCAACATGTGTTCACATTATTGAATCGATATCCCTATATCCATGACCAGTGAAACATGGTCATCAATCAATACATGTGTTGGTCGTATAGTTACTAGTGTCCCGTCCAGTGACATTCGACCAAGAATACTTTTAGAATGACATCATCATAAGTTAAAAGAAATTCACCAACAAGTCACATATTTGTTAATCTTTATAACTGATGATTCAATCAAGGAACAAAATAACTTATTCAACAACTCATAAACATAGACGTGATACAATCATCTCTATGATTGCCTCTAGGGCATATCACCAACACCATGCTCACCTGCTAGGTCGTCATGGTCTAGTCAGTCCGGCAGGTGTCCTAGCGCTCCCAATCGGTCATCCCAGGAGGTAAGCTGCATACAATTTTTTGTCCTTTTTTTATTACGCCTTTGTTGTACCAACGTCATGTCATCCTGCAGTTGCAAGTTCGTCGGGAGGTACGAGATGTTTAGTTCACGTGCCAGTTTTTTTATGTTCCCTCACATCATTCCATCTTGCATCCTTTAGTTGAGCATGGGGGTGACAGACATCCTTCAACCGATGAGGACACATCCATCCCAGTTATTGCCAGGGAGCATTACACGGTGCTAGGGTTTGGAATGTGGCACCCAAGGTAGCCACCCTTGTCGTACGTTGGCCAGTACGGAGTACCGTTTGAGGGCCAGAGCTCCTACGGGGTCGCTAGCCCTTCGCACGTTGGGGCCGAACCATCCGAGAGTGGATTTATGGAGTCCTTCATTCATGACATTATGACAGGTGGTCCTCGGTTCAGCATGTCTTAGCAAGAGGATATCGACACTGGACAGACTTAGCTGGGCCAGAGTTAGCTTACTGGTGCACCTCCGCCAACTCAATAGTCTCCGTATCCCCTTTGAACCGATACGTGCTCTTCGGACTGGCTGACGTATCCCACAGGACATGCTCGATTCAAAACCAGGACACGCACGCATACTCAGATGCAGTTAGCAGCGAGTGACTCAGACGAGTGAGCCAAGTTGTATCCCGTGTGTAACTGCACTACATAGATGATATGCAATTTTGATGCGCTATATTTGTATGCATATTTTGTATGTTATGTGTGCACTGTTGCGCTATATCCACATGAAAATAGAGAACTAGGAGTGTCGGCATTTCAAATGGAGTTGCAATGTAACTTTTGATAGATAAAATTGGCGACATTTCGAAATGCACATTGTGATTTGCGATTTACATGCCACGTGCGGTTCGGTTACATGCATTACATGATACACGCGCGGGTTTGTTGCAGTCGGGATAAAGGAGGATGCAAACTAGTCTTCGTGGCACCACAGCCCATGCCCTTGTCTCGGGATTGCCCACAGTGGTGGCGAGTGTCGAATTCGTCCATGTCCTGCAATTCCATGATGTAAGTGGAGCGTACAGTAAAAAACGTAACCAGGATGCAAATTGTATATAACTCACGTCTTCGATATGAAGTGTGCTCGGGCGACCGGAAACACGACGACTTGCGCTTCTGCAATATCTTTGCGTAGATGTTGGTCCACGAGTCTGACATATTGTATTCCCACCAAACGTTTCGCTATAGAGAATAAAACAATGCGGACAATACATTAAATTACGACATTGAATGACAACTAGAAAAGCTCGGTCTGTTGGAACAATCCTTCATTGAGTAACCCAAGGGTCTTGCATATCCTGCACTTGATCGTGCGGCTAAGACAGGTGTGTACCGTGCTATAGCTTGCTGCACAGCCAACTTGCTAGGGAACTACTACCCAACTAAGAGGGCGCCAACATCAAACCCTAGTAGGACCCTTCTTGCGATAGTACAAGCGATCGCACTGTGATATCATCAAGTCTGGATGCCACGTATGGAACCTAACGATGGTGGTTGTGATTTTAAAGGGCATAGGAGGGAGTATTTGAAATGAGGACAGCGACGCTGGCGTGCGGCTTCGGGAGACCGAGTCGGAGGCGAGGAGGAAAGCACCAACAGGTGGGACCCAGGAGGCAGAGAGAGAAGGAGGGAAGGGAGGAGGTGGGTTGGTGGCTAGGCTTGGCACGCGAAAGGAAAAGAGAAGTGGTCCGGCTCGGGATAGGAGAAAAGAAAACGGTCTAAAGGAAAAATCTAGAAAAAAAGATTTTCCGAATTTCAAAAAATAGATTAAATAAAACCGAGCTCAAAGAAATAGCAACTAAACTCCAAAAAATCATAGAAAATTCCAAAAAATATTCTAGAACTCAAGGAACCCAAATCAAATAGTTTTGAATTTAATTAAAGTTTGATTTATTCACATTAAATCATTTCAATTTCTAAAAATTTAAATTAAGCTTTAACTTAAACAAGAAAATTCAAATGGTTATTTTTATTTTTAAAGGTTTCAAATGAAGTTCAAATTTGGGATGTTACAGCCCCCCGAATCCAACGAAGCAGAGAGGGACCGTAGGGATTGTCCCTGCGACGTCGCGCTCCTCTAGCGCGCAGGCCCGCTTCTTCTTCCCCTCGTTTGGATCGGGGTGCTCCGCCAGGTGCACCCCCTGGTCCTTGTATGCACGATTTAGATGAGCCTCCAGTACAACCAGTCCATGCTTCGCGTGTTCCTCTACAGTGTAGGGGCCCAGTAGCACCTCCGTAGTTCAGGTCGCGTCATCAATCGACGCAACTATAGCAAAAGTGGCCAGCTTCGTTAGGAAAAATAATGTAAAGAGTAATACATACATACATACATACATACATACATACATACATACATACATACATACATACATACATACATATGTATGTATATATATGTATGTATATGTATGTATGTGTGTGTGTGTGTGTGTGTGTGTATGAAAATGGTATGGTACTCCTGGGAGTACGTACTCCCACCTCTCATATACCACTTAAATCGTATGATGATACCTCTTTATCTATTTGAGCATACTTCAATGATAATTATAAGATACTCCAAAACGAGTTCTATGAAAAATTTCATGAAAGTTCACTTTTTATAGAAAAATTTGTGTATATACTTCTTTTATATATATGAAAAAGGGTATATAACAAAAATAAAGAACTCTAATAAATTTTTTCAATAAAGTCGTATTGGAGTATCTTATAATTAGTATTTAAGTATCTTGAAAGTGATAAAGAAGCATAATACATTCGTTTAAGTGGTATATTGAAGTGGGAGTACATACTCCCTGTGAGTCTAAACCAAGGCGTCCTATATATGAAAATGGTATGGTACTCACAGAATGCGTATATATATATATATATATATATATATATATATATATATATATATATATATATATATATATATATATATATATATATATATATATATATATATGTGTGTGTGTGTATGAAGACCCTAAGCTTCGCGTTGGTCTATAGTAATGGTTGGGAGCCCATCCTTCAGCTTCCCAAGGGTAACACTCCAACCCTATGCAAGGGGCCAAACCCTAAATGCGCAGAATTCTTTTGCGAGTTCCCTCATGGAGAGCCTCCCCATTGCGCTCAGTAGTAGGCGGATGAGTGCCTCCTCCCGCGAGGTAAGCACGATCTCCGAGGAGGGGGTGAGGTTGATGATCCCCTTAGTGGAGCGAAGACCGTCGCCCGCCAGGGAGGTGTGGTAGAACCACCTCCGAGTCCAGTGTGTCTCCCACCAGTTCCACACCGTGGGCACTGGCACATACATTTGGTACCACGCCTATGCCTGGAAGTTGATGCTGCTCAAGTTCAGCGTCTCACCGGTGCTCTTCTTCTTCGGTTGACACCGGCCGTCGTGGAGGTACGCAAACAAGCGTACCTCATCGCTCATCCTGGTGGACCTCACGCTGACCAGCACTCCGCTCAGCGCCATCCCCGCCTTGGTCTTCTTCTCCAACCATATGCCCAAGGCGACGATGGCAAGGAGGACTATCCAGTTGCCCCAGTGGTCGGAGGCAGGAATGAGAGGGCCATGACGATGAGGCAGGAGGGAGGCGGCGGCCAAGACCGAGCGGTAGTGGAGGGAAGACAACAGCGGCGACGACCATGCAAATGCAAGGGAGGAGGAGCGGTGGCGACGGCGGCGAAGTGGAGTGGTGGCACTGGCACTAGAAGGGAGGTGACGAGTTGGAAAGAGGGTGGCCGTCACAGCGGCCATCGGATCGCGCTTCCGGAGATCAAGAGAGAGAGAGACCAGTCCGTAGTCAAAGAGATAAGCAGCGTCAGCTTGTGGCGAAACAAAACAAGAAGATTCAAGCAAACCCGCGCGCTCACTCAAGAGCAGTGAAAACATTACTGGTAAGAAATTTTTTTAGAGGGTAGCGATAACACCAGTTTTCGCTGGTTACCAGAAATTTTCACAAAATTTCGACCGAAATTTTTTAATTGAAATTTGAAATTTTCATATGTAAAGACAAAATTTATCTAAATTTGAAATTTAAAATTGAATTTGGATGAAAAGTAAATAAATCCAAAATTTTTTTGCCCGGTATAAAAATTTATCGGACACTACCGATAACTCCGGAAATCGCCGGAAACCGCCGAAATTTCGGCGATAACGTTTTCACTGCTCAAGATCAAGAGTCAAGATTCAGGAAACAAGATTGATACTGGATACTATAGTCAGTCATACACTACAGACCACTGATAGACCTGGTTTTGGTGGACCAAGTAAGCATACATTGATACGGGAAACAATCTGCTCTACAGCCTCAAACATTCAGGCTAGGCTTTGCTGCCTTCCCTAACCTAGTTCACTGGCCATGGCAGATCAACAGAACAATCACCAAGCATATACTATTAGTACACATGCCTACTAGTATTACTTCTGTTCCTTGCTTTTACATAACTACTATTCATTCCAAGTTGGCAGGTCCCAGATCAACAGGGGTTGTAGACAAACAGTTTATTCAAGAGCGCTTCTTCCTCTTCTTCTCATCTTCAGATTTCTGTGATGCATTCTTCAGCTGCAACAACAACAGCCATAGTGCTCGCCATCAGTGCACGAGCTATTCCTATTCCTTGATAAACACAAATAACTACTGCTAGGCTAGCTCACCATGATGACAAGGACCCGAACAAGAACTGCGACAAAGTCAGTGAAGAGAGTAAGCGCATGCTTGATGTAGTCCATATCCCCTTGGTGTGCCCTTTCGATGATCTCCTGGGTGTCCAACACCATATATCCCAGGAAAACCAAGAGGCCAAAGTAAAGCTGCAGGTCACCATCATACAGTCAGCTTGCCAGGGGAAATTTGATTAGCGGGCTGCTTTATGCAGATGAAATACATTTCTGGGCAAGTAGTCTACCTCAAACATGAAGGTCGCAGTAGAGTGGCCAAAGATGGAAGCGGCAAACTGCAGCCAGATGAGAATTGAGAGGCCAGAAGAAAGAAAGCCTCCAAGGTAGAGGTACTCCCGGCGCTTGGCTATGATAGCAGCAGCCGAGAAACATCCAAACGCAATGGCAGTTCCAACAAATGCCGCCACGAGTATCCTGGAGGCACAAGTAATAGATCAAAATTATATATATACTGCAGGAACTAGAGATTGTTTGTCTTAGCTCAAACATGAAGCCCAAGCTGAAGAAATTATGTTACAGCCTCACGTACACCTCAAGTTACAAACCATGATGAAAGCATGCTCCTCAGATAATGTTTTTCTAATTTTGCCAGTCCAAACACATATAGAACGAGGCTGAAATACAACGGTTCATCATGACTCAGGGCACAGCCGTTCAGGTCAGAACTACTAAAAGTCTAAAACAACAATGTTCTTGCGAAAGAAAAGTATCTATTATGATCGACTGATGGTAGTGTTACACTTGCTGTTTGAGAAAATGTTTTCATAATCTCCTAATTCACAGCTGTGAATTGTCACACTATCCATGCGACCATGCTGATCTGCATGAATTAGGGAAGGGAAATTATGTTTCTTACTAGTCGAAAGACAAAGATTCTGAGCATCTTGGGCAAGTGGCAAAAAGTGGTTGCTCTAGCAAGAGAAATGCAACTTAACAAACAACTGCTACAAGTTTAAACAACACTAGATCAATTAACAGCCAACAATCGGGTGATGGTTAGTACTTAGTAGTACCTTGGATCAAAGTCAAGAGCGAGGTCGATGAGAGGGCCAACGGATGCCCCTTCAAGGAGGGCAGCAGAAATCAGCAGGAAGAACCTCTTTTTCTGCTCGCAAAGCATCAAGAAATTAATGAATCAACCAACCAACCGGGCGGATAGTTAACTAGTGGATGTTTTATTACCTCTTGATAGGTGGGCAGCGAGAAGAGCCAGGCGATGGTGCCCAAGCATCCGAACATGGTGAGGGTGCCGCCGATGTTGCAGATGATGTGCAGGTAGGCACCGAGTGCTGAAAAGGCCAGCGCGGAGCAGAGGGTCAGGTAGACCTGCAAACGCATCAAGTAAACGCTAGTCTTTTCCAAGATTCAACAAGATCCATGAAGAAGAGGAGGAGGAGGAGGAGGAGGAATTTATTGAAGGAAGAAGAAGAAATCTGACTTGCTTGAGGTGGGACTGCACTGCTGGGGAGATGTGGCCAAGATTCTTGAGGGACTCAAAGCTCCATCTCGGCTGCGATTGCGCCTCCCCGAACCCGAAGAAGGACTCCATCACCTCGAGAGATCTCTTGCAGTTCTAGACAGGGAAGGAAACCCTAGCTAATACTACCCCAATCCCCCTCGTCCGGCCAGTCCCCAATTGACTAATTGAGAGAGAGAGATCAGGCGAGGTAGACGATGGAATCGATGGGGCGGACCAGTCCAGGCAGTACCGACGACGAATGTGAGGGCCTGGCCCATTTACAAGCCGGGCCCATAGGCTTATCCTCCTCTTCTTATCCATCACAATTCACTGAATATTATGTTCCCTCTTCGTCTTGACAAACTCGACTTCCTGCAACAATTGAGACACAGCTGAATACACACATGCTCTAGCTTCTGCTTCTACAGCATTCGCACAAGCAATGAAGATTAGCTTCTGCCCCGGCTGCAGCAGCACCGGTTTGCTATATATATAGCTTATCCTCCTGCTGTACCTTCCTTGGGCGTACTTGGAACAGCGCTAGCTTTGAATGCCTTCTCATCCTGAATCTGGACACATTCGTAATATATATAGCTAGTGAGGAAGTTCACCATTCACACTGCTGGATGCTGAAGCAACGTCTCCAAAAAAACTAGAAATGCTAGTGAACTGAGTTGGTTAGAGATAGAACTGCTGTTTTCTGCGAGCAATGAAAATTAGGACGGAACGATTACACATCGGTTTCTTGATTACATGCATAGTACTCCCTCATTTGTTTTTTCGCATATAACACTTTGACTGTGATTTTATATCAGGTTATACTAGAAAAAATAACAAATATATATATTTATGGTCACCTTGACCGCACGGATCCAAACGATCGAGCGTTAATACATATATGCATGCAAGTGGATTAATTAGTAGATATACGATACTCCTCCTCCGATCACAAAAGAACGACGAGGTTTTTGACTTTTCAAAGTCTATGTTTGACAACTAAAATATCGTATCTTATCATATATTCGAAAGAAAATGTAAAAGTGTGAGAGAGTTTTGCATGACAAATTCACTACACGGATCATATCCTCTGGTATAAATCAAGAGAAAGTTCTCGCGCGATTAGACAGGCCACGTCGTTCCGAATATTCTTGCACGTCGGATTCGGCGCTCCTTTCGTTCGTAGCCGTCTGATTCCTCTTCAGTTTCGCTTGCCTGTGAGTCCTGCGCGCGTCGTCGCTTCCGCGTCCGATCGATGCTCTTCCTCCTTCCTTCTCCGTCGTTCGCTCATCCGATTCTTCCTCGTCATCATCCCCTCCAGGCCTGAGGTCTCCATCCAATCTCCCTCCACGCTTTCTCCTCCGCCGCCCTCCACGCTTTCTCCGCCGCCGCTCCTCCCCTTCCTCATCAACTCCAGGCAACTTGAGGCCTGCAAGAAAATAGCAGCAGCAAGAAACCAGGGCGAAATCTTTGGAAACACCGCAGCGATGGCGCCGAAGGGGAGGACGGAGATGGACGTGGGAGCCGACGGCATCGCCGTCATCACCATCTGCAACCCGCCCGTCAACTCGCTCTCCGTTGATGGTACTACTACCATCCTCGTCTTCTCCCCCAATTTATTTTGCTTCTTTTTTGTCTTTCCTTCTTTTTGTTTTTTTTTTTGGCGGTTAGATGCAAGATTGGGGTTTGAGTTCTGCAGCTGGTGAAATCTGACGAGGAGAACTGTAAAAAAAATAGTCTCTTTGATGTGATTATCACTAAGGATTGTGGGCCGAACTGTTACTAGGCTTAATTTTGCTTCCCTGAGCTGACGGATTCGAGATTGGGGCTTGTGGAGGTGCAGGTTGATGCAGAGCTGTTCGATTCTTTCCGATTTAACTGCTTCTTGGTAGAACTTGACACAGATCTTAGAATTATTTTCGATTTAATTGTTTGTAGAATTTGGGTGTTCTTATGCAAGATTTAGATTTGCGGTGGGATAATTTGACGGTGTGAAAAAAAAACCTCCCTCAGAAAGATGCCTCTTTTGCGTGTCCCTTGCCCCTTGCTGTGGTCTAGCTGTCTCCTTACTGGAACTATGGTGCTTTTAGCTATTTTTGTTGTCACCTGTTACAGTAACGAGGCCATGAAACTCAGCTGCCTAAGAAAAAGCTTCATCTTCGTTAAAGTATTACAACATTGGTCAACTGTTTCTGTTTGAGTGTGCGCCACTGCATAAATGAGCTTGATTATGGACTCTGAATGAATAGGTAGGTTGTGTAATACAGTTATGGAATAGCTTGCATATTTAAACAAGGAAAATATTGCCTGGAGGCAAATGATTTAACTGGGTAACATAAAAACTCTTTCATGGAGAGAGGTATGAAACAATTTCTGTAACAACCTGACAACATGGATAATAGAATTTGTTATCTCTTCGCTACATAGGCTTCAAGGTTAATCTGAAGCAATGCTGCTACTTATTTGTAGTTTCTCATGAAAAATTGTTGCCTGGTGGAGGTACTGCGAGATGTTTTGTTGAAATAGTTTTGTTAACACATGAAGTTGAAAGGTTCCTGTATCTTTGGTAGTTTGGTTGGATACGAACCATTCTAAAATATTTTCTCACCATGCATTTGTCAAATAGGAGTTTACAGATAGTGGTTCAGACAACAGAGATGCAACCCTATCAGAATGTGCTCAGCGCCTAAGGTAATTTGTAGTGAACCATATCATCTTTCAGATGTCTTTTGAAGCAGCAATTGTAGCATAGATGTACAATTCTACATCTTTAAACTGCACGACATAGGGTTTCACAAATGTGCATGGATATTTTTTTACAGGTCAGGGGCTAATGAATAGACAATGGCAGATAAGTTCACTCACACTAGAGCACATACATCAATCAAGGTAGTAGAGCTTAGTCAACCAAGTGCTCTTACAAAATATGACTAGACTGTTAAATTGATCATGTATGTGATTTACATTCCGATTTCAAATGTCTTCTTTTGAATAGATATCAAATGACTTAGAATAACTAAATGTTGTTTAATACCTTCACTCAACAGAAATCCACAGTATTTTTTTATTCATTTGACTATTGGAAAGGGTAAAGATACAAAATACCTTAGTGTTACCTTCAATCACCCTTAACTGTCCATAGTGTCAAGAATGGCATTGCTATTCACACATTTACAATATATTTGCTACTTGACAGCAGAAGGAACCAAACTTGATTAATAATTATTGTGTTAGAATATGAGTTTTCACTATCCTTGTCTTAAACTATGGTTGCATACTTTTTTAGCAATTATGTATTAAAGACAGTAATGTTCAAACCCCATTCAGTACTGTTGACAAAACTAGATATTATTTGGACCCACAGGTTAGGTATGCCTCATTGCACTGGACAGAAAACTATATCACTAAAAGCAAAACATCACAATCACAAAAAGAGAATCTAAGAGCAAACAGAAACGAGAAACCACATTTGAGTTATGTTTGCATGCTATAAACTGCATCTACTAAACCGTCTTTCAAAAAATAGTTGTACTTCTTTTTATCGCATATCCTTTTACTCTGAACAGCTGCCAAGTTGCTTACTCCTGAAATTCATATTTTTGCTATTTTAAAGATTTATTTGATGCTCCTCATTTGATCTGTTTCTTAAAAAAGTGCCTGCCAAATGAAGAATACACACTGTTCAGCGTCAGTTATCTGATACCATCAAGAATAATTTGTTTTTATTGTCTATGACTATAACACCATCAAATTAAATGTCAACAAATAAAGCAATGCAAAACACACTTTCTCCCATTGTTGTATATACTATCCTGCTGGATATACGCTATGTATAACTACATTTCTTAGCGCTCCCTAACACACTATTTCGACTACCTACCTACAACTCGCTCTGTCTTATACCTAAAGTCATTTCCCTTTTGCTTGGCCTAGGTACAACTCACCTAAAGAATCAATTGACTCTGAGAAATAACACACATATCCGAACATCCAATAGTGATCAGGCCTATAACATTACTTTTGATATTAGATTACATACATCTTAGACATATTACACGTTTGGATTTCTATATCTTACATGTTTACTATACCACACAAATCCCAACATACGCTACCTATAGATCCAGCGCCCTCTTCTGCTACAAAGAAGATCAATCCAAACGACACCCCCTCCCAATGAACGTCAGGTATTTTATATACATCATTTCTAAATAGTCCAGCGGTTTCTTCTTGGTATATACACGGCTACTGGTTACTCACCTATTTTACGTCTTGCAGCCAACATGTTTCTGCCCCACGCTGTCTACTCAACCCCTACAAAAAATATATACATAGCATACTCTGCAGACTCGCAGCAACCCACTTACTTTTGTTGTGTATTTATACAATACATCTCCACGTTTCATCCTGTTTAGTGGTATCTAACAGGATGCACGGTTCTTTAGGACATATGTAATACTCGGTCCATATGTAATATCCACTACACATATCTATCTACTCAGACCAAGTTTGCCTATTCTATTATGTACAGCTTTGTATATCCTTTCTGTTTGCACATATTTAAATATACTCCTATAAATATAGTACTTGCTATTTGAATCAATTATACATCCACTACTCACTGCCATACAACACTCACAGATCAAATACTAAACGGGCAGCTTTGCAAGATCCGAAAACTAGACATGGCATGTATGCAGTGCAGGTGCAGGTGCAGGTGCAGAGAGGACGAGCTCCATCTGCTCCAGTCAGTACCACACAATCGATCAGTTAGACATGGCATGTATGCAGTGCAGGTGCAGGTGCAGGTGCAGGTGCAGATACGGACGGATGGATGGTCGTCTATTGATATTCTATCTCGAGTCATCCGGACCGAGACGGAACAGCCAATGAGACAAGGCGCATGGGATATGGGAGGGGCTCCTGGCCACCCAATCCTTCTCCATGGATGATCTCGATCACCCTCTCACTCTCCCTCTCCGTCTCCGGCACCATTAATTAATTCCATTTCTCCTCGATCGTTTTCTTCTTCCTCCTCCAGCGGAGTAGCTAGCTAGCTAGTACAAAAACCACACTGCACCCGGCATAGCTAGAGGCTAGTCCAATAATACAATACGATACAGTCAATGGCCGCCCTTTCCTCTGCAGCCGTCTCCATCCCTTCCCTCGCCCGGCCGGCTCCCCGTCCCCGCGCCAGGTCCGTGTCGGTGCGCGCGTCGCTGAGCAAGGCGGCCGGCGCTGCGGCCGTGGCCGTCGCCGCGAGCGCCATGCTGGCGGGCGGCGCCATGGCGCAGGACGTGCTGCTGGGCGCCAGCGGCGGGGTGCTGGTGTTCGAGCCGAGCGAGTTCACGGTCAAGTCCGGCGATACCATCACCTTCAAGAACAACGAAGGCTTCCCGCACAACATCGTGTTCGACGAGGACGCCGTGCCCAGCGGCGTCGACGCCTCCAAGATCTCGCAGGAGGAGTACCTCAACGCCCCCGGCGAGACCTACTCCGTCACCCTCACCGTCCCAGGCACCTACAGCTTCTACTGCGAGCCGCACGTCGGAGCCGGCATGGCCGGAAAGGTCACCGTCAACTAAGCATATACAAGATGCTTGCCGGCGTGCTAGCTCCTTCTCTTAATTTTTGCGTATTATTATATATTTTCTCGACTAGTTTTCTTTCTCTCGATCGATCGTGTCGCGCGTGTACTTGTATTAGTTAATCAATTAATTGTACGCCACGCGGAGACAAATATATATCGATCGCATTCGCATCGTGTGGACAAATTAACTGTACTGTATTTGTGGGCAATTATCTGGAATTTGTTTTTGAAATAATATTATTTTAAAACAAATTACAAACATAAATAGTCGATTTTTTTTTACAAAACTATGCTATTGTCACCATTTGAAATGACGAAATGATCATGTCGTTATTCCAAATGGCAACGGTAACCTAGTCAATGACGACAGAGCTTAGAACAGTACGGAGATGTCCCTGTCACTAGTTGAAATAGCGAGAGGGCCATATCGTCACTCCAACTGGCGATAAGACCATATCGTCAGTTCAACTAGCGATAGGGGTCCCGCAAGTCTCTAAATTTTTTAATATAAAAATTTATGAAAACCGCCATTTCAAATGGTGACAGGGATCCTGCAAGTCTCTGTCGTCATTCCAAATGGCGGCACAATCTATCCTATAAAAGACCCCAAAATTATGGCATAACTCACTTTTATTCAGGAAAAAGAGAAAGAGGGGAGGAGAGGGAAAGGAGTGGAGGGGAGGAAAGAAGCTAGCGATGCGCTGCCCGTCCGGTCGTCCACCTTTTAGGTAATTTTTTGAACCGAATGGATTACATTGTTTTAGATGTACGATTACGTAAGTAGTATGTTGTACATAATCATTTTTAGTGGGTAGTTTAGTTTTAGATATGTAGTTAATCGTGGAAATCGTGTTTACGGTGCAGTACGTCAAATATGTCGGACGCCACCAATTTCAAAATTTACTACGATCAGAGGATTATTCTTGAGGATCCCGAAGGGATTGATTTGTGTTATTTTCTATCAACGACCGTGACCCTAACAAGACCAGAGCAGCGTATATCGGGCGCTGTGATGTGGTGGCTGTTCTACACATTCGATTTGGACCATGCTGTGTATGATCTAAGATTGAGTTGCCTTGCCAACCGAGCACCACAGGGCACATATTGGGAGTTAGTGCAACTCAATAGAACAAGGTCATGGCAGTCATATGTACGCAGGGCGAGGGAGGAACGGTGGGATTTGGTTCTTCTGGCCTAGGCATATGCCAAGCCCACTCCTGCATCAGTGGCTAAAGAAGAAGTCGTGGACTCTAGTCATTGCGCGGCGCACACAATAGCCGAAGGTCCGAAAGTTGCTGATGTTGTTGATGAAGACCGTGTGGAAGGAGCTCCTTCAGTCAGGCAAGCTAGTGGGTTTGTTGACGAGGGTGAGGAACTGGAAGCCCTAGTCCAAAGGATGGATCTCGAAGACCAATACTGCATGGCATTGTCAGACGATAAAGGATCTGACGATGAGGATCATGTGGAACACATACCGGTTCGACAACCTCGTCGTTAACGAAGGCTCTCGTGTACCGTGAGAGTACTACCAGAGTAAGGTTGGGCAAGGAGCTATGTACAAATGTAAGGAGGCTATGCAAGAGGTGGTCAAATTCTGGGCCTTGTTGATGCGGCATATATTCACAGTCGTCAAGTCTAACTCAAGATGCTACGATGTGAAGTGCAACATAGAGGGGTGCCATTGGCGAGTTCACTCATTTCAGCCTAAGTGGGACGCCTACTGGAAATACTCTATAGTGGTCCCTCACACATATGTCGTCGCTGATTCAGTGCAGTCCCACAAGAATATATCATCAGGCTTCATCACGAACATCATGTACAGTAAGATCGTGGATAATCTAGATTTTTAGTTATGATCCATCATTCGAACGATTGAGGCAAGGTTCAAGTACACAATCAACTATGTCAAGGCGTAGAGGGCAAGGCAAAAGGCATTGGAATCAAGGTTCGGTCCGTTCGAGGACTCCTACCACAACCTCCCCAGCCAAGTCCGAGTCATACAAGACAAGAATCTCGGCACTCATGTCGACACTCAAGATTCCATGCATCCGAAGTGGGGGCAATAAGAGGGTATTAAAGCGAGCATTCTTCGTCTTGGTCCATGCATCAATGCATTCCGGCACTGCCATCCAATGTTGTGCGTGGATAGCACATTCCTTACTAAAAAGTACACGAACATTAATGGCAACAGGGACTTGCGGGATCCCTGTCGCCAGTTGAAATGGCGACAGGGCCATGTCGCTAGTTGGAATAGCGACATGACCATTTCATCATTTCAAATGGCGACAGTAGCATAATTTTGTAAAAAAAAAAGCAACTATTTATTTTTGTAAATTTCCTTTAAAATAATATTATTTAAAAAAACATTATTTGTGATCCATGGAGCTGCAATTAAACTTCACATATATACACATGTTTCATGCAATATATGTATTGCACTATTTTCTATACTTGATACTTCCTTTATTCCGTGGTCTATCATTAATTTTTCTTAATTTTTAGCTAATTTTAGTCACAAACCTATACCGGGAAGTCCAACCCGTAGCACCCGCATGTTAGTGAATGGAATTTTTTATTAATTAATCTTTTTTTAATTTTTATTTTAAAGTTAACCCCCGTGAACTTTATTTTCAATTCTAACCCCTTTGGTCACGCCACCACCCGTGGCGTGACAAAACAATATTTATCACGCTTAGCAGTATCTAGGCAAGCTTTTGTCACACCACGACCAGTGGTGTGACAAAGGTGCTATTTAGCGGACTTATCCTATGACGTGATATCATTGGTGTAACTAAAGGGGTCAGAATTGGAAATAAAGTTCGCCGAGGGTTAACTTTAAAATAAAAATTAAAAAAGGATTAATTAATAAAAAAAGTTCTAGTGAATGCGGCACTACTTGGAACGTCGTTGCAAAATGGCATTAAAGAAAAATAATAATAATATAGTTTGGCCAAGATTTTATTGAATAAAGAAAAGAAGATTGCATTGATTTGAAAGACAATGGAAGAGCGAATAAGGAATTTATTTGAAAATGTAGAACATAACATGGTATTGAAAATACAGTGCTCCCATGACCTAATGCCACATGCAACAACTATGCTGATATGTTACTTGGAACAAAATGATAAGCAACACTGAGATACAAAATATATCAACAAGTCATACCCAATAATAAAAACAACCATTTAAATAAGGTAAACCAAGGGTTCCAAGTAGCCACGAGGTAAACGTGGTCTACGGATGTGATACTCAAAGGCAATAATGAAATACATGAAAGGATCATGTGATAAAGGTAATTTATGTGATATTGGTATCTGATATAATAATGGTAAATTTACAAATGTAATCCCAACAATGAGACTGTACGACTTTACCCATACGTTGTTAGGTGAAACGTGGCATATACGCATATGTGACAAAACAATCTAAAGGAAAAAAGGGAACTACAATAAATCACGGGGCGATACGGAAATAGGCAGACGCCCGAATACCTGTATCTCCTGCAACTGGGTGCTATTCACTTGAACAACATAAATGTATGATGTCTATACATTGTTGGGTGGACCCGTGGAAAAGTGTTATTTCCTATATATGTAGTGAACCAGGGAGACAATAGAATACTATGTAAAATATGGAATAGAATTTAATTATCACAATCCAATAACACACTATAATGATACCATGATTATTTGATGTTAGCAATTCGATAGCAACAATTACGGAATGTCAATACAATAACTTAGTATTTGAGAATGATTATAAAGAAGTGATACAATGGTGTAACACCCTGATTTTCAGAACTTTTTGAAAATTTTGAAATAAAAGGAATCATTTTGTTTTGATGAGAATTCAAAGCTTACCTTGAAATTTTAGGATGGATTTCAAATTGACTAACTCAAACTTCAACTAAAATTCCTTGATGGTTTGCTTAGTTTGTTGGAAGCTTTGGTGATCTCCCCTTCTCTATGCTTGTTTTGTAATTCTTTGGTCCAGACCTCCCTAGGTCTAGACCCCCCCCCCAAGTGCTTGGACCTTCCCTGGTCCAAACCTCCCTCTTTGATTCTTCCTTGGCTTAGACCTCTCTAGATCTAAACCTCCCTCATGTTCTTTAGAACCCATTCTCTGTTTTGTTGGAACCTCTCTAGGTTCCCTTGGACTTCTCCTCGCTTTGATCTCTAAAATGTTTTCCTTCTGGAAAATTCATATGCATGACAATTGATACCGCCACACTGCAGTACTACATTGCACAACTCATGACCATACCGCTCTAGGGAAAATTGAGAGTCCATAAACATGTGTTCTGGAATTTTCTTACCACCTTGTAGCAGTTGAAACTACTTGATAACGGTAGTACCGCCCCCACCTTACAGTGTTACCGTTTCTCAGGACCTCTTGAAACCTATGATTGGACCTCCCCGTGCTTCTGGAACCATCTTAAAATTTATTTGGACCTCCCTCGTACCTGTTCGAGCCCCCCCCATTTGATCCGGACCTCTATCGCTTGTGTACCGTTCGATTTGCATTGGACGGTTTGATCTTGGTGAGGCGTTCGGATGGTCCGAACGTCCCACCTCTCTCGAGCCCTCGATCTTTCTTTGGGCGCCCGATTTGCAGAGGCGTTCGGACGGTGCAAACGTCCCAACCATTTTTGACCGCCCGATTCAGTTCAAAGGCTAAGATCTAGCGTTAGCTCTGATGGTCCGAACGGCCCAATCACTTTGGGCGGTTCGATTGAAATCCAATGGCTCCCGCTTCTCCCGCTTCTTATCTCGCTATCGCTCACCTCCTTTGTAGATCTGACCGTTAGGACCTCCCCTTTGGAGATCCTAACCGCTCAGACCTCCCCCTTTGTAGATCTGACCGCTAGGATCTCCCCTTTGGAGATCCTAACCGCTCAGACCTCCCTTGTAGATCGATCGTTAGGACCTCCCTTGGAGATCCTAACTGCTTGCACCCTTATTTAGATCATTGTTAGGACCTCCTTTGGAGATCCTAACCGCTCGAACCTCCCTTGTAGATCGACCGTTAGGACCTCCACTTTGAGATCCTAACCGCTCGCACCCCCTCTTTAGATCTCGAGTTAGGACCTCCCTTGGAGATCCTAACCGCTCAGACCTCCCTTTGTATATCTAACCGTTAGGACCTCCCCTTTGGAGATCCTAACCGTTCAGACCCCCTACCCCTCTATTTAGATCTGACCGTTAGGACCTCCCCTTTGGAGATCCTAACCGTCTAGACCTTCCCCTTTGTAGATCTGACCGTTAGGACCTCCCCTTGGAGATCCTAACCGTTCAGACCTCCTCTTGACTTAATCCGACCGTCAGGACCTCTCCGTCGTGGTGTCTGTTGGATCTCCTGTCTGCCGGACCTTCCCTTGAGCTTTGACTGGTCCCACTTGGCAGTCACACCTATTTTTCTTTATCCTTTGACTATGTCCTTGTGCAAGGGAGTCTTCCCCACATTTAATGCATGTTGTATCGCATTAAATGCTACCACTTTTGCAGCACCCGTGCCATACTTTTTGTCACATCCCTTGCCTGCCTTCATTGTCCTTTTTACCAACTCATGAACACCCGTACCTTGGGAAACCTCATTGGCTCCAGCTATATAAGCTTGGACAGTCCTTTATCCTCATCTTTTTCCCCATATCCATCCTCCAAAGCAACCGAGCAGCTCGTGGACCTCCTCCCTAGAGCCTCAGACCTCCCCCAAAGCTCTTGGATCTCCTCCCTTGAGCTTTGGACCTCCTCCAGCAAGCTCCCTGGACCTCCTTCAACCGACCTAGCCTCTTTGTTGGTTTATTTTGGAGTTTCATTGAAGTATCTATGGGTTCTATTTGAGCTTTGTTTTGAGTTGCTGCGGTTTCTCGTGTAGATTGTGAAGGCGCTGAAGAACAAGAGCTCCCCGAAGAAGAAGAAGACATCCAGGCCCTTGGGCAAGGCAAGTTACACTCTTGATCATATTGCACCCATTATTTCAACCTATGTATATTCCATTTGAAATGTTAATGCATTGCTTATTTTACTAAGTTATTTCAATGCCGTCTTTAAATTCATAGTTAGGCCTAATTTCCTTGGTATGACCACTATTGATCTTGAGCCGAACATGTTGTCACCCTAGGCAAAACCCGGTTTGCGCAATACCGTGAACCAGGACCTTTGAAAAACTAGAGCTTAGCCATGCTTAGAGAAAAGAATTTGGATTTGGGAGGTTTTGGCCAAAAATATCTTGTCTAAAAGATCTGGACCATGGCATTGGTGTGTCATGGGGATTTTACAAATGACCATGGCATTGGTGTGCCATGGAGGCTTGAAAAGTAAAGAAATAGAAAATGGTTTTGGACTTGGGCGGCATTGGGTGTTTGGTTGGTGCAAGTCTATGCACGGGGGTCGTGTGATCCGATGCCCCAGGGTTGTTGTGGCTGCCCGGGTCAGTTAAGGACCGGTCTGCGAGTGTATTTTGCTATGCCTTATCGTGCAACCACATGTCCTGTGTGGGCGGGACCTGGCCAAGTAATTTGCAAAGTTCCATCGCGGTTGATCCTGCTGAGGTGTGGGTGGTCTTTTATGGCCTGTCTTTTATGACTACGTAATTCCCATTGGCTCAAGAGGGGGCCCTGAGGGGCGAAACCTTAGAGTAAATGGACTGCGGTGGAATGATGCATTGTAAAGGCCTTGTCACGTGCTCTAGACCTCTTACTATCGGCAGTGAGAGGTGGCAACGACGGTTGTCAAACAAACTAGAGAAGTCGTGTCATGTGGGTAAAGTGTACAATCTCTGCAGAGTGTAAAACTATTCGAATAGCCGTGTCCGCGGTTATAGACATGCTAGCAAAGCTGCTCAAAGTTAGATCTCAGTTTTGGGTTTAAAATGGCTTGTGAAATGGAATTTGGATTTTATCCAAATTGGAATTGGGCAGGGAGCCTTGTGACAGGAGGGTATCCTTCACCATCTTGATGATGAATGTTATCCAACTGAAAAATGGAATTTATAAAATAAATTTTAGATATGGTATAACTGCCTTGAAACTTAATACTTGTATTGGAAACAAACTTGGCCTTATGCAAACTAACCATATTATGCCTTCCTTTGAGCTATCCATTATGTATGTCATTCTTTTAATTGACGGGTGTAACTTGCAAGCACGGTGGTTGTGCTCAAACTTGCTTGATTGATGAATTGAGCAGGAGAAAACTTCTTTGATGATGAGGAGGACCAAATCAATTAGGTCGCGCCCTCCAGTCAATCACCTGTGGTGTAATGGATGGAGTCTATCCTTTTGGTTTTTCGCTGTGCATTTTGCTCTTGGTTGCCGGAGCTTGATCCACGAGCTCCTCAGCAACAACCGGAATCTACACGTTCGCAAAGAAACCAAGTAAATAAAGAAACTCCAAGAAATCCAAAAGAACTTACTTAAAGCAAAAAGAGATGAGGTCCACTAAGGAGGAGGAGGTCCGAGAGGGAGGTCCAAACCCAAGGAGGTCCAAACCAGAGGAGCTTGGAGAGCTCACTAGGATAGGGAGAAACCGAGAGAGAGGTTAGAGTGAAGAACAGGGAGGAAATGGATGCCACTGGTGCTCTATTTATAGAGGACAGAAAATAGGAGCACCACAAAAAGGGAGCGACCAGGTTCAAGGTATTAGTACAAAAGGTACACTGCTAGCAAGTACAACAAAGGACTAACATAGTCAAAAGGGGTGACAAAAAGTAGAAATGAGTACAAAGGAAAGGACATCATTTTAATGTGACTTCAACCCACATCAAATGCACTTAAGAACCTGAGGCGGAGGAATTGAGAAAGTGAGCAGGTCTGCCAAGAGGGGCCAGTCAAAGAGGTGAACAGACCAGTCAAAGCTGTGGTCTTCGCAAACGACTAGAGGTCATGACCTCGAGAGAGGTCTGACCGTAGAGGTGGCCCTTACAAAAAGACCATGGGGAGGTCCTGAGGGCAAGAAGATCCTTAGGACAAGGAGGTCCTGAAGACAAGCAAGGAGGTCTTGAGGACGGGAGGTCCTAAAGACAAGCAAGGAGGTCTTAAGGACGGGAGGTCCTAAAGACAAGCAAGGAGGTCTTAAGAGAAAAAGAAAGAGAGGAGATCAACTAAGAGGGAGGTCCAAAGAGAGGAGAACTAACCCTAACTCGACTCTTTAGAAATCAAAGAAGTTTGAAACACAAACCCGAGCTGAGAGTAACTCGGGGTTTGGTCTTGACCATCGAAGGAAGGTTATAAAAAGGAAGTCTAGACCGGAAGGGTGGTCTAAACCCAAAAGAGGAGGTCTAAACCATAAAGGCCTAAACACCAAGAGGAGGTCTAGACCACGAGAGTCTAAATACAAGGAGGAGGTCTAGACCACAAAGGTCTGAACACAAAGAGGAGGTCTAGACCTAAAGGAGAAAACCGTGATCAAGAGGATGGCCCTGAACCACGAGAGTGGTCCTGGCAAAAGACCAAGGGGAGGTCTGGAGGACCAAAGGGGTCGTGCGGCAAAAAGGTCTGGAGGCCAAGACTAACCAGGGGTGGTCTTTGTAAAAAAGACCCACAAGGACCAAGAGGGAGGTCTTTACAAAAAGACCGAGAGGATGGTCTGTGCAAAGTGACCCAGAGGGAGGTCTTTGCAAAGAGGGTTAGCAAAGGAGGTCACATTCAAAATGGGAGGTCGTGGTCTAAAAGGGGAGGTCCTGACCATAGGAGATGATCTGGACCAGGAGGGTGGTCTTTGCAAAAAGACCAGCAAAAGACCAGGTGGGAGGTTTTTGCAAAAAGACCGCGAGGGAGCCTAAGGAGGAGTTCTTTGCAAAAAGACCACGGGAGGTCTTGATGGTCAGATCAAAACCGAAGGAGGTCCTGACAGTCAAATCAAGATCAAAGGAGGCCCTGACGGTCAAGATCTGGACAAAGGGAGGTCCTGACGTCTAAGATCTTCAAAGGGAGGTCCTAACGGTCAAGATCTGGACAAGGGGAGGTCTGAACGGTTAAGATCTCCAAAGGGGAGGTCCTAACGGTCAGATCTAACAAAGGGGAGGTCTGAATGGTTAAGATCTCCAAAGGGGTCCTAACGGCCTGATCTAACAAAGGGGGTCTAAATGGTTATCAGCCCAAAGGGAGGTCCTAACGGTCGATCTAACAAAGGGAGGTCCGAAGCGGTTAAGATCTCCAAAGGGGTCCTAACGGTCGGATCTAACAAAGAGGGGGGTCCGAACAGTTAAGATCTCCAAAGGGAGGTCCTAACAGTCACGATCTAACAAAGGGAGGTCCGAGCAGTTAAGATCTCCAAAGGGGAGGTCCTAACGGTCAGATCTAACAAAGGGGAGGTCTGAACGGTTAAGATCTCCAAAGGGGAGGTCCTAACGGTCAGATCCAACAAGGGAAGGTCTGACTGAACGCCGGAGGTCCGATTGGACGAGGGGAGTTCAAAAGGAGCTCCATATGGACACGGGGAGGTCCAAAGAACTCTGGGATGCTCAAATGAATGCAGAGGATGTCCAAGAGGACGAGGGGAGGTTCAAACAGGGGAAGAGGTCTAGATCAAGAGAGATCTAGATAGAGATGAAAGTTTAGACCAAAGGGGAGGTCTAAACACAAAGAGATTCAAACCAACAAAGAGGTGGTCGGGACCCAAGGATCCAAACAAAAGATACAGAGAAAGGTCCAGAGAGAAAAGGAGGTTTGAACCTACAAAAAGGTCCAACCGAAGGAAGGTCTGGGCAACAGGCGGTGTCCAACCAAAAGGGGAATCTGGACATAGGGGAATGTCCAGCAAGAGGAAAGGCCTAAGGGGAGGGAAGCTAGCCCGAAGGACAAACAAGGCAAACAGAGAAAAGGGACTAAAAGCCGAAGAACAGCAATAACTCCAAATCAACCAAAAAGAATTAATTGAAGTTTGATTAGTTCAAGTTAAATCTCCAAATTCCGAAATCTTCAAGTTAAGCTTTGAGTAAACAACAAAACCAAATGGTTATTTTTATTTTGAAAAGCTTTTCAAAACTCTAGACAAACGGGACGTTACAGGGTATAAGATGCCTATATGATTGACTCTAGTGCAAGTGGAAGACTGTTGGTGATATGCCCTAGAGGCAATCATGGAGATGATTGTATCACGTCTATGTTTATGAGTTATTGAATAAATGTTATTTTGTTCCTTGACTGAATCATTGGTTATAAAGATTAACAAGTATGTGACTTGTTGGTGAAACTCTTTTAACTTATATGATGTCGTTCTAAATGTATCCTCGGCCTGGGATGTCTTGGTTGGAACACTAGTGACTTATCGACCAGCACATGTATTGATTGATGACCATGTTTCACCGGTCATGGATATAGGGATATCGAATCAATAATGTGAACACATGTTAAAGAACATGGGGTTGGATTGACCCACCTTGAGACACTGTTGAGATTGTTATGATTTTATGTATCGTCAGTTGGTCTCAAGCAATGATGATGTATAATCCTTAGACCTGAGATCAACATGGTTTCCTATATGTGTAATAGTGCACTTAGGGGTTACCAAACGCTACTCTGTAACTGGGTAGTTATAAAGGTAGCTTTCGGGTATGCTATGAAACATGCGGAGGAATGTGACTAGTCGGATATGGGATTTGCCCCTCCTAACATAACAGGAGAGATATCTCGAGGCCCCTCGATGTGGTCGGACAAAGAAAGTGCATGGCCATACCACTAGTGGTCGAAGTATTCGACCACGTGAAGTTATCCGATACTTGATCAAGAAAGTATTGAACAGTCCATGGATGACATAATATCTCACCTAGAGTTCAACTAGGTATCGTGAGGCAAAGGGAGAATACATGAACAGGTCTTTCAGTTCGATCAGACACGAACTAGTCGTATGGAGATATGAGCTAGTCGTAGGTTGTCGAACATGATCACTAAGTGGTCGAAACCTGGTCGTAAGGAGATACGAACTGGTTGAGACCAAATCTGAGCTGGTCGTATAGATATACGAGCTAGTCGTTAGTGATAAAGACCTGATCGTAGATCATATTGCACTAAGGTTCGTCCGATATAATTCGTGTATATTTGGGAATCGTTATGTCCTGCTAGGAGTGGCTAACGACTCATGATCGGAAAAGAGTCTCCGAGTCACAACCGATTACGCATGAACATAACGGGTCACACACTTAACGGGTTGGAACAAACATGTTCGGATAGGATCCGTCGTTGGCACTATATAAGGAGATGCTTGATGCTATGGTTGAGATAGACGATACGACAGAACATGAGTTCCACCGAAACCCTAGCCGCCATCTTCTCAAAAGAGCCATACCGTGCGACTTGGTGTTAGCACACCGGCGTATGGAGTTCCTTCTCTAGACGTGTGGATACCGTGGTCCGTGGAGGCGCTACTACGGTTGTTGTTGCGCTCGAGGACGATCCATGACTTCACAAGGAACACGATTGGTTGCTGGAGGGGACGATCAACATCGAGGAACGCTGGACGATCGTCTACGACCACTACATTGATGCGCTCTTCGTTGGATCAGGCTGCTCTAACTCTTCTTCTGTTGCACTACACGTATAGTGGTAACGATCTATGATCTCTTGTTTGCATGACATCCTGGTTTACATGGTAGAATTTTTGAATTGCCAGCTAGTGTAGCCTACCCGTATCCTTTCAACGCCATGATCAGCTGTGGGGATATCTATGCTATGCTACCTAAACATCCATTCTAACCAGCGCATTAGCTCTAGGGGACTACTAGAAGCTCACCAAGGGTTAACGACGTTGGAGGATGGCCGGAGAGGTTGGAGTAGCGATGGGCAACGGTGGCAGCAACGGCTTCACGGTGAAGGCTCTCTACGGCGATGGAGAGGCTACAAGGTGGTGCACGTTAGCTTGCATGCACATTGAGGTTGGATAATGAGGAAGGAATCGACCAGAGACTCACCAGGGTGGCAGCAAACAGCGAAAGTGGCTGTGGTGGCCGAAATTGGGGAAGAAATGTGGGCACTTGGATTATCTACGAGAGGGGCATCATTGAGTGAGGGAATCGCATAGCTAGAGGACATAATACATTGTGACGCAATTGTGTTGAGCTCAAACTCATCAGAATGGCAGGAATGTGGCGGTTTGGTTCAAGGTGTGCACTAGAGATGAAGACAACGAGGGTGAGATGGTGTCACAGGGCTCCAGAGGCTACATCAAGCAAAGGAAAAGAATGAGTGAAGCACAAGGAGTAATGTGACGCGCATGTCGTGGGAATATGAGCTCACCAGAGTCAATGGCAGCCGGGAGCTTGCTCACTGGTGTGACGACCCAGCTCTAGGGCACCCGAGAGGTCCTCCAAGACCTCTGGAAAGTCCACCGGGACCTCCCAGGAGGTCCATAAAGGACCTCTCGGACAGTCCACCAAGACCTCCCAAGAGGTCCAGCAAGACCTCCTGGAGGTCCAGGAGAACATGACCCGAGAGGGTCTTGGAGCCAGGAAGCACCCACGGGCCTGCCACGGCCACACTCAAAGACAAACGAGGAGGTCCGAGGGCTTTCCAAGACCGCCACGACCCTGCTAAGGAGGTCGTGGACATCTGGGACCACCTCCGAACCTCACACGTTCATCCCTTTGTGAGGACATAGAGGTCCGAGCTTGCTCCATGGTTCCCTGTGAAACCCGAGCTAGTCCCAAGGATCATGGCTAGCTCCTCACAGCACAAATACAACAGTGGTGACATCCAGAATACACCTTTATTTAAACAAAATATTAACAAAGTTGTTTACAAGGTGGCCTTGGGCCAGACATAAATACATAAAAGCAAAAGAGGCAAAAGGTCCATCAACACGCCACAGGCAGCTGACTGGAGGGCGCAACCTAGTCGCTTTGATCTTCATCACTACCAATGTCTTCTCCTGGTAAAGATTGCAATGAGCAAGAGTGAGCACAATAACCGTGCTCGCAAGTTACACCCGTGGGTTAGCAGTATGACATGCATAAATGGATACTCAAATGGAGGCATAATATGGTTATCTTGCACAAAGCCAATTTTCTTTCAAATACCATTAATATGTTCCAAAGGTGTCTTTTAATAGATAAAATTCAATTTATCAAAACAATTTTTCAGTTGGATAACTTTCATCATAAGTTGGTGAAGGATACCCTCCTGACATTAAGCTCCCTGCCCTAAACCCATGGGATATCATTCCCAAAACAGATTTGAAAATCATTTCTGGAAATCCCCAAAATCAACATCTAACTCCAAGTGGCCTTTGCCAAGACGCCCATGACCGTGGACACGGCTATTGAATAGATTTAACTCTGCAGAGGTTGTGCACTTTACCCACATGACATGATTTCTCGAGTTTATCCCAAGATCCGTCAATGCCACCTCTCACTACCAAAGGTGAGAGGTCTAGAGCTCATGACAAGGCCTTTACAATGCATTGCTCCACCACACCTTTCCTTGCTAAGGTTTCACCCCCTATGGACAAAGAATCCAATGAAGCCCCTCTTGCACCAATGGGAACATTAGGTCATAAAGGACCATCGGTCTTACAAGACCTCCCACACCTCCAATGGAGCAAAGATATGGTGAAGTTTTGCAAATTACTCACCAGTCCCACGCCCCATTCTGGAGACATGTGGTTGCACGATTGTGGCATAGCCCATTATAGGCTTGGCATTGGTCGCTCAAAGACCGGTCCTCACACGACTAGGGCGACTTCCACAAACCCAAGGGCATCGATCTACCATAAAGGCACGATCCCGTGCATAAACTTGCACCAACCAAGCCAACCAATTCGCCCCATCCCAATCCATTTTCATTTTTCCTTGCTTCCCCAGCAACATTTTCATCCTTCCATGACAACCCAATGTCATGGTAAAAATATTTTAAGCAATATTTGGTTATGTTGGTAAAGATTTCCCCAAATCAATACTTTTGGTCTAAGCCTGACTAAGCACAAGTTTTTCAAATGGTTGAGCTCACACTAATGCATGACCCAAGTTTGATCTAAAGGTGACAATGAGTTTAGTCCAAAGTCAACAGTGGCCATACAAGGAAGTAGGCATAACTATGGATTTAAAACAGGTAGTGGACTAACTTGGTTGAAATAGGCATGCATTAAACTTTGAAACTGAACATAAATAAATTGAGTTATTGGGTGCAATATGATCAAGAGTGCAACTTGCCTTGCTCATCGTCTCCGAGAATCTTCCTTGTGCACTCGCACTCCTTGGAGTCTTCGCGATCTACACGTATGAAAGAGCAAATTCAAAGAAGGTTCAAATAAAAATCCAACCGAGATTAACAAGAACATCAAAAGAATCTCAGAGGAAGTCCAAAACTTAACCAACAGTGAGGCCTTAAATTTTAAAATAGGTTCTTATAGAAGAGGTCTAAGCTTACAGAGGAGGGTGGTCTTTAGCAAAAGACCCCAAGGGTGTGACCTAAGCGAGAGGCAAAGAGGTCTGAGCAATGGTTCTTGCGCAAGGTCCAGAGAGGAGGTCCTCACACAAGGTCCATAGAAATCCAAAAGAAGTCCACAAAAGGAGGTCTGTGAAGGATACGACCATTTCAAATCTTGATGATGAACACAAAAGTGGAGCAGACCACCAAAGGAACTTACCATGTACAAGGAGTAATGGAGGGAAGGGAAGGTCGTGAGAGCCAAGTCTTCCCTGGAAGCCACTGAACGAGAGCCAAGATAACAAAGGGTGGAGAAAGGTGATGTGGTAGAATTTCTTGGTCTAATTGTAGTCAAGGTGGTGAAGAAAACTAGAAATATACGTGTCCAAGATAAGCATAAAAATAGGTCAAAGGTAAGTGAGTGGCAGAGCAGGTGTCACTACCACCCTGGTTAAAAGGTACGAAAAAGGACATGTATGATGCTATGGGAAGGAACAAAGAAAAATATCGAGTACAACTAAGTGACCAAATTCAAAGTAAACACTACGATATGAATGCATTTAATGTGACAAGACAGCATTAAATGCACAAGATATTTACGTATGGCGGAGGAAATGAGAATGACCACGGTGGCAAGTGGGGCCATCAATTTTGAAACAATCGGGTCAAAATAGGAGGTCTTGCCCCACAGAGAGAGGTCTTAGGGAGATCCGAGAGAGTTAGGAGGTCCTAGGTCTAAAGGACCTGGAGGTCTAAAGGTTGAGGAGGTCCGCACTGCAAAGGAGGTCTGGCAGAGGAGGTCCCTGACGGTCGGGATTATCAACAAGAGGTCCCTGCTGTTAGGATCTCTTCAAGGAGGTCCGGCGAGGAGGTTCAAAGCTAGGTTTAAAAGGTCACGGAAAGGTCTTGGGCAGAAGGTCCAAAGCACTACCAAGAGGTCCCGTGGTTGAAATTAATAACAAGTTGAGGTCTGGGCGGTTGGATCTCCGAAAGGGAGGTCCAATGGCCAAGATCAAACGTGCGGGAGAGGTCCGCAAGGTGGTATAACGCACGGGGAGGTCTGGGCCTTTAGATTCAAAGTGAGGGGAGGTCCAAACCGTTAGATTCAAAACAAAGGGGGAGGTCCAAAGAAACTCGTGTGTCGAAGCAACTCAAAAGAGGTTTCCACCCGCTCAAGGTGAGATCAAAGCCTTGGCAATTACGATGAACCCTAAAGAGGTCCCTTCGGCCAAGAAGAAATGCCAAGGGGTTTCAAATGAATTCAGGAGGATCGAAGACATATAAGAAATCCACGGGATTACAAGGAGGTCCAAATAAAAGAAATCGGGCATTGAGAAGTGCCCAGTGACAAGAGGTCTAGACTTAAGAGAAGTCTCGAGCAGAAAAGAGGTCCGAACCTTAAGAGATTCAAACCAACAAAGAGGTCCAAATGACCAATTTGAAGGAAAAGCCCTGGACGTAAGGATACGCCCAGTGAGAAAAGGTCCAAGCCTCAAGAGAGGCCTACCTCACGCACATCGGGGAGGTCTAGACCACGAGGAGGTCTAAACCTACACAACCAAAGAAGATATGCTATGAGGTCTCATGGGCATACCAAAAGGAGGTCTCAAAGAACTCAAACCTCTCCAACCGAACCAAACTTGTATCTCCCATCAAAATAAAATAGTTTCGATTTATTTTACACATTGAAAAAGGATTTGAAAAATCAAGATGTTACAACCGGCGTCGAGAACGACGCACTCGTTCTCGGCAATCCAAAGAGTAAGGAGCTCAGGGGTTGCATGAGATTGAACGAGGAGCAAGCTGGGGAGAAGATGATGCGCATGGATGCTTAAGTATTGGTGAGAATTGCGCGAGAGAGGCGACGCGAAATTGGCGGGAGCAGCAAGAACTTGAAAGCGCACACTCCCGTTCACCGCCCGTGTGGGAAAAGGCAATGATAGAGGTGGTTGGTCATTGACAAGCTGGATGGGAAGTGAGGAGTTGGTGGCACATCATCTCCGAAAACAAAGAAAGGCGACGCAAAACTGTATGAGGCGGAGCAAAAGCAAGTGGGGCGGTGCGAGGTGGATGACAACCCCTGGCAAGTAGGGCCAAGGTGTTAGCCCTAATAGAAAAGCAGGAAAAGAAAAGGAAATTGGAAATTTTGAAATTGCTTGAAGGTTTGTTGAATTTCTAAATATAGCAAACGAGCTTACAAAAAATTTTGTGGAGGCTCTTGACACTATTTAGTTGTTTGTGTATTTTTTTTTCCTGAATTTTGTCTATTCTTAATTTTTCTCGAAAATTCTTTTGCAACTGCAATAATTGATTTGTGGGAAAAAAATTTCAAAAGTATGCTTAAAATATTTCCACATTTATTCTCAGTACAATTGTTCCAAATTTGAATTTTTGGGATATTACAGGTTAGATGAGGGCGAGTGTCTTACCCTCGGTCCTCGGACTCATACCCAACGAAAGACCGCAACATTTAGTATTATAGCCACTCACCATGGTTTCTGATGCCGCACCATCTCTCTTGGTGAAGTTAAAGGCTAACAGCGAAGAGCAGAAGGTTTTATTTGACAACATGATTGTCGTCCATTGGAGCTTCATTGATCCTCGTCCACATGACACAACGTTGTTATCGTACTCTCTCATCAACATGGTGGCTATCAAGGACTTCAACCATAACCACCGCCGCCGCGAGGGGTGCAACTATAGCACGTAAGCATTGTAGACCACGGTAGTGTAGCACAGCTTGAACAATAATGCCTGTAAGTATTAGGCATGATTTATTATTTAGAAATATATCTATTAGGTGTTTAGTTTTATCTATTAGTTAGACAAGATATTATTATATTAGATTGTTAGATATAAGTTTCCTTATAAATTATTTTTTAGGGATCAAGTCGGATCGTCCCTATAAAAAAAAATAACATGTATCCATTATTAATCAAGCAAAGAAATAAATAAAGTTCATCCCTAACCGATTGGTTAAAGATCAGAACCTGCTTGTTCATCGGAAAGAGTTCTAGGCGAGTTTGGAGGATGATCTCTTGCCTCCCTGGCTAATCAGGGCTCAGAACCTCGCTACCTCCACAGGGCACCGTATCAGCGATTAGATGAGAACGGTGTCCTACCTTTGATCCTTGGACCCATACCCAACTAAAGACCACAACAACTATATGTAGGGTTTATTCAATCTTGATATATACTAGCTAGTTTAGGATGAAAAAACCGGCGCACGATTACAAAGCTAGCATGTCCACTGTCATCAATACCTAATTCTTACTCCCTCTTACATGCTCGATCGACTAATATAAAACAAGTGACACGCACGAATCTGCAGACTTCCAGTCGCCCATCCCAGACTATTAATTTGTCTTCCTCCTTGGTGTGTATGGACTCTACCGGAAGTAGCCATAGAGCTCGAGGAAGCAAATGCAGAGGTTCCATGCGTTGGAGACGCCGGTTGCAGGTCCCGTCAGGGCAACCCGGAAGAATCGGAAGGGCAGCAGCGCCGACGGGCCAGTGATCGGCCACGATGCGAACTGACCGGGCTGGCAAACGGTCTGGTCGTCTTCATGGACGCGAAGGCTCGTCCAGTTTCGACCGTCCATTGATCCCTGGCACACAAAATAAGCTTCAACTCACGAGCTCATAAACACCTATATATCATCTCGTTAGGCACCAAAAAAAAGCCTTTACCTGAAGAACCCACGACCTCATAAACGTTGTGGAGCCATCCTGCCTCACCGTGTAGTAGTTGCACATCAGCTGCAAAGGCAACAGAAGACTAGTAATTAAGAAAGAGAACAGAGAAAAGTTTAAGTTACTTTCAGATATTGGCTCAAAAGAAGAAGAATATTTCATATAAGAACCTGGTGGTCCTGTCCAATGTCTACCATCCACCAAGAACACTTCTTGCCATCTTCATGACGAGGTCCAGCAAAACAAGTCCCCTAAAGTAGCTAGATGTCAACTTTTTTTCCAGACAAGGGGAAAAATTATACTAGTATGTTTGTCAAGCATTCCCAACATCAATACCTGGTAATTTTTCGAAACCAAAGCCTTTGGATCCGTGTACCTTGAATTCGGGCTGCTTGCCATCACAGTAATATTCTAATTGCAGAAAAAACCACCGGAGGAATAAATGTGGGTTATTACATGGAATTGCCTTAAACACAAACAAAGCTTCTCCCTTTACCTTGGCTAAAACAGGATTGATCCATTGATGTTTTCCGAATGACGTCCCAGCATAGTAGATGACACCGTTGTTATCACCATCAGAAATATACTGAAGCTCTTTATAACTGGAGCGTCTATGTTGAAATCTCTCACTGAAAGATTTGAGGTTCATGATCGATAGGGATGCCTTGAATTCTTGCTCCATTTTGATCAAAGCACTCACATATACTCACCATTTATTTGTTGTTGGCATCCATGGTCCAGCATTAGAGAACTCAAGGGCTTCCGCAACCTGTTATCCAAGAAGTAATCAAAATCAATTGTACTCTTCAAGTGCAGAATACTTGTATGTGATTTGCTAGGGAACTTTATAAACATGCCCCCCCCCACCCCCTTGTAAAAAAACAAAAACATTGAGCTATACCAACTGTCTGAACATTTGTATGCCATTTGCTAGGTTACTTTTCTCCATCTGCAGTGAAGCAACAAACTCTATTAGAAGCCAAACAAAATTTGCTTCATAATAGAACAATATTACAAGAAAAAACAGTACCCGCTGAAGGAGAGACCGCTGCATTAAAGGAAACCGCACAAATGGTAATATAGTATTGATGGCAGTAAGCCTATCTCCAAAGAGTTGCTCTGGTGTCGAAGTGCTTAAGACCTTATCTACAGAGGTCCAGTAAAAAGTGTCACAAGCCTCCATGCACCATGTTAAGATAGCATCCAGAACCCTCTCTTCGGATGTTACAGTCATATCACCGTGCTGCAAAATTACTACTAATATGACCAATGTCGACAGAAATAGCTAGCTAAAATTCTCGGCAAATTATTTAGGACACATGTTACGCATACCATTTCGCAACTACATTTCCCAAAAAATGCAACTCCGTACAGATCTCATTGGTATATATAGTCATTAGCTCGGACTTTAATATATAAACTAGAGAATTCTACGAATGTTCAGATTATTATGTTAGCAAAAACCAACATTTGTACTAAAATTGAAGAGAATCTTCACCATTTCTATGCAAACTCGTAACATTATTTTCTCTCTCTCTCTCTCTCTGAATGAGTAGGTTCATCAACATTACGGATGAAAATTTGTAGGATCATTAAAGAGAGATTCTTGATGTTAAGCCTGTTGCTGCATAGTTCACTGGCAAGCCTTACAACTGGAAAAGTTAACAAGGCATAAAACCAAAAACTAAGGGAAGTCATCTTCCTTTGTTAGGTAAAATGCAACAATTAGAAATGATAAAACTGAAGAGCTTCATTGACACTATTATAATCCATAAGTTCTTTCTGATAAAATTGCCGAGCCTGTGGGAGGTGATAATTGAAGCAATCTACTACAGCTTTCAAATGTGATGCTTTATTTTGGACACCTTTATCTATGTTCATGAGGACATTATTCCTATTTGGTCCGACTGCCGGGCAGTTGATGGAATGAAAACAGTATTGCAACTTGCCTGAAGAATATCCTTAAATGTTGCCTCATCTAACACCACAAAGTCCGTGCAAGCAGTTGTACAATAATCAAAGTGTGTTGCAAAATTCCTCTTGCACATTTCTTCAAGCAGTTTACAAGATGGGATTGATGAAACTGCGTGTAAGACTGAACATACTGTGTCCTGCAATAAACTTTCAGGAGTCAATCTAAACTGAACCAGCTAGCAAGTAGCAAGTTCACCAAATTTGCAGAAGCCATATCCCTTAAATTTGGGGGAAAAAACTAGAAACTAGTCTTGTTGGATGAGCTTCTTCCAGTAGGATACGCGAACCCTGCATGTATAATGCACATGGAAAGTTGTATCAATATCTCATATACTTCATTTCTGAGGCTAATGGCCCCATTTGTCACAACCATCACAGGCCCCCGTCAAGTCTTGAATAGAAACAGGTATAGTTTTCAGTAATTGCAACAAAATAGAAACGCCTGAAACTACAGAGGAAGTTTATATTCAGGAGATGTTGCATAACAAGAACATCATAGCACTGGTACATGCAAAATGAAGTGTACCAAGTGCCTGTGTATTGTGTAAGAATAACAATGCTCCACACACTGGTGAAAAAGAAGTATCTCTCATCAGTAATCTTCAGTTCTAAAAACTGTACCAGTAACCTTTCTTGGTAACGTTCTATATAAGAGAAAACATAGGTACCTCTGAAAGCAATTCCATAATTTTTTTACAGCATTCAAACTGAAGGATAGTGATGCCAAACTGGTCTGACAATAGGAGCAGCTGAACCAATACTGAAGTTATTTCCCGGGTATCCACCTTAAGTTCCCCACTGTACATAAACTGAAGGAGGAGAAAGAATGCTTCAGCAGAAACATCTTCGAAACATACATTTGAAGAGCTGCTCTCCTTCATCCCATTCGTGAACATCTGCATGTGTACAATCATATATTTGATTATGCTAAATTAAGCATGATCCATTATGCCAAAATGTGAATATTACATAGTAATAAAAAACATAAACAAATATAAAGTGAGAAGAAAGTTGTACCTTGGCGAATGGCATGCTCCACAAGCTAAGGATGAGTTTGTGAGCCTGAGCAACAAGACCTTGTCCACTAACATAGATATTTATATCACTATGCTCACCATTTGCAAGGAACTGTTTAATTTTCTGCACACTCACTGGAGCTTTGAAGGGGAAATAGTCAAATTGATGAGCTTGAGATCCACTGCTTGATACTTCTACGTTTTTGCTAGACTCAGAAAGTTTATTATCCATCTTCAAACAGTCAATGATTTCTTCACAACGCTTTACCAATGGTTTAACTTTAAATTGTGAGCTCAACTCCAGCAGTGAATTCAGTTGCCATTCCACAATCTGAGTCAACACAAAAGGGAGTGATTAATACGTTTACAGTTTGCACCCTTGCTCAATTTCAATACAAGAGCAGTTCAAACAACTCAAAGCTTACCTGCGTAGAACCTGTATAGATGTACTGCAGAAGGGAGTGAAGAACTGGGTAGGAGACTGACAGAAGCTCAATGGCATCTTCATTCATTAAGTTAAAAGGGAAATCTCCAGAAGCACCCAAGACAACTTTGTGTGCAGGAACAACCTTTCTTTCGCTACCAACCACAAATATAGCATCGGAGAAATCCCAGTTCTCTAGAAAGTTTGCAAGTACCCTTTGTTCACAACCATCTTTTGATTCTTCTTTTATGGTAAGCCCTCCCTCACCATCCTGCTCAACATGTGCATACTCAATTTGGCTCCAAAGGATGCTATATTGAGGAGCTGATGGAAGAACACTTATATTTCTGTACCCTACATGCTTGTCCCAACTGGATAGTCCGACGTACTGAACATTTCGGTTGGGATCAGGGTCAAGCCATTGGAACAGGATATTCTTGTTTGGATGCATTCCTTCTCCGATGCTTATCAATCCATCATAGATGCTGATCCAGTAGCTCTGGAAAGATGAGGAACAACATAGCCCGACACCAGCAACATCAACAACAGTCCTTCCATCTACTTCAATCCTCAACCTTTTGTTCCTATGGCTGCCCAAGATGACAGTGTAATGACGGCTATTGTCCATCTTGTAGTGGTAGTGCTGGCTCCCAAGTTGTTCGCGGAACACCAGGGTAACATCATTCTGGGCAGATGCCTCAAACGTGATGCACCCGCGCCCAGCCTCCCAAAACCGAAACTCCTCACCCCAAGCGCACTCAAAAGGAGCAACTGTCAGGGATCTCTTCTTCTCCTCTACTCTCATTGTGCACAGAGTTTAACTGAAAAGAGGAGGACAGCGGCACATCATAATTTGCAAAACAGTGCATCAAAATTCACAAACGGGGAACAAAACAACAGCAATTGAATGCACAAAATATATAGGATAAAAAAAAAACAGGAGAATTGCTATAAACGCCAACAGCTGAGGAAGTAAACAAAAAGATATCAGACAGAAAAATGGGAAGGTGCACAGAATTACACAGGCTAGACGAAGGAAGAGTAACTAACCGACCATGCACACAAGGCAACACATGGAGCAAGAAGAATCCTACGCTTGCTGAAGCCCACACACCAACCTAGAAGCAGAACCCACCCCACTTGCTGAAGAAAGTATCAGCAGCACGTGGCCGAAAGAGAACAAAAGATGGGTCGGATTCGTTTGCTCTTGCACCAAAACTTTTAAAAATCCAATATTCTTTTTTCTACAAAATCGTTACAGAGCTACAGCCTACAAATGTCACCTTATCTGAATTAGGCATCAGGCAAGTTTGGGCCAGCATTTCTCCAACAAACATTATGTGTTCAGAAAGTGATTTGGACAGAAGCCTGAAGACATGCAGAATTATAACTGAATGGAGGAAAAAGGATCCCTAACAGAAGCTACTTTTACCACCTGCAGAATTACCACCCCCAACATGATACTATTGAGGTAACAGGAAAGAAAGAGGCGAATAGCTGTGCGTAAGAGCAACTCTTATTTGTCCAATCAAAGGTGAAATAGCAGCTTCTGAACTTAAAGATGAAATAGGTCAGGTGAGAGGAAGAAACATAAATTTGACACAAGGCACATACACATCCAAAAGAACAAGAAACTTGCACCGATTTGAAGAGGAGGAGCAATATTGGGAAAAAGATGGATGAATCAAAGGAAATACAGCCCACCTGATCGATATGGAATTGGGATGGGGATGGATGGAAGTTCAAGTTGATCCTCTCCTCTCGCTGTCGCTGGAGTGGACTGGCGGATCTCTCTTACGCCTGCGCTGCGGCCTGCGGTAGATATTCATCAATCCTCTGGCTTCGGTGCTATCAAGGGACGCAAACCATGCCTTTGACCCAATCCCGTCCGTCCGTCCCAAACCAACGGTTGGTTGTATTCATGATCCGGCAGCTAGCCCTTCTACACGGAATGTTTTGCCGATTTAGCACTATTGCGTTCGGTAATTACATAAGTAACGTCCAGAAATTGTATTGTTGACACTGTGTCCGCACGGTGGCCGGTCAGATTCGATCTGGACACGACACGTGGCGAAAAACGGCACGTGACTAGCCTGATTTGGCACGACCGTCCGGTGACCAGCCGGTATTGCGCCAACTCGCTAAGTCCGGCCGACCACAGGCCGAACTTACATCCACATCGCCTCGTGCGGCCCATCATCGGCCGGACGCGCCACTCCAACCGATCACCAGAACGCCCCATCCCCTCTAACGTCAACTCCATCTCATCCTATCTCCTCAAATGTCAACTCCATCACATCCTTGTCCATATGTGCATGCATGGGGAGATTAGGGCGGGAGGGAATCCCGCAGCACCCTCTCGCGCCATGTATTTAATCGCAGCTAGAGTGTGATTTTAGTTCGCACTCTCGCGCCGTCAACATCCTTTGGTTTCGGTTTTTCTAACGATTAAGTTTTATTTGCAGCCGTCATTAGTAGTCATATCAGTAGGTAAGTTTCTCCTCGTATGTTATTTAATTTTAAATTTTGTGGTTAATAAATTAGTCATAGCGAAATCAATCTTATTTAATTTATTAGTTCTAATTTTTAGTTATAGTTAATTAGTTACCAATTAATTAAGCATAAGTATATTGTTTTACTCAATTAATTAGTCTGAAATAGTTAGTATCCCACATGCATCAAAGGAAGAAGAAACCATATACTTAATTCATGCCACACCGCACGAGTAGTGAGGTTATATAAGCTGGTGGAGGTAGCTATGTACCGTGCTCTTTTCTCCATTTCTATGATAATTAATTAATTAGTCTTCATTATTTTAGTCACAACTATGATAGTTGTACTTAACATGGTTGTAGTTATTTAGTGTCCATTAATTTATGCCCCATATTTGTGTGTAATTTATAATTTCTATTAATTTACCGTCGTCATCATTTTTTGCACTAATAGTCTGTCTCTTCTATATCTTGCAAGCCATATCTCTATCGGAACTTCTGGAACCCTTCTACGACGAGGATCATGTCACAGCCCCAACTTTATTAAATTAATTTAATATGCATCACATGAGCATGTATTGGAATTCTGGAGCATTTGCACAAATTATTGCATTTATAAAAGTTCAAATCAAAGTTAAACATACAACTCAAATTGAAGCTCTAAAAGAAAACAGAAATAAATACTTATAAAGTTCTCTGGAAAATAATTTATTTAAATCTTATAATATTTATCACGAATAAATATAAATTTTCCAAAATTTTTAGAACCAAATTCAGCTCTGAGAAAATTCAAACACAATCCAAAGACCTCTGGTGTAAATGATTTAAAAACAAGTAAATAAAACTTGAACAGTGAGTTTAGAAAATTTATATGCGTACTAGGTCATCTCAGGAACCCATCTGAAAATTTTCAGATTTTTAGAATTTTATTTGCTATTTTATATCGCCCGGTCAAAGTGGAGGGATTTGATATGAAAACAGTCAACTGTGTTTGACCCGACCCAACCCGCTTTGACCAGACTCGACCTAATCACCTAGCTGAACCGACCGCACCAGGCTCCGACTCGGCCCTCGCTGAGCCACTGCCACCCCGGTCCCACCTGTCAGCTCCACCTTCAACCTCTCGCTGACATGCTCGCAGGCGACGCGCGCCACGCGACCGCGCATCTCTTCCGCGCCTAGTGACGTCGTGAATCCACCACCCATTTCGGCCAACCCAGAGCTTCACCACTTCACGCCGCCTCTGTTTCCATCTCGCCCGTTGAGGAGAAGGATGCTCGTTTGTGCTCTACTCTCAGGTAAGATCCTCATTGATGCGTCCCTCATTTTCACCATTCCTCACCGTCTCCATTTCGGCTAATGCGAGCTCATGCCTTTGCTTGTAGTGCCTGGAACACGATCGTGTCTTCAATGTTGTCAGGCGTGCACCGAAAGCCACCACCATGCAAATCTCGTCTCCGATGAGGTTCTTCCTTGCTTATGTGTGTCATCTTGTACTCCATAGCATAAGAATGACTTCCCCTCAACTCATTTGTCCAATCGTTCACAGGAGCTCGAGAATTTTGAAGTTACTCTTTTTCCGGCCGCAAGCATCCCTTTCATCTCCATCTCCGACGTGGTAAGGCATTCCCCGATTTCGTGCGATGTCACCGCCTCCATATCTCTCTTAAGCTTTTTGAACTCTTCATTGTCCTTCTCCTTGCGCAGATTGTTCTCCCCTCATGAAGCTCATCGCCAACGCCACTGGATCTCGTCGTCGTCCATCTTTCGACCAACTCCGGACCTCTCCATCCCTCTAGTAGGCTTGCTGTGACCCATAGATGCACATGCATGCACCATTTAGCTCAATGCGCAGCCATATTGTTGCATGCACGTGTGACCGTAGCTCCCCGCCGCCTCTTGCCGTCGCGCCACTGCTACGCACCGCCGTGAGGCTCACCGTTGGTACCTTAAGGTGCACAAGGCCACAAGGAATCCATTCCTAGTCTTGGTCGGCGTCGCCATGGACCGTAGCGCCGGCGACATGCCGAGCAAAGCTCAAGATTAGAACCAAATCTCGGTTGTTTAGGTTAAATCAAGGCTTAACTCCGTTAATGATTGGCCATTAAATTGCTTTAAGTCTATTACACGTGGGCCCATGAACAGAAAGCGAGGGGATTAAAATAACCCGGTTTTTCTTTTGGCCGCCGACACGTGGGCCCCGCACATAAGTGCACAGTGCGCTGAGCAGTGGACCATGTGGACCAAGCTCATGGACCTTCGGTCCATGCACTATTGCATGGACCGAGCCTATGACCATCGAGCCCCACTTGTCAGTAGGGATTTTCGTTGGAATTAAATGAAAAGGAAATGAGAAATGCTTTGGGTCCCATCTGTCAGCGATCGAGGCCAGGTTAGCTCGAGCATAAAAGGTTTCAAATGCATTTGGAATTTTCGAAGTGATTTATTTTTGCACTGTAAATTCAAACAACTTCAAAAATTCATAACTAATTCAAATCAACTCCAAATTGAGTGAAATCAATTTTGTTGGTTTCCATTTTTATTGTAATTTAACTTAGAATAGGTTTGAAACTTGTTTCTGCCACAGGAAATTTCGAAGTTGGAATTAAATTCGGTAAAGAATTATTTTTACACTAGAAATTGAATTAACTTCAAAATTCATATGAACTCCAAATGAGTTGAACCAATTTTTTTTAGTCATAAAATTTTATTCTGTAGATAACCATGTAATCCTTATCACCACAACTATTCTACAAATTTTTGCCAAAACAGTGATTTTCGGATAAAAGCTACAGAACCTAGAATTTTCGGGATTTTTCTGCCAATTGATTTTCCAAAGGCTATAACTTTCACATATGAACTCCATTTGAAATAATTCTTTCACCTAAATTCATCTAAAATCATGATCTATCTACTGTATAAATTTCATGTATTTTTTAGCACTTCGATTTTTTCGACTTTTCTCGGTGTTTACTCGATGTTGTTCTTTCTATAGATTCCGAATTGCCTGAAACGAATGATTACACCACAGAAAGTGAACAATTGGAATACCAGCAAGGCAAGCATCATTTTGTATTTATTCTTGCATCATATTGATCCCAGTTTATGTTAGTATAGTATTTTGAAATGTAATGATACTTGCTTTCATGCTATTTTCGGATATGTCGATATTTTGTGAGATAATTAGCTATGTCCTACTCTTACTGGTTATCCCTAATATTTCCATTACAAATATGCTTAAGTTAGATGGTTGTGATGATGTGTTTATTATTTAAGTTGAGTGCTTAGCATGCAAGTCTAGGAGAAGCGTTAGTTCGGTTGACGAGATTAGCTCGTCAATTGTGGGAAACACCAAAGTTTTTTATTCTTATGATTTGTGTCTAGATCTTCGAATCTGGTTGTTGACGTTAAGTTTTTGTTTATTAAAATTGATTTTGATCTGGACAAGTGGTTAGTAGTGTGGGTGCCTTCGTGCACGAGATTCGGGTATTGTGGTAGTCTTGTTCGAATCGTTAAGGACCGAGCCATGGGCTGTCATTCCAAGTAACACTCATACTTTCACATGCTGGATTGGGACTGGCTTAGCCAGGTAAGGGGAAGGTCTTGTTGGGTCGAGTCGCTGGTGGTGTGAGGACATCATGTGTTTGATTATATGTTCGTAGGACCTGATGCATTTTTCTATAATGTGCATGGGAGCACTATTTTTTCTTTCTTTACATTGCATCGGTATCTCCAACACAACTTGCGAACCCACTTAGCAAGCTCTATTAGTAGCTTGTACTGAGTTGGGGTTCATCTCGCATGGGGGATTCAACTCAATAGGGTTTTCTTGCTGAAAAATGCCTCGTCTCGAACTCCCCGGCCAACTCATCAAAGGAAGTGTGTTTGGCTTACGGGCTGGACGAGATGTGTGGGTAAAGTTGTACTCCCCTGCAGGGATTAATCTATTTAAATAGCCGTGTCCATTGTTACGGACAACCACTTGATTTGGGAGACGTCATCATTAGACTCTAATTAAAATTTGACGTGGTAACAACTCGGTATCGGCATGAATGGGTATTCGTGCATTTTAGTTTATCAAAGTGGGTTGGCACTTTGGTATTGTTTGAAATGCATATCTATCACTGTGATATGTACTTCTTTTACTAAAGTTTTGTTTACCAAATGGAAATTTTCAAACTAGTATGTGTAGGATGAAAATTAGTGTGTTTTCTGCAAAACTAGGCCACTAAAGCCTCCCTTTTGTATAAGCCTCTAGCATGTATAATTTTTTACTTTGTGTAAGGCTTGCGAGTATATTTTGTACTTAACCCGGATGTCTGCTTATTCAGGTGAGGATGACTATATGCTCGTTCAATTCGTTAGTGCCGATGTCGATGGCGCTAATGAATAAATGTTATTTCTAACTCCCAGTCGGTTGCCTTGGGTTTTGCGCACATGCTGGGACCTGGATTTCCGATTCTAGGACCCTCTGTATTCTCTGCACCAGTCCTTGGATCAGTAGCTAATGCATACAGTTACATTGTTGATAACAAGTTCAAATCACGATTAACATAGAAGTAATCAACAAGGTACCAGCCTTAAGGCCACTTATTGCAAAAGAGGTCAACAAACCTTGAGTTTTACAGCAGCGAAAACAGCAAAAGTTAAATTTCGAGTGATGGCCCATCAAACTGCCCACCGGCATTTGACTACGAAGCGCAACCTAGTACTCTGGATGCCCTTTGTCATACTCGCAGGCGTAGTAGTTGTAGTCGTCCTCAGCATCATTGAAAGCTTCTGATATTTGTTTTGAGTGTAGTATGTGAGTACATAAAGTACTCCGCAAGTCTTGGGAAACATGCATATGCATAGCTTTAACAATTGGGCTCATAGGGTTCTTTTGCACAAAGCAATATTCTATATTTCAAACATTTTACAAAAAACACATTTGACAAATGCAGTTTCAATAATTAAATTAATTATATCACTAGTGGAGGTTCTAGCTACCAACCACTAGAATCAAGACTCTAGCCGCCAAGGTTTAAGGAATTGGGCTATAGCTGCCAGAAAACTAACCGAGAATCCCAACCGCTCTCGGTTTCCCCAAAGTTTACTCTTTTGAAATCAAAACCAAAATCTACAATTTGAAAACACACCTTGCCCGCCCTTGACCGTGGGCACGACTATTCGAATAGTTTTACACTCTACAGAGGTTGTATGGCTTGACCCACACGAGATAATCAGCTTATAATGTTGGTCGTGATACGCTTCTTTAGGCGTGCGATTAAGTGATTATCACAAGGTCTTTACAATACCACACCCTAACATCAACCCGCCTGATGAGCTTGACCCAAGTCATGAACGTCTTTTACCATCGACCCAGAGCTCATCGTTGTGGGGGATAACCTGCCCAGACATGGACGTTTGTTACCATCGCCCGGAGCAAGCCCCGACAGACATGTATGTCTTTTACCATCGTCTGCATGACCCAAAAGGGATACCTAACAACAACAGCCTGCGGGCATAATGCTAGAACATGGTAAATTAGTTGGCCAGATCCATTTCCATTTTGGATATGTGGTTGTATGGTAGTGCTCAGTTTGGATACTCACAAGCGTTGGTCCCTATATGACTTGGGCAGAACTTACCACAATACAAGTTCTCGTGCTCAAGCTGTACCCGCCTGATCTTACCATCGCCCAAGTCTAAAACCATTTTTCACCATTTTATTTTATTTTCCAATTACTAACATTACCTACCGCCATACATTTTCTAAGTAAAGCATAAAAGGGTAATAATGGTTTTTCCTCCTATGGGTTGATCAAAACCGAAAAGCGTGTCTAAGCCATTTTACCACGTTTAACTATTCCACAATGTAGTAATCAATATTGCAGAATTCCTATACTAGAGTTACAAAGGTATAGGATAACAATTATCAAAGGAAGGTATTAACAATTTTGGGTTTAACTAACAACCTGCAATTTAAATCCATCATTTTATGTAAAAAGCGATGCATAATACTTTAAAAGTGGAAAAAATCTTTATAAATCATGGGTACAGAATGTTCAAAGAAGACTCGCCTTCGTCGAAGGTTGAGGTTGCTGCAACAGGTTGGTCCGAACTGGTGTCGGTGGCATCGGACTCTACGCGCGTGAAACACGACAAATAAATAACAGACAATCAAATAAAATCCAAAAATTATAAAATTAGTACCAAAATAAATATTATGAATTTAGGAACAATAATCGATAGAATCGGAGTTCGCATGATTATTTTCTACCAGTCTAGCCTACTACTCTTTATCCGTATGCGACTTATAAATTTATTTGATCTAATAATTTCTCAGCGCCGATAATTAATTTTACGGGTGAATATTTTATTTCTAATTTACTAATACTAATATTCCTCCCTAAAACTATACTATTTTTCCTTTTTTCCTATATTTTTCTTTTCTTTACTTACTCTCTCTCTCCACCTTATCCTTTCCCCTGTTCGGCCGAATGCTCCTAGACTCACTCTTTCTTCTTCTCGATTCTTTCTTTTTCTCCTCCCCGTTCTTCTCTTTCTCTTGGAGCTTCTTGGTCCCATGGTGCCGCCTCCCCTCTGACTCCGGCCCGTTTCCTCTCCTCCAGCCGCCGCTCCTGGCCCCTACGCCGCCGCCCTGCTCCGGCCCAGGTCTGGCTCCGGCTCGCCCTAGCGTCGCCGCGCCTCCTGCCTCCTCCCCGGTACCGCTCTCCCGAGCTCCGCCGCTCGGCGCGCCCTGGCTCCCAGCGCACTCGATCATGCCTTGCCTGCTGCGCCCGCCCACGACACAACGCCCCTGCGCTCCTGGTTCTGCCCGAGCGCCGGCGTGCCCAGCTCCCTGCCGTTGCCGCTGCCGCTGCCGCTTCCGCCACCGAGCTCTGCTCGCCCGTGCGCGTCCTGCGCCCGTTGGTGCTCCCGGCTCGGCTCTCCCTTACTCCCCTCCCTACTACTGCTATTTCGGTTCTTGAAGCGTTTGTTTAATTTTGGATGGATGAATGTTAATTCATGTGATCTTTTGCTTAGGCATGGTGATTGAACTAGAGGTGGGTTCACTGATGGTGGTGTGGCCACCGGTGCACTAAGGTATACTACCCCTCTTCCTCTCTACTACTCCTCTACCCCTCCCCTTTGCTCTGTGATGAACTGATTGTGTGATGATATGGGTGGGTTCCCTATGGGTATAATGTTGGTTCACAAGATGAGGTTCGGATGGAGCAAGATAACAATGGGGCATGAGTGGGGTTACCTGGTTGGGCGTGGTTGGTTTGGGTTGAGGATGGCAGTGGTGGTGATGCTTGCTTGGGCTTGTGGCTTGTCTCCTTGTGATGGCAATGAACTTTGCTTGAGCTTCTTTCTTGTTCTTGTGTTCTTGTGGAGAGCAGTGGGTTGGCTTGCTCTTGGGTGCTCTTTGGGGAGGGCAGTGGTTTTTCTTGGTGGTGGCTTTGCTTGCCATTGTTGTGAATGGCGGTGGGAGGTTTGTGAAGGTGGTGTTGGCTTGAGATGTGAATGAGTGGATTTGTGAGTGAGAGGCTTTGGCTTGTGAAGCAATGTGCTTAGGTGTTGGGAGGCTTCGGCTGGGAGAGGGTTATATGTGGGAGAGGTGTCCTCTGCACTATTGCTTATGGGGAGGCTTCGGCTGGGAGAAGGTTATATGTGGGAGAGGTGTTCTCTGCACTATTTTGGGCTTTTTCTACTGCAACTGTAATTCAGTAATACAAACAAGGAAAAGGCTTCGGCGATATCCATGCAAGACTTTCATTTTATTCTTTTGTAAAGAACTTAAAGTTGTAATTTATAATCTGGTCTGATGTAAAGGGTTCTTGAAATAAATTTCAACTTTGAATTAACGTTTTAATTTCGCTTGCAATGAATTCATATTGTAATTTATTCCAGAGGTTGTATTGATGTTGTAAGTCCGCTGTAATAATTCACATTGCAAATTATGTTGATGAACATTGAGGATGTTTTGCATAAAATCGCTTGGCAATGATCGACAAAACTCAAAATGGAGTATTACTAAAAATATATGCAAAACTCCAATTTAAAATCCATAAATTTGAATTGATTAATTTAAACTAAATTTTTTGAAAAAGCCAAATTTTTTGGATGTTACAGCACACCTTGTTGGACCTTTTAGTTTATTTACTATGCTTCCGCTGCTACTTATTGTTAAACTTTAAATTTGGCCAGGCGGCCACTTTTGTAATAGTTGTATACTTATGTCTTATGTTGTATGTCACTTGATATATTGTTGTGTGACTGTGATTGACGTTGATGAGGATATGTCCGTGTTGGTTGCTAATCTTGGGAGCCAACACGGGACACATATTTGCTGTTTTGAAACCCTCTTTAACTTGTTTATGCGCGGACTTGGGCTGTTGGAGAACCGGCTACTATGAAGCACCCGCAGAGGAGTGGTATGCATGGTCACCGTGGCTCTAGCTCAGTCGGGTCCTCTCACTTAAATGGAGTTAAATTGGATTTCAATCCCTTGAGGCCTAGAGTTATTTTCCTAAGACCGGGAAGGTCTCGGTCTTACGAAAATAACCCGGGGGGGTCCTCACAGCGTTAGTATCAGATCCATACTGAATGTAAATTATAAATAGCATGGGCGCTAGTTTAGCAAGTCTTCTGATCAAATTATTTTCAAATTAGCAAAATAACTTCAAAAAGTTTAAGTTATGAACATCTTTTATTTCTTATCCATCTTAGAGTCATTTCTTACCCCTATGTTCATTTGGATTTGCAAACTAACTTACCTACTTTCCTTGTCCTCCTTGTGTTTAGATGAGTCGTCCGTTTTTGGTCAAGGAGACCTAAGCTGAGTATGTTGATGGATACCTGGTACTGCTACGAGATATGCTTTGGAGGGCCAATTTCACCTACCAACCGTCGTATGCCATCTACTGCGACGACCGAGGATCAGGAATGGAAGAGTACTAGGCCATAGTCAACATCATCGCCAGGAGAGTGACAGGGAGCGTTCCATACTACTTCCAAGCGCGTGGCACCTCCGAGGTCATGGCATTGCAGGAGGTGGCCCGTGTGGCCATGAGCCATCTTCGTCATGATTTGAAGGAGTTAGCTCAGCCGCCATACGACCAGTTTTCACTACAAGCTCATAGCGCGGAGGTGAACACCTTTGCTGAGATCCAGTATGGGGAAGATCCCTGACGAGGATTAAAATCTATATGTATTACTTTAATACATAATAAAAGACCACATGTCTTCATGGTCGTAACCCCTAAGGCTAACGACCTCCGAGGTCGTAAGGATTCTAGAGGTTACATAATAGGTACCCTGGTCAAATGAGGTCCTGTACCCAGTCCCTGACTAGATGACTGCTCGTAGAAGCAATGAACTGGATCTAACTAAGTATATTCCATACCATGTGATGAATGGAACACATGCCATATTTGCTCCATACCATGCAACGTTTCATGGTCCTAAGACACTGACAACAAACACCATACAGTTGAGTGTCTCACAGACATATAACCGTCGAATGGTTGATACTTTACCAACTGCTGCCTCGCTCCGACCAGTCGCGACACTTCCAACAGACGTCTCTTCAAGAAGTAGCTGCCAACACTTCGTCGACTATTTAAAAGAGAACACAAGTGGCAGAAGGCAATCCAATTTGATCAATAGATGATTGGGTTTTCATCTGAAGTATTAGCATAGCAATCAGTACACCAAGTGTAATTAGAGCTAGTCCACTGCCTTGTCAAGGACATCTCCTGTAAAGGATCCAGTTCATAGCAATAAAGAGCAATTACATTCTCTCTCAAGAACTCTTTACCATTTTCCTCTTTTCATTTCATAAGATCGGTGACTCGATCGTTGTCACAATCTCATTTTATATAAATGGTAATTATATGCATCTCATGAGCATACATGTCATTTTGGAGCATGTGAACAAATTATTGCATATGAAAATTTCAAATGTAAGTCAAACTTAACTCAAAAAGAAAGTACAAAATAAAACTGAAGTTAATGCTTGTAAAGACCTCTCGAAATTAATTTAATCAAATACTAGAATAATTATTATGAATAAATATAAATTTTGATAAATTTTAGAGTTCATCTTGACCTTAAGAAAAATCTATGTTCCTTATGTAAACCTATTTGGTTAAGAATTTTAAAATAAGCATTTAGATCACTAATAGTGTTGTTTAAAAATTTATATGGGATCAATATCATCCCAGTAACTTTCAAACCCAACCCGAACCACTTTGGACTGTAGCGACCGAACCACTTGACTTGGCTTGATCAGACCAAACACGTTCGCGTGCTCCCGAACCTGTTCGTGTGCACCCAACCCTGACCCGCGCCGCTTCACCACGCCATTGACGAGCCAGGCCCGCTTGTCAGTCCCTTCTTTTCTGGGCGTCGCTCAGGCCGTTCCAGAGCGAGCAGGAGGTGGCGTTGAGGTGTCGTTGCGCCGGGCGTTTTCGTTCAAGCAGGGCCACGTAATTTGGCCACCGAGATAGTCACCCAATCTAGTGTTGCCACAAAGTAACGCCATACCATTTCCCATCGTGGAAGACCCTAAAACCCTGACCTCTTTCTCTCAGCCGATCCAATGAACTCGACCGTTCGTCTTGCACACTAAGGCATTTCCTCTAGTTCTTGTGTCGTTCTTCTACTCTCTCTATGCCTTGTACATCCTACTAATTTGAGCTCTTATCTTTGATCGTAGTTCCTGGACCACGAGGTTGTCTTTTGCTGGCACCCGAGCACACTCTAAGTGCCATCCCCGCGTCATCTCCTTGTCCGGTCAGTTCTACCCTTGATTAAGTGTGTTATCTCGTGTCCTTTGATGTTAGAAGTAAAACTCCTCAATCAATTCCCTTAATAATACATAGGACTGTCGGGATTTTGAAGTTTTTCCTTTTCCGGCTGAAACCATCTCCTTCGTCTCCATCTCCGACCTGGTGGGTGATGCTTCAATTCCTTTCGGTATTACCATCTTATGGGCCCATGTAACCTTTCCCTATCATACATTTCTTGATTCTTTGCTCAGGTTGCCATGTTGACGTGAAGCTTCATTTGTCATCGCCGGTCAATCGTCGCCAGAGCTCCTCCTTGTACCCTTGGTCATTCCTTTGGCTCAGGTGTAACGTCCCAAAATTTGGGTTTTTAAAAATCTTTTGAGTAGTTTAGGTCCCTGGAAAATTTCGCCAATTTTATTCGAATTAATAAAGCTTAATTGAGAATTTCGTAAATTAAAAATATTTAATTTGACTAATCTAAACATCAATTAAATAAAAACCTGTGTTATTTGGCTTCCTTGTGTTCCAAGGAATTTTCTGGTATTTTCTGAGTTTTTTTTTTCTGGATTTGTTTGCTATTTATTTGGATCTCCTCGATTTTTGGGATTTTATTTAATTCCGAAAATCCTGATTTTCTCTCTCCTGCCGCACTGCTACAGTAACCATCGGGTGCTGTTCATCCGATCCCGTGCTACAGTAAATCACGAGACACTGTTCATCCTCAACCTCCGTCCGAGTCCGGAACCGATCCAGCGCTCCCGTACGTATACCAAACCTTCCAAATTCGATATCTTTCTCTACGGTGCGTATAAAAGTAAGCCGTTTGCGCTCACGCGTCCATGTTGATCTCCTCTTTCAATCCCCTGATTTGGTTTTCTCCGAATCAATCTAGTTTCGTCGCAATCTGCAGATTACCGAGCTCCTCCCAAAAGTCTTCTCCGGCGAGTTGCGCCTTCGTCCGACGTCCGCCGGCCGAACCGTCTGCGGCGTTGGCTTCGCGTCGTCGTCCTCTACGTCATGGTACCATCCACTTCGCCCGAAGATCGCCGGAGCACCGTCGGCCATTAAAGCCCAACCGCGTTCGTCGCGTTGCTCGCTTCCTCGGTGAGTTTTTCCAAAATCCGATCGCACCATTGCGTCCGGCTCGTCGTTTTCTTTCCGTTTTGCCCCTTCGCCGCCGCCGCGTCGCCTCCGGCCGCCGGCCACCCCATACGCACTATTCATCTGTACACTATTCATATTCATGTATACACATAGTCGTTTCCTTGTGTGCGCATGAAGTTCCAAACCGAGCGATCGTTCCAGCCGTTAGCCTTGGCCTGGTGCTCCTCGTTTGTGGGCACGTGAATCAGCCGCAACCGCGTGAGAGCACCAGCATCAAGTCAGCTTGAGCGAGCCCATTTCCTCCTTTTCCCGGTTCCCAACCGCCACCGCACAGTCGTCTTCCTCCCTGTCTCTGAGCCGCATCCGAAGCGAATGAGCAGCGCCGACTGAGCTCCTTCCATCCCCGCACCTCGCCGCCGCCATCCTGTGCCTCTCCGCCTTCGCCGGTGCCGCCATCCTGTGCCTCTCCGCCCCGCGCTGCCCACATCCGGGATCCATGCCTGCTGTCGCTGATCCACCGCCGGAGCATCGTACCACTTCGACCCGTGCGCCACCGTCTACGGCTTTGTCTTCCCCGTCGTCGGTGAGCTCCATGGTAAATCGACATCACCTTTGTGCTCCCCAAATCACGTTCTAGCCGATGCCCTTGTTCCCTTCCCCGGAGCGTGGCCGTGGCTCCCTGTCGCCGTGCGAGCCGCTGCCGTCGCCGCTTGATGCCCGTCGCCGATGACTGCCGATGACCCGCCGCCATGACGCGTCACCGAGACCACCCTTGCCTCCTTGTCCCGTGTGGCCATCCCAGTGCGTTGCCGTGGCGCTGCTGCGGGCGAGCCGGCGAACTTCACAAGCCGCCGTCCTTGTGCCCTGTGCCATGTCACCGTGCAACCTTGCCCTGTTATATGATTCTTCTCTGGACAAACATGGACCAACATGCAGCCTTCTGATGTTGTTCCTGGTGCTTCGTTGTCTTCCTTTCTTGATGTGTAAAGCCAAACATCTGTTCTTTGCTTTGCCATCTAAATCTCAAAATCTACCCTGCATCCCCTGCCATCATGCACTATGAGCAGCTCCAGGCTCTCGATGATGTTGTCTCTGTTGGTTTCTTTTGGCCAAGCCTTGTCTGATGATTGGGCCAAGCATCATCTAATTCTTCCCTTGTATTAATTTTCTATTCATTGCTTGCCATCTCTCTGTCACGGCAATGTCTCCTTGCGCCAGAAACCAGCAGCACGTCCTTTGTTCTCTGTGCAATTTCAGTTCTCTGTTCTTTGATTCATTTGCTCTGTATGTCTCTGTTCGGTGGTCCCCAATTGGCATCCTACCAATCAAAGCTATATATCCAATTCCTTCTCTCTTTGACATGTACACCCCACGTCATCTACCCAATTAGAAACCCTAATTATTTCTCTCTCTTACATACGGGTCCCGCATGTCACCAACCCTTGATCAAACCCTAGTTCATGAGCTTGGTCCACCGTGGACTAGCATATCTCTGTGGACTTGGTCTATAGACCAGTGGCCCACATGTCAACCCTAATCTTATTTTAGGAATTAATTTAATTCTTGAAAACCCTTTTATTCAGCTTGGTTCCACTTGCGCTCTCTCTACCTTATTTCGGAATTATTTTAATTCTAGAAATTCATAAATCTGATACCCCACTGTCATCCACAGTTCCTTTTCGGAAATTAATTTAATTTCTGATGTTCAATTATCCAATTGGCCCCACATGTCAATCAATGCCTTTGTTCCCTCTTTCACTTACCAGTGGACCCCACTTGTAAGTATCCAATTCTTTTTATTTTATTTAATCCGAATATTCTTTTCTCTATCAATTTCATCATTTCATGTGATCTTTCAGAGCTCACATCTTTTGAATCCGAACTCCGATTGAGTCCATTCAAATTCCTAAATTCATCTCAAATCAATATCTATCTATCTGAGATTATTATTTAATTTTTGGAGTTTGTTCGCTCTCTGTTGTTTATTTATTTGGTTTATTTACTTGTTTGCGAGTAGACATCGATACTGCGAGAAGTGCTGATCAGGAAGGAGCAGAAGATCAAGGAAGTAGAAGATTAAAGTCTAAATAAGATCGTCATTGCTAGCAAGGCAAGTTGTACCTTTGATCATATTGAATCCTAGTTTTCTAAAATTACTTTGATTCAAATTATTGCATTTACTTTAAGTATTTATTTAAATGCTTTTGGGTGTAGCTATTATCCCATTTGTTATATCCACCTTGTCTAATTGATATGCCATAATCTTTTGTCACCCTAGCTTGGTTATTTAATAGTTGGTATTATTGTAGCACCAACGTGGGTTGGTTAATCTGAGTAGATTGCTTAGCCATGCCACGAATCATTTACTCATGTGAGACTGCAAATTATTAATCTGACTAAGTGATTATGCAATTTTATAATAATCTGTGTGTACTATGTGTCTTTGTGGCATGTGTTGCACGTAAATCAACTGGGTGGTAAAAGGATTTGACCGAGGCAAGTGGTGGATACTGTGTGAAATGGTGGGATGTGTGATCTGTGTGGACAATAATCTGTGTGATCTGTGTGGACAATAATCATGTGATCTGTGTGAATAATAATCTGTGTGGTGTGTGGTTTAGTTGGCATGTGGAAGTCTTGCCTTGGTCAATTAAGGACCTCACCATGTGCGCCATTGAACTGGCCTTAACAGTACAACCACATGTGCGGTATGGGACGGACTGGCTAATTAATTAGCGATGTTTTGATTCATTCTGTTTTGGTTGACAATTGGAGCAAGAGGGCCAAAGCGGCGAAACCTTAGCGGCGTAATCGGGTCAAAGCAGACTTTGTAAAGGCCTTGTCACGTGCTCTAGGCGCTTACCTAAGGTAGTGGCGAGTGGTATCGACGGATGCCAAACAAACTAGAGAATTCGTGTCTTGTGGGTAAAGCTGTACAACCTCTGCAGAGTGTAAAACTATTCGAATAGCCGTGTCCGCGGTTATGGACGTGCTCGGGGATTTCACACTAGGGGTAGATTTTCATAAAACTGTGTGGGAAGGGAGCTGTGTGGTCTAAATCATATGGCTATGTGAATAATCTGTTTAGGCTGTGTGTGTCTTTGTGAAATCAAACTGTTAAATTATTACTGTCTATTTGTTTTACTTATGCTTTCAATCTATTATTTATATTCAATTGCAAATGTTGCATTTCTGCAAAATAACCACAGAATGTCATTCCCTTGGAATAAGCCTGCATCTATAATTGCATTTCTGTGGTATGACTTGCGAGTACGGTGTGTACTCACGCTTGCTTTGACGAATCAAGCAGAAGTGAAGGAATCGCCAGTCAACAAGGTCTACTTCAAGGATCGTGGAGAACTAGGTCGCGCACCCCAGCCGATTGCCTGTGGGCATATGGATGGGCTTCACCGAGTTATCCTGTTTAGTTCGCCGCAGACTTCATTGAGCTTTTTGCCTTCTGAGGCATTAATTGTAAGCTTTGACCTTAAGGTCTTTACTCTGATGTTTATTGTATTTGCCTATTAATTAGTTATCTTTGTATATGGAATTGATATTTCACTAATGTTGTCACTGTGTGCACTAGCGTGATCCTGGACTAGTGCAGTATACACAAAGGGTCCAGAATTGTATTTTTGGGTCCCGACAGAGGTGGTATCAGAGCCATATCGACTGTAGGTCGTGACCTTAGTTAGAATGGCCGTTGTTTAAGGAAAACTTCAAAAGTTATTTTACAAATGGAAAGTCTTAATGATGTGCTATTCTCATCTTTTCTAGCTTCTATACTCTTCCATTCCATATCTTTCTCATCTATATTCTTACTCACTGTTTTGAGTATTAAATTGGACTTACTTCCCTCATAACCTCTATAGTTTGTCGTTATCCGTACCAAATGTCTCGGTGGATGTCCAAGAGCTGTTTTGAGCAACTCATCGAAGACCATGCAACCAACAACAACGTATCAACATCTCCCCAAGTGTTCAAGACAAGTTCGTCGTAAGAATTGAAGACCACGAAGAAGTTGTACGTAGCCCCTGTCTTTCTCCAAGATTCGCCTGCAAGGATCGCAAGCAGTCAACATTTGATGAAGACCGTAACCAGTTCGAGTTTTCTTCAGACCAGCCATATAGGATAAATCAGCTTTGGTTCCTCCCGTGTGTTGAGCCAAGTCACCCAGTTAAGTTAGAGTTTAATCGACTAGACGATTAGTTTTTCGTCTTCTTTCTCTTGTGTGTAGTTTGTCTGTGAGCTTTATGCTTCTTATTAGCTTTCCGGCTATTTGTGTTTCTTAGTGACCTTGGGTTAAACCTGCTTCCCTTAGTAGATTGTCTTTCCGTACCTTGTGCTTTTCCCTCTCATCTATTAGCCCTAGTCAGCCAGTAGATGAAGAGCCTCAGTGAAGCCAACCTTGCCAGTAATCTTGAGACAGTCTGCGTCAGCTCAGATCTTCTCAATCCCTGTGGACAGTTGTCAGTACCAAAGCGAAGATAACCGGTAACTATCTCTAGTGCCAGTAGTGTCACATCAGAATTCGAGCCAGTTCCTTGCCACTCAGAAGTAGCTAATGCCAGCGACGATGCAACCATCGGACAGTAGTAACCTCTGCAATGATGCACGACTTGTTGCCATCCCAACAGCATGCCCTCAGTTCAAGTTTGTGAAGTTCATGATGACCAAGCCGCGCCCGTCTTTGAAGGATCAACTGCACTCAAGGATGCAGAATCCTGGATTCGCACCATAGAAGAAAAGCTAACCTTGTGCAATGCGACGATAACGAAAAGTTCTCTATGCTACTCATCAATTGCAAGGAGTTGCATTAGATTGGTGGGAAAAATTTCACGCCACCCATCAGGACAAGCAGACCATCACCTGGTCAGAGTTCACCGCTGCTTTTCGTCAACAGCAAGTGACATCAAGTAAGAGTGATCAAGAGAAACCTGTTATTCCGAGATCCTACACCAAGTCTAGCCGTTGTCATGGAAGTGCTACCAGCCAATCGGATAAGTCAGAAGATTGGGCATGTATTCGTTGTGGGGAAATAGGCCATAGCGCCGATAAGCACAGTATCAATTGTTCCAGTTGTGAAGAAAACCATTTTATTGGAGAATGTCCAATGAGCAAGATCACATGCTTCTTATGTGAAGGCGATAACCATTGTCCAAGCCAGTGCCCCATGTACTCAGTGTTGACTTCTGCAACACAACTTCAGCGAGAAAATTTCCGAGCCACAGTCAGAGATTTAGCAAAAGAAATCAAGCCATTGTCAGTGCAAGATATGTCAGTGGAAGAATACCAAAATAGTCGTTCTACCATAGTCTCATCAGAAAAATCGCAGGCTTCGACCCATGTATGCTACAGTTGTCGTGGAAAAGGTCACTACATCAACCAGTGTCCTCAGAAGAACCAGTCACTCACTCCAGACGCTAGAATGCCAGAAGGAATTACATCAGAGATGAACTATGACAAAAGTCGTTAAAAAGAGTTTGTAGAAATGATAGAGCAGATCAGAGGATTCCCTCAGATATGGGCAGTGTCAAATCAAGTTCTTCCGTTTTGTCAAGCACCAATGTGAGCTGTCATGATGATTATTAGCACAAGTTGTGCGAGAATTTCAGTCTACCCAAGAGCTAATCTTCAGGACCTCAGAGTCAGCTTGTTTGAGTTTTGAGTAAAATTTGATTTTCTCGAGAATCACTGTGAACAAGGCGAGGTCGGTTGAAGATCGAGAAAGCGATCATTTCAAGATAGCCAAGACCCTCCTCATTGTAAAAGAGAAAGTTCGCCAGATCATCGAGTGAACCGAGTCGGTGAGAATTTGAAGAGATCAATCACAATTTAGGTGTTCAGATTAGCGGATACTAGAAAGAACCTCGATAGCCTTTATCACGAAATGTCCAAGAATTAGTGTGTAAGAAGTTTTCGTGCACTTCCTTGCGACTAAAGTTTTAAGCAAATGAATTATCCTAGTTGTACTTCAAAGTTTGCTTTTGTGGAGCAATAAAGAATAGTTTTATTGGATTGAGAACCATGAGGTTGAAATCCGTTCCTTGAGATGAGATCAATATAGTGGCAGATGCTTTGAATCAAAAGAGCTACCTCAAGAATCTATGTATCGATCGGTAAAGTTACTGTGAAGATTAGAAGTTGAGTCTTGAGTCGATTGCAAGAGGATATTTGTTGAACCCTAGAGTACAAACCGATCGAAATTCATCTTGATCGACAGTTTTGTCAAAGAAATCATTGTTCATTCCTAGTAATATCACCGAGTTTGAAGATTGTCTAGCAAAGTGGTATACGGTAGAGATTGTATCTGACGAGATGGTATTCACGAAATTGGTATAGTGTCGGATCGACAAAGATGACCGGTTTACGAAGTGTCGGAAAAGCTAGTGTCGGGCATCGAGGATCCGGTTTACCTCGTGTCGTTGATGAGTGCCTATGAAGCCTTGGATGCTCATTCGATTCGAAGATGTATCACCCTGAATCAGCGGACAAATTGAAAGAATAGTGAGTGTGCCTCAACCCAAAGTACCAAGTCGAGCAAGTAAGCGTCCGGTGCAGAGTTTCCCTACAACCCCAGATGTCAGCTAGTTCGCAGTTATCGCTATCTGAAATTCGTAGTGGTTGATTGTAAGTCATTACTCAGCTAAGAACAGATCAGATCATAAAGAATGTGGATTTTGCATTAATCATGAAACAGAAGACCATGGGTCTTTAATCCTAAAGGATTGTTAGTGGCTTAGTCAAGCAAAAAAAAAAAGCTACGCGGATTATCTGATTATCACCCTCGAAGCGTGTTCATCCTCGGGATCCCTATTGAAGGTCCGTGTTAAGGATTGTATAGCGAGGTGATAGAGGTGTCGATGTGTTGATTCAAGCTCGAAGGAGAATTTGTTGATCTAAATTACCAGTTAGAAGCAGGATCTCCTCAACTCCAGAAGTGTCTGCGAGCACCGATCAAGCAGCCCCGTTAAAAGCAATCGAGTTTCAAGATGCCTTTCCCGCCAAGAGCCAGTTTGCCAAGTTTCTATTGAAGCAAGAAGTTCAGCAAGAAGCAAGGTGTTGTTCCGTAAGAGTTTAAAAGAGCAGTTCTGTCAAAGTCAAATCAGTTCGAAAGCCAGAAGAGAACCCGATGGCTGAGTTTCTTAACCTATTCTATAGCCAGCCTGAATCTCGGGGACGAGATTCCTTTAAGGGGGGAGGTTTGTAACGTCCCAAAATTTGGGTTTTTAAAAATCTTTTGAGTAGTTTAGGTCCCTGGAAAATTTCGCCAATTTTATTCGAATTAATAAAGCTTAATTGAGAATTTCGTAAATTAAAAATATTTAATTTGACTAATCTAAACATCAATTAAATAAAAACCTGTGTTATTTGGATTCCTTGTGTTCCAAGGAATTTTCTGGTATTTTCTGAGTTTTTTTTCTGGATTTGTTTGCTATTTATTTGGATCTCCTCGATTTTTGGGATTTTATTTAATTCCGAAAATCCTGATTTTCTCTCTCCTGCCGCACTGCTACAGTACCATCGGGTGCTGTTCATCCGGATCCCGTGTTACAGTAAATCGCGAGACACTGTTCATCCTCGACCTCCGTCCGAGTCCGGAACCGATCCAGCGCTCCCGTACGTATACCAAACCTTCCAAATTCGATATCTTTCTCTACGGTGCGTATAAAAGTAAGCCGTTTGCGCTCACGCGTCCGTGTTGATCTCCTCTTTCAATCCCCTGATTTGGTTTTCTCCGAATCAATCTAGTTTCGTCGCAATCTGCAGATTACCGAGCTCCTCCCAAAAGTCTTCTCCGGCGAGTTGCGCCTTCATCCGACGTCCGCCGGCCGAACCGTCTGCGGCGTTGGCTTCGCGTCGTCGTCCTCTACGTCATGGTACCATCCACTTCGCCCGAAGATCGCCGGAGCACCGTCGGCCATTAAAGCCCAACCGCGTTCGTCGCGTTGCTCGCTTCCTCGGTGAGTTTTTCCAAAATCCGATCGCACCATTGCGTCCGGCTCGTCGTTTCCTTTCCGTTTTGCCCCTTCGCCGCCGCCGCGTCGCCTCCGGCCGCCGGCCACCCCATACGCAGTATTCATCTGTACACTATTCATATTCATGTATACACGTAGTCGTTTCCTTGTGTGCGCATGAAGTTCCAAACCGAGCGATCGTTCCAGCCGTTAGCCTTGGCCTGGTGCTCCTCGTTTGTGGGCACGTGAATCAGCCGTAACCGCGTGAGAGCACCAGCATCAAGTCAGCTTGAGCGAGCCCATTTCCTCCTTTTCCCGGTTCCCAGCCGCCACCGCACAGTCGTCTTCCTCCCTGTCTCTGAGCCGCATCCGAAGCGAATGAGCAGCGCCGACTGAGCTCCTTCCATCCCCGCACCTCGCCGCCGCCATCCTGTGCCTCTCCGCCTTCGCCGGTGCCGCCATCCTGTGCCTCTCCGCCCCGCGCTGCCCACATCCGGGATCCATGCCTGCTGTCGCTGATCCACCGCCGGAGCATCGTACCACTTCGACCCGTGCGCCACCGTCTACGGCTTTGTCTTCCCCGTCGTCGGTGAGCTCCATGGTAAATCGACATCACCTTTGTGCTCCCCAAATCATGTTCTAGCCGATGCCCTTGTTCCCTTCCCCGGGCGTGGCGTGGCTCCCTGTCGCCGTCGCGAGCCGCTGCCGTCGCCGCTTGATGCCGTCGCCGATGACTGCCGATGACCCGCCGCCATGACGCGTCACCGAGACCACCCTTGCCTCCTTGTCCCGTGTGGCCATCCCAGTGCGTTGCCGTGGCCGCTGCTGCCGGCGAGCCGGCGAGCTTCACAAGCCGCCGTCCTTGTGCCCCTGTGCCATGTCACCGTGCAACCTTGCCCCTGTTATATGATTCTTCTCTGGACAAACATGGACCAACATGCAGCCTTCTGATGTTGTTCCCTGGTGCTTCGTTGTCTTCCTTTCTTGATGTGTAAAGCCAAACATCTGTTCTTTGCTTTGCCATCTAAATCTCAAAATCTACCCTGCATCCCCTGCCATCATGCACTATGAGCAGCTCCAGGCTCTCGATGATGTTGTCTCTGTTGGTTTTCTTTTGGCCAAGCCTTGTCTGATGATTGGGCCAAGCATCATCTAATTCTTCCCTTGTATTAATTTTCTATTCATTGCTTGCCATCTCTCTGTCACGGCAATGTCTCCTTGCGCCAGAAACCAGCAGCACGTCCTTTGTTCTCTGTGCAATTTCAGTTCTCTGTTCTTTGATTCATTTGCTCTGTATGTCTCTGTTCGGTGGTCCCCAATTGGCATCCTACCAATCAAAGCTATATATCCAATTCCTTCTCTCTTTGACATGTACACCCCACGTCATCTACCCAATTAGAAACCCTAATTATTTCTCTCTCTTACATACGGGTCCCGCATGTCAGTCAACCCTTGATCAAACCCTAGTTCATGAGCTTGGTCCACCGTGGACTAGCATATCTCTGTGGACTTGGTCTATAGACCAGTGGCCCACATGTCAACCCTAATCTTATTTTCGGGAATTAATTTAATTCTTGAAAACCCTTTTATTCAGTTGGTTCCACTTGCCGCTCTCTCTACCTTATTTCGGAATTATTTTAATTCTAGAAATTCATAAATCTGATCGATCCCTTTGTCATCCACAGTTCCTTTTAGGAAATTAATTTAATTTCGATGTTCAATTATCGATTGGCCCCACATGTCAATCAATGCCTTTGTTCCTCTTTCACTTACCGTGGACCCCACTTGTAAGTATCCAATTCTTTTATTTTATTTAATCTGAATATTCTTTTCTCTATCAATTTCATCATTTCACGTGATCTTTCAGAGCTCACATCTTTTGAACCCGAACTCCGATTGAGTCCATTCAAATTCCTAAATTCATCTCAAATCAATATCTATCTATCTGAGATTATTATTTAATTTTTGGAGTTTGTTCGCTCTCTATTGTTTATTTATTTGGTTTATTTACTTGTTTGCGAGTAGACATCGATCATTGCGAGAAGTCTTGATCGGGAAGGAGCGAAGATCAAGGAAGTAGAAGATTAAAGTCTAAATAAGATCGTCATTGCTAGCAAGGCAAGTTGTACCTTTGATCATATTGAATCCTAGTTTTCTAAAATTACTTTGATTCAAATTATTGCATTTACTTTAAGTATTTATTTAAATGCTTTTGGGTGTAGCTATTATCCCATTTGTTATATCCACCTTGTCTAATTGATATGCCATAATCTTTTGTCACCCTAGCTTGGTTATTTAATAGTTGGTATTATTGTAGCACCAACGTGGGTTGGTTAGTACGAGTAGATTGCTTAGCCATGCCACGAATCATTTACTCATGTGAGACTACAAATTATTAATCTGACTAAGTGATTATGCAATTTTATAATAATCTGTGTGTACTATGTGTCTTTGTGGCATGTGTTGCACGTAAATCAACTGGGTGGTAAAAAGGATTTGGACTGAGGCAAGTGGTGGATACTGTGTGAAATGGTGGACTGTGTGATCTGTGTGGACAATAATCTGTGTGATCTGTGTGGACAATAATCTGTGTGATCTGTGTGAATAATAATCTGTGTGGCTGTGTGGTTTAGTTGGCATGTGGAAGTCTTGCCTTGGTCAATTAAGGACCTCACCATGTGCGCCATTGAATCGGGCCTTAACTGTACAACCACATATGCGGTATGGGGACGGACTGGCTAATTAATTAGCGATGATTTGATTGATTCTGTTTTGGTTGACAATTAGGCGCAAGAGGGGCCGGTGGCGAAACCTTAGCGAAAGCGAATCGGGTCAAAGCAGACTTTGTAAAGGCCTTGTCACGTGCTCTAGGCGCTTACCTAAGGTAGTGGCGGTGGTATCGACGGATGCCAAACAAACTAGAGAATTTGTGTCTTGTGGGTAAAGTTGTACAACCTCTGCAGAGTGTAAAACTATTCGAATAGCCGTGTCCGCGGTTATGGACGTGCTCGGGGATTTCACACTAGGGGTAGATTTTCATAAAACTGTGTGGGAAGGGAGCTGTGTGGTCTAAATCATATGGCTATGTGAATAATCTGTTTAGGCTGTGTGTGTCTTTGTGAAATCAAAGCTATTAAATTATTCTTGTCTATTTGTTTTACTTATGCTTTCAATCTATTATTTATATTCAATTGCAAATGTTGCATTTACGCAAAATAACCACGAATGTCATTCCCTTGGAATAAGCCCGCATCTATAATTGCATTTACGTGGTATGACTTGCGATGCGGTGTGTACTCACGCTTGCTTTGTGAATCAAGCGTAGTGAAGGAATCGCCGATCAACAAGGTCTACTTCAAGGATCGTGGAGAACTAGGTCGCAAGCGCTTGACCGATTGCTGTGGGCATATGGATGGGCTTCACCGAGTTATCCGTTTAGTTCATTGCAGACTTCATTGAGCTTTTTGCCTTCGAGGCATTAATTGTAAGCTTTGACCTTAAGGTCTTTACTCTGATGTTTATTGTATTTGCCTATTAATTAGTTATCTTTGTATATGGAATTGATATTTCACTAATGTTGTCACTGTGTGCACTAGCGTGATCCTGGACTAGTGCAGTATACACAAAGGGTCCAGAATTGTATTTTTGGGTCCTGACATCAGGTAGCTTCTATAAACCTCATAGGAGCATAAGCATACTTGTATTTGCTTAATGTGCCATCGAATCGATGGTTTCGTTTGTGCCGTAGTTGCGCCGCCGCATCTCATTGTCGCGTCGCTGCTATAGCTCGCCGTCAGCCAAACTCCGACCACCACTAGAACCGCAAGGCTATTAGGAACCCATCTATGCCCTTAGTTCACGCCGCTGTGGACCACACTGTAATACCCTGGCCCAAAATCCGCTCAATGCCCAACCCACCGTGGGGCGGACCCGCGCACACATAGCACCCCACTTATACTTTCGTCATCGCTTCGTGTAAAAGGGTTAACCCGGAGGTGCTAAGTTTAGACCCAACAGGCATTATATACTACTACAACTCACTTTAAACAAGCAATATGGGACTAATCCCACCACTTGACTCCTCATGGGCCACATGAGCGCGACTACGAGTAGGCCGAGGTATTACATTCACCCTTAAGAAATTTGGCGCCCTCTAAGAAGACATCGCATCTGTGCAAATGCCGAGAACCACCCCTCGGTACGTCAAGCGCCCAATGCCGCACATATGCCATGCCGTGTGTCCACTCCGGGACCACACGCCATCGCCATATGCCCGCACCCTGTCCCTTGACGTGCGGGTGCAGCAGGTTGATACTCGATACCATCGTAACACCTGTCCCAAAATCCGTTTAATGCCCGGCCATTGCGTGGGCGGACCAGACACATAGCACCCACTTACACTCTCGTCCTCGCTTCGTGTAAAAGGGTTAACCCGGAGGTGTTAAGTTTGGACCCAACAGGCATTATATACTACTACAACTCACTTTAAACAAGCAATATGGGACTAATCCCACCACTTGACTCCTCATGAGCCACATGGGCCGCACTACGAGTAGGCCGAGGTATCACACACACGTTGGCGAGCCACCGGGCAAGCTCGCGGCAATGAAGTCCGCTGTTGTCGAAAAGCTAACAATTACTGTAGTGTATTAACTCACCAAATCATTGTTGGATTAACGCTAAGCCTGGATTAGTTCCTGAGTTAATGTGGTAGCATTTCGCTGACATGCGAGCCCGGGGCTTTAAGTGCACAGTGCACGTGGAGGTGGACTGAGCGTTGTGCGCTAGGCCCCACATGTAAGCGGTTGTGGCTGAGTCAACCTGATTATAAAAAGTATTAAAATCCCAAAATGAATTACTTTTACACTGAAAAATGGTTTAAACTTCAAGAATTCATAAGTATTTCGTTTTAACTCCAAATAAAGTGAAATCAATTTTTTTTAAAATTTTAATTTTTCCTGTACTATATTTTGGGATAACTTTGAAACATGTCACTGTTACAGAAAAAAAATTGTTAATAAAATTAATTGTACACTAAGGACTTTAGCCTTATAAAATTCATAGAAAATTCAAATGAACTCCAAATGAACTAAAATTTACACCTAAATTCACTAAAAAACAGAACCAAACTACTATAAAATACTCATGTATTTTTAGCATTTTGGCATTTTGAGATTTTCCCGGTATTTATTTGTTATCGCTATTTCTAGATTCTGAATTGCCTGACGCGAGTAATTATACACCTGAGAATCCTGAGGTGGAACAAGTGGAATATCAACAAGGAAAGCATCCTCTTGCATTATTTTGATCCCAGTTTTGGTTAATTTAGTATTTTGAAATGCAATGATAATTGCGTGCATGCTATTTTGATGTATCAATAATTTGTGAGTCTAGTTAGCTATGTCCTAATCATTGTGGTTTGTCCTTAATCATTCCATACAATTATGCTTAAGTTAGGTATCATGTGATGGTATATATATTCTTTATGTGAATGCTTAGCTATGCAAGTCAGCGGTTCGGTAGTTTGGTTGACAAGGTTATCTCGTCAACTGTGGGAAACACTGAACCAGTCTTGATTTTATATTTTTGTTCAGATCTTCAAATTTGAGGTTTGAGTCAAAAATTTATCTATTTAAACATGATTTAGATCTAGACAAGTGATTGATAGTGAGGGTGCCTTCGTGCACGAGAATTGGGTATTGTGGTAGTCTTGTCCGGATAACTAAGGACCGAACTTTGAGCTATCAATTCAAGTACCATATGTACTTCCACACACGGTGTATGGGCACCGCTTGGTTAACTAAGGGGAAGGTTTTATTGAGTTGCAACACAGGTGGTGTGAGGACATATGTGTTTGATCATATGTTTATAGGGATCCGATTGCAATTTAATATGTGCAATGGAGCACAGCTTTAAATTTCTATTCCTTGGGTCGCCATTCCCAACACAACTTGCGTGCCCCACTTAGCAGGTTCTATTAGTAGCTTGTACTAACGGGATCTCGTCTCGCAAGGGTGATACAATTCAATAAGATCGTATTGCTGGAAAATACCAAGTCTTGGTTTCCTCGGTCGGCATACCTAAGGAAGTGTGTCATTATCTGGAGGCTTATGGGCTAATCAAGTTGTGTTGGTAAAGATATACACCCCTGCAGGGTTAAATCTATTCAAATAGCCGTGTCCAAGGTTACGGATGTCACTTGTTTTGATTGACATCATTGTTAGACTCCAAATTAAAACTTGACAGGGTGATAACTTGGTATCAGCATGAATGGTTGTTCATGCGTGTTAGTTGATCAAAGTGGACAGTCACTTTGATATGTTTTGATCCATGATTATATTAAGAGTAAAGTACACTGTGGGTCCCTAAACTTGGCAGGGGGGTTCACTTGGGTCCTTGATATTTGAAAGTGTCCAATCTGGTACCTAATCTATTTAAGTGGGTCAAGGAGGTCCAAAACAGCCGAAGCTGGCAATTGACCGGTGACGTGGAGCGTTGACTATACACGTGGACTCCCACCTCACCTTACTACCTCTCCCTCCACCAGCTTTCCCCTCCTCTCACCTCATTGCATCGCCGCCCACGCCCGCTCCACCTTCTCCGGCGCCCTCTGCTGCCCCGTCTGCTCTGCTCCGTGGCGCCAGGCCCCCTTCGTCGCCTCCCTCCGCCTCCACTGCTCCTCCGTCCCCGCGGTCGCCATCGACGAAAGAAAAAGGATCCGGTGATGCCGCTCCTGGATCCGAGTCGGCGGAGCCCACCTCGAGGCCGCAGCCTCTAAGTCCTTCGGATCTGGCCTCCGTCGTCATCACGGAGCGCAGCCGCCCGTCGACGCCACGATCCATCACCACGGGCCATGGATCTCGATGGATCTGGCGAGGCTTGTCCGGGCGGGGCTTGGTCGACGCGGCGGAGGAGGAGGCCTTCGTCTTGGTGGTCTTGGACGCAGTCTTCGCCTCGGGGACGCCTTGGGCTTCGGCTTCCCCTCGTCATCCCCTCCAGCCTCCTCACCCACCACCGCCGCTGCCGCACCAGTAGAAGCAGAAGCACCGGCTCCCGAGGTGGAGGCACCGGCCGCCGCGGGAGGACGGGATCAAGCGTGCACACGATCGGGAAGAACATCAAGGCGAAGCACGACGCGTAGCTACCGCCCAACTTCTAGAAGCAGCTCATCGTGCAGCTGAAGAAGTTCGCGGTGAACGCCACCGCGGCCGACTTGCTCGCGCACTGGCTAGAGCGGGACAAGAAGAGGGCGGCGCGGATCTCGGCGACCGCGGGCGCGGCCAACGGGACGCGTCACGACGGTGGTAGGTTTGTGGCACTGGTGGTGTCGGGGCTAGCTTCGAAGTGGGAGCACTTCACTAAGATCGGGGTGGAACGCCGCCACACCGGCGCTCATGGTCTTTGAACACGAGGAGCGGCGTCATGTGGTCAGCTGCGATGCCGTGCCGGTATTTGCTCTGGCGGTCCGGCAGTGTTCGACTGCGAGGCTCGCGCTCCTCGACGCGATTGATTGCGCCACATCTGCTCTACGCGAGCTCGACTCTGGCACCACAAGGCGTGCCTCTACTAGTCACCTCTGGCGGCGACTCCATCACCATGGGGACTTCGCCCCGAGACCGTCACCTTCACCGGTGGCTCCGCGTGGCTCGCGTGGCCCTCGGGTGCGGCCACGACAACGAGGGCTCTTCGTCACACGTGGGGCTCCTCGGGCTCGGCCATGATAGCTGTCCTTCCCGCTCAGATCTCCTACCGCTTGGTAGGGGCTTCAGATCTTGCCTCGTGGACCGCGCCTCCTCGTCGGCCAACCCGCCTCCGTTCCTCCTCTATCACCTTCGGCCGGCGCCGTGGGCTCGTCGATCGCCACGTCCTTCACCCGATGGTCAAGAACCCCAAGATGGAGATGTTCTACTATGTGCGGCTCATTGGCGTCGGCGTGGGCGGTCTTGGCGTTTCCGGGCATGGCCGAGTCCGACCTCACTTTGGACCCTTCCACCGGCATGGCGGCGTCATGGAAGGTAGCGCGCGACGGCGCCGGAGAACGCCCGTGCCACCATGTACTCCGCTAGCTTCACCTGCACATGGGCCTGCAAGCCAAGCTGGCGAGTCCGATGCACGATCAACGCCCGTCACGGTCAGTGCCATTTCGGTGTTTTGGACCTGCTTGACCCACTTAAATAGATTAGGTACCAGATTGGACACTTTCAAAGATCAGGGACCCAAGTGAACCCCCTGCCAAGTTCAGGGACCCACAGTGTACTTTACTCATTATATTAATGTTACTTGTTTTCTTTTGTCCAAAATGTTTGCTTACTAAATGGCTTTTGCAAACTAGAATGTGTAGGAGTGAAACTTACAGCTTTATGCAAAACTTATGCCACTACAACCTTTCTTTGGACAGCCACTAACATGTATATTCTCTTATCCTTTGGATAGGCTCTATCATACACTTTCTTTTATTAGTCTGTGTAATACTTGCGAGTACCTTTTGTACTCAATCAGATTGACCACTTGTTTTAGGTGAGGAAGAATACACCTACGATCAATCCGTTAGTGCCGAATACGGCGACGCTAACGAATGATGTTGTTTCTACCCCCACTCAGTTGCCTTCGGGTTTTGGGCACACTTGGATGGACCTTTTGGTGTATTATATTTGTTTTTCTGCTGCGTAGTTTTGTTTATGTTTAGTAGACCGCTCAGTCACTTGTGTAACTTATGGACCTAAGTCCTAGTCTTGTAATCACCTTTTAATATTGTATGAATTGTTTATGACTGTGTACAATGTTGTTCAGGATATGTGCGTATTAGCCATTGATCTTGGGAGCTAATGCGAGACACATATCGAGAACTTGAAATCGGGCTCGTTTCCTGTTAAGAGTTATGCCTCTGGTGTAATCCCTTGACTTGAAACGGATTCGATTTCAGGGTCTCACAGCGTTGGTATCAGAACCATACTGACTGTAGGTTAGAAATAGCATGGTCATTAGTATTAGTGAGTCTTTAGTGAAATTATTTTCAAAACTAGCAAAATAATTTCAGAAACTTTAAGTATGAAAGTCTTTTCTTTCTCATCCATCCTAGTGTCATTCCTTACCCCAACTTTCAGTTGGATTTACAAACTAATTTGCTCACTTACCTTGTCTTCTTGTGTTTAGATGAGCAGCTGGTTTTTGATTAAAGAGACCCGTGCTAAGGATGTGGAGGGATATTCGGCATTGCTACGAGATATGATGTGGAGACAACTTCACTTACCACCCAGAGTATTCCATCTACCAGTGGGATCAAGGACCCGGAATAGAGGAGTATCAAACCGTAATCAACATTCTTGCAAGACAGGTGACAGGAAGTACTCCATATTGTATCCAAGTGCATGGCACCTCTGAAGCCATGGTCATTCAGGAAGTGGCCAGTGGGGCTAGGAGCCATCTTCGTCATGATCTGACGGAGTTGTCTCAGCCACCCTACGACCATTTCCCGAAACGAGGTCCTAGTGCGGAGGTGAACACTTTTGATGAGATCCAGTATGGAGAGGACCCGCAAGTACGCCAGTTGGCGAGGTTGATTCATATCATGGACCAAGTTCATCGCTACAACATGTATAAGTTATGGGAAACCCAGCGTCGTCTTAGGGAAGCCCAGGAGTATCTCAGGATCGGAGTCAGCATGAATCGCATTCCTCGTAACGTGATTTATGGTGACAATGAGACCTCCCCAGCTGCTACTGCACCACCGGGGTTTCGACTTCTGGAAGTGGCGGGGCTAGTACCCATTTATGGACCGCGTCGCCAAACCTGGATGTCGGCGGGTTTTCCTCATGCACAGAGGCCTGCACCCCCTGGAGGTCACGTTCCCTTATTAGGATCTCCGAGGTGCCTCATCAATCCATTGGACCCAGAGGACTCACAATCGCCTGTGGCTCATCTTTTAGATGAGTTCTCGATGAACTTTAACAGGGATAACTTTGTCTAGGGTATAGATGTTGAGAACTCGCTGCATGGAGTTGTAACCAACTAGTAGCCATCCCTAAATAAATGTAATAGGATAGCATTTGTGTAATTATGTGTATTATGTTGTAAGACTTTTGTTCCGGGCGGTTGCCATTTCGTCTACAGGCGTATATGGATGTAACCGTGCCGAAACCTTACTGTTTGTTTTAATGGATCTTATACTGGTGTAGGTGCCTTTGTACACTTTTTTATGTTAATTTTTGAGCATTTCATGTCATTATGCATGCTAAATTTAGTACATTATGCTTGCTGTCCAGAGCTTTAATTCATGCTCGTTCGGGTGTATCCTTGTTGAATTGCTAACAGTTTGTGTGGCAACAGTATGATAGGAGCTACCACTAGTTCCCGAGCTCGGCAGGGAGAGGGATCACCACCTCTGGGATCCCGCTTTGCTGCTGTCCATGAGCTTTACACACGAGGAGAGCATGTGGAGCCTTCTGGTCGCTATGATCATCATGGTGGTCAACAAGAAGAAGAGCTTCCTCCGCCACCCACCATGGCTGAGGTTCTCGCTCAGATTGAGCATAACTGCATGGACCAAACTCGCATCCTGGAGCAAATTACGCGCAACACTTCCACGGCTCCAGGATCATCTGGCGAGGCAGGAGTTCATCGCGCACAGGGAGAACTCACTGATTTTCTGTGGACCAATCAACCGGTGGAGGCGAAAGACTAGCTCAGGGCTATCGAGAAGAAGATGTTGATTGCCCAATGTTTTGAAACGGAAAAAGTCCTCTTTGCCAATAATCAACTGGATGGCGCAGCAAGTGCATGGTGGGATAATTTTTATGCTATCCAGCCGGCCGAACACGTCTCGACTTGGGACATGTTCAAGGAAGCTTTCCGTGAAGCACACATTTCGGAAGGAGTCATGATGATCAAGTAGCAACAGTTTCTCACTCTTAAATAAGGGCGAAAAAGCGTAACGGAGTATCTTCATGAGTTCAACTTTTTGGCTCGTTACGCTCCAAATGATGTTGCCACTGACATCCATCGCCGGAGTCGCTTTATGAATGGCCTAACGGAGGAAATGCAACTGGCACTTGTAGTTCACGAGTTTCATAATTTTCAACATCTGGTCAACAAGGCCATAATAGTGGAAGGCAAGAGCAACGTGTTGGAGGAGGCACGCAAACGAAAGAGGGCTGCGCAGATTTCAGCTGGTAGCAGTTTTCCGAGACCGCGCATGTGGCAGTCCCATCCTCCTCGAGTTCAAGCTCCAACTCCACTGAGGCCACCCACTTTTACCCCTCGTCCTCCACCACCTTATTGGCAGCCAAGAGCTGGTGGAAATCAGCCACCAAATGTCAGCAACGTCAGGGCGGGTGTGATCTGTTATCACTGTAGACATCCCGGACACTTCGCAAATTAGTGTTTGGCAAAGGCATGTGGCTTGCCTCCTGTCCAACCATCTTCAACACCTGTACCCCCAGCACCACCTCCGAGGCTGCCTGTTAAGCCTGCTCCAGCTCAGGCACGAGGCCGAGTGAATCAAATTACCACCGAAGAGGCGATTGATGCACCTGACGTCGTCCTTGGTATGCTTCTTGTTAATTTTAGCCCAGCTACGGTTTTATTTGATTCCAGAGCATCCCATTCTTTTGTCAATTGGCATTTTGCTGTTCTTCATCAATTAGATATGCATCCACTTCAACCACCACACCTTATTCAGTCACCGGGGTCGGTTTGGCAAATCAATCAGATTTGTCGGAACACAAAGTGGAGATTCAGGGGGTAGAATTCTTGGCAAATTTAATAGTGATAGATTCAGAAGGTTTGGATGCCATCTTGGGAATGAATTGGCTGTCCAAAAATCAAGGACAAATTGATTGTGCTCAGCGGTCCATTTGTATTACAAGTGAAAATAGCAAACAAGTTGTTTTCGACTCTAAGACTGTTGGGTCACATCTGTATGCTCTAAAAGTTGGTACCACCCCTAAATTAGAGATGGTACCAGTAGTTTGTGAGTATCCAGATGTCTTTCCTGAAGAACTTCCAAGCATGCCCCCAGATCGCGAAGTGGAGTTCGTAATCGAACTAGCACCTGGTACTGCGCCAATATCAAAGCGACCGTATCGGATGCCTCCTAATGAATTGGTGGAATTGAAGAAACAACTTGGGGAATTTCTTGACAAGGGATTTATTCAACCGAGCTCCTCACCGTGGGGATGCCCAGCAATCTTTATCAAGAAAAAAGACAAGACTTTGTGGATGTGTGTGGACTACCGTCCGTTAAACAAAGTCATTGTCAAGAACAAATATCCTCTTCCCCGTATTGATGATCTGTTTGACCAACTGACTAGAGCCCAAGTATTCTCCAAAATTGATTTACGATTGGGCTATCATCAGATCAAGGTCAGAGCTGAGGACATTCCAAAGACAACATTCTCTACCCGTTACGGTTTGTATGAGTACACTATCATGTCCTTCGGTTCGACGAGTGCACCGACATATTTCATGAACATCATGAATTCGGTGTTCATGAAGTACTTGGACAAGTTTGTTGTCATGTTTATTGACGACATCCTTATCTACTCCAAGTCTAATGAAGAGCATGAGAAGCACCTGAGGCTTGTGTTGGAAACGCTGTGTAAACATCAACTTTATGCAAAATTCAACAAGTGCGAGTTCTAGCTTAAGAAAGTCAAGTTTTTGGGTCATGTGCTATCTGAAGGTGGTGTCGCTGTTGATCCAAGTAAGGTACAAGATGTACTGAATTGGGGTCAGCCCAAAAGCATCCCTGATATTAGGAGTTTCCTTGGATTAGCGGGCTACTACCTCCGGTTCATTAAAAACTTCTCCAAAATTGCGAGACCAATGACCCAGCTTTTGAAGAAGGAGAAGAAGTTCAAATGGTCAGCTGAGTGTGAAGAAAGTTTTCAGATGTTGAGATAACTCATGACCAAAGCTCCAGTACTCACTCTGCCAGATATTCACAAAAGTTTTGACATTTATTGCGATGCATCTCGCCATGGGCTCGGTTGTGTTCTCATGCAAGAAGGCCGAATTGTAGCATATGCATCGAGATAGTTGAGGTCTCATGAAGTGAATTATCCCACTCATGATTTAGAATTGGCAGCCGTAGTCTATGCTTTGAAGATTTGGCGACATTACCTCATCGGTAATCGTTGCGAGATCTATACTAGTCATAAGAGCCTGAAATACATTTTCACTCAAGCTGATCTGAACTTGAGACAAAGAAGATAGCTTGAACTGATCAAGGACTATGATATGGGACTCCATTATCACCCGGGGAAAGCCAACATAGTGGCCAACGCGTTGAGCAGAAAATCTCAATGCAACTGCTTGTCGGTAACACCCACTTCGAAGGGCTTGTGTGCTGAGTTTCAGCGGCTAAATCTTGAGATGGTGGAGGACGGATTCCTTGCTGCCTTAGAGGTGAAATCTACATTAGAACACCAGATTTCGGAGGCCCGGAAAACATATGCAGAGGTGGCTAAAATCCAGAAAGAATTGAAGTTAGGTAAAGCCAAAAACTTTTCTGAAGACGCGCAAAGCATCCTCCGGTGCAGCAACCGCTTGGTGGTACCATTGGACCCCCAGTTGAGAGATTTAATTCTTAAGGAAGCTCACAACTCTCAATTCTCCATACACCCTGGGAGTACTAAAATGTATCAAGACTTGAAGAAGAAATTTTGGTGGAATCTAATGAGATGACAGATCGCACAGTATGTGCGGAGTGTGACATTTGTAAAAGGGTCAAAGCTGAACATTTGAAGCTCACGGGTATGCTCCAACCACTGTCTATTCCCCAGTGGAAATGGGAAGAAATTGGTATGGACTTCGTCACAGGCCTCCCAAAGACTCAGAATGGGTTCAATGCCATTTGGTTGATCGTGGATCGTTTGACGAAGGTTGCTCATTTCATTCCTATCAAGACTAACTTTGCAAGAAGCAAGTTAGTGGAGCTGTATATTTGAAGAATTGTTTGTCTCTACGGTGTACCAAAGATCATCGTTTCAGATTGAGGTCCTCAGTTTACCTCATATTTTTGGAAATGTCTGCACCAAGCCATGGGGACCAACCTATCCTTTAGCACCGCTTACCACCCGCAAACGGGAGGCCAACCTGCGAGGGTGAACCAAGTTTTGGAAGATCTTCTCCGAGCCTGTGTGTTATCATATAACAAGAATTGGGAGAAGTGCTTGCCGTATTCGGAATTCTCCTACAATAATAGTTTTCAGTCAAGTATTCAAATGTCACCTTTAGAAGCATTGTATGGGAGAGCTTGTAGGACACTTTTGAACTAGTCTGTGTCCAGAGAAAGACCATTTTATGGACTGGATTTAGTGGTGGATCTTTGAAGAAAGTTAAGCGATGCGGGACCGATTCTGACAGCAGATCTCATCAAAAAGCTATGTCGACCGTCATCATCGTGAGTTGAGCTTTGAGGTAGACGATCATGTTTACCTTAAAGTCACACCGATGAAGGGCACCCATCGATTTCAGGTGAAGGGAAAGTTAGCACCTCGCTATATCGGACCTTTCCGAATCCTTGCAAAACGAGGAGCTGTGGCGTATCAATTGGAATTGTTCATCTCTCTTTCGGTGGTACATGATACCTTTCATGTCTCACAGCTGAAGAAATGTCTTTGTGTTTCTACCGAAGCGACCACGTACGAGAATCTTAATCTCCAACCCGATCTTTCCTACCAAGAGCATCTGGTGGGTATTCTTGGTGAAATGGAATGAAAGACGAGGAACCACACAATCAAGCATCTAAAAATTCAACCACACAGAAGAAGAAGTAACTTGGGAGCGTGAGGACCAAATGAGGATTGAGCACCCCTACGTCTTCATATGTTTGAAGTGCCTTCGAATCAAGAAAGGAAAGGTTAAATAAAGCAATGGAAAGGAAAATGTAATAGCAACACCATGTTGCTTGTTAGGACCTTAATTTTCTATCTTTGAAGGAAATCAAGACAACAGATATTGTTTTTCTTTAAAAGAACTGTTTAGAAGTATCCCGTTTTGATTTTCGAACTACCGGAATCTCAGGATGGGATTCGCTTAAGGGGGAGGTTTGTCATAGCCTCATTTTATATAAATGGTAATTATATGCATCTCATGAGCATACATGTCATTTTGGAGCATGAGCACAAATTGTTGCGTATGAAAATTTCAAATTCAAGTCAAACTTAACTCAAAAAGAAACTCCAAAATAAAACTGAAGTTAATGCTTGTAAAGGCCTTTGGAAATTAATTTAATCAAATACTAGAATAATTATTATGAATAAATATAATTTTTGAAAAAATTTTAGAGTTCATCTTGACCTTAAGAAAAATCTATGTTCTTTATCTAAACCTATTCGGTTAAGAATTTTAAAATAAGCATTTAGATCACTAACAGTGTTGTTTAAAAATTTATATGGGATCAATATCATCCCAGTAACCTCCCTGAAAATTTTTAGATTTTTATAAATTTATTTGCTATTTTTAACTCACTAGTCAAACTAGAGGAGTTTGAATTCTATTCGGTCAACTTTCAAACCCAACCCGAACCACTTTGGATTGTAGCGACCGAACCACTTGACTCGGCTTGATCAGACAAAACCCGTTCGTGTAACATCCCAAAATTCTAATCTTGGGATTATGTAATATAAATGCATTAAAAAAATTTCTTTGAACATTTGCATATGGAAAATGCTATATTGAAAATCTTGTATTTGTTTTTTAAAAAATAAAATAAAACTTGAACTACGAGCAAATAGGTGCTAAAAAGGAAATAGATAAAACAAATTAAAAATTTATAAAAGAGAGAATTGTTTCAAGCTAAATGTCCCAGGAACTATTCAACAAAAGTTTTACATGAAAACTTGTTTAGAAAAATAACTAGAAAAGCTCAAGAACAACACCTTGTTCGAATTTTATAGAAATTCGCAGAAAGTTTTGGCATCTGAAAAATTTACTGGAGAAACTAAATTAGTCTATAAGTCTTCACAAAAAGTTTCATTAATTTTCGACTTCTTGTCACTAGTGAATTAATTCGGCAAAGAATTCAGCAGTTAATTCAAAAAAAAATCAAAAACCCTAACTACTTTTCCCTCCCGCTAACCGGTGGGCCCCACGTGCAGGGATCGTCGTCCACCTCCGCACGACTGTGCCAGCGCACGCCTGCACATGAGAGCTCTACCGCACCCACGGTTTCTTCTTGTCGCCCGTGGTTTTGCCGCTACACAACCACCCGCATCACTTCGTCGTTACGCCGCGCCCATGCCCCTGCCCAGTGGTGCCTCGCTCCTGCACGTACAACGCTGGAGACTCTGCCATTTTTGCCCGCCATGCCTGAGCTCTCCCCGGCTATCTCTGCCCTCTATGGCTATAAAATCCCGCCCCGAGCTTCGTCTCCTTCTTTCCAACCTCATGTGCTCACTCACTCCGCTCCTCCCTCACTCATTCGAGCTCTAGAGCTCAGAGAGCAAAAACCCTAAAACGGCCGTGCACCACCGTCTCCATTGTCAGCCAACCAAAGGGTTCCTAGTCGATCTCTTCGCATCATATTACGTTTCATATCACCCTGCTACTATCCCCTCACTCTATTCCATCTTTCATTCACAGGATCGCCCGAATTGGCCCTTCTTCCTCATCTCTGGCCGGAACACCGCCTCGAGCCATCACTGGCAATTCACTGCGCTTCGGGCCAATTCACCGTACCCGAAGCATCACCAGGACTTACTGAAGCACCTTCGGCCATTGGACCTCAAGCTCCTTCACCCGAGCGCCTTCTCCACGCACGACCGACCTCGCCGCCACAGCTCACCGTCAACAGCTCGTCTCCGACCGCCTCAGCACTTTCGCGTCCTTCCGGTATGCTCCTGGTAGCACATAGATGCTCATGTGTGCACTCGTTAGCCGAGGGCGTTGCTCAATCGCATTGTCGCCCATTGCCATACCTGCTTCTCCACTCGACGCCGCGTTAGGCCATCTCTGACCACACCGTCAGTGTCGGTGGGTGCGCAATAGCACGGAGGTCCCTTTTTGGGCACTCTCCGGCCTCGCCGAGCCTCACCTCGCCGGCAACACACGCGGGCGCTCACGCCACCGCGCGGCACAAGGATGACGACACTGTAGCTCGTCATCACTGTGTCTAACCACTGTCATTAGGACCTAATCAAGATTTAGTTGTCGGTTTAGTTTTGATAAGTCACTGACGAGTGGGACCGCTTCATTAGTTTAAATCAAAACATTATTTCCTAATGAGTCTATGACATGCGGGCCCCACGGATTAAGTGCACAGTGAAACCACTCGTGGTCCCGTGCGCCGCGTGCATAGACCGTTGGTCTATACACTGTGCTCGTGGACCCTTTCGCTGACAAGTGGGCCCCACATGTCAGTTTAACCGGAAATCAAATGAAAATTGGAAAATACGCTTTCAATTGTAACAAGAATACGTTTTCCTTTCGGGAAGGCGTAAACCTCATTAGAACAGACGTGAGAATACGTTTTTTCTGTTAGAAAAACATATTTTTCTTTTAAACTGGATTTATCAAACCGAATGGAATTGAAACCTTAATAACTTTTGCTACAAAACTCCAAATTGAATGAAATTTGTCTCTAAATTCATATAAAATCATAATCTACCTGAATATGTAAAAATATTTATTTTTAGTTACTGTTTAATTTGTTGAATGTTATTTAATTCGTTTCCAGCTCTTTTTAGACATCGATTATTCGGGTTATTTTTGCGACAATCAATCTAACATATCTCTAGAACACCAAGAGCAAGGCAAGCACCCCCTTTGATCATGTTGATTCCAGTATTTTAATTATTGTACTTTGTTTTTGCAAATCCTAATATGCATGCGTGTATGTTTGTATGAAATTGCTATGTTTTGGGAAAATCAATAGTTGTAAATCCTACTTGCCGCATATGCCTCCTTGAAATATTGATTCCTTACTGTTGTAACCTTAATAATATAGGTTAGGCAATATGTAATGTCATTTGGGAATTTCTAAGTGCAATTGTTGTACAAATGCAACTAGAGCGATAGATTTTCCGAATAATTAATAAAAAGACAATATGTTAATTTGAGAATTTGGGATTATTTTGAAAATGGTCCAGAGGAGATACCTCTATTATTTTGTATGAAAAACAAAATGAAAACTTTAGTTTTTAGACACGAGTGAGTTATATTGTAGTCTGAAAGAGTGAGGATTGTAACTCACAAGTAGATAGTGTGGAGTTCTCGCCCGTAGTCAATTAAGGACTGAAGTCAGCAAATCCGGGACTAAGACTTGATCGTACAACCATGTGTGCTAGGATGGGGTAGCCATAGCTAACTAAGTTATCGAAATCTTAGCCTTACATGACAGTAGGCAGAAGTAGTGCGCGCCTTGCCGAAAGACTAGCATGCCGACACAACTGCAAATGCCTCACTTTAACGGGTTTATATCCGGGCGAAGTGAGGGACTCACTCAACGGGTTTCTATCCGGGTGAGTGAGGCTCCTCATTCGATGTGTACTTTTATTATTATCTTCATTATTATTATTATTTTCCCGACAGATGAGGATAATGATTCACATGGCTGGTGCAAGGTTAGGACTAGATAATGTAAAGACTGCATCGCAAACTCTAGGCCACTTACCTTCGGCAGTGAGTAGTAATATAGAGATATTCTAGGCAACTAGAATACCGCGTGCTATGAGTAAAGTTGTACACCTCTGCAGAGTGATAGACTATTCGAATAGCTACGCTCGCGGTCATGAACATGCTTAGTGCGGCTGGTATGACGATAGGTTTGCTTTTCAAAAACTGTTTTGTCACAAATGATCGGGGTAATGACATAGGGTTTTTTCATTTGTTGAGTTAACTGCCATTTCTATGGTTGTGTTGCTATGTCTATAGCGGAATTGTCATTCCTATGACTAGGATTGCTATGTCTATAGTAGGACTGCCATTTCTATGGTTGAACATGAATTTGTCAGTGCCATTTCTATGGCAAAACCTGATTATATTTTTGCTTACAACCGATTAGGGTTGTGGGAGTTGTTGTTACTTGTTCAGTTACTTTACTTATTGTCCTGTATTTACTTTTTCTTAAACTGCTCTTTCAAATTCTGTTTCAAATTATTACTTATGAATATTGCAAATAAACCTGGCTTTGAGCAAAAGAACTTGTAGAGTAGAGCCATACATTTGATAGCCTTGCATCTAATATGATTTTTGTGATACACTACAAGTCTTGCTGAGTACACAAGTACTCAATCTTGCTATTGTTGTTTGTTTAGAATTTGAAGATGAGCCGATGCCAGACGACGAGTTCCTTGCACCTAGCACCGAGGGGTTCGGTGACTGGTTTACTTAGGCCTTGTTTCCTTGTTGGTTGCCTACGGGATCGGATAGGCATGCCGCTGGACTTTTGCTACTATTACTATGTCTTCCGCTGCTATTTACTTTTCTCTGATGACTACTTTTATTTGGTCGGTCGGCCGTTGTTGTAATAACTGTTGTAATAGCTTAAGTAGATTATGCCTTTTGCTTTATTTTAGTATGTGATTGTATGGAAATGATGCCAAATGATGTGAATGTGTGTGCTAGCCTTTAATCCTGGGATTAGCACAGTATACACATAAGATCTTCGGGTATTTCACGCCCGGGGGTCTAACAGCGTCTGGTATCAGAGTCATACTGACCGTAGGACAGGCCCTAGGTAGAATGGTTAATAGATTAGGACTTAGAAATAAAATTTGCAATCTAATTTAACGATAGGTGTGGTTCTTAAATTTTAGAAAGGATTACTAATCTTTTCCCTCTTAGCATTCTTTTCTCATCTAAAGACTCTTTTGGTCAACTCCTCTCATCTTTTTCAAAATAGTTCTAGTTTTAAGAGATGGGATGCTCTCTGAAAATGAAAGTATTAAACTACTTTTAGGACTTTAAAACAGAGCCAAAATGTTTTCAAAATATCATCAAAACATCCCCATAAAGTCCTTTTGAAGAAGTCATCTTCGAACTACTAAGGATGCCACTTTAGATCTCTCTTTTCTTAAAATTTCAAAATATGTTGCTTGCTGAAATTTTTGTAATGTACTATCTTATTAAACCTCTCTACCTTCATTTGGAGTTATTTTGAGTGAAATTATAAAGGTCTACTTGTATAAAGACCAAGGGGTAGAAATACCTGATTAACTGCCTTAAGGGATTAGTTAAGTAAACCTAAGAATGGTTAATAGTGTGTGCTGAAAATTCTTTCGTGTCTACTGTCATTTCTTATCCATATTTCTTGTCATTTGATCTCTAACTCTCCTTTTATTTATAAACATGTAGATGGCCAGCCAGTGGGAGCTGCAATACCGCACGAGTGCCTTCGAGGAAGGCACGATGCAGCACACTCTTTGGGTGATGTTGCAGCACATCGAGTGGCCACACATCGCGCAATACACAGTCTACAGTGCACCGGCGAGTGCAGCCTCCACTAAGTACCTCACTCAGGTGCTCATCCAGGGGAGGAACTTCGGCAACCCAGCTTTTCGTTGCTACGGGAGAGGCTCTACTGTCCAGATGTCCCTGCTCGATGTAGCTTATGTCGCTATCATTCGACTGCAGCATGAGCTGCCAGCGCTATGGGAGTCATTCTTTCACTTTCCGGACCGAGCTGCAGACCAGGAGGAGCCCACCTACCAGGTAGAGGGGAGGTAGTTCCTTACTCCTCACCTGCACCTCGCAGGCCTGGTGAGGTCACTTGACGGGTATCTCTGTCGGGTGTCTCGCAAGCTTCTGGAGGCTCGTCTAAGGATCTTGTAACATCCCCAAACAATAGTGTGTGTTTCAAAGGTAATAAAAATGAGGAGAAAATAAAACTTTTTCTTCAATTGGAAATACTTGACCAAATCTGTGATTCTTGAAAAGGAATTATGGAAAATCAAAATCCAAAAATCAAATTCTCCAATTCACTCCTATCAAAAACCTCTTTGGGAAATCTTGTGCCAAACCTCTGTAAATATTTTTCCTAAGTCCCTTGGATGACTTGTAACACCTCTGAATTATCTCATAATTTTTGGAGATTATTTGAATAATTTTTGAGGCAAGTCAAACCTTGGTCAAACTTGAGTCCACCTTCTGAAAATTCTGGAGAAAAATGCATGTTATTAAAATCTCTAGAAATTTTATGGTAGGTTAATCATTGTGTCAGGAAGCTCCAGTTAAAATTTCATAAATTTTGGAGTTGTTTTGATACCCCAATTAAATCCCCAAAGTCTGCTGTCCAAAATTCAAAACTCAAATTGGCTTTCTTTGTTCCTGGCTCGGACCAGTCGACTCGAGCCACTTGACTTGACTCAACCGCCTAAGCTGCCTTTGGCGACTCGAGGCGCTGGCGCTTTCTTGTGGACCGTTGGATTTGATCGAGCGGCCCACGACCACGCACTCTTCGCCTGCGCGCGATCCTTTCTCCGCCAAGACGATCGAGGATCCAAGCGGCTCTGCGTCGTCGTCCTCCTCCGGCTCGCCACGGCCTTGCGGCAGCGTCGGCGCCATGGCGAGCAGGTCGTGGGGCGCGGCGTCTGTCGCCGTCACTCGTAGCGGGACTCCGCATTAAATCTTGTGACGATTGCACCGCCTCGTTGTCCCCAAGCTCACTGCTCCGTCGCTCTCGGAGCTCCCATGACGGTCGAGCACCCGAGAAGCAATGCCGCTGCTCTCCCTCCTCAGCTACTTAAGCTCGGGGTATCCCTCCCTTAGCTTCTTTTACACACCGCGAGCTCCGGCTAGCACCCACTCGCTTTGTTCGAGCTCCCATCGCCTTTGTCGCCTCGGCGCCATTGCGCATCTCGCCCACGGTGGCGGTAACCCGCGGGCCTCTTCCTCAATCTCGGCTCCCTCTGCTCCCTCTCACCGGTGGAGCTAAACCCCAACTAATTTGAATCCACGTGCGGTGGAAGCTCGATTGAGAATTCCCTTTCGCCGATTTCTCTATTCGTCTTCTCATGGCGGTGAGTTCACTTCCTCTCGATTCCCTCTCTGGCGGCATCGGTGGGGTGAGGAGGACCGATTTGATGACCCGGTCGCGTTATCATCTCCGAGTTGGCGCCCTCGTTCTTCTTTGTTGGCGCCGCCATGAGCCTTCGTCGCCGGAGCGACTCGGCCACCTCGGCTTCTCCGCGTCACTCGGGTAAGTCCCTTTGGCTCACTCAAGCTCGGGCACCCATTGGTTTAGCCGCCATGAGCTGAATGTTCTTGTCCTCGTTTCCGTAGTTGTCTGCCGCTCATCGCCGGTCTTGCGCCGCTCGATCCACTCCGGCGAGTGTGAGTGGTGCGGCGTGACCTGATGCTATTGTGCACCGTAGGTACCCTTGGCACGCCGCCGCCGTGCTTTAATGTCGCCGCGACGAGCCGAGGAATCGTCGGTGTCATTTTGACGCCGTAAATGCGTTGTCGAGACGGGCGGCGTGGCTCCTTGTCGCCCTCCATTTCGTGGATGTGCGGTCTAGATCTCGTAGTGTTTTGTTCTTCGTCCGCTCTGGACCGTCCATCTGTAGATCTCGGTTGCGATTAGCTCCGGCATTCTTAGTTCATTGTGTGGGCGAGGTCGTGAGCCGTCCATCTCAAAATCAACGGCCCACGACCACCTCGTCTTGGCGGAATCCAAAGCGTCGCGTTGGATTCAACGTGGACCGTTGGATCCACGATCGGCGGTCCCCGTTCATCGTCCCCAGCGGCGCGCGGCGTTGTCCCGTGGTTGTGAGCCGCACGATCCAAGATCTGCGGCCCATAATCGACCACGTCGATTTGAGTGTTATTAATTTCGAGAGCTTTATTTTCAAACCTGAAAAAGGTATTAAACTTTGGAAATTCATATCTTTTTCATGTTAATTCATTTTAGATGATTCCAGTTGTATTAATTCTGTTATACTCTAAACTTTAATCTAAAAATGTTTAGAAGATTAATATGACTCCAGAAAAGCATGAAATTAGAGTTTAAACATTCTCAGCTTTATTAATTGCAATGAAATTCCTGTTAAATTGAAAAATACATAACAAATTCAATATAAATCCTTTTTAGTTAAACTCAACTTTGTTAATTCTGTTATTACCTATACTTTAATCTAAAAATACTTGTAATCATGTGTTAGTTGCAAAAATGTCCAGAATTAACTTTGACTTTGCATAGGCTTTAATTGTTTACTAGAAAACATTGCAACTTGTAAAATGCATAACTAATTCTCTGTAAATGATTTTTGAGTGAATCCAAGTCTGTTGGGTTCCTCTATTAATGAACTTGCTAGGAAAAATAGTTTTGAACATGTTACTGTTTCTAGGAGAAATAATCATGCATTATAATTTTGTTCAAGTTCTTGTTTCAAAAGTTAGTAGAGAATGCAATATAGCCCCAAATGGGATGAACCCTATTTTGCTGTTCCTCTCATGAGATGCTTGAACTACTGTAAAATTTTCAGGTTCCTACATGTCTAGAAATTTTGTCGATGAATAGTAACCTAATTCTAATTACTAGGCTGAGCAAAAGTGTTTTCATCATAACTTTTGCATTAAAGATCCAAATCAGTTGATTCTTGTTTCTATATTCATGTTAAATCAATACCTTGCTGCTATAAAATTTCAAATCATTCGGAGAACTTTTGCTGTTGGGTCTTGTTGCTTTTCTTTATTCTTATCGACTCTTTATCGCCTTTTCGTTAGGGTTCGACATTTGTGGTAATCCGAGAACGATCCTCCGCAACAAAGTGACCCTCAACAGCCAGGCAAGCAGTTTGACCATGATTCATCCTATATTTGCAAGTCTATTATATTGCTTAAACTCTATGTATGCATTGCTACTTTGTTTTAAATTATGGTTAGTGAATCCTATAGTTGCACAATCTGTAGGGATGCCATGTCTTTACTACCTTACGCCTAGGTTCTTGGCTGTGGTTTGAGCTCGTCGGATGAGCTCATATCACTTAGTAGATTGCGACTTGAAATGCTTAGCAATGCTTAGATAACGGTAGAAATGGGCGGTTGTCGACATTATGTCGATGACCTTGATCACACTAAAATTATTATTCCATTATGTCCATCTTGTGCTTTGTTAATTTGTAAATACAAAATCTGAAAATAAATGTGTGGATTGGACTTGGGCATATTGGATGGATGGTGTGGTTTTGGATGTGGTGGTATGCTGAGTCAACAAGGACCGAATTCTTGCGCCATTGATCCAAGCAATTATGCGTACTAACCACGCGAGGGCATATGGAACCCTCTTGACTAAGTACTCTAGGAGGTGTTAATTATGAGCTGCTCGGTTGGTGTGTTTTAAATGAAAGCGATATGTATAGTGTGGGAGGAACATTAGCTTCCGGCTAGGTCGTCTAATGTCTCTTTCTCCCCGTGGGTTGTCTTGACTCGTAATTAGCATTATCCTTTGGAAATGTCTCGTAGGACTTAGCCGTGCAGCACACCTTCGGAAGTGTGCGTAAAGGAAAGGCGATGCGGCGTGTGGAGTGCAGTGGTACACCTGCAGGATAAAACTATTGAATAGCCTCGTCCTAGGTTATGGACACGCTTGGTTATTTCCGTAAGAATTAGACTACAACCTTTAATTAAAATTTGACATGGGTGGTATGAGCGGGAGTTCATGCTATTGTTGTGGTGACTATTGGGTTAGTCACTTCGGGATTGTTGTTGTCATCTACTTATTGTTATTATCGTTGTCAAACTTGATGTTTGAATGTTAAAACAGATTTGACAACTTGCCTTTAAATGTATTACCTTATTGCAAATAAATGTTGCTTTATGCTAAATGAGACATACAACCTCCACTTACATAAAGCTTGCATGTAGCATATGTTATAGGCTGTTATCTTACACGTAAGTCTTGCGGAGTACTTTATGTACTCATCGCCCGTGGTTGTGGCATTTTGTGGCTATTGTTGCAGAGGAAGGGGTGAGTTCAAGAGCCTCACTTTTGTGCTATGTGTTGCGACTTCTTGACGACTAGCTTGGCGGTCGGTCGGATGCCTAGGGGTTAAGGCACCTTGATTGGCTTTGTGTTATAGCCATCTTTATGGCACTTTTGCTTCATTGTTATCTTTTTAGAATTGTTGCTATTTGGCCTAAGGGCCCTCTTTTGTAATAGCTATTCCATATTAATATTAACTTCGGTTTGTTGCTTATGTACTATGTGTTGTATGGAATTGATACATTCTTTTGTTGTGAGGTATGTATCTTGCATTAGGAAGTATACATCTCTAGAGACCGGGTTTATTTGGTTGATAATACTAGGGTCAATTGGATGACTAAGTATTATGAGCTTAATAAATCCGGGTGCTCACAGATCTGCACACTGGAGGGCAGCATTGCCCCTATGGTAGCCCAGGGTTTCTTCTCTAGGGAATTCTTGTATGGAGAGGAAGCAGTTCTGGCACCCGCTGAGGAGTTACCTCAGCCCATCGTCCGCCTGCAGCCCTGTACCCGACATCCTCGTATGTCGGTGACCGGACATCGCCGTCGGGTGATGGCCATCTACGCAGGTGCAGTGGACCCTTCGCAGACGTTGCAGTGCTACCACCACCACCTCGCTGGACGTGAGGACACCGAGCACCAAATTACCCCATCCTCCGCTGCCCCTGTGTCCTCAGGAGCTGCCCAGGGCGACTAGGATGACTAGACTACTGCAGTTGGCCTAGAGCTCACCTATAGGTCTTGAAGTGAGCACTTCGGATATTTTGTAGAAGTAGACTGAGGTGGAACCTCGCTATAACATTATTGTAATATGCTACTTGTTATGTTCTGTTTGCCCTCTCTTGTAATATGGAACAACGGGCATGTGCGCCATGTAATGTTTAACTGGTATGTTGAAAATTCATATGTGCTGCCCCTAAATCTTAAAAATATGCATGCTATTAGTTTATATTGTGCTACAATAGTTTGGGATGATGATGCTTACTGACTCACTAAACTTCTGCTTATTCCCTCGTACCCTGTGAACATTTGTTTACTCTACCTTTTGTTTAATCAAGATGCCGGTAACACGCTCAGTTCGCCAGCTCATGGCAACGGGAGCCCCCTCTGGATTCCAACACCTAGAGGGCGAGACCCCTGCGCCTTCACTACCTAATCCTCAGCATCCACCCACGATAGCAGAACAGGCAGATCAGCCTCAGTCTACTGCTACTGCTTAAACCGAAGTTCTACCGCCGCCGCCCACCATGGCCCAAGTGCTCGCCATGATTGAGCAAGGAAGGCAGACCAACACCTTACTGCTCCAGTAGTTAGTTCAGAACACTGTAGTTCTTGGCACTGCTGCCGGGGGAAATGGAGCTACGGTTAACCAACCATCATTCAGAATGAGCGAGTTCATGTGAACTCGGCCACCCACTTTTGCATCAGCTGCCGATCCTCTCGACGCAGATGATTGGCTCTGTATAGTGGAAAGTAAGCTGGTCATTACCCAGTGCACTAATGAGGAGAAGGTGTTGTACGCATCTTACCAACTTCAAGGTGCAGCAGCTGCCTAGTGGGAGAATCATCAAGCTATGCATCTAGAAGGCTAGATTCTCACTTGGGCCGCTTTCAAAGAAGCTTTCTGTAATGCCCACATCCCTTCAAGCATCATGGACATCAAGAGGCGGGAGTTCCATGAACTCCGGCAAGGGAGCCAGACCGTGATGGAGTTCCTACACCGTTTCAACTACCTCGCCCGCTATGCAGCATCCGAGATACCCACTAAAGGGGGGAAGATTGCACTTTTCCGGGAACAGCTCAACGATGAGATGAAGTAGTTGCTTGTTGCCCATGACATCTCCAACTTCCAGGAATTGATCAACAAAGCCATTCGGGTTGAAGTTAGCACTCGAACAGTAGTTGAGAGCCGCAAGAGTAAACGACTTGCACAAAAATCAACGAGCAGCAGTGCGTCCCGACCACGCGTTTGGCAACCCACAAACGCACGTCCTTCTGCACCACCACCTCCAAGATTCCAAGCTCAAGGCCCCTGTCCTCAGCAAGCTGTGGTTCAACAATATAACCGCCAGAGTCAGCCGTCCGGTATTCAAAACCCGGCAGCAAACGTCACGTGCTTCAATTGCAATGAGCGCGGACATTATGCCAACAAGTGTCCAAAGAAGAATATTCCAGCCCCTCAACCTCAGCCATTTGGACACCAGCAGTGACCCCAGGGCCCCACTCGAGGCCCAGACGAACAGCAAGCGCCCAAGCCGGATGCGGTCGTCTGAACCACACTACTGCTAAGGAAGCTGACTCATCGCCTGATGTGGTAACGGGTACGATTCTCGTACACTCCGTACCTACATTAGCAATATTTGATTCTGGAGCAACTCATTCCTTTGTGTCTAAGAAGTTTGCCATATAGCTAGAACTAGAAATTGTATCTCTAAAAAGCACTATGATAGTTCACTCACCTGGATCCGTCATGAAGACAAAACTCGGATGTCTAGGTATTCCAATTAAAATCAATGGGATAGGATTCAAAGCCAACCTCATCATGACATCATGATAGATACACCTGGGATAGATATAATCCTTGGGATGGATTGGTTATCCAAACATCAAGGAGTCATCGATTGCGCAAGACGAGCAGTTTCTCTAGTCAACTCTGACGGAGAGCGCATCATATTTATTCCCACATATGACGCTCTATCACAGTAGCACAAACTCAATTCCATATCAATCCCAGAACTTATTCAAGTGCCTGTTGTATGCGAATATCCCGAAGTGTTTTCGGATGAACTACCGGGAATGCCGCCTGATCGAGACATGGAATTTGTAATCGACTTGATACCCGGAACAGCACCTATATCCAAATGGCCTTATCGTATGGATTCTGATGAGTTAGCTGAATTGAAGAAACAACTCAAGGAATAGCTGGATAAGGGATTCATTCATCCTAGCTTATCTCCATGGGGAAGTCCTGCCTTGTTCGTCACAAAGAAGGACGGCAGTTTACGGATGTGCGTCGACTACCGCTCTTTGAACGAAGTCACTATTAAGAACAAATATCCTCTTCCAATGATTGATGACTTGTTCGATCAAATGAATGGCACCTGCATTTTCTCAAAGATAGACTTGAGAACTGGATATTTTCAATTCAAGGTCAGACCTGAAAATATTCCAAAGACTGCCTTCACTACTCATTACAGTTTGTATGAATACACTGTAATGTCTTTTGGACTTACCAATGCTCCAGCGAACTTCAAGAATCTCATGAACAAGATCTTTATGGAGTACTTGGATCAATTCGTAGTAGTCTTCATCGACGATATCCTCATCTACTCCAAGACTACAGAGGAGCACGAACAGTATCTATGTCTAGTGCTTGATAAGCTGCGGGAACATCAGCTTTATGCCAAATTCAGCAAGTGTGAATTCTGGCTTAAAGAAGTCGGATTCCTAGGCCACATTCTATCCCAAGGAGGTGTAGCAGTAAACCCAAGCAAGATTCAAGAGATTCTAGATTGGAAGCAACCCCAAACCGTTCCAAAAGTCCGAAGTTTCCTCGGTTTGCTAGGATATTACCGCTGATTTATCGAAAACTTCTCCAAGATTGTAAGACCAATGGCTCAACTTCTGAAGAAGAAAAAGAAGTTTGAATGGTCAGCCTCGTGCAACAAGATTTTTTACGAGTTAAAGAAAAGGCTTACATCAGCCCCAATGCTCACCTTGCCCGATATGCACAAGGAATTCACTGTGTATTGTGATGCATCCCGCCACGGCCTCGATTGCGTACTAATGCAGGAAGGCAAGGTAGTGGCTTATGCCTCACGTCAACTACGGCCACATGAAGCTAATTATCCAACCCATGATTTGGAGTTAGCAGCAGTGGTTCATGTTCTCAAAATCTAGAAGCATTACCTTATCAGCAACCGGTGTGAGATATACTCAGATCATAAAAGTCTGAAGTATTTCTTCACATAGCCAGATCTCAACCTAAGGCAACGAAGGTGGCTTGAATTAATCAAAGACTATGACTTAGGCAGTTATTACCACCCTGGTAAGGCCAATGTAGTAGCTGATGCTCTAAGCTGGAAAATTCACTACATGAGTATATCGATCGAAGAGAATCAACCGATGCTACATGAAGAATTTCAGAAACTCAACTTAGAAATAGTTGAGGAAGGTTATGTTGTTGCCTTGGTTCTACAACCTACTCTTGAATCGTAGATCCAAGCCACCCAACTCAAGGATCCAGCGATAGCGGAAATCAAGCAAAATCTACAAGAAGGCGGAAAATCAGATTTTTCCGAAAGCTTGAGTGGATTAATTATGCACGGACAGCAGCTCTGCATTCCTAATGATCATGATATCAAGGAGCTAATCCTTAAAGAAGCTCATGATTCTCCCTCTCCATCCATCCCGGAAGCACCAAGATGTACAAGGATCTACGGAAGCAATTCTGGTGGCCCAGTATGAAGAAAGACATAGCCGCACATGTTGCCCGGTGCTACATATGCCAGCATATCAAAGCAGAACATCAACAACCCACGGGTTTGCTTCGACCCCTGAATATCCCCAAGTGGAAATGGGACGAAATCGGCATGGATTTCATCACCGGGTTACCAAAGACCCGAAAGGGGCATGACTGATACGGGGTGGCCTGATCTTCTCGAGTAGAACCGTAGATAAATAGTGCTTGATGACGAACACCGCTCAGCTGTACACCACGCGCCAGTGCACGGACTTGCAGCTCTATGGATATTCGCCAACACGCACCGGGATGATTGTCGCTAGACCACGAGCGGAGATCGCCAAGCCCTCAATTCCCAGTGAAAAAGCAAACTTGACCTTGAAATGCAGAACGAACAATTGATCACCTAATTTTCTCTTAGAAGTCCTCGCATGAACTCTGTTATGAAAGAACAAGCAATAACTTGTGTTCTATTCTTTTGCATAAACGTGGTCTACTTTACAATGGGGGTCTACCCCTCAATATATAGTCTCGGCCTAAGAACTATTCGGTACTAATTTTTCATATGGTACTATTCATACGCACGTACTGTTCACAGGCCCGTTACTGTAGCACGACACTGTTCATGACCTATTACTGTTCATGCGCGGCACTATTCGATGCCCGGTTACTGTTCATGCCGCCGAATTGGAGCCAAGCTAGTAGAACTTTATATGGATAATATCATCCGTCTGCATAGCATGCCAAAGATCATAACCTCTGATTGAGGACCTCAGTTCACTTCCCAATTCTAGGACAGTGTACATGAACTGTTGGGAACCAAGCTATTTTTTAGCACAGCGTTCCATCTGCAAACAGGAGGTTAGACAGAAAGGACAAATCAAATAATGGAAGACATGTTGCGAGCATGCGTGCTGTCCTATAGCACAGATTGGGAGAAATGCCTAGCGTTTGCTGAGTTTTCTTATAACAACAGCTTTCAGTCCAGTCTCCAGATGTCTCCGTTTGAAGCACTATATGGAAGGAAATGTAGAACACCTTTGTTCTGGTTTAAAGTCGGAGAACAACAATTCTTTGGACCAACCGTCATCCAGGAAGCTCAAGAGCAGGTGGATGCGATAAGGAGACGCTTAAAGGAAGCACAGTCGTGATAAAAGAGCTACGCCGATCACCGTCGGCGTGAGCTAAGCATTGAAGTAAACGATTTTGTTTATCTCAAAGTCTCACCACTACGAGGTATCCGCCATTTCCAGGTTCATGGGAAACTGGCACCGCGGTATATTGGTCCCTATCGAATTCTCACAAGGAAAGGCGAGGTAGCCTATCAGCTGGAGCTACCACCTCAACTTTCAGACGTACATGATGTCTTCCACATATCTCAGCTCAAGAAATGTCTTCGAACCCCTACCAAATCTGTTCCTTTGGAAAGCCTCGATATCCAAGCAGATCTATCTTGCCAGGAGCACCTAATCCGAGTGTTAGAAGAAGCCACGCGCCATACCTGAAGCCGTACCATCAAGATGCTAAAAATCCAGTGGAGCAACCACACCAAAGACGAAGCAACATGGGAGCAAGAAGACCGCCTTAGAGCCGAATTTCCTTCTTTCTTTTCCGAGCCTACTGAATCTCGGGGACAAGATTCTTTGTAAGGGGGGTAGGTCTGTAACATCCCAAAATTCTAATCTTGGGATTATGTAATATAAATATATTTTTTAAAAATTCTTTGAACATTTTCATATGGAAAATGCTATATTGAAAATATTGTATTTGTTTTTAAAAAAACTAGAACAACGAGCAAATAGGTGCTAAAAAGGAAATAGATAAAACAAAGTAAAAATTTCTAAATGAGAGAATTGTTTCAAGCTAATTATCCCAGGAACTATTCAACAAAAGTTTTACATGAAAACTTGTTTAGGAAAATAACTACAAAAGCTCAAGAACAGCACCTTGTCCTTGTTCGGATTTTGTAGGAATTCAAAGAAATTTTTAGCATATAAAAAATTTACTAGAGAAACTAAATTAGTACAGAAGTCTGCACAAAAATTTTCATTAATTTTCGATTTCTTTTCACTAGTGAATTAATTCAGCAATAATTCAGCAGTTAATTCAAAAAAATCAAAAACCCTAACTACTCTTACCTCCCGCTGACTAGCGGGCCCCGCGTGCAGGGATCGTCGCCCACCTCCGCACGGCCGTGCCAGTGCATGCCCGCACATGAGAGCTCCGCCGCGCCAACGGTTTCTTCTCATCGCCCGTGGTTTCGTCGCTACCCAACCACCGCATCACTTCACTGTTACGCCGCGCCCATTCCCCTGCCCAGTGGTGCCTCGCTCCTGCCCGTACAACACCGAAGACTGTGCCATTTTTCCCGCCATGCCTGAGATCTCCCCAGTTATCTCCGCCCTCTTTGGCTATAAAATCCCACCCTGAGCTTCGTCTCCTCCTTTCCAACCCCATGCGCTCACTCACTCCGCTCCTCCCTCACTCATTCGAGCTCTAGAGCTCGGAGAGCAAAAACCCTAAAACGGTCGTGCACCACCGCCTCCATTGTCAGCCAACCAAAGGGTTCCTAGTCGATCTCTTCGCGTCATATTATGTTCCAGATCACCCTGCTACTATCCCCTCACTCTATTCCATCTTTCATTCACAGGATCGCCCGAATTGTCCCTTCTTCCTCATCTCCAGCCGTAACACTGCCTCGAGCCATCACCGGCGATTCACTGCGCTTCGGGCCAATTCACCGTACCCAAAGCATCACCAGGACTTACTGAAGCACCTCCGACCATTGGACCTCAAGCTCCTTCACCCAAGCTCCTTCTCCACGCGCGACCGACCTCACCGCCGCAGCTCACCATCGACAGCTCATCTCCGACCGCCTCAGCCCCTCCGCGTCCTTCCGGTATGCTCTTGGTAGCATGTAGATGCTCATGCGTGCACTCGTTAGCAGAGGGCATTGCTCAATTGCGTTGTCGCCCATTGCCATACCTACTCCTCCACTCACCGCCGGCGCGACACCGCGTTAGGCCATCTCCGACCACGCCGTCAGTGTCGGCGGGTGCGCAATAGCACGGAGGTCCCATTTTGGGCACTCTCTGGCCTCGCTGAGCCTCACCTCGCCGGTGACACGCGCGGGCGCTCATGCCACCATGTGGCACAACGATGATGACACTGTAGCTCATCATCACTGTGTCTAACCACTGCCATTAGGACCTAATCAAGGTTTAGTTGTCGGTTTAGTTTTGATAAGTCACTGACGAGTGGGACCGCTTCATTAGTTTAAATCACAACGTTATTTCCTAATGAGTCTATGACATGCGGGCCCCACGGCTTAAGTGCACAGTGAAAGCACTCATGGACCCGTGCACCGCGTGTATAGATCGTCGGTGTATACACTGTGCTCGTGGACCCTTTCACTGACAAGTGGGCCCTACATGTCAGTTTAACTGGAAATCAAATGGAAAATGGAAAATACGCTTTCAGTTATAACAAGAATACATTTTCCTTTAGCATAAACCTCGTTAGAACAGATGTGAGAATACGTTTTCTCCGTTAGAAAACGTATTTTTCTTTTAAACTGGATTTATCAAACCGAATGGAATTGAAACCTTAATAACTTTTGCTACAAAACTCCAAATTGAATGAAATTTGTCTCTAAATTCTTCTAAAATCATAATCTACCTGAATATGTAAAAATATTTATTTTTGGTTACTGTTTAATTTGTTGAATGTTATTTAATTCGTTTTCGGCTCTTTTTAGACATCGATTATTCGGGTTATTTTTTAGATGATCAATCTACCATATCTCCAGAACACCAAGAGCAAGGCAAGCACCCCCTTTGACCATGTTGATCTCAGTATTTTAATTATTGTACTTTGTTTTTGCAAATCCTAATATGCATGCGTGTATGTTTGTATGAAATTGCTATGTTTTGGGAAAATCAGTAGTTGTAAATCCTACTTGCTGCATATGCCTCCTTGAAATATTGATTCCTTACTGTTGTAACCTTAAGAATATATGTTAGGCAATATGTAATGTCGTTTGGGAATTTCTGAGTGCGATTGTCGTACAAATGCAACTAGAGCGATAGATTTTTTGAAAAATTAATAAAAGGACAATATGTTAATTTGAGAATTTGGGGTTATTTTGAAAATGGTCCAGAGGAGATACCTCTATTATTTTGTATGAAAAACAAAATGAAAACTTTAGTTTTTAGACACGGGCGAGTTATATTGTAGTCTAAAAGAGTGAGGATTGTAACCCACTAGTAGATAGGGTGGAATTCTAGCCCGTAGTCTATTAAGGACTGAAGCCAGCAAATCCAGGACTAACACCTGATCGTACAACCGTATGTGCTAGGATGGGGTAGCCGTAGCTAACTAACTTATCGAAATCTTAGCCTTGCATGACAGTAGGCAGAAGTAGTGCACGCCTTGCCGAAAGACTGGCATACCGACACAACTGCGAATGCCTTACTTTGACGGGTTTCTATCCGGGCGAAGTGAGGGACTCACTCAACGGGTTTCTATCCGGGTGAGTGAGACTCCTCATTTGATGTGTACTTTTATTATTATCTTCATTATTATTATTATTTTCCCGACGGATGAGGATAATGATTTGCAGGGCTAATGCAAGGTTAGGACTAGATAATGTAAAGGCTGTGTCGCGAACTCTAGGCTACTTACCTTCGGCCGTGAGCAGTGATATAGAGATATTCCAGGCAACTAGAATACCACGTACTATGGGTAAAGTTGTACACCTCTGCAGAGTGATAAACTATTGAATAGCGGCTTCATGATCATGGGCATGCTTAGTCTTGTTTGGTATGGCGGTAGCTTTGCTTTTCAAAAACTATTTTGTCACAAATGATTGGGGTAATGACTTGGGGTTTTTCATTTGTTGAGTTAACTGCCATTTCTATGGCTGTATTCCTATGTCTATAGCAGAACTGTCATTCCTATGACTAGGATTGCAATGTCTATAGTAGAACTGCCATTTCTATGGTTGAACATGAATCTGTCAGTGCCATTTCTATGGCAAAACCTGATTATATTTTTGCTTACAACCGATTAGGGTTGTGGGTGTTGTTGTTACTTGTTCAGTTACTTTACTTACTGTCCTGTATTTACTTTTTTTTAAACTGCTCTTTCAAATTCCGTTGCAAATTATTACTTATGAATATTGCAAATAAACCTGGCTTTGAGCAAAAGAACTTGTAGAGTAGAGCCATACATTTGACAACCTTGCATCTAATATGATTTTTGTGATACACTACAAGTCTTGCTGAGTACACAAGTACTCAATCTTGCTATTGTTGTTGGTTTAGAATTTGAAGATGAGCCGACGCCAGACGACGAGTTCTTTGCACTTGGCACTAAGGGGTTCGGTGATGGGTTTACTTAGGCCTTGTTTCCTTGTCGGTTGCCTGCGGGATCGATGGGCATGCCGCTGGACTTTTGCTACTATTACTATGTATTCCGCTGCTATTTACTTTTCTCTGATGACTACTTTTATTTGGCCGGTCGGCCGTTGTTGTAATAACTGTTGTAATAGCTTAAGTAGATTACACCTTTTGCCTTATTTTAGTATGTGATTGTATGGAAATGATAACAAACGATGTGAATGTGTGTGCTAGCCTTTAATCCTGGGACTAGCACAAAATACACATAAGATCTTTGAGTATTCACGCTGAGAAGTGCGGCAGTTCACGTCCCCAACCGGGCGTGGCCACCGCCATCAGCGAGCAAGGGCCCGCTCGTCGATCCTTCTTCTCTGCGCCTTTGCTCGAGCCATTCCAAAGCAAGCAGGAGGTGGCATCGAGGTGTCGTTGCGCCGGGCATTTTCGTTCAAGCAGGGCCACGTAATTTGGCCACCGAGATAGTCACCCAATCTAGTGTTGCCACAAAGTAACGCCATACCATTTCCCATCGTGGAAGACCCTAAAACCCTGACCTCTTTCTCTCGGCCGATCCAATGAACTCGACCGTTCGTCTTGCACACTAAGGCATTTCCTCTAGTTCTTGTGCCGTTCTTCTACTCTCTCTATGCCTTGTACATCCTACTAATTTGAGCTCTTATCTTTGACCATAGCTCCTAAACCACGAGGTTGTCTTTTGCTGACACCTGAGCACGCTCTAAGTGCCATCCCCACGTCATCTCCTTGTTCGGTGAGTTCTACCCTTGGTTAAGTGTGTCATCTCATGTCCTTTGAAGTTAGAAGCAAAACCCCTCAATCAATTCCCTTAATAATACAAAGGACTGTCGAGATTTTGAAGTTTTTCCTTTTTCGGCCGAAACCATCTCCTTCATCTCCATCTCCGACCTGGTGGGTCATGCTTCAATTCCTTTCGGTATTACCATCTTATGGGCCCATTTAACCTTTTGTTATCATACATTTCTTGATTCTTTGCTTAGGTTGCCATGTCGACGTGAAGCTTCATTTGCTGCCGTCGGTCAATCGTTGCCGGAGCTCCTCCTTGTACCCTTGGTCATTCCTTTGGCTAAGGTAGCTTCTATAAACCTCATAGGAGCATAAGCATAGTTGTATTTGCTTAATGTGCCGTCGAATTGACGGTTTCGTTTGTGCCGTAGTTGCGCTGCCACATCTCATTGTCACGTCGCTGCTAGAGCTTGCCGCCGGCCAAGCTCCGGCCACCACTAGGACCGCAAGGCTATTAGGAACCCATTTATGCCCTTAGTTCACGCCGCCGTGGACCACAGCGCCGGCGAGCCGCTAGGCAAGCTTGCGGCAGTGAAGTCCTCTGTTTGTCGGAAAGCCGACAATTACTGTAGCATATTAACTCAGCAAATCGTTGTCGGATTAACGCTAAGCCTGTATTAGTTCCTGAGTTAATGTGGTAGCATTTCGCTGACATGCGGGCCCGGGGCTTTAAGTGCATAGTGCGAGTGGACATGGACTGAGCGCTGTGCGCTAGGCCCTACATGTAAGCGGCTGTGGCTGAGTCAACCTGAGTAGAAAAAGTATTAAATATGTTTTGAAATCCCGAAATGAATTACTTTTACACTGAAAAAATGGTTTAAACTTCAAGAATTCATAAGTATTTCGTGTTAACTCCAAATAAAGTGAAATCAATTTTGTTAATTTTAATTTTTCCTGTACTATATTTTGGGATAACTTTGAATCATGTCTCTGTTATAGAAAAATTGTTAATTAAATTAATTGCACATTAAGGACTTTAACCTTATAAAATTCATGGAAAATTCAAATGAACTCCAAATAAACTAAAATTTTCACCTAAAATCACTTAAAATCAGAACCTCACAACTGTAAAATTCTCATGCAATTTTTTATCATTTTGGTATTTTGATATTTTCTCGGTATTTATTTGTTATCGCTATTTCTAGATTCTGAATTGCTTGACACGAGTGATTATATACCTAAGAATCCTGAGGTGGAACAAGTGGAATATCAATAAGGCAAGCATCCTCTTGCATCATTTTGATCCCAGTTTTTGTTAATTTAGTATTTTGAAATGCAATGATAATTGCGTGCATGCTATTTTGATGTATCAATAATTTGTGAGTCTAGTTAGCTATGTCCTAATCATTGTGGTTTGTCCTTAATCATTCCAAACAGTTATGCTTAAATTAGGTATCATGTGATAGTATATATATTCTTTATGTGAATGGTTAGCCATGCAAGTCAGTAGTTCGGTAGTTTGGTTGACAAGGTTATCTCGTCAACTGTGGGAAACACTGAACCAGTCATGATTTTATATCTTTGTTCAAATCTTCAAATCTAAGGTTTGAATCGAAAATTTATCTATTTAAACATGATTTAGATCTAGACAAGTGAATGATAGTGAGGGTGGCTTCGTGCACGAGAATTGGGTATTGTGGTAGTCTTGTCCGGATCACTAAGGACCGAACTTGGGTTATCAATTCAAGTACCATACGTACTTTCACACGCGGTGTATGGGTGTCATTTGGTTAAGTAAGGGGAAGGTTTTATTGAGTTGGAACACAGGTGGTGTGAGGACATATGTGTTTGATCATATGTTCATAGGGATCCGATTGCAATTTAATATGTGCAAAGGAGCACAACTTTAAATTTATGTTCATTGGGCCGGCATTCCCAACACAACTTGCGTGCCCCGCTTAGCAGGTTCTATCAGTAGCTTGTACTAAGCAGGATCTCGTCTCGCAAGGGTGATTCAACTCAATAAGATCGTCTTTCTGAAAAATACCGAGTCTTAGTTTCCCCGGCCAGCATACCTAAGGAAGTGTGTCATTATCCGGAGGCTTACAGGATAATCAAGTCGTGTGGGTAAAGATGTAAACCCCTGCAGGGTTAAATCTATTCGAATAGCCGTGTCCACGGTTACGGACAACACTTGTTTTGATTGACATCATTGTTGGACTCCAAATTAAAACTTGACAGGGTGATAACTTGGTATCGGCATGAATGATTGTTCATGCATGTTAGTTGATCAAAGTGGACAGCCACTTTGATATGTAATGATCCATGATTATATTAATGTTACTTGTTTTCTTTTGTCCAAAATTTTTGCTTACTAAATGGCTTTTGCAAACTAGAATGTGTAGGAGTAAAACTTACTGCCTTATGCAAAACTTATGCCACTACAACCTTTCTTTGGACAGCCACTAACATGTATATTCTCTTATCCTTTGGATAGGCTATATCATACACTTTCTTTTATTAGTTTGTGTAAGACTTGTGAGAACCTTTTGTACTCAATAAGATTGACTACTTGTTTCAGGTGAGGAAGAATACGGCTATGATCAATCCGTTAGCGTCAAATACGGCGACACTAACGAATGATGTTGTTTCTACCTCCACTCGGTTGCCTTCGGGTTTTGGGCGCACTTGGATGGACCTTTTGGTGTATTATATTTGTTTTTCCGCTGCGTACTTTTGTTTATGTTTAGTAGACCGCTCAGTCACTTGTGTAACATATGGACCTAGGTCCTAGTCTTGTAAATCACATTTTAATAATGTATGAATTGTGTATGACTGTGTGCAATGTTGTTCAGGATATGTTCGTGTTAGCCATTGATCTTGGGAGCTAATGCGAGACATGTATCCGGGAACTTGAAATCGGGCTTGTTTCTTGTTAAGAGTTATGCCTTTGGTGTAATCCCTTGACTTGAAACGGATTCGATTTCGGGGTCTCACAATCGTCGAGAGCTGGCGTCGTCCATAGGGAAGAAGGCATTTAGTTCTTGAATATTACTTCGCTCAAGCATTCCTCATCCACTTTCTTTGCCCGATCATCGCTCATCCAAACATAGCAGGGACATAGGACGAGAAAAACTGGTTCGACTTGGTGGACTACTCTAACCTCGATATGGACACATGCATCTACGCTGTCGACGATCCAATCGTCGATCTTATGAAAATAAAAGGAGGAAAATGACGTAGAGTATCTTCGAAGAGAATGGGGGCTGCTCTTTATTTATATGAACTGGGTTTACAAGACTTGACTAGGGACTATCTCCAATTACCTTGAATGTCTTGAATACTCTTGCTTGCTTCGTGTTGCCTTCATTGTTTCTTTGTTTTTTTCTCTTTTCTCCTCATCTTCTGCGCTTCACCATTAAATAACTCCCAAAGGGACGGCGGTTACCTCGAGAAGGCGTCTCGATGAAAGCGTTACAAGCGGTTGGAGGTTCAAGGTAGTTAACAATGTGCTAAGTGCCTCTTGATTAAGTATTTGTGAGACATTTAACGCAAGGTGATTTATCGTCGAGTCTTGTATGTCATCGTAAGTTATGGGATGTTTAGCACGTGTTCCATTCATCATACGGTTATTGGTACTGTTCATAACATTTCGAAGTACCACCGGTGGAACCTAGTCCGACCAGATACCCATCGTGTAACCTTCGAAATACTTACGACCCGATGGGGTCGCTAGTTTTATGGGTTACGACCATGGAGACGTATGGTCTTTCTATGTATTTAAATTAATACATAGAGGTTTTAATCCTCGTCCACTAGCCCCGAACTTTAAATGAGCAGTCGTGTGAACGCCTTCCCGATGAATTCATATCGGGCGGACCACCAATTAATGTCGTGACATCCGAGGTGATTTTGTGTTCATTTTAAAGTTGAGAACTTGCCTTGGGAACAGAAGAATTTCTCTGTCCGTTGGGCAAAAAAGCTTTTTGCCGTCGGACTTTATGGATAAACTCCGATCGTAATTGAAAGACCCGAGGCTATAAAATCCCCATCGCTAGACTTTTTGGATTCCTTATGCTTCCAGATCCTTTTTCGATCTCTTTCATCCGGATAAAAATCTTCGTCCTTCCTTTTCTTGTTCTTGACCACAAAAATCTCCCGCGAGTTCTACTCATCCTCAAGGATTTTCATCATGTCTGAGCAAATCACAAAGTGGTTGCCGTCGGAGTTGAGCAAGAAAAAGCTTGAAGCTTTGGAGAAGATCGAATGCTTAGGACAAGAATTTGATCGATGGAGATCAGCTTTTGGAGAGCATTTCCCAAGTCGCGAAGATGAGGAAATTCCGTTTTCCTCGCCTACATCGAATGTGAAATTTGAGAGATTGCTGACACAAATTCCTTCTCCGTGTTCTTGAATTCTATGGAGTGGAATTAGTGAATTTGGCCCCAAACTCCATCGCCAACATCGGTATCTTCACATATTTGTGTGAAGCATACAGGATTGCCTCAAGTTTGAGGTTCTTGGTATTTTTACCGAATGGTGATGGGGAGATCTACGGAGACTCCGGGGAATGTACATTGCGTCTTCACGACGGAAGGCCGATGAGTACATTCATATGTACTCAAAATCCTCGTGGTCGTCATGGAAGAAAAACTAGTTCTATATGACTGATTCTGAGGACGACGGCCTCTATTTCACGGAATGAGAGCAAAGCGGAAAATCCCAAATGGAGAAAGACCGTGGAGAAGGCAGAGTGGTCGGGCGATGGGTGGATGCCATCTCGACCCACTGAGTCAAGGGCTTGACCTCTTGGCATGTGGTGAGGATTTCACCAAGCGTCAAATAAGCCCATTAAAGCGGACTCACTCCCGATCTGGTCCATTGGTCGTGATGAAGCTATCTCGGGAGGTGGTAAGTCTTTGAGATAACTCCAACTAGTATTTTCATTGGATTAATGTATTACCTTAAAACATGTTCTTGTCTTATTTTCTCTCTTCTTTTGAAGTTCTTTCCTCAGGAAGTTAGAGAAAGGATCGGCCGATCTGTAGCAGGAGAGCCCGGAGAAAATTTGGATTTCTGAGATCTTGGCCATAGTCTTTGTTGAAGAGAGAATAACAAGGCTTAAGGTAACAAATCTTTTATCATGCACACATATATATATATTCTCCGATCGGGTTTTTGATCATGCTCGTTTTTTGTAGCTGGGTCGGGTTGCGAATTGCACACACTTGGTGAGGATAAACATCCCACCGTTGTTCCAACCGACTCGTGCCCGGATGCTTTGGAAGAGGATGGATCTCCGAGGTAATGTAACATTTCAAAAGAGATATACATATAGTTTAGATAAAAGATTTCATCACTTAACCAAATTCATTTGTTGGTTTAGGTGGAGAAAAGGTCAAGGCCACCAAAGACGCGACCACGGAGGTTGCCGACCCCAGATCAGTCGTTAACGACCCACTGGTTATTCTTTGGAACAAGCGATATGGAGGCGAGTCAAACTACTCCGTCCGACCAGGTCATCAAGGGCGTTGCTTTTGACGAGATGATCGAAAACATCGCATCGATATTACGTTGGATAATACAACAGACTTGGCCAATCTGTCGGTTTAGAACGGCAAGGTCGAAGAAAAGAAAAGGAAGGAGGCGATCTGATTTTACTCTGCGCGTTTCAAAGTTAAATCCGGAAATTAACTAGGTGCGCCCAAATGAAAGTGGTAGTATAAGAACATACCTTTAATAATTTCTTTGATTTGATGCATCTCTCCTTCTCTTTTACTTCCCTTATTTGCTTGGTATAGGTCCTCTGGAGTTAGGTTGTTTCCACTGTGTTCCTACGAGGACCCAATACCAAGAGGTCCATGAGCGAGACCACTTCCGGGAAAAAGTTCCCGAGGAAAAGGTGGTCGGAAAAAGCCCCCCCGGCAGTGTCAAGGCCAACAGATTGAGTTGGATCCATTGGTGGTCCTAACTCCTTTCTGGAGGTAGATGCCCTAAAGGCTCTCAACAAGTTCCGACCATTGTTGGTAACTCTCCTCAACTCGACAAGTTCCTTTTCGCCCCGATTCATTGAGGATAAGGAGCTTGACGAGGCGTGGGGAAAGATATCGGACCATCAAATCAAAATGCATCGACTCCATTTTTGGTGGATACAATGATTTGGCAATCCGGGTAAGTCTCTACGACCGGTTTCATAATCTCTCTAAAAGTCTTTTAGGCAGATTTTTTTAAAGAGGAAAATGCTATTTGAGCAAACATATGGTCGAGAACTTTCTTTGTGGTCGGAGGATGACCAATGGATTAAAGATTTGGAGCGAAACACTCCGAATTAGAAAGTAAGAATTTTCCCTTAGCCTTTTCTTTCTCCAATGCTTAGTCCTTTGTTAATTATTCTCCTTATCGTATTTGATAGATTTGGAGAAAATAAAGAAGAGATCTTGGCCGAGAGAGCCAAAGCGCCTCGCTTGAAGAAGAAATCAAAGCTAAGGACGGTCGATCGCCGAGGCTACGATCAGCAAGGAAAATCTTAACAAAAGAATTGAAGGTAATAGGTCGTAGACTTGACTTATTATTTTCCGCCAATTATTTTTTGCTTATCACCCATTTTACTCTTGTAGAGCAAAAACAAATTTTGGTCAGAGTAGAGAAAACTCTAAAATTTGAGCAAGACAAGGAGGCAGCTCTCATTCAAAGTCTAGATGAAAAGACTATATTTTTGAACAAGATGATTTTTGATATGAGATCAAGATCAAGCCTGCCTACCTTAAGAGATCCAGTAGAGAAAATGAACTATTTTGGTCAACTTCTAGAGGATCTTAACAACTTTGCTCAAGACTACTCGGAAGAACTATGCCCGAGCCATGAAAACAAGCGTTGCTAGTGGAGTTAGTTTTGCTTTGGCAAACTGAAAGCTCAAACCCTCTATTGATTTCCAAGTCGTCGAAGATGACTTCAAGCGCCCTCCGAGGAGGCAACCAAGTTCATGGAAGAACTCAAGCCACTTGGAGATAAAGTAGTAGAGAAATGGAAATCGGATCTCCATCAAGCGATAATTAGTGCAGGAATATTTCTAGAGTAGATTCTGCAAAAAGGGTGTAAAAATATTGAATATGTGTAAGACTTACCTTTTATGTGGAGTTAACAATGCCTTTGTTTTATCTGTTTGACTATTTTATAAATTCTCACATACCTCCTAGCCCCGAAGCGCTTCATAGTAGAAGAACATTACTATGCAAGCGGTAGCCAAGAAAGAGAATAAAAGTTGAAACCATAATTTTGAAGGTATGTACCGATATGAAGTCAAAAGCGATCGTACCAACATTAGGAAATCATTGTGGTGGAACCGACTTATGACTTCGCTTAGTTAGAGATCCTTGTTTGCCATGATCGAAATACCAAGCAAAAAGTTATATATGGTTGGATAAAAGACCTTGTATTGCGACATAAAGAGAAATGCAAAAATGAATGCACAAATATTATAAGTGAACTTTGTTCATATCTATTATCCTAAAGTGCAGTGGAAGGAATGCTTTAGATCTGAATTCATATATCATATTTCGGCGTGTTGGACTCTCTATCCGAGTGGTAGCGAGGATCGTAAGAAAAGGATCGTTGCTAGGAAGCTCCTTCGATTAGGGGGACCACGTGCGAAAAAGGAGAGACTTCGACTAGGAGGCTTTCAGTGTCCCGACCGATGAGCAGGATATGAGCGAGCGAGAATCTTGAAATAGTGAAATATAACCTCCAAAATCTTTAAGCATATCGTTCAGTATGGAAAGTTATTTGTACAATGCTCCGATTACTCATATATTTCTTGAGGAAAAGAATGTTGTCGTGCGTGGTAAAATGCTCACGTCTAGGACAAATCTGACGTCGACTTAGAAATCGTTGCAGAGAGTAATAGAGATCCTTTAGAAAGGATATTAGAGAGAAAAATTGTCTTCTCTAACGGTTTAAATTGACAACCATATCGACCGACCTATAGGTATATATATATAAGCAATGTTACTTATTATTATTTGTAGAAAGTAAATGAATTTATTGAAATTGAAAGAAATGAAAGCAATAATTAAACATAGAACTTACGGAATTGATCAAGCGTTCCAAGAATTTGACAAAATTTGCCCATCGACATAGCCAACGACGGAACTGGTCGGGTAACCGACCACGGTGTAAGGACCTTTCCATTTGGGGAAAGTTTATTGCGATTTGCACAGCTCTGAATTTTTCGAGAACGGATCACCTCTGAGAAGGTCTGCGAGGTTGCACCTTACGACTATGGTACCTTCGCATGGCTTGTTGGTAGGCCGCCGATCGTATAAGGGCTTGGTTTAAATCGTTCTTCAAGGAAATTGGCGTCGTCGAGTCTTCGTTCATTACGATCGTTTTCGTTAAGCGATCAATTCGAGCGAGCCAATTTTGAGTTACGGAGGAAGCATGGCTTCACCAGTAAACCAAAAAGAATGGTGTTTCACGGTCATACGACTTGTCGTGGTTCGAACCCATAATCTGACGGAGTTCTTGAACCCAAGCTCGACCGTTTGATTAAGCGGTGAATACTCGGCGTTTGATCCCTTGCATAATGATACCATTAGCCGCTCAAGCGCCCGTTGCTCGTGGATGAGCAACGAAGCAAAATGAACTTTTACACCAAGTTCATCACGAAATTCTTGAAATTATTTGCTAGTGAACTGGCGCCATTATACGTGATTATCGACTAGGTACACCAAATCGTGTGATCACATTTTTCATTAGGAATCTCTTAGCGGCCTCGGTTGTTATTTTAACAACCGGCTCGGCCTCGATCCATTTTGTAAGCGTGTCAATCATGGCGAAAAGGAATGAAGCCCCGGTGCTCTGGGAAAGGTCCCAGAATGTCTAGTCCCCTGGTTGCAAAAGGCCAAGAAAGAGGAATTGTTTGTAAGGCTTGTGCTTGGTGATGTACTAATCTGCTATAAACCGACATTATCGCGCCGTCACAAGTTCTTTTGCATCATGAAGGCGGTTGGCGAGAGTATCCTTGCTGAAGGCTTTCTGACCGAGTTACGTAGGAATGATGTGCTCCATGAGACTCCTTCATGGATTTGGTTAGCAACTTAATGCCATCCGTTTGAGATATGCATCTCATCAACACTCCATGAGATCCTCGTTTGTACAAATGCGTTCAATTAGAGTGTATGATTTGGCTTTTCGTGCTATACGATCGGCCTCTACATCATCTTAGGAATTATGTCATCTGTGAAGATAATTGTAGATCGATGTCATCAATCTCTACCTTGATCGTGCGGCACCAACCGTCAACGACTGTGGAGCATCCATGTCCTTTTGATCGGTTTGTTCGATCCAGAAGAATCATGTATGTTCTCGGAAGGCTCGACTACCGAGGGTGAATCGAGTTGCTCGAGAAAAACTCCGGGCGGGACGGTTGACCTTGTAGAGGCCATCCGTGCCAACTGGTCTGCCAGAAAGTTTTCCTTTCTAGGAATATGTTGGATCTGAAAACCGAAGAAGTGCTTTTCGAGTTTTCGTACTTCCGCCAGATAAGATGACATCTTGGTACTTGAGCATTGATACTCTTTCCGTATTTGATTCGCTACTAGTTGAGAATCACCTTTCACTAACAATCTGCGAATCCCGAGCTTAACGAATTTGCTCGAAGTCTGCGCGATAAACCTTCATATTACGCCATATTATTTGTGGCGAAAAATTTCTTGGATGGCGTGCTTGATGTGTTCGCCAAGAGGGATATCAGGATCACTCGACCCCGACCCTTTTAACATCAAAGAACCGTCAAAGTACATTGTCCACTCCTCGTGGTGCTCATAGACGGGCCCTTGGGTGGGTTCAGGGTTTGTCCATTCGGCAATGAATTCTGCTACTGCTTGGGATTTTATCGCTGTTCGTGAAATGAAATGGAGGTCGAACGCCCCTAGCTCAACCGCCCATTTTGCTATTCGTCCTGATGATTCCCTGTTTCCAAGGACTTGACCAAGGGGATATCCTGTTGGTACGACCACTTTGTGGGCCTGAAAGTAATGCCTTAGCTTCCTTGAAGACATAAGGAGACCATAGAGCAACTTTTGTACCTGTGGGTACCTTTCCTTTGGTCCATGTAAGACCTCGCTTACGTAATAAACTGGTCGTTGAATATTATCTCTTTCCACGACCGATTACACCTCCTTGTTTGTGGAGTTCTTTGCCACATACATTAGCGATGTTTCTCCGATCTTGGAGAGACTAAAACCGGGGCACTTGTAAGGTACTTTTTCAGTTCTTCAAAGGCATCGTTTGCCTCTCTAGTCCATTCAAAACTCCCATGTTTAGGAGAAGCTTAAAGAAAGGTAACCCTTTTTCTCCTAACCTTGCTATGAAACGACTTTAGCGGCGCCATCTGTAGGTTAGTTTTGGACTTCCTCTTGGTGGTCGGAGGTCACATCCGGTCGATGGTCGCTATCTTTCTTGGATTAACCCGATACCTCTAGCCGAGACTAGGAAACCAAGCAATTTTCGGTGAAACTCCGAACACACACTTTTAGGATTGACTTGAGGTTATGCCTTCTCGGAGTTCTTTGAAAGTTTCTTGTAAGTCGAGATGTGATTGCTAGCGTTGGTGGTCTTACGACCGGATCATCAACGTAAGCTTCTAAATTCCGACCTATTTGCGGACTAAAGGTTTTTGCATTAACCTTTGAAAAGTTGCACCGGCGTTTTTGAGACCGAGCGGCATCTTAACATAACAATAAGTGCCATATGGAGTGATGAAGGAAGTTTCTCTTCATCCTTTTACACATACTAATCTGGTGGTACCACGAATCGCATCTAAAAACTTAGTAATTCGCACCTAGAGGTAGAATCTACTAGGCGATCAATGCGTGGAAGGGAAAATAAATCCTTCGGACAAGCTTTATTAAGATCTGTAAAGTCAATACACATTCGCCATTTCCCATTATTCTTTTTAACCATTACAGGATTAGCAAGCCACTGAGGGTGGTTGACTTCACGAATGAATCTAGCTTTGAGGAGCTTGTCAATCTCTGTTGGATTGCCTCCTTCCGATCAGTAAAACGCCGCAGCTTCGCTTGATCGGTTTTTATCGGTAGGAGAGCTAGCTCGGCTCGATCACCTCGGGGACTCGGGCATATCGGACCTTTGCCGGCGAATCGTCTGATTTGCTCGGAGGAAGGAGACGAGCGACTCTTCCTATTTAGGATCGAGCCTTGCTCACCGTAATCTTCGGCGGGTGGGCGGGATCTTGGTCGAGTAACGACTTGGCGTTGTCAGGAGAAGTGCCTTTGTCGAGGTATACCTCTTTTATGCAGTCGGAGGGTTTTGGTGTCATCTTCGATCTTGTGTGCTTGGCCCGCATGGCGATGAATTAGCTCTCTCGGTCGGGAGTTCATCGACCGAGTTCTAAGGATTTTCGATCACATGCATAAGCCATTTTACGATCACCCGAGCAGTGATGACTCCTTTAGGCCCGGCATTTTCAAACTTTGATAACCGTAATGCGTGGCTATCAAGAATTTTGCTAACGCCGGTCGACCAAGAATTCCGTTGTATCGCGGATTCAAAGTTTACTACATCAAACAAAATTTTTCCGTTCGGAAGTTATCGGCCTTCGAGCGTAACCGTAAGGAAACTTGTCCTATCGGCTTAGCGGTGGAGCAGGGAACTATGCCATGAAAAGCATATTTCTTTGGTTTCACCTTTGACATGGGACTGCATTTCTTCTAAAGCTCCGAAAATAATATATTCAAGAACTACCTCCATCTACCAAGACTCGATTAACCCTACAATTATTAATGGTTGGTTCAACAACAATAGGGAACCTACGGTCGAGTCGAAGGAATGGGGCAATCATCTTTTTGAAGGAAATTGCAATGTCAGACCACTTCGATGGCTTGATAGTCTTGGGATTCGACGAGGTTGATCTCCGCTCCACGGCCTTGAGATGGCGCTTGGATTCGTATGAAGAAGATCCTCCAAAATCATCTTGTGTGTGTTGGGGATCCCTGGTACTCCATCTCTTCGTCGCCATCCTTGTCCTTTTGGAGCTCGTTTCCCGGGTTACGGTATTGCGGAAATGGTCCATCACCGCATAATAATCTTCCAATTTCTTTTGCCAAACTCGACGGTCGTAGATCATGCCCCTTTCTTTGGTGAAGTGGACACCACTTCTTCTTTTTTCAGGATCCTTGATTAGACTTCGTTTTGCCCCGACGGTGTAGTCCTTTTGCCCTTCATGAATTTATCCGGAGCAGCTAGGACCTCCTTGTCGTCGGATCTGCGGTTCTTCTTTTCTTGAGAGATTTCTTGTTCTTTTCTCTGATTTGTCGGCCGGGTGAGGAATCTTGTCTTTCCGATCAATTGCTTCAGACCACTCGATTGCTTATTTGGCGGTGGCATACTTGTCGGCCATATCAAAAAGCTCAGCGGTTGTCCTTGGGGGTTCATTGCTATGTCCTCCGTAAACAATCGATTCCTCGACTGCTTTTGAAGGCTGAATAACGTAAGATTCTGCGACCTCGGGAATAGAGTTGCGAACTTGGCTAAACCTCTTGATGTATTGGCGTAGAGTCTCATCGAGCCTTGCCGAATTCGGTGGAGATCATCCTCCTTTCGTAGGCGATCATCGTACTCTGAAATTGCAATCGAAGGTCACAGAGTTGCTCCCAAGTATAGATTGTTCCGAGGTTGGTTTAACAACCACGACCGGCGGATCCTTCGAGCACGGTGGGTAAATAGTTGGCCATCACATTCTAAATCGCCTCAGCAGACTCGATGGCGGTGGTATAGATTTGAAGAAATTCCAACGGATTTTGAGTTAGATTAAACTTGTCCAAATTGGCGGTCGGAACGGTTAGGCTAACGCATGCCTTGGAGCCCTGCAGAGAAAGCCCTACAACCTGTGATTGATTCATGACGCCTTCTCGGGAAGGTGCTTGGGATTATGTCGGTCGGAGACCGGTTCCTAAGGTTGGAACGCTGGAACTCCGATGTGCCGATCTGGTCGTGGACATTGGTATGATGTCTACGACCGCTTATTTGATTGAGGCGATCTTGAAGATCGTCCGGTCCGAGCGATGGTTCTTCTCGGCGTGATGGGGAGTGGCCGTGAAATAACCTTCTCCTCATGACTCCTTGGTCGGAATCGTCGAGAAAGCCTTGGCATCGATTGCTCCGAGTATGACCATCTTGTCCCCGTGAGGAGGAACGTTGAGATGAAGTCATAGTTTGACTCCTCAAACCCTTTGTTCCCAATATGCCTCGATCTGTTGCATGGTCTCTGCTGGAGAATTTCGGATACCGCCTACAAGCCGTACAAAACACAGGTTTCGCTAAAGGGATCGTAATTATTTAATATATCTTGAACGTTGCAAGTTTTGTCTGATTCTAGAAGGTCTCGGAGGTTCAGATGGTAGTAGGTGTACGCAAACTGAACCTCACCCGACCCTCGGATTTGATCGCCTATCAACTATTCTAGCGGGTGGGGCGGTGTAATTAGTTGATGGGCGTCGATCGGTTCCTTGGCCTTGGTGCTTGATTGGTGTAGCGGCGGATCATCTCTAATAACACGTGATGGCGTGGTAGAGAGTGTAGGGTAGGCAGAGTGTCTCCGTTGACCTCATGCCTCCAAAGATTGATCTTCCGATGAGCTTCCATCGTAACTAATGGAGAGCTTATCGGGGCTTCGCCGAAGTTTCCACGACGGAGAGCGGTCGAGATGAGCACCTCGAGGTTTCCTCGGCTGATTCGGCGATCTTGCCGATCGTATCTTGGCGTGATTATCCCCACGTGGTTTATGACCGATGGAGTCTTCATCGACACCGATTACGGATGTCGGTTGACTCTGGAATCGCCGAAGTTGTAGGAGAGTATCTTTCACCATAATTTCATCGAGGGTATAGAGATTCTCGGTGAAGGTGCTGAAATTTCTTCACTTGTTTTGCTTGGTCGGGAAGGTCGGGCTTTAAGAGATCCGACATTCGAATCGATCGAATGGCGGGTTCCTCGATTGCGCCCATCGTAGCGGTGGCGCATCCTCGCCCATCCGTCGATCTCGCTATAAATCGGCGATATCGAACCGGCGGAGGAGGAAGATGAGGATGATTCGCCATTTTCCTCCATGGCACGAATGCATCCTTCCATGTCGAGGTCGGCGTAGTCCGCCAAGTCAAAACAATTCTCCTCGTCCCAAACTCGGGCATACTCGCATTGGCGATTCTTTGGAATTTGGGTGAGGATTTGTACGAAACAAAAAGTTTCTTCAAAAACTTACGTCTTCTTCCCCACGGACGGCGCAAATTGTCGGCGATCAAATCGTCGATCTTATGAAAATAAAAGGAGGAAAATGGCGAGAGTATCTTCAAGAGAATGGGGCCGCTCTTTATTTATATGAACGGGTTTACAAGACTTGACTAGGGACTATCTCCAATTACTTGAATGTCTTGAATACTCGCTTCGCTTCGTGTTGCCTTCATTGTTTGTGTTTTTTCCTTTTCTCCTCGTCTTCTGCGCTTCACCATTAAATAACTCCCGAAGGGACGGCGGTTACCCCTGGAGAAGACGTCTCTGATGAAACGTTACAACTGGTTGGAGGTTCAAGGTAGTTAACAATGTGCTAAGTGCCTTGCGGTTAAGTATTTGTGAGACATTTAATCGCAAGGTGATTTATCGTCAGAGTCTTGTATGTCATCGTAAGTTATGGGATGTTTAGCACGTGTTCCATTCATCATACGGTTATTGGTACTGTTCATAACATTTCGAAAGTACCACCGGTCGAACCTAGTCCGACCAGGATACCCATCGTGTAACCTCTGAAATACTTACGACCAGTGGGGTCGCTAGTTTTATGGGTTACGACCATGGAGACGTATGGTCTTTCTATGTATTTAAATTAATACATAGAGGTTTTAATCCTCGTCATGCGCCATGGAAGAAAACGAGATGTCATCATCCTCCTCCTACGTCGGCTCGCCATTTGCAGAGATTAGCGAAATTAACCGGATGGATGAGGATTCACCACCACCAACAATGGCACTCTCAGGGGAACCGCTCGTTCTGACCAGTTCGGAATGTCTGAATGCCTCTACAAGCCCAGTCGATTTGACTAACAAAAGTGGCAACGAAAGCCCAGCGCTGCAATCAGAGAGTCCATGTACTCTCGATATTGTCATGGACGACCAGTATTCGCCAACAGCTCCTACGTATTCTGGGGGCCAACCGACATCTGGTAAGGGTACCAATGAAGTTATCACCGGTCGTAGGCCAAGTGGGCATGGTGAAACTCAGCATACGATCGGCAATCCGTTGGATCAGGCTGAGTCCACCACAAAGCCCACCAGAGGCGGTAATCTCCAACCGCTCCCTGTCGTGGAGGCTCCTTGCCGAAGCTCTGAAAGGCTCTTCCTTAGCTACGATGGGAGCTCCTCGGAAGATCACTGTTGGCGCCATGAAGTTAACGCAATCAGATATACCAATCCGGATGCCATGCACGATCCTCCACGGGTTAACTCGCCACCACTTGCTGGTGGAAATGGTACGGGAGCTCAAGCACCAACTATCGGAGGCAACCAAGCTAATGGACGTGCATCAGTTAATTCATGTATTCCTACCCCATCACGAGTAAGGGGTCTGATAGGGCCAACCAGAAGGTCGAGGGAAAACTCAACTCAACGAACGCCTACTGCAAGCGGAAATCTTCCACGACCTACGGTAACAATACAAAACCTGCAGCAAGCCCGAGATATTCTGAATAATCCAGATCCTGCTTTAGCAAGAACTCCAGATTATGCTCAGCTTGTAAGTCAGGTGTCGGAGATCCTCCAACAAACTATGCAGTGTACAAAAATGTACCGGGAGTAAAGAAACTCACAAAGTCACACGATGACTTCGTCCCAGGGCTCCTCTCTTAGTAGGGGACAACATGGTCGAGCGGAGGACCTATCGACACCAAGACCCTCTCGTAGGTTTCGACCAGGAAATCACAAGGGAAGACGCCTCTTCGCGGCAGCCACTGCTCCTCCTCGTCAAGAGGAACAACCACTTGATTCAGGCGATTTCAGGCATCATCTGAACCAAGATGGTGATCAAAGACGTTATCATAATGTCCATAACCAAATTGGGACATCGGATCCTACGTATGCAAATCTGAGGAACCAGTGCCCAATTGACTATAATCCGGCTCCTTTTTAGAGAAGGCGCCATGACTCCATTACGGGCTGTCGAGCGTTTTCGGCATGTCTCCAAGCTGTTCGTTGGCCAGACAGGTTCCGACTAGCCAACATAGAGAAATTCAACGGGACTCAGAACCCATTAGAATTTCTTCAAATTTATTCCACCGCCATCAAGGCTGCTGGTTGTAATGACAACGTGATGGCAAATTACTTGCCCGCGGTCCTTGCAGGGTATGTTCGGTCGTGGTTACTCAACCTACCGGTCGGATCTATCTAAACTTGGGAGCAGCTTTGCGATACTCCAATCGCCAACTTTCAAGGGACATACGACCATCCCAGGAAGGAGGATGATCTTCATTGGATGAAGCAGAAAACCAATGAAACTCTTCGACAATATATTAAGAGATTCAATCAGGTTCAAAACTCTATCCCAGAGATCGCAAAGTCTTCTGTCATCTAGGTTTTTAAAGCAGGACTGAGGAATCACTGGTTTACAGAGGATATTGCAATAAATCCTCTACGAAAAACCGTCGAACTTTTCAACATGGCAGACAAGTATGCAACCGCTAGTGAAGCGGTCGAATGGTATGAAGCTATTGATTGAAAAGATAAAAATCCCCAGTCAGGCTTGGACAAAGCAAGAAGTCTCTCAAGAATAAGAAGAATCGCAAGCCCGACAACAAAGAAGTTCTTGCAATTCCAGAAAAATTTACCAAGGGCGAGAAAGACTTTTCCGGTCGGAATAAGGCAAAAGCTCCGACCGATGATTACAAGAAAAATTAGAAGTGGTGTCCACTTCACTAGGTAGTAGGGCATGATCTACGCACCTGCCGATCCAGGCAAAAGAAACTAGAGGATTACAACTCAGGTAAAGGTCCCTTCCCCTCCATAACAGAACTCGGAGAACTAAGCTCCAAAACGGACAAAGATGGTGACAAAGAGATGGAGTACCAGGAGCCACAGCACATAGCCGATATGATTTTTGGTAGATCCTCCTCGTACGAGTCAAGACGTCATCTTAAGGCCGTGGAACGGGAGGTGAACCTTGTCGAGTCTCCGATCACCGCCAAGCTGTGCAGGTGGTCGGAAACTGTATTCTCCTTTAGCAAAGAAGACTGCCTCATCCCATCGACTCGACCATGTAGGTTTCCTATCATAGTTGAACCTACTATAAACAATTGTAAAGTTAATCGAGTCTTAATAGATGGAGGTAGCTCTTTAAACATTTTATTTACAGGAGCATTAGAAGAGATGCAGACTCTCAAGTCTAAGGTAAACCCCGTGAAATATGCCTTCCACGGCATAGTTCCTGGTTCTACTGGCAAACCAGTAGGGTAGCTATCCCTACCGATTACATTCGGAAGACCCGACAACTTCCGAATAGAAAAAGTTCCATTTGATGTGGTGGATTTTGAAACTACATATAATGGAATCCTTGGTCATTTGGCTTTAGCAAAATTCTTGATAGCCACGCATTACGGTTATCAGAGTTTTAAAATGCTAGGACCGAAAGGAGTCATCACGGTTCGAGAAGATCAAAAAAATGGCTTATGCATGTGATCAGAAGTCCTTAGAACTGGTCGATGAGCTTCCGACCAGGGAAACTAATCCGCCTACCATGCAAGTCAAGCACTCGAGACCAAAGATGACGCTAAAACCTTTCGACCAGACCAAAGAGGTACCACTTAGCAAAGGTGCTCCTCTAAAAATCACCAACACACCGTCTGGGTCAGGAAACGCTAACGCGTCTACCCAAAAGGTACTGGTCGGGGCAGGACTCGACCCTAAATAGGAAGAGTCACTCGTCTCCTTCCTCCGAGCAAATCAGGATGTATTCGCCTGGCAGGCATCCGACATACCCGAAGTCCCCAAGGAGGTGATCGAGCACAGAATAGCTCTCTAGCCTGACAAAAAAACCAGTCAAGCAGAAGCTAAGACGTTTCGCACCTGATCGAAAGGAGGCAATCCAGTCGGAGATCGATAAGCTCCTTAAGGCTAGATTTATTCGTGAAGTCGACCACCCAGAGTGGCTCGCAAACCCTGTAATGGTTAGAAAATGCAATGGGAAATGGCGAATGTGTATTGACTTCACAGATCTTAATAAAGCTTGTCCAAAGGACGACTTTCCCCTTCCACAGATTGATCAACTTATAGACTCTACTTCCAGGTGTGAGTTGTTAAATTTTTTAGATGCATACTCAGGATACCACCAGATTAATATGAGTAAAGATGATAAAGAGGAAACTTCCTTCATCACTCCATATGGCACTTACTGCTATGTTAAGATGCCATTTTGTCTCAAAAATGCTGGTGCAACTTTCCAAAGGTTGATACAAAAAACCTTTAATCCTCAGATAGGTCGAAATCTAGAAGCCAACGTTGATGACTTGGTTGTGAAAAGCATCAACGCTGGCAACCATATTTCCGACCTACACGAGACTTTCAATAACTTAAGATGGCATAACCTTAAGTTAAATCCAGAGAAGTGTGTGTTTGAAGTTTTTTCGGGAAAGCTTCTTGGATTCCTAGTTTCGGCTAGAGGGATTGAAGCAAACCCAGCAAAGATTAAGACCATCGATCAGATGCGCCCTCCGACCACAAAAAAAAGAAGTCCAAAAACTAACCGGATGTATGGCAGCGCTAAGTCCTTTCATAGCACGGTTAGGTGATAAAGGACTCCCTTTCTTCAAACTTATTCAAAAACACGGAAGTTTCGAGTGGACTAAAGAGGCAAATGACGCCTTTGAAGAGCTTAAAAAGTACCTTATGATTACTCCGATCCTAGTATCTCCAAGATCGGGAGAAACATTGCTGATTTACATGGCTACAATGCCATAAACACTCAGTGGTGTACTAGTCGTAGAACGTGATAGCATTCAATGATCGGTATATTACGTAAGCGAAGTCTTGCATGGACCAAATGAACGATATCCACAGGTACAAAAGTTGCCCTATGGTCTCCTTATGGCTTCAAGGAAACTAAGGCATTACTTTCAGGCCCACAAAGTGGTCGTACCAACCGGATATCCCCTAGGTCAAGTTCTTAGAAACAGGGAATCATCAGAACGAATAGCAAAATGGGCGGTCGAGCTTAGGGTGCTCGGCCTCCATTTCATCTCATGAGCAGCAATCAAGTCCCAAGCAATAGCATAATTCATTGCCGAATGGACAAGTACAATAATTCCCACTCAAGGGCCCGAGTACGAACACCATGACAAGTGGACAATGGACTTTGACGGTTCCTTGATGCTTAAAGGCTCGAGGGCTGGAGTCATCCTCATATCCCTACTGGAGAACACATCAAATACACCATTCAGCTAAACTTTCCTGCAACAAACAATGTGGCAGAATATGAAGGTTTACTAGCAGGACTCCGAGCAGTTAGAGCGCTCGGGATTCGCAGATTACTAGTGAAAAGTGATTCTCAACTAGTAGTGAATCAAGTCGGGAAAGAGTATCAATACTGAAGTACCAAGATGTCATCTTATCTGGCGGAAGTACGAAAACTCAAAAGGCACTTCTTCGGTTTCCAGATCCAACACATTCCTAGAAAGGAAAACTTTTTGGCAGATCAGTTGACACGGATGGCCTCCACTAGGTCACCTGTCCCGCCTGGAGTTTTTCTCGAGCAACTCGACTCACCCTCGGTGGTCGAGCATTCCGAGGACATAGATGTTCCACTAGAGGTCGTATAAATCAATCCTACGAACATAGATGCTCCACAGGAGGTCGTCAAGCACGATCTCGGTAGAGATTGGATGACGTCAATTTACAATTATCTTTAGCATGATATTATTCCTGAAGATGATATAGAGGCTAATCGTATAGCTCGAAAAGCCAAATCATACACTCTGATCGAAAGTACCATTTATAAACGGGAATCTCACGGAGTGTTGATGAGATGCATATATCAAACAAAAGGCATTAGGTTGCTATCCGACATTCATGGAGGAGTCTGTGGAGCACATCATTCCTACAGAACACTGGTCGGTAAAGCCTTCAAGCAAGGATACTACTAGCCAACTGCCCTTCATGATGCAAAAGAGCTCGTGATGAAGTACGTACAATATCAATTTCATAGTCGACAAGTACATCAGTCGGCACAAGCTTTGCAAACAATACCTCTTTCTTGACCTTTTGCAATCTGAGGACTAGACATTCTAGGACCTTTCCCAAGAGCACCCGAGGGCTTCGAATTCTTTTTCGTCATGATTGACACATTTACAAAATGTATAGAAGCCGAGCTAGTTGTTAAAACAACAACTGAAGCTACTAAGAGGTTTCTCACAAAAAAATGTGATCACATGATTTGGTATACCCAGTCGTATAATCATAGACAACGGTACCCAATTTTTAGCAGAAATTTTCAGGAATTCTGCGAAGATCTAGGTATCAAGATATATTTTGCTTCTATCGCTCATCCATAGAGCAATGGAGCAGTCGAGCAAGCCAATGGTATCATAATGCAAGGGGTGAAACGTCGAGTGCTCGACCAGTTAACAAAACGGTCAAGAGCTTGGGTTCAAGAACTTCCTTCTGTGTTATGGACCATTCGAACCACGACCAGTCGTGCGACCGATGAAACACCATTTTTTATGATTTACGGTGCTAAAGCCATGCTTCCTCCGGAACTGAAAAGTGGCTCCACTTGAACTGATTGTTTCAATGAGAACGATCAGATAGAACGAAGACTCGACGACATCAATTTTCTTGAAGAACGACGAAACCAAGCCCTCATACGATCGGCGGTTTACCAACAAGCCATGCGAAGGTATCATAGTTGTAAGGTGCAACCTCACAGCCTAGCTGTAGGTGATCTGGTTCTCAGAAAAATTCAGAGTTAGGCTAATCGCAACAAACTTTCTCCCAAATAGGAAGGTCCATACACTGTGGTCGAAGTCACCAGACCTAGTTTGGTATGACTAGCTATGTCAGACGGGTGTGTTTTGTCAAAGTCTTGGAATATTGACCAATTGTGTAAGTTATTTGTATAAATGTATTTTACACTCTTTCAATTTCAATAAAGATGCATTTCCTTTACTTTCCGATGAGTGTTATTGTTTATATGTTTGTTATCCGTTATTTCGTTACATATCATTGTTGTTTAACTGGTCAAAGAAGATGTTAATTCTCTCTGATATCCTTCTAAAGGGTCTCTTTTACTCCTTGGCTCAGACATAATAGTCAAACGCCATAAAGGCCCTGGTCGTGATCATTACGTCAATGATTCTCACGCGCAACCACACTCTTTTCTCAAATAATCATGCGAGTAAAAGCAGCATAACACAAACAACTTCATATGATTTCTTGCTTGTTTAAGAGTTTGAAGGCTAATGTCGAACCCGGGAATGAACGATCCTGGATTCTCTGCGTTTCAAACACTAGTCTAGGAATAGCTAGTGTACACAGTCAAACAATAGTTATAGCAAAATCATATCACGCATTTATTAACTGATAATCAGAGATTATTACAGCATTGGGCACAAGGCCAAATATAAAGAAACAGCGAAAACAAATTAAATAAGTAGGCCACACAATTCGCCACAGGCAATCGTCTGGGGACGTAGCCTATTACTCCTTATCCTCACCATCTTGATAAAATTCTTCGCCTGAATACATATTATTTAGCAAGAGTAAGCACAACTTCCGTGCTCGCAAGTTACACCTAGTAACAGAATATAATGCATGCAAGTGTAATCAACTGAGGCTCATAGGGTTCTTTTGCATAAAGCAGCATTTTCAATTTTAAATGCTCATACTAAGTTTCAAGGCAATCTTTAATCTATTGCTAAAATCAAATTTTAAATTGTCACTTTTATAGTGGATAACCTCCATAAATGAATGGTGAAGGATATCCTCCTATCATATTGCTGACCACCCAATTTTACCACAAGGATTAACCATCCTAAAATCATGTGCTAAATTCATTTTAAAAATAAAACCAAACTCTAACTTCAGTGGCTTTGCTCAGCATGTTCATGACCGTGGACACGGCAATTCGAATAGTTTTACACTCTACAAAGATTGTACAACTTTACCCACAATGAATAATTTGCTTTAATGTCGGCCAATACACGCTTCCGAAGGCGTGCGACTAAGCAATTATCACTAGGATTTTATAATGTTCTGCCCCAAAGTATTTACGCCCGCTAAGATTTCACTTCCATTGGGTTAACCATCCTTCAAAAGCCCCCTCTTGTGCCAAGCGGGACTACTGTCTAACCGACACCCACACAACAACATGGCACAAATAACAATAAGGTATCACAAATTATTAAGCCTAGTCCAACCCACTCAGAACATGTGGTAGTACAGTGGAGCTTAGTAAGATGCGGCTCGAAGATCGGTCCTTAACTGACTTGGGCAGCATTCCACAACCCTGGACTCAATCACATAAATGAATCGAACATGTGCATTGACTTGCACCCTACCAACATCCATTATGCCTAAGTTTAATCCATTTTATTTTATTTCACAAGTAAAGGCATTTTCTAAACCTGCCATGGTAAGACAATACCATAGACTCAATTTAAATCAAATTTGAATACATTGGCTAAACTACCCAAATTCAAGACTTTGGTCTAATCATGGTCTAAGCATATAATCTTTCAAATTTTATTTTATTTTAACTATGGTGACACGAGAATGACAATTCAACATCAAGATTGGCCATACAAAGGAATTAGATTAACTAGAAATTTTAAAACAGGAATATAAAATAACTGAATAGAATTACGCATGCAATAATAATTTAAAATAGAATTAAATAGTTTAAAATAATAGGATCAACATGGTCAAAGGTATAACTTGCCTTGCTCAAACTCTTCTTCTTCAACTACCTCAAATTCTCAGGATTCGTCGAAATCTATACGTGAAAATAAGCTAAATTCAAATAATACTCAAATTAACTCCAAATTAAATAATTTTGCTTTAGTTGGCTAGATCTTGAATTTGTATGAATTTAAAATTTTGAATCGTCAAAATCAGAGTTCGTATGAAGGAGAACGAACCCCTAGAAGTTTAAACCCTAAAGAAATTCTCAAATTCATATTTTATTGATTTTCTCGATTTATTTTTCTAAAGGAAATTCTATTTATTGTGCATGCTGACGTCATCGGCCGAATATTAAATAACCGGCTGAATTATTTTTCTAAAGAAAATCTTTTTCTCTATATGACATGTGGGCCCCTGGTCAAAAGACCAGGTCCACGAATTGCTCAACGTCCGTGGTGGACTCGGTTCAAGCTACAGTGTGGGGTTGTGCGTGTCTTTGTCAAGATATGTCGACGCGAAGAACCACGTGTCTTGTACCGACGAGGCACCTGAGCGGTGAGGTGGCGCTGATGTGGCATCCACGTGGATATGCCACGTCACCGACAAAGATGGCGCTTATTTGGCAGAAGGCTCACGGCGCGCTATGTGCCATGGTGAGCCGAGCGAGTATGTGCAAAAGGTAGAGGAGGAGGTGCTGAACTTGGTGCTTACCTCGGTTGCTCGGGTACGCGAGGATTTGGCCGACGACGAGCTCAAAAGGCGGCGGCGGTGTTAGGGTTGTCGTCGGCATTGAGCCCCATCGATGCTTTCGGGGAGATGATGTACGCACGGGGTTGGTGATGATGCAGCGGTGTCGTAGAGGGGGTTGGGGTCATCAGAGAGGCAATTGTCGGCGCCGGAGAAGATCAAGAACGAGCTTCGGTGGCGCAACGAAAATCTCAAAATTCGGGCGAGTGAGAGGGAGAGGATGGAGGGGGGTTAGGGCGTTGGATTGCATGGAGAAGTGCGCACCCAGGGCTCCTATTTATAGTACGTGAGCACGGTCGAGATGGCATGGCACACATGAAGGTCCGTGCGAGGTCGCCGGCGGAATTAGGGCAATCAAGGCTGGGGATGGAGGGGGTAATGGGAGTAACGGCGCGAAATTGAATGGGGATTTCAATGCACGTGAAATCTCATTGATTACGGGTGTTTTGCTACGGATTTGGAAGGTCACCAAGCGGCATCCATGGCGGACGAAAAAAGGAAAGCAACGGGGAAGAAGAAGGAAAGAGGAAGACGGGTGATGTGGGCGCGGTGGGTCCCACATTTAAGTGAAAGGGAGAGAAAGGAAAGGGGTGGAGAGGCTGATGAGCGGGCCCCACACAGCAAATGATGCGTGTGAGAACGCGTCTTGACTGCTCGAACGAAAGCATGGTAGGCCCACTTTGGCGGTGACACCACGCCTTGGACCAGAAGAGAATTAGACTCTGTGCCATGAAAATGATTTGGACTAGGTGAGATTTGGCCCAAAAGGAGTTTTCTGATTTACTTTGATTTAGCAAATAAAATAATCCAGTTAATTCCTTTAGACTTAAGAAAATAGTAATTAAAGTCCAAAAATTATGGAAAAGTTCACAGAAATTCCCTGAATTATTTTGGACTTAAATAAAATATTTCTAACTTATAATTGGTAATTAATTTTGCAAATAATTTTATTTTGCCTTTGAAATAATTAGGAAAAGCTTTTAAAATTTTAGAAAATTCCAATAAAAAATAATTAAATTTTATTTTTAACTGGAAATTGAAAATTGGTCATTATAAACCTACCCCTTAAAGGGAATCTCGACTCAAGATTCGTGACTTGGTCGGCAAAAAGGGATACTCGGCTTTCAAATCTTCTTGTCGCTCCCAGGTGGCTTATTCTTCTGAATGATTACTCCATTGGACTTTGCATGAACGGATGACTTTGCTTCTGGTGACACGCTCTCCCACATCAAGGATCTTGATTGGTTGTTCCATATAGGTGAGATCTTCCTGAAGATGGATGCTCTCAAGCGGTGTTTCCTCTGTTGGAACTCGAAGACACTTCTTCGATTGCGATACATGGAAGACATCATGCACTATAGACGAGGATGCCAGCATCTCTAACTGGTAAGCAACTTGACCTCTTCTTGCCAAAATCTTATATGGTCCAACGAATTTGGGTGCGAGTTTTCCTTTAGTCTAAAATCTTCTCACTCCCCTGAGAGGAGTAACTTTGAGATAGACATAATCTCCTACCTCAAAAGATAAGTCCCTTCGATGATTATCGGTGTAGCTTTTCTGTCGGGACTGAGCAACTTTCAGGTGCTCTTTTATTGCTTTCACCTCACTTTTCGTTTCCTTTATTAATTTTGGTCCAAAGAACTGATGTTCTCCCACTTGATCCCAAAGGAGAGGAGATCTACACTTCCTACCGTACAATGCCTCAAATGGCGACATCTGCAAGCTGGCTTGGCAACTGTTGTTGTACGAGAATTCTGCACCGGGAAGATTTTTGTCCCAGCTTCTTCCAAAATCTATAGCATAGGCTCGAAGCATGTCTTCTAGAATCTAATTTACATGTTCTGTGTGGCCATCTGTTTGGGGATGATATGATGTGCTGAAGTTGAGTCTGGTTCCCAACGCTTCATGTAGGCTTTGCTAAAATCTTGATGTGAACTATGAACCTCTGTCGGATACGATCTTCTTGGGTACTCCATGCAAACAGACGATCTTGTCCATGTACAATTCTGCTAACTTGATGCTTTTGTATGTGGTCTTGACTGGAATAAAGTATGCCACTTTAGTCAACCGGTCAATTACCACCCAAATGAAGTCACATCCGATTGGGTCCTAGGAATTTCGGTGATGAAATCCATACCAATTTCTTCCCACTTCCATTCAGAAATTGGTAATGGTTGTAACAAACTAGCGGGTCTTTGATGTTCTGCTTTGACTCTTTTGCATACATCACAATGTGCAATAAACTCAGCAATTTCTCGTTTCATGCTGACCCACCAGTATTTTGCTTTCAGATCTTAGTACATCTCGGTACTTTCAGGATGAATAGAGTAAGACGATTCATGCACTTCCTTTAGAATCAACTATTTTGTTTCTTGATGATCTGGTACACAGATGCGGTTTCCAAACCAAACTATACCTTGCTCATCCTCGGGGAATCCTGGAGCCTTGCCTCTTCTCATGTTTTTCTTGATTTCTTTGATATCTTCATCTCTTTTTTGTTTTTCTCTAATTTGTTCCTGAATGGTTGGTTGAACTTCCAAAGCATTTACACAGCCCTAGCTAACAATCTCTAAGTTCAAATGCTTCAACTTTTCATATAACTTTGGCTGATTCTCCTGAACCAACATAGTGTTGCAATATGCTTTTCTACTCATGGCATCTGCCACCACATTCGATTTACCCAGATGATAATGGATTCCAAGATCATAATCCTTTATCACCTCTAACCATCTTCTTTGCCTGAGATTAAGTTCTGACTGAGTGAAGATATACTTCAGGCTCTTGTGATCCGTGAAAATCTCACAGCAGTAACCAATGAGATAATGCCATCAGATTTTCGAAGCATGCACAATTGCGGCTAACTCCAAATCATTAGTCGGGTAGTTTCCTTCATGTAGCCTCAACTGACAAGATGCATAAGCCACGACTTTACCTTTCTGCATCAGTACGCATCCAAGGCCCTAACGGGATGTGTCACAGAAAATCTCAAAGTCCTTATAGATATCTGGCAAGATTAACACAGGTGTGGAAACTAGTCTTTTCTTCAATTCTTGGAAACTCTATTCACAAGTATCTGTCAATTTAAATTTCTTCTCCTTCTTCAGAAGTTGAGTTATGGGTCTAGCGGTTTTGGAAAAACCTTCAATGAATCTGCGGTAATAACCAGCTAAATCGAGAAAGCTTCTAACTTCTATGACAGACCTAGGTTGCTTCTAATCCATTACGGCTTCAACCTTGGTTGGGTCTACTACAACTCCTCCTGCTGACACAAAATGTCTGAGGAAAGCCACTTGATTGACCCAAAATTCGCTCTTGCTGAATTTGGCATAAAGTTGATGCTCTATGAGTTTTTCCAATATTATCCTGAGATGCTTCTCATGTTCTTCTTCATCCTTTGAGTAGATGAGAATGTCATTGATGAAAACAACCACGAACTTATCCAAGAATTCCATGAACACTTTGTTCATCATATTCATGAAATAAGCCGGGGAGTTTGTCAAGACAAATGACATTACTGTAAACTCGTACAGTCCATATCTTATTGTGAAGGCAGTCTTTGGGATGTCTTCTGGTCTAATCTTCAGCTGATGATAGCCTGATCTTAAGTCAATCTTCGAGAAGATGCTGGCTCCCTTTAGCTAGTCAAAGAGGTCATCGATCTTGGGCAAAGGATACTTGTTCTTGATTGTCACCTCATTGAATGATCTGTAATCCACATATGTTCTCATATTGTTGTCTTTCTTCTTAACAAACAGCACTGGTGCTCCTCAAGGTGATGAGCTAGGCTGAATATAACCCTTGTTCTGTAACTCTTCAATTTGTTTCTTCAATTCTGCTAACTCATTAGCAGGCATCCTGTAAGGTCGCTTCAAAATTGGAGCGGTCCTTGGGACTAGATCAATAAGGAACATAATGTCCCTATCCGGTGGCATGCCGGGTGATTCCTCAGGAAATACATCCGGATATTCTTGCACTACTGGTATTTCTTCAAGCTTTACGTCCTTTAAACTGGTCAGGATTGACTTTTCTCCGGTAGAGGTCTTGGGTCTGAACTCTACTGTAATTCCTTATTCATTGGTGAGGGTAATAGACATGTTGGCATAGTCTATCCATCCTTGATTCTTGGCTAGCCAGTCCATTCCAAGAATCGCATCCAATCCTTGGGAGTGCAAGACTATTAAGTCTGTCAAGAAAGATACTCTAGATATTTCTAAGGTAAGGTTTGGGCAGAAGGAACTAGTCGTCATTTCCGAGCCCAGGGAATGGATTATCATAGGGTTATCTAAGGGAGAGATAGGTAAACCATATTTTCCCACAAACTTATTTGAAACGAAAGAATGCGAAGCTCCTGAATCAAATAAGATTGATGATGGTATTGAATTGACGAGGAACATATCAAGAACAACATCTGGTGTTGTTTGAACCTCCTTGGCGGTGATGTGATTCACACGTCCCTTCATGAACTGCACCGTTGGCTTTGGGGTACTACCAGAGACTAGAGCTCCTTGAGCTGACCTAGTCGGAGCTGTGGGTTGTTGCTTCTTTGGGCACCTATTGGCATAGTGTCCGGTCTCATTGCAGTGGAAGCACGTCACTCCTGCAGCTGAGGAAGTGGTGTTCTTATGGAACTGACCTCCCGATGAGTTGTTGTTGCGATAGTTGGAGTTGTTGGGGCGTATTTGGCTTTGCACAGTGTTTCGCCGAGGAAGATCGAATCTTCCGCTACCGAGGTGGCGGAGGCTGAGCAATGCGAGGCTTTGGGAATCCCCTAGAGTTGAACTTCTGGGCTGCCATTCTTCTCTTGCAGTTCTCCATCTCTAGATGTTTGCCCTCTTGGCGAATGGCCTTGTTCACCAACTGCTGAAAGTCGGTGTAATCCTATGCAATCAAACGAACGGAAAGATCGTCGTTGAGTCCCTCCCGAAAGCGTTCCTACTTGGCTTCATCAGAAGCAACATCCTCAGGGGCATATCTGGCCAACTGGTTGAACTTGTGCAAATATTCGTTTACTGAGCGGTTGCCCTGGTGCAGAGAGCGAAACTTCTTCTTCTTAAGAGTTATCATTCCTACGGGAATGTGTGCACGGTGGAATTCCTGCACAAACTCATTCCACAAGATGGACTGGGCATCTGCGTGAGCTTGAGTAAAGTTATCCCACCATTCTGATGCTAACCCATTGAGTTGGTGAGAGGCGAACAAGACTCGCTCGCAGTCCAAGCAATGGGCAATATCTAGCTTCTTGCCTATTGCCCTTAGCCAATCATCCGTGTCCATTGGCTCTGTGCTGCTACTGAACGTCGGAGGATGCATCCTCATAAACTCTGACATGTTTGCCCTTGGGTTATGCGGAGGTGGGGCCTGAGCTATTGCTGCGACAGTTGCTTGAACACTCTTGTCGGTGTTTTAGAACCGAACTTACGTAAAGATTGTTTGATTCGGGGGGTCTCCTAGAATAGAATCATGCAGAGAGATTGACACGGAATTTTTATACGTGTTCTGCCTTCTCCGGAGAGAATAACAACCCTACTCTGTGTGTGTATGGTATTGAGTGTATATCGAACAATCGGGGAAAAACTAAGACTATTACAGATAGTGCTTGTATTTCCGATGGCTCGATCCTCCTCCCTTTCTAGTTGCCACTTTTTATAGTACGTGAAGGAGCGGCAAGCTACTCGAGTAAAGCGGCGCCTCATCACCTCACCTGAAACGCATGTTGGTAGTAATTACCGTGTATTAATTCCTCCACGTCGCTCAATGACTATATACCGAGATAATGGGGTATTACGTGCCATTATTCTCAGAGAATAATAGCGATGATGATCGTTTGAATCCCTTAATCAATAAGACCCACTTGTCTCGCAGTGTTCATTTGATTATAAGGTGGTCGTGGAGTGACCTAGTCGTAGAGGAATCTACGATTATGAGGTAGTCGTAGCAAGACTTACGATTATGGGATAGTCGTAGCATAACTTACGACTATGGGGGTGGTCGAGAAGAACTTACGACCATCCATTTGGTTCTTCCTTCATAACATTAAGGGTACACTCGGGGTTCACATGACGCCATATTTACCTATAATAAAAATTATAGATAAAAGGTAAAATGAGGATTATTATATCTCGCCATCTAGCCCCCACTTCAAGTGAAAGCAACTTACTTGGTAAAGGGTTCTAGATGGTCTTACGATCATGAGAGGATCAGAGAAAATAATCGAAGGAAAAACTCTTCGATTGTATACTACTTTGACCGTAAATGTGCTTGGTCAAGAAAATTGCTTACGACTATCAAGTGGTGGTAGAAGCATTTCTACGATCACAAGGTGGTCGAGTATAGTGATCTAAGAAGGAACTTTCCGATTATCATTTCCTTTGGTTGAAAAGATCTAACCAAGGAAGTAATTTCGCTTGAGATGTAAACGCAAACCTGAATTTCTAACGAGCGGACATCGGGAATCTCAAACGACGCCTGCTAGCCTGTCTGCTGAAGCGCGGTTCGAGACGGTGGCGACCCTTTGAATGTCACGCCGGCTCAAGGTACGCGGTTATATATACTCACCGAGGGTAAAACCTAAGATCTTACTTTTCCCCAAATTGCTCCTCGCCTTTTTTTCAAGCTCTTGCCTTCTCCGCCGAAGTCGTCGTTTTGCCTTCTCCGCCGCCACTCCAATTGTGCCCTCTTTTTCGACCCAAAATTTCCTGCTTCCGAGAGAGATGGCCAGAAAGTTTCGAGTGGGAAGAGTCGGAGATGGATCGCGCGAAGATTCAAGCCCTAGTTGTCGCCGAGAAGATTCCAGAGAAGACTCTTGTGAAATGGCTAGGCAATTGGGCAAGATTGGCCGTCAGGAGAATGGGCAAATTCCGCCTTCCGTGCTTATTGTGAGCGTGGCTTAACGCTCGCCACCCCTTTCTCACAGTTTCGAAAGATTTTGGGGTGGAGTTAGTGAACCTTGGTCCTAACTCCATCACCATGCCGAAGCGCCAGATATTTGTGCGAGGCGACTGGGAATTCCATGACCTTGAGCTTTTCCAATATTTCTATGGAATGTCTCGAGAAAGCGGGATTTTTGGAAGTTGTGGTCTAAAACTCCACGACGGAAGTCGAGGAGTATATTCAGAGTTTCACCCGGCCTTTGTGGTCGGATGGATAAGAGGTGGTTTTACCGAAAGTCACCTCGTAAGACGACCTCTCTTTCGTGGGAAAGGTTTGAAAAGAAATCTTCATGGATTCGACTCAAGATATCACCAGATGCCCCTTATGTTCAAGCTTATCAAGGACTTGAAGAAGGAAGGGTCGACGGATGGCATGTGGTGAAAGATTTCATCACACGCCTAATTAGTCCTTGAAGAAACGAGCATCCCTATGTGGAGATACTCGGGCCAATGCATCCAACCAGTGACTACAACGAGGGTAAGTGAATTTTGACTTAGCTCTCGGCTTGGTCTTCTCGCAGTTGTTTAAAAGATGCCTTTATCTGCTTGAACAGATCTTTCACCAAATGAGATTGACGTTAGAGTCAAACTCGCTTTGAGAAGTCTCCGCCACTTAGTGTGGCGGTTCCTAAAATCCTTAAGGTCGATCCGCAGAGGAAAGGATGGTTCGCCTAAAGGTAATCAAGAGTTGATTTTATCTTTAAGACTTTATAGTCGAGAAAGAACTTACGACTAGAGAAATGTTGTAGAAAAACTTACAACTTAGTCGTGACCGTAGGAAATCTTACGGTCGAGGAAAGGTCGAGAAAAACTTACGATTTTGATATCGGGTCGAGAAAATCTTACGACCGCTAGTAATTCTTCTCTTTCTGCTTTTGCTTACGTAAAGTAGGCATGGAAAATCGCGGGATGATGAAGAAGTTGTATCGATAACCATCGGTGCAGGTTGATAAAGGACAAAGGCTCGGCTCCTTCGCCCAAGAGACGCCGACTTTTAAGGGGTGACGACAAAGGAGGGGCGAGCTCGAGTTCTAGTCCTTCGACCGCATCCTCTCGCAAAGCTTGTGGCGCATATAGCCAAGAATCAAGCCGAGGCTAAAATAGCCGAAGTGGAGGAGGTCAAGTAGTTGAACCTCTAAAGCGCAAACCTCGCAAGGCCAAGGTACCTTCTATTATGACAAAAATCTTTCGTAGTTTCGCCACTCGGTTTTGTTAAGCACTTGGAAAAGGAGAACTGGAAGGATTTTATGTCTTTGTGAAGGATAATACCGCTCAAAGAGAGCCTATGGTCGATGGCATGTCGCTCTTGGAGTGGTCGAGACCGATCTCGCCATCGAGAAAGTCGAGACCCGAGAGATGGTCTCTCGTTCAAAATCCACGACAGACGTGGTCGTGGCTAAGCCCATTCTTCAACTCGAACTTCACCGTAGTGGTCGAGAGAAGAAGAAATCTTCCGCTGGGAAAGTGACTCCCAAATTCTCGCTTAGGTCCAAGGCAGAGGTATGTGAAATATACTAAAGTGTAAGAACAGAATTTACCTTTTTCCTTTTCACAACCTCGAATTGCTTTCCTTTGTTGTTTTTAGTCCGACTCCTTCAAATTTCCGAGAATGCTTCCGTTGAGAAGCCTATTGCTACCTCTCCAAATTCTTTGGAGAGACAACAAGGAAGTGGTCGAGGATCATCCTCGGCCAGTGGTAGAGGAAGTCGTGGCGCTCAAGTGGTTACGACAACCAATGAGGTACTGTTGTACCCAAGAAGGTAGCGGCTACAACCTCTGAAGTAGCGGCGGTGACCACAGAGATGGTCGTGGAGACTCCAAAGAAGAAATGCGACCATCGAGATGGTCGTGAAAGCTCAAAGAACAACATGCGACTCATCGAGCGGCCGCCACGACCACCGAGATGGTCGTGGATAGAACAGAGGCAACCGCAGGCCTCTCGTCAAGATGGTGGCGGTTCTGGCCCACCGTGTTTAAAGGAGATCGCTGCAGACGTTCCTCCCTGCATCTAAAGAGAAACCGGTTACGTAATCAAGAAGAAGAGTATTTCAACTTCGCTACCGACTTCTTTGGGCTCGCTTCCATCGTAGGGTCTTCGCTTTCGGATCTCGCGATCGAAGTCCCCATCCCAACGATATTCCCAATAGAGGGATACCTTTGATAATGAACGCCTTGAGAAGGTTTGGTGGGACCAAGTCACGAGGGTAGACAAGTCAAGATCCCGAGTCGGGTTTACTCGATGTTTGCTCGATCAACTATGAATGTAAGTACTTAATCGTACTTTATATATACAGTATAATCTTCTCTTGTTTTCATCGTCTTTTCATCTTGCGTAAAGCCATAGAGCAAATTGTCGTTGTTTCGGTGAATATCATCGACAACTTCTAGAGTCTATGACAGAAAGAGGAACTCGCAAACAGCAGAGAGGTGGTAAGTCATCGCTATTCATAGTCACCTTGGATTTGACTACTTATATAGTGCTTACGGATTTGTCATGGAAAAACTCACGACTAGGTAATGGTCGAAAAGACTTATGACCAAAGGGCTTTGTCGTAGAAGAACTTACGACTAGGTCAATGGTTGTAGAAGAACTTACAATCGATTGACCCATGCTCATGTCCACCGTTATCCTTGCAAGTTAAACAAAGGACGCTAAGATCTTAGCCGACTCGCCGATTATGAAAAAGAGGAGTCGAAAAAGTTTAGGAAGAGGTATTAGACCTCAGGAAAAAGCTTAAAGAAGCTAACTCGCAACCATGAAGTCGCAGAAAAAATTAAACAAGAAGTCTTGAACTTAAGATCTGCTTATATCTTTGATCTTTACCTAACTCTTGCTTCTTTTCGTAAAAAGAAGACGAGACGAAAAAAGCTCCGTAATGAAGTTAGAGAGAAAACTTCATTATTCACGAGCTTACTCGTATGTCCAAAAATAAAGATCAAAACCTTGAGACTCGAGAACTCGAATATCAAGTAAGTAATTCTTTACCCGCAATCCTTACGAAGTTATTTCCTTTTCTCACTTCCACTTCCTTTCTAGCAATGGACGTTAAATTGAGAGAACTTGAGATCTGAAATCGCGATAAAGCCGTGATTTATAACTGCACTCGCCCTTATTGCAAAGAAGAATGTAGAGGATATTGTATCATGGGAGAAAAAGTATGCCGAGACCGTTGCTTCCCATAATGAAGAGGTCAAGAAGTTGGATTCTCAACTAGTGGGTAAGAAATTCTTTTACCCGTGATTATTTTTGTTTTCTTTTTCCTCTAGAAGTTTATTTTTGTTTGACCAGTCTTATTTCTTCAGAACAAGTGGTCGAAAACAAAAAGCTCATGAGGCTTCGACTTGTACCCAACAGAGATGGAAGCAATGAAGATTAAACTTCAAGGAAACATCACTCTCTGAACAATGTGCTTGGTGAGCTACATAGTGAGGGAAAGACTCTCAAGATGATACAATAGTTTGCTCACACAAGTACCATTGGGGATCAAGTCGATTTTGCAAGATCTGGTGACCACTCAAGGCCAACCAAGTCAATCGATAAAGGAGGCGGTCGAAGCGCGATAAGTTATGCATTAGCAAAACTTAAAGCTCATGACCCCAACCTTAATGTGCAACCACTGGCCGACTTCAACCGCTCTCAAGCGAAGGAAGACGTCGATGGAGGAGAAGCAATCGGTTGGTAGGAAAGTTTCAAAGGAGATGCATTGGGCTCTCCTCTTGAGTAGTCTCAGAATGAACTTGTGAAAAACAGTCTTTTGTTGATGTAATCCATCTTGTTCCTCGCAAATCATCTTGTCGAGTAGTTAGTAACTCAAAAGATAATTAACTAATTTAAAGACTAAGAAATGAAGTCAAATGTGATGACTTTATCCTAGCCCCTAACTATTTGCTTAGTTTGTGAAAACTAAGTAAATAGTTTTGTCTCTCGCAAATCATCTTGTCGAGTAGTTAGTAACTCAAAAGATAATTAACTAAATAAAGACTAAGAATTGAAATCAAATTATTCTAGCCCCGACTATTTGTCGAGTTTGTTTAGACAAACTAAGTAAATAGTCTCAGAGAAAGGGTTTCAAAAAGAGAGGTTTGTTTAACTTGTAGTTTTGGGTCTCAATTGTCATGCATCGGTCGAAAGGGTGGTAACGAGTTGACACTAGGAAGTTCCTTCTAGTGGGCGTGACCACGCAGAGAGGAGAGGCTTCGACTAGGTAATGTTAACATCTCCGACTAGTTTAATCAAATCGAGAACGGCAACTTGAGTTAAGCAAACGCTCAGAGGACTTTAAAATATTTACTCGTCCTTCAAATTGGACTCGATAAGTCTGCCCCGGTAGCAAGAGTAGAAAAGCGAACAAAGCTAGAAGCTCCTTCCAGCAAGGTGACCACGCAGAGAGGAGAGGCTTCGACTAGATGTGTCTCTTCCTCCCACCAGCTTGAGATGAAACGAGTACACCCAAGACGGTTAAGCAAATCGAGAAAGCGCGCTTCTTAGAGTATTTTTCAAATTAATCAAGAAATAAACTAAGGTGAAAAGAGTTGGCCTTCAAAAATATTTCGACTAAATAAAACCCGAAGTTCTTTGTGTTGGCCATAAAAGCGAGTAACGAGTCGACACTAGGAAACTCCTTCTAGTGGGCGTGACCACATGCAGAGAGGAGAGGCTTCGACTAGGTGATGTTATTCGCCTTCCGACCAAAGGTAAAGAAAAGCGGGTGTTTAAAACATAGTCGAAAAATAATGAAAGCACTACTCAAAAGTAAGACAATAGAGATAGAAAAACCCGATTCTTTATTATCCGAATGGTCGGTTACACATAGAACTTGCGAATCGGGTCGATGTTCCAAGAATTCGAGAGAACTCGCCGCCTTCCATTGCCAATCGCATCTGATTCTCGGATGAGTAACTTCGACCATCGTAAGGACCTTCCCACTTGGGAGAAAGTTTGTTCCGATTAGACTTGGATTGGCAAAGCCTCAATACCAAGTCACCTACAGCGAGGCTGCGAGGTTGAACCTTACGATCGTAGTATCTTCGCAGGGCTTGTTGGTAGATTGCCTAACGAATTAGGGCCTGGTTTCTCCTTTCTTCAAGTAGATTAATATCATCTACTCGAATTTGTTCCTGGTTGGAGTCCGTGAATGTTTCGACTCGTGTTGACCGTATCTTTAGTTCCGGAGGAAGCATAGCTTCAGCACCGAAGACTAAAAAGAAAGGTGTTTCTCATGTATCCCGACTGGTAGTTGTACGAACTGCCCATAATACTGAGGGTAATTCTTGTACCCAAGCCCCGAGCGCTTGATGAGTCGGTCAAGACTCGAGTTTTAATTCCTCTCATTATTTGGCCGTTTGCACGCTCGACGCCCCATTACTCGGGATGGGCCACGTAGCATAACATAACTTGGTACCCAACTCGTCGCATAAAATTCTCAAATTTTTGCCGAAAATTGCTTACCATTATCTCGTAATTATTCGACTTGGTACTCCAAATCAAGTAATTACGATCTCATCATAAACCTTTTTCGCTTCGTTGTTATCCCATCCATGTGTTCGCTTCAATCCATTTTGTGAACGATCAATAGCCACAAAGGAACTCAAACCTCCCGGAGCTTTAGGAAACGGTCCCGGGATATCAAGACCCCAAAGTTGCAAAAGGCCAAGATAGAGGTATTGTTTGTAATGCCCGAATTTGGTTGGTGTATTTGCTCGCTATGAAACCGCATCGACACACTTTTTAACCAACTCTTTAGCATCGTATAGGTCATTTTGCCAAGAAAACCTTGTCGAAAAGCCTTGCCGACCAACGCTCAGAGGAAGCATGATTTCCACAAATGCCACCATGTATGTCGTGAAGGAGTGTTAATCCTTCGCTCTCATGAATGCATCGCATGAGCACCCCTTGAGTACCTCGCTTATAGAGAACTCCTTCACCAAAGTATACATTTTGGCTTTTCGGGATAAGCGATCCGCCTCGAGATCGCCTTTCTGATACATAACCCTTTCAAGATAATCATAGATGGGCGCCATCCATGTATCCTCGTATTCTAGAGAGGTCGTCTCAATAGGAGGTGTCTCGCTCTTCGACTGAGAGAAGGCTTCGAGTTGTTCCAAGAAGACTCCTTTTGGTACTTCAGATCCGAAGAAGCTATTCGAGCAAGCCGGTCTCGAGGAAATTATCCTTTCGAGGGATGAATTGTGCCTCAAACCTAAAAATGCTTTTCTAGCTTACGATTCGATAAAGTACGAGACATTGCGGGTTAGAGCACCGGTACTTTTACCGACTTGATTCACGACTAGTTGAGAGTCTCCTCTCACGAGTAGTCGGCGAATCGAGAGCGCTTTCACGTCAGATACCAAACCTAGCAAACCTTCAGATTCTCGCCACATTATTAGTGGCCCGAAAGTTTAATTGTATGGCATACTTTAAGGTCTCTCCTAGGAGATACCAGACCACCCCAAATTTCGAGCCACTTAAAGTAAGCGACCCGTCAGTACATCGCCCATCGGGTGGGAATCAGATAGGGATCCTGAACGAGTTCAGATTTGTCCATTCGGCGACAAAGTCCGCCAAGATCTCGATTTAACGGCCGTTCGACACGAATGGATGTCGAACTCCCCAAGTTCGACCGACCATTTTGCCATGCGCCCCATTGCTTCCCTATTCTCGAGGATCGCCCAAGGGAAACTCGAGGCAAGACAACTAGTTTGTGCGCCAAAATAATGCCGCAGCTTCTCAAGACATGAGGAGGGCATCTGAAGCTTTTGGACCCGAGGGTAACGCCCTAGGTCCGTAAAACTTCACTTACGTAGTAAAGCGGTTGTTGTACATTTTCACGTTCTACAACCAAGATCGCACCGATCGCTGCGGGCGTGGCGCCTAGGTAAACCAAGAGCGCTTTCTTCCGCCTCGAGAGACCGAATAGGAGCACTCGTAAGGTACCTCTTGACATCCTCAAAGGCGCGCTTGTCTCATTCGACCACTCAAAACTTTCGTGTCTCCTTAGAAGTTTAAAGAAAGGTAGTCCCTTTTCTCCCAATCGTGCGATGAAACGACTTAGAGCCGCCATGCACCCAAAGTGAGTTTCGGACTTCTTTCCGTAGTTGAGGGCGATTTGTAAAATGGCTTTTATCTTTTGATTCGCTTCAATTCCTCGATAGATACTAGGAATCCAAGCAATTTCAAGAGATTCCAAACACACACTTCTCGTGATTAAGTTTTAAGCGATGTTTTACGAGATTGTCGAATGTTTCTTGTAGGTCGATAATATGATTAAGCTTCTTGATGCTTTTGACAACTAAGTCATCAACATAGGCTTCTAGATTTCGCCTAATTGAGATGAAAAAGTTGCTCGTGATCAAGCGCTGAAAAGAAGTTACGGCATTTTTAGACCAAATGGCATTTTGACATAGCAAAATATACCAAATGGTGTAATAAATGCGGTCTTTTCTTCATCGCTCTAGACACATATTAACTGGTGATATCCGAATATGCATCTAAAAACTTAACATTTCACAACCCGCAGAGAGTCAACCAACCGATCGACACGAGGTAAAGGAAAATCGTCTTTTGGACAAGCTTTATTAAGATCAAGAAGTTCACGCACATACGCCATTTGCCGCTCGACTTTCTAACCATTACAGGTTAGCCAACCATTCTCGATGGTTGACCTCTTATAAAGCCCGCTTAAGTAGCTTATCCAATTCGATTTAATAGCATCTCGCCGATCGGGGCAAATCTCCGCAATTTTTGTTTTACTTGTACTTTGTCGCCGTAAGGCTAGTTCGTGCTCGATCACCTCACCCGGGACTCCGCATGTCGGATGCTTGCCACGCTAATACATCTGCGTTAGCTCGGAGGAAGGTGATGAGGGCGTCTTCCTATTTGGGGTCGAAGTATCCCGATGAACGATCTTCGAGGGCTCCTCTGCCCGTGAGGAACCTCTTTGACTTTGTCGCTCACTTTGGTGCGTTTTTAGGCTTCACTTGCTAGTCGAAGGTCGACTTTCTTCTCGAGTTGGTATTTGTCCTACCATCTCAAGGATCGACGATCGCAGTATGCGCCATCTTCTTGTCACAATGGATTGTAATTACTCCTTTGGGACCGCATCTTAATACATTGATATCCATAATGAGTAGCCATTAGAATTTTGCCAAAGTTGGTCGTCCGAGTATGGCGTTATATGTCAGATCGAAATCGACCACATCAAAGGAGATTTTCTCGTCTCCGAAATTACTTGGTGAACCAAATGTTAAAGGAAGAGAAACTTGACCAATTGGTTTGGTCAAGATCCCAGACAATCCCATGGAAAGAGTATCGCATCGGTCTTACTTTGGTCCCGGTACTTGCATGTCATCCAGTGGCACTCAGAATAAAATATTTAACGAGCTTCCACCATCAACCAAAACTCGATTGACCCGACAATTGTTGATGGTGGGTTCGACCACGATTAGTATCGACTGTCGAGTCGAAGGATCGGCAAATACTCTTCTCGAAAGAAATGGTGACTTCCACCACTTCGTAATTTATTGACGAGAGGAGGATCTATGGAGTTTACCTCGCGTTCAGCTGACTTTTGAGTCGTCGCTTTGATTCATATGCCGATGATCCCGTAGATGTGTTCAATGGTGTGTTGCGGATCCTAGAACCAAGATCTCCTCTTCATTATCTCAAGATTTATGACCACTTGTTTGACCCACCGCCGAGGGTGGGAAGTGGTCCTTGTCGTTGTAGTAGTCTTCAAGCTTTCGTTGAAGACCCGATAGCTATGAAGGTCATGCCCTTCCTTTTTATGGAAAGGACACCACCTAGGCTTATCATTTTTCCGATCGTATGCTTACCTTTGCTCTCTGCTTGAGCGTGGCTTGAATGTGCGTGGCTCTTTATCATTCACATGACCAATACCTCCTTGGAACCGCTGGGTTTTGACCCTTCATCTTATTCTTGGACTTTTTGCTTTCTTATCCTTCTTCTTACCAACTTCGCCTAGCTCTCGAGATGGATTGTCTTCACGATCGATTGTGTTGTTCCACTCGACCGCCTCGAGGCAAGAGTATATCGACGCCATTTCAAGAGTTCGGCGATGTAGTAGGAGGATTTAAAGCAATATCCTCTCGTTATCCTTCTACTACGGACTCGCTTGAAAGCCCCGATGACAGATGAATCGAAACTTCCTAATTGAGTTACTTAACCGATCAAGCGCTTGATGAATCTGGCGCAATGTCTCGTTGTCGCTCGTCTCATCCAAAGGTAAGTCGCCCTCCTTTCGTATGCGATTGTATGTGCCTTGGAAATTTGCCAAGAGAAGATCGCAGAGATGTTGCTAAGAATAGATCGACTCGAGTGGTTGGTTTAGTAACCACGATCGAGCGGATCCTTCGAGCACGCTTGGAAGGTAATTTGCCATCACATGCTCTCCTCCTCCCGCCGCTCGAACAACTGCTAGTAAATTTGAAGGAATTCGATGGGATTTTGGGAACCATCAAACTTCTCCATGTTCACCGGTCGAAAACGAGGTGGCAATGAGCGGCTCGGAGATCGGCGAGAATGCCCGACATCCAAGAATGACTTCTTGACGCCTTTGCGTAAAAGAAGGGTTGATATCATCGTGGTCGTACTCGACGATACCCAAGATGTGAGTTGACCCGACACTGCATAGGTCTCGGTCCCACGAGGGAATACTCGTAGTTTATCTCGTATTGCAGATTTCCATGTCGGAGTGGTGAACGATCACCTTTCCGAGGAGCTTGTTGATCATCAGTCATTTGGAAGACATTTCTTCGAGTAAGAGATCGACACGACTTGTCATTATACCGATTTCTACGCGGTGATATGTTGGATTGATCGGTAGAAGAAGTCGTATGGGTACGACTACTTGAATGATGTCGACGAGGAGCTTCGGCTTTTTTCATTGTACTCCGAAGCCTTTGTGCGATCTCTTCAGCGAAGAGGTCGTAGCCTGGCGTTCGGGTTAGCTCTTGAGTTGGATTCTCGAGCAAATCATTGATGTGCTCGAGCTCTCGAGCTTCCTCGATTGATATTGAATACGCCTGAGCAAATTCTTCCGAGCTTCAATCTTCTTCCTTCAATTGCCTCAAGATTTTCCATGTTAGACTCTTGAGATTGCCTCAATGAAGCGAGAATGTCGAGGATTTCCTGGCGCTCATGAAGGCGTTGGTCGTGTCCGCCAATGGTGGTGTCTCGCCATTGCCACGAGGGCGCAGTGTGACCTTCGGAAGGGTCTCCATCTCGGCCTCTAGAAGAGTGATCTTGATCCGAGGAAGGACTAAGACCTCCGCTGATGATTCTCACTTGCGCCGAGGCCTCCGCTTGAGGAGTTGTCGAGAGACACCATCTAGCGACTTGGAGTAATCCCTCCAAGTAGGGAAGTCCGGTTATAACTGTCTCCGCTTCGGCAGTGTGACTCGGAGAGATGGTCGAATTTGCGTGAAAAGCATGCTTGATCCCGCCTCTCGGGCGTTATCCGAGAGAGAGAATCACCAGATGGTGAAGTCCTGCATCAGGCTTCTAGAGCTTGCCTCACCAAGTCGGACCGCCTTAGGGAACTTGGACACTTCGAGGAAAAACTCTCGTCAGGTCGTGAGTCCACTGGGTGTGGTCTGGTCGATTGACCCTTACCCTTGAGAGGTAGATTCTCTCTTGGACGCATGTTGTGGGGGATAAGGATCCTCCTCAACTCCACCGGCGACATTGTCTCCTCGGATGCGTGGGAAGATCCTGAGGCAAGAATGCCATAGGATGAGTCATCACTCTGCTCAGAATCGAATCCAGATCCATGTCGACGTCACAGACCGCCAAGTCGAACCAGTTCTCCTCGCTCCATTCTCCGCCATGAGTGCATGAGATTTGGAAAACAGAGAGAATGTTGACAAGAAATTACCGAAGATCCCCACTGGCCTACGCTAACCGCTTGTTTTAGAACCGAACTTACGTAAAGATTGTTTGATTCGGGGTCTCCTAGAATAGAATCATGCGAGAGAGATTGACACGGAATTTTTATACGATTCGCCTTCTCCGGAGAGAATAACAACCCTACTCTGTATGTGTATGGTATTGAGTGTATATCGAACAATCGGGGAAAACTAAGACTATTACAGATAGTGCTTGTATTCCCGATGGCTCGATCCTCCTCCCTTTCTCTAGTTGCCGCTTTTTATAGTACGTGAAGGAGCCAGATTACTCTAGTAAAGCGCCTCATCACCTCCTCGTGAATCAGGCGCATGTTGGTAGTAATTACCGTGTATTAATTCCTCCACGCCGCTTCAGCGACTATATACCGTAGATAATGGGTATTACGTGCCATTATTCTCAGAGAATAACAACAGATGATGATCGTTTGAATCCCTTAATCAATAAGACCCACTTGTGCAGTGTTCATTTGATTATAAGGTGGTCGTGGGTGACCTAGTCGTAGAGGAATCTCACGATTATGAGGTAGTCGTAGCAAGACTTACGACTATGGGATAGTCGTAGCATAACTTACGACTATGGGGGTGGTCGAGAAGAACTTACAACCATCCATTTGGTTCTTCCTTCATAACATTAAGGGTACACTCAGGGTTCACATGACGTCATATTTACCTATAATAAAAATTATAGATAAAAGGTAAAATGAGGATTATTATATCCTCGTCAACTCTGAACGTTGCTGAAGGACTAGGAGAGTAGGTCAATCAGATGGGTTTGATTCGCCACCATCTGGCGCCAGTCGGGTCCTTCTACCAGTGGTGGTGGTGGCTGCAGAATTGGGTTGGCCTGATGGTTTGCCTGATTATTTTCTTGGCCGCTAGCACTGCCGCTTCCTGTCCTGCAAGTTGTCACCATCTGCTGGATCTTCCAAAGACTCAGAAGAGAGAAAGCTCTAAGGGGGGTAAATTTAAAATAGCCCAAGAACCAAACAAACACGAGGCAAAGAACAACTTTTCAAAATAGTTCTTTTATTAATTTAATTCATTTTTCAATTGTGGCTGTCAAAAGAAGGGTTGGCAACTCACAATTCACGTCTAATGAGAGATACTAAAAGCAAAATCTATGGGGTCACAGGAGTGTTATCTGGAGAGTTGTTGGTACTAGCATCGCCTACCTTGTATCGGGCCAGCTCCTCTTCTGCTACCTCTAATCTCTCTTGGGTGGCACGTAGTTCATCCAACGTGTGCTAGTAGGCATGCTCCATAGCCTTCGTCGGATCTACCTGGTGTGTTAGCTCCGGGAAGTCCCCATCTAGCCGAACAAAAAGTACTACCAAGCTGGGTGGGAATGTGCATTGGGTAGTAATGGAATCCGGTGCCGTGGAAGCGGTGATCATAGATGTAGCGGAGTCAGCGTACAGCTTCTCTAGTAGCGTCTTGGATACCCTCGGGAAAGGTGCTACGCTACATCAGGGCGTCGAAGATGTGGAACTCCGTGTTAGATTGTAGGTTGGAGTAGAGTATCACCTTTACCCTCCAACGCTCTTGGTTGCCCACCACATACTTGTACCCCTGGTACATCAGCCTCTCCTGGAAATGCAAATGCTGCATGATCTTCCAAAGAGCTACAGCCCAACGTCCGGTGAAGATCCCGTGGGAAACGGCGTTCTGTGCCTTGGCCATCTACAATTTTTTTTGAAAAAGAGATGAGTTAGTAACCATTTTTAAAAAAGAATGGTTGAGGAAGAACACCAAAAAGACCAAAGTATTTTTAGTTTTCAAAAATAAGTCCTTAGGGGTTTTATCCATTCTAAGGCCACAACCTACAGTCGATATGGCTCTGATACCACTCTTGTCGAACCCGGGAACGAAGGATCCCGGATTCTCTGTGTTTCATACACTAGTCCAGGAATAACTAGTGTACACAGTCAAACAATAGTGATAGCAAAATCATATCACGTATTTATTAACTGATAATCAGAGTTTATTACAGCATTGGGCACAAGGCCAAATATAAAGAAACAGCGAAAACAAATTAAATAAGTAGGCCACTCAATTCGCCACAGGCAATCATCTGGGGGCGTAGCCTATTACTCATGATCCTCACCATCTTGATAAAATTCTTCGCCTGAATACATATTATTTAGCAAGAGTGAGCACAACTTTCGTGCTTGCAAGTTACACCTAGTAACATAATATAATGCATGCAAGTGTAATCAAATGAGGCTCATAGGGTTCTTTTGCATAAAGAAGCATATTCAATTTTAAATACTCATACTAAGTTTCAAGGGAATCTTTAATCTATAGCTAAAATCAAATTTTAAATTGTCACTTTTATAGTGGATAACCTTCATAAATGAATGGTGAAAGATACCCTCCTATCACATGGCTGACCGCCTAATTTTACCACAAGGATTAACCATCCTAAAAACATGTGCTAAATTCATTTTAAAAACAAAACCAAACTCTAACTTGAGTGATTTTGCTCAGCATGTCCATGACCGTGGACACAGCTATTCGAATAGTTTTACACTCTACAGAGATTGTATAGCTTTACCCACAACAGATAATTTGCTTTTAACGTCGGCCAATACACACTTCCGAAGGCGTGCAACTAAGCAATTATCACTAGGCTTTTACAATGTTCTACCCCAAAGTATTTATGCCCGCTAAGGTTTTACTTCCATTGGGTTAACCATCCTCTGGAAGCCCCCCCTTGCGTCAAGTGGGACTACTGTCTAACCGACACCTACACAACAACATGGCACAAATAACAATAAGATATCACAAATTATTAAGCCTAGTCCTGTCCACTCAGAACATGTGGTACTACAGTGGAGCTTAGCAAGATGCGACTCGAAGACTAGTCCTTAACTGACTTAGGCAACATTCCACAACCCTAGACTCGATCATAGAAATGAATCGATCCTGTACATCGACTTGCACCCTACCAACATCCATCATGCCCAAGTCTAATCCATTTTATTTTATTTCATAAGTAAAGGCATTTTCTAAACCTTCCATGGTAAGACAATACCATAGACTCAATTTAAATCAAATTTGAATACTTTGGCTAAACTCCCCAAATTCAAGACTTTGGTTTAATCATGGTCTAAGCATATAATCTTTCAAATTTTATTTTATTTTAACTATGGTGACAGCGAAATGACAATTCAACATCAACATTGGCCATACAAAGGAACTAGATTAACTAGGAATTTTAAAATAGGAATTTAAAATAACTGAATAGAATTATTCATGCAATAATAATTTAAAATAATAGGATCAACATAGTCAAAGGTATAACTTGCCTTGCTCAAACCCTTCTTCTTCAACTACCTCAAATTCTCCGGATTCGTCGAAATCTATACATGAAAATAAGCCAAAGTCAAATAATACTCAAATTAATTCAAATTAAAATTAAAATTAAATCCAAATTAAATAATTTTGGTTTAGTTGGCTAGATCTTGAATTTATATGAATTTAGAAATTTGAATCGTCGAAATCGGAGTTCGTATGAAGGAGAATGAACCCTTGAAGTTTATATGATTTTGTTTTATTTCTTAATATTTATATGATTTTGTTTTATTTTTAATATTTATATGGTTTTATTTTATAGTTTTAAAATTTTATATTGTTCATTTTATAAGTATATATAAATTTGTTTTGGTTTTTTAAAAATATATATATATATATTCTAGGATTTTTACATGTTTTTCAAATTTTCATCTCATATGGGCTAAATGGGCCACCCCTACCATCAAGCTATACTTTTCTGGTAAAGACGCGATCGAGAGGCGGCGTGTCGTTCTGGTCGCCACCCAATTTCATTTGCCAAGATGGCACTACCGATTAGTGCCTAGGCCTAATCATGCGAAGCCAAGACGCTTTAATGCTATGTCGTCTTCGGCAACCCATTTGGCCATCACTAAGGGATGGTATCGGTGCTCTTTATTTAGCTATCAGAGGCGACTTTCCTACTGTTCTCATCCCCACCAAGGATTTAGAGAGGAATGGCTCCAATAATAACTAAAATTCAAATAAAATTTAGGTAATTTTACAAAAAAAAAATTGTATGTTTATGTAGAAATGTGCAAATATATTAATACGCCAGAGGGTAGAGTAATACTAAATGAGTTATATATTATTGATTGTACAGAACTAAATACGAACAAACATTTAGATGTATCAATATATGTGTATATGAGTGTCTATCAGAGTATAACACGGAACGAGGATGGGGAAGCATTCTTGTGCCCATCGCCATATAAGGTGGTGGGAACAAAAAAATTCCATACCCATCCTATCAAAGGAGATTTTGAAGGGCACATAGAATCACCCTAAGGCCTCAACTCCTAGGAGAAATATTCCTACCCGGGACATATTCTCTGTTGTCGTTTGGGAAGGACATAGATAAAAGGGTCATTCAAAAGAATTCAAACAATGCAGAAAAAATCATAAAAATCCAAAACCAGCACCACAATTAAACAAATCACATAGAGTAGATAATGCCCGATGTTCTAGTCGGCGCGATCTAGGGCGGCTAGGTATAGGTCAAGGATAACTGACTAGAGGGGGTGAATATGAGGTCTTTAAATTGTTTTGGCTAAATACCAATTTTGAGCAAGTATAAAATTAAATTTGTTTTTTGCAATTCAAAGCCTAAATAGTCGAAGTCTCATTATGTGCACCAACAACATAAGTCTAAATAAGTCTTGCAAACCTAGGGTGACAAGTAATCAATATAATCAATAGGAAGGTAAATGCACAAAGTACGGAGTTAGAAAGGAAACCACAAGATGAACACAAGAGAATTTTTTCCGTGGTCTCAAAGACTTGCTGGTTTGTCCTAATCTACGTTGAGAGAGCTTGGACGAATCAAACCGGCTCCATGCGCAAATGAGCTTTCCTCAATCCACTAGGATAGTTCTTTCCCGCTCCAGATAGGTGAGCTTCAACCTTCACACCACAACCGGGCTTCTTCACAACTCCTTGAAGAGTTCACCAAATCACTAGCCTCCAAGCCGTCTAGGAGGCGATAACCTCCAAAAGTAACAAGTCAATGACGATGGCTTGAAGGTGTCCAAGTGCCACAAAGCTCAAACAATAAATGCAAACACTTGAAGTCTCTCAACTACCTCAGGATGATGAACTAAATGCAAAGAGGTGAAGGAGAATAGGCAAGGGCTGCAGGAGAGGGGGTTTTATAGCCCCAACCACCAAAGTAGGACGAAAGCCCCAATTTTTAGCCTGGAGCGGTACTACCGCCATTGTATGGTCGGTAGGATTGTGCCTTGGTTTAACGGCTACTTATTATGCATTAAATGCACATAAACTAACCGTTAACCCTAAGTTCGGTTATACTACTCTCATAAAGTGTGGTCATACCGCTCAGATGAAAAATAGGGGAGCCAAAAAACCACCCTCACCGGAAAAAAGCTATATGACACTTCAAGATGCTAGCATGTGACAAAGTATGAGCAATATGATAATATTAGGCTATCAAGCTACTAGCCAAGGACCCCTATTAATAGTACGACATCTAATCTAGCAACCCGATCTCAACCACCAAACACCAAGAGTGGCAAAACTAGAAAATGATCCTTAGCCTTCTATTTACCTTTGTCTTGAGCTAATGCCTTTTGTTTCCATTTTCCAATCCGGGACTAAACATTTCTCATTATCTCAACAAACATGTTAGTCTCTTAAGCATGATCGTCATTAATTACCAAAACATTAAAGTAGGAGCCTAGATGCTTTAATAGGCAGAGGTCGATGCTGCAACATTTGCTGTTGCGGTGGCCTTCTTTGTCGGCACCGATCTCACAGGTGTTGGCCTCCGTGGTCGGCAATGCGCGCGGATTAGGCAAAACGCAAAGAATGAAAACAAGTCAAATTTGCCTTGGACTTGTGTCAACCCCCGTGCACTTAACACGCACAGAGGATGGGCCACTAAATCGGGTCTGGCGACCAGAATATACCCGACTTCCCTGACATTGATGCGCTGGAGATCATTGATCATGCGACCAACATGTAAAACTTAACCGATCAACTAGATTGATTCATGCTACTAGAAGAAGGGGATGTCGATTGAATCTAACGACATACCGTAGCCTATAGAGCAGTCGTGTTGATGACGTGTTGACAAACTAGTGCCATCTAGGATCCATTAGGGGTGGGAGTGGGGCAGGGCAACCTAATGGAGCACTGATCCATTCCAAAACATTCGGCCAAATGGGCCACCGGTTCGAACCAAATGGGCCAAAGGAACCAAAGTCCTACAACCTAACAGCTCCGTTGGATCTATCGGATCGAACCGATCGCGTAAGCCTCCTCCCCCCAGTCCCTCTATCCGCTGGCCGCTGCCTCCGTCGCGCCTCCACCCCACCACCGCTGGATCCGCCGCCTCTGACGCGCCCCGCTTCGTTCCTCCACCCTATCGCTCCCCCATCTCCACCCTATCGTGCCCCCGTCTCCATCGCTCCACCCGTGCGCAGACAAGAAGGGGAAGAATAAGCGAACATGAAGCGACCGGCGGCCGAGCACGAGCAGCGAGAGAGGAAGAGGGTGATGGCTGGCGGTGGGGGTAGTGGATCAAGGCGGATCGAAGGTGGGAGCGAAGAGGAGGTCAGCGGAGGGGGTGATTTCGAAGGTGGGAGCGAGGAGGGCGGCGGCGGGGGCGAGATCCAATTTCAAGAAGGGCGGCAAGGCTGTTCTTCGTCGTCACTGGTAGCAAGGGCTACGGCGGTGATGTCTCCGGCGGCAAGGCTCTCTGCCGCGATGAGGTCTCCGGCTACACCGATTGCTCTTGTTAGTACCCCTAATGGTGAGACCGATTGTTTGAGTGTGCCCATTGCTCCAAATCGCGTATGGAATTTTGGAGCCATTTGCATAGTTGTTTATATTATCTGTTATCTAGCATATAATGATACTATGCCAGTGCTTCATCCCACAATACATATTCTTGTTGTTCCTTTCCGGTTCTGGTTATGTTGTTAGCACTCTAAATAGATGATACGCTTCCTCAGCATAACCACTTTGAGTCTCAATGGATTAGATATGCTTCTCCCCCAGTTTAACCAATCTAGCACTAAAAATCTAAAATACCACTTGGCTAAAAGCCTAAAACTTAAAATCTAGAATTTAGTGTGTGGTGCTAGCTTGCAAGTTTTTGGTTGTCAGGCACTAACTAGTGGATTCTCTTGTTCAAGTGTATCTATTCCCCCAATGTTCTAATCTTTTTTCTTGCAAAGTTCTAATCTTTTTTCATTAAGTCTTTTTAAATAATCTTTTCCCCCAATGTTCCTTTGTAGTCATTGCTATTGACACCGAAATGCATGAGGACGAAGAAAGTGATGAAGAGGACGACGAAGATTGTGTTGATGTTGGGACCTCACTTGTTGAAGATGGAAGAAAGTTCAGGTCTAAGGCTTGGAGAGAATATGTGCCTGTCAGTGTCGATGGAGTAGTTATAAAGGGACAATGCGAGTATTGCAATGCAAAGATTGGTGCTAAACGTGGGGTGGGAACAAGTGCTTTGCGCAATCATTTAAGGAGATGCAAAGAAAGGAATGAGGCTCTTAGAGTTGTGGATCAATTGAATACCATTGTTATGTCACCAGATGGAGTAACTCTGAGGGATTGGAGTTTTGACCCTGAGGTAACATGAAGAGAGTTGGTGAGAATGATTGTGTTGCATGAGTTACCATTTTCAATTGTGGAGTATGATGGGTTTCAGAAGTTTGTGTCTAGTCTAAATCCACTCTTCAAGGTGGTATCAAGAAAAACATTGAAGAATGTTGCCTCAAAGCATTTAAGGAGCAGAAACAATCTCTTAAGGAGGTACTCAAGGATTTCCTTGACGATGGACATGTGAACGTCCAATCAGACCTTGGGCTATATGTGCATCACTGCCCACTACATCAATGATGATTGGAAGTTACAGAAGAGAATCATAAAATTCTCTGTGTTGGAGACACCTCACACTGGTGTAGCTATGTTCAACACAGTCCTGAAGGCCATCCAAGAGTGGAACCGTGAAAACAAGTTATTTGCAATCACTTTGGACAATGCAAGCAACAATGGTGCAATGGCTAGGTTGTTGAAAGATAACTCGTTAGCTAAGCGTGTGTTACTTGGCGATGGTAGGTTTTTGCATCAGCGTTGCGCAGCACATATCCTAAATTTGATATGCCAAGCAGGCTTGTCATTTATCAACCCCATTGTCAACAAGATTCGGGAGAGTGTGAAATACATTCGGGGTTCCCAATCTCGGAAGGAAAGATTCGAAGAGATAGTTACACAACTGGGTATATCTCGAGTCTTGCGCCCATGTCTTGATATTCCGACTAAATGGAACTCAACCTATCAGATGATTGCTGCAGCTATGGAATTTAGAAGAGCGTTTGATTCTTTGGGGCTGCAAGATCCAAACTACGCCTACACACCAGCTTTTGATGATTGGGAAAGGGCTGAAGTGTTGTGTGGACTACTAAAAGTGTTCTATGATGCTACGGAAGCGATTTCAGGGTCGAAGTACCCCACCTCAAACTTGTGGTTTCATGAGATTTGGGAAGTCAAGCTTGCCTTAGAGAGAGAAGGCTCCAAGGTTGATTCTGGTATTCACGACATGGTTACATACATGCAGAAAAAATTCAATAAATATTGAAAATTGTCATGGATGTCATTATCAATTCCAGTCATTTTGGATCCATAGTTCAAGTTTGTCTTTCTCGAGTTCCGTTTTGTCCAAGCTTTCGGGAGTAATGCTACATCTAAACTTGTAAAAGTGGAAAACGTGTTCAGACGGCTCTTTAGTGCATATGCTGAATTGAATAATAACACCTCTAAGTTCGTACCTCAAGGAAGTGGTGATGTGGAGATGGGTGCAGAAGGAAGTCACTGTCTGGCAGATTGGGATCATCACCTTAGCCTTAAGGCCCGCTCGACGAGTTTGGTGCCCTCAGAACTTGAGACGTATTTGACGAAGCCCCCACTCCCTCGAGGTGGTCACTTTGATATCTTGAACTGGTGGAAAATGAATTATCTTGAATATCCCACTCTTGCTCAAATGGCTAAGAATGTTTTGGCTATGCCTGCTTCAACGGTAGCATCCGAGTCGGCTTTTAGCACGGGTCAGAGAGTTGTCTCTGATTTTCGAAGCCGAATGACTCCCGAGACAGTTGAAGCACTTGTGTGCCTACAAGATTGGCTGAGAGCATCTGGTAAAATTTAAAATAGACAATGGTTGTTCTGTATAAACATGGGTTTCTGCTGAGACAATGTGAAATTTAAATGTAATAATTCTTCTTTCTTTTTGAACCATAGGTACCTGTCAACTTAAGATGGATTCGATCTACGACTTCATTGAGGAAGATGATCTTCAACTATAACCTATTGCATCAGGTAAATTGCTCATAGTTTCACCTGCCTTCTGTTTCACCTCCGAGGGCATTTTACCCCTCATCTTTTACCGGATTCTAATAATGAAAAGCATTTTTCCCGTTTGCTTTTGTTATGTTGATTGTTTTGCAGAAAATGGTGAAAGATGACGGTCAAGTTTCACCTGAATTTGCTGACGCCGAAGAAGGTGATATTCATTTTCACACTGATAAGCTTCTTTTGTGGTTTATATGTAAATGTGTGATCAGTCTAACCCAATCACTTTTGCAGAAAAACTATACGAGTTTCTTAACATTCAGCTAGAGAGTGATTTAAATCTAAAAAGAAGTAAGAGCTCTTTCCTTTCCCCTTGTACCTAGATAGTTTTAGTTGGTTGTCACTTGTCAATGCTATTGTCATTTGCATAGTTATTTGCATGTGGAGATCTAAGATCAACATGATGAACTTTCTCCCTTCCTTCTGCAGTGCGTCACTACGAAGTTGTTTACCTAATCTTAGCAGAACGATCAGCGATACATTTGGCTGCAAGAAAGAGTCCAGAGACCATTTTAGCCACTGGTAATGCCTTGTAGAAGGAGCCTTGAAGGTATATATGACTGGTTGTTTGCAAATGTACATCAGGCTGCTGTCCATGGCTTGTTTGCAAATGTTTCCGATGGTATTTGTATGACATATTTTGGTTACCATAACAGTATCAGGGGAAATGCTATGCTGCTGAATGTACTGGGAGTATTCTCTTGTTCTGTATGCTGCTGCTATGCTGCTGTATGAAGTATTATATGCTGTTGTATGCTGCTGGGAGTATTCTCTTGGTCTGTATGTTGTTTCCGATGGTATTGTTGTATGCTGTTGTATGCTGCTGCTATACATCATACGCTGCTGCTATGCTGCTGTATGATGTATTATAAATGCTCAAACGCTACTGCTATGCTGCTGTTGTATGCTCCTGTATGAAGTATGTATAAAAAAAGGATCGGCCCATATGATCCAGTGGATCATATGGGTCATGGTAGCACAATCAAAAGGGTTGACCCCTTAACCCTTTCTTAATCCATAGACCATATGGGACAGAGCCTATTCAGTCTTGACCGACCCACTCCCACCCCTAGGATCCATACAACCAATCGACAATTAGAAGAAATATCAATTAGACAATGCAAAGTAGAAGAACAAACTGATGAACAAACTGATCTAGCGATCTTCTTTATTTTAATGATTTTCTGTAAATAATACATGAGACTCTCCTATAATTTGGTATGTGCCCCTATGTCCTTGGAGGACAAGAAATCGGTAGGGCCTAGGGTCGGCCACGCCCCTTCAGTTTCCTAACAGTAAGATTCATAATGTATACAGGCTCGTCTCAAAAAAAAACACATAAGCATTCCTCCTCACAATAGTAGGGGCGGACTCACCTAGGTTTATAGGTGTTCAATTACTGAACACCCAATTTTTTTGAAAAAAGTCCAGTATATAGTATGTATATTACACATATACTTTTATCATGTTTGTACACAGTGGCGGACCCAGGATATAATTTTAGGTATGGCAAAGACGCTGAGTTGAAAACACGGACTAAAGTGTATTACCCAAATCAAAAGAACTCATATGTGAACTATATTGCAATCACACCAAAACGATATATAACATTAAACGGTATCAACGACTGAAGATAAATGTAGGACATCGAGAAATACCTCACTAATGAAGCTTAATTAACAACTTGCCACCAAGTTATTGAACATAATAATTTGAATAAGATAGTACATAGAAGAAGTAACCTGTCAAAAATAAATAGATTAGTAATGTCACGATTAATTGATCATAAATTATAAAAGATGCAAAAAAAAAAAAGAGAAGTCAAAAGACATACCCCTAAAGCACTAATTACGATTAGGAGAACGAGGCAATTTCATTCTCCGAGATTTCATGGATTGAAACCGTTTCTTAATTTTATCACGATTAAGTCCTTTAAATATCTCTCGCTCGATGTAGCATACCATCAAGTCATTAAGCCAATCATCGGATATCTTATCCGAGATTTCATGGCTTGTGCGACGGTACCACTAGCACCGGTACTTGGGGAAGAAACATTGCTAAAGTATCTCTTTAAATTCATTTCTAACCAATTAAAAAAACAATCATTCAAAATCAAGCACAGTTCAATACTTCAATAATATCAATATAGATACCTCTAATCTCTTTAATCTCTTTCTGTGATTATGTACTGTCCAATTCAATTTAAACAACTAATTCATTATTCAATATTCATATCAATACGAGTATATGACATATTATCAACTAATTCATTATTCAATATTTATATCAATACGACTATATGACCACATATTATTCACAAATCAGTAAATCACCATTCACCAGTTAGCCACTTACTATTTATTTTTGACATTGTCTTGTCTCAACTCTTAAATCTTAAAGCCTCTGGCTAGCCCTTTGCAAACCGAGTAACTGACCACTCACCACACCAGTCACTCACCAGTCACCACTACGGCTCGGCACTACCAGCAGGCAGCAGCAGCTAGGAGCGCAGCGCAGGAGGTCCGAGGGAGGGGACTAGCCGACTAGGGGAGGCCGGAGGCGTCGCTCAGCCGCGGGCCGCTCCAGCGGCCGGCGCGGCCACCTGGAGGCCTGGAGGCTAGTCGCTGGAGGCTGGAGCACCGGCGGCCTGGCGCGGCGTCACCCCTCCTCACCCGACGGCAGGGCGGCTGGAGCGGTGGACCCAGCGGCTGGAGCGGTGGAACCCGGCGGCTCGGCCTCGCCCGGCGCCCGCGCTCTCCCGACGCCTCGGCGGCTCTCCTGACGCCTCGGCGGCTCGGCCTCGCCCAGCGCCCCAGCCCGCGCTGGCACAGTGGCGCGCTCGCCGGTGGCCGCCTCGCCGGCTCGCCCCGCTTGCGCCCCTGCTGGCCGCCTCCGTGTCTGGATCTGGGATTTGGGGATTTTTCGATTTGGGGATTTTGGGTGAGGGCACTGCAAATCTGGAATGGAAGCAGTGGGGCGTCCGCCGTCCGGGCGTGGGCACTGGGCTAGCACAGTGGTGCTGGTGGCTGGTGGGCCGCGAGCCCACGACGCTGGAGAGGAGATCGCGATTGGCCGGCCCAGGCGCCCAGGCAGGCAGCAACTCTTCAGCCCCTTCTTCTCTTCTGTTCTTCATCAGTTCATGAGTTCATTCATCACTTCATCTTCAGACTTCAAGACTTCAACAACGCCGGCCGGTGAGCGAAAATACTGGGGGGTAGGGGGGTCGGCGACAGGAAGGAGGTCTGGCAGATGCCAGACCTTGCCATATTGACGGATCCGCCCCTGTTTGTACATTAATAGCGTTCAGCAGCCCAATCCCACCCACCCACACCTCCAAGACCTAACTCTCCCTCAGCCTAGGCGTCGTGCGAGCCCATACCACACCGGTCAAGCTAGCCCATCCCGCGTCTGAAGGCCTCAATGCCCTAACCCAGTGATCCTAACACCTCTCTATCTTTCTCGCTCTCTCTCGACTCTAGCTCGACATGGGCGGCGGCTGTCGGAGGCCGAGGCTCGGAGGCAAGAGGCCAGAGCAGCGCTGGCGCCGAGTGGGGTGGGGTGACTTGCCGACTTTGCGAGGGGAGGCAGCGCTGCAAATCCACAAGCGCAAGGGCCGCGCGTGACGATAGCCTGTGAGAAAGGGAGGAGTGCACGTAGCGGCACAGGGTGCCACCAAGCACGGCAACAGTGAGCCGGCATAACTGAGAAGAAGGCGTGGTGGCGCACACATCTATAGCAATTCCCAAATCCCCACTCGGCCATATGTACCCAATTCCCAAATCCTCCCTAAACCGGTTTGAAAAAATAATTGTTGTTGGTAAATCTTGTATTTTTGTGAACCGTAGATCGTAGAGCTTAGAAAAATAAAGTGTCTAGATTTGAAAATGAAGAAGGCTAGAGGCAACTGCAAGCAGGCGGCACCGGAAGCAAAGTGACGACGTGTCAAGTTGGGCAGAGGCGTGACAAGCAAGGAGGTAGAGAGTGGCTAGTGTTGCGGCGAGGTCTTATCCCTAGGTGAGTTGCGATTGGTCTCCCACTCCCTCCCAATTCCGAAATCAGCAAATCCCAGATAGTTAATTGAATAATTGTGCCCGTGAAATGTAGATAGTATAATCTTCAAACATGTAGAAGTTTGTAACTTTGAAATGTGTGGAATAGTGATGGTTGGACTCACATAATAAAGAAAATTTTCTTAAACTTTTAAATTGGCCAGAATAAAATTTTGAAGAAGTTAGCAAAGTGGTTCTAAGGAACAATGAAATGAAATGACTGCCCCTAAAATTGCATGAAGAGTTGCAGAGTTAAAATTGTTTTTTTTAATTATTTTATAATTTTCTACATTATTTTGATATGTTTTTGTAGGGATAATTTGCACTTGGTTTTTGCCTCTAATGACCTTTCCTTTTTCGAGCAATATTTTCTTAACTCCAATTAGCCATCCCGGAAACATACAGGAAATGCTGGAACCACTACTAGTACTAATCATCTTTGGGTTGTTATTCCTTTCCTGTGTCTGTTACTAATCTCTGTCCTAAATATCCGAGTCAACTCAAGTAACAATACTGTATCACGGTCCAGCTACAATAGCAGGCAGCGGCGAAGAGCGTCTATGCCAATCACTCGTCTTTTTTGGTTTGCTTGGCATCTGCGTCATCTCCTGCTGCTGCTGGCGCATCTGCTTCCTCCACTTCAGCTTTCGACTCTGTGAACTCCAGCAGCTGCGGTGTCAAACATAACTAGTACTGTTAGTACAAGCAGTAAAGGGTGCATCCGACAAAACAGTGACGAGTCTTGAAAGCAACAAATACAACACTACCTACAAATTTATAACAAAGGGAACATATCTAGTGCTAATAGGTAAAGGCATGTCCAATGGTATAGACAGTTGCTGTCTACAGTAACTGTCCATGTCACCTGTAAACAGCACTAAAGATAGCTCATACAATGAGTTGTGGTGAAACAGTCGACTATAACATTGTAGACAATACATAATCTTTTAATGCTTTCCTTAGTTCTGGTGATACAGTCGGCTACAGGATTGTAGACAGCATATTTATCTCTCTTTATTTTCTTTCATCCACGTCAGCTTAAATCCTACGTGGTAGAGGTTATAGACAACTAATGTAAACCCATTGTACATGACCTAATTAAGTGCTAAAGTGCTAATGTCAATCTTGACCGTTAGATCATACAGAGTGTTTAATGCAGGGCATTAGAGGTGGGAGCATGCAAGGTGTTTAATGAAAACGCATTGGAGATGAGAACATGCAGGATGATTAAATGGTTTAGAGATGGGAGCCCACATTAATCATGACTGTTCAATCAAGATCCAACGGTCAAGATTGATATTAGCACATTAGCAATCAATTACCCATTGATATAACCTCGGAATAAGCAAACATGACAGTGCACAGGCGGAGCTGAGAGACAACAACATGGCAAAGATTTCAAAGGAAAACAACACTAACCGGCTTTACTTCTCCGTTCCACAAACAAGTAAATGCTACGAAGCCAAGGACACCAGGAACGATGTAAAGAAGAGCAGGCTGCAGAGCAATGAGCACAAGAAACATGAGGATTCACTTCACGTGCAACAGATGAACAGCTATTATGATAACAAGAGCAATAGCAATATCTCTTTTTTCAGCAAGTTTAACCTATTTCCATTAACAGGAAACAAATAATGCAAACGTTTTAAACATCCTACTAGAGAAGCAGCATCCATCTCCACTCAGCAGACACAACACACAGGGTGAAAACGTAATAGCAATAGATGCCAAAAAAAAACAGTAGCCAACTAACCTGTGCAGCCTGAAACCAGTTCATCACAATTATTGTCACAATCAAACCCAGAGTGTATCCCAAAAATGCGCTGTTAAAGTAACGGTTCTTCATCCCTCTAGAGACATCAAAACGTAGGGCTAATGCAACAAATATACCTGAAACCGAATGAACAAATACATATCAACTGTTTGCATGAAGACAGTATGCTTGCAGTTCTACAAATTAAAAGTACTTTCCGAAGTGGTATGTGGCCCTATTGTATTGTGCAATAACAGCACAATCAAAAGATTGCCAGAAAACATCATGTTTCTCATATAACCCCAGATCTTGTTCGATAAATGCAGACAGCACGGACATAATATTCGTTGCACACAAATTAAATATATTTTTTACTATTTCTTTCTTTCTCTCCTACTAACCAAACTTATATGCAGATTTACAAGAATAACCTACAGTGACGTAGTTTAGCACTAAACACACAAAGGAATATCCACAGAAGCACCTATACACACTCAAGAAAAAATAGATTAAGAAAAGACCTACCAGGTATGACAATGTCCCCAAGGCCAAGCATAGAGAAGGGGCGTGCAGCATCTGATGTTGGAAATAGAAGCTATGCGACATAATACAGAACATGATATATTAAATGACTACAAAAATTATGAAGACAATATAGGGACGTGATAAAGGTATCAAGTAAAAAAATCACTTAAAAGAGAACCAACCTTTATGGGAGCGTCAAAAGATTTGGCAACACTGACCATCACTGGAGTGAAGAACACCCAGAAAATGTCATACACAAAGAGTCCAGACTGATATTGGCAGAAAAATAGAACAAAACAAAACATGTAATTAATTGTTGACAAGTCAACGGAGATAAATTTTAGAGCCAAGAACCAACAAGGATCCCTGGTTCCTTTTTTATTACAAAAGAAACTGAATCAATGAAGACAAATAATAGTGTAAAGATTCGGTTATAAATGATTATTTGCAAAACTAAAGATACAAATGATACTACAATGAAAGAAGCAGTACCTGATTCCAAACAATAAACTTCTAGATAATATAACAACAAATGAGGCCCAAAGTATGTAACAAATTATATATCTTATAAGCAGGTATTAAAAAAATGCTAAAGAATATGTCGACCATCTGAACAACGACGGGAAGTACCCTCTGATGGGAAGCCCATCTAAATATATGTCATGCTCAACCATGCAAGAAGTTGCAACAATAGAGAAGGGGAAAGGAATGACAACTGTGAAGAATGATTGCATTATCAAGCCTAGCAATAGGAAATTTTAGAAGGTTCAGGGAAAGTTTCATTTCAGTAGATGTTGAGCATGTATGTACCAAGAGAATAGCACCGGTTTTGAATGATCCCAAAGAGAGCATTTCAATGCCCTGCAGTACAAAAGCATGGAAACCTGTCAAAAGAAACGAATTATGGTCGTGGGTGCTTCTTCTCCATTTTACGTGAACATGCTATTTTTTAGAGGGTTTTAGGAGGAGTTTAAAGAAGAGCCAGGTCATAAATATTTCAGGATGAAACATACCTGAATGCAGAATGCTACTCCCAGAACATTGTTTGCTAGCCAATGCTTCTTTGAAGCATACCATATACAAAAGAAAGTTCCAGGTATTGAAGCAACAATCTGAGATTTGGTAAACTCCACCGACAATGCTGCAATGAAAAACTCATGAAACTAAAGATCAATCAAACTCAAGATTACAAAGAAGGGGACCGACATGCTCAACTCAATCTTATGAAGAGAAACTCTATTGTGCCTTTATGGACAGTCTTGCATGTACAGAAACGAAACAGTGTTTAAATGTTCATAAATCCCAAAGTTTCCTTGAATGATTTGAATATACGACAATATACCTGACTTTACCATGTTATCAGGTTTATGCAGTAAATATCCTTGTTTCCCAGCCATAATCAATCATCTATCCCTTCTGTACTGAGCGATTCTTTTAAGAAAGTATTTTAAATAAGACAAGCTACATGCCACAGCACACACATACAGGAGTTGTATCAGGCACCCTCCACATCCAATACAAACATAACTACTGACATGAAATATCAAGGCTTAGCATCGAGGGACTTCCAAGTTGAGGTGTTATGTCAAAGTAATTGATACTATTTTAAATAACTTATGGAACTCCTTTGGTAAAGTCATTCATAAGCTCAGGGAGTTATATTAACCACATTTTCAATATTCCATGATCAAGTGTAAGCTTAAGTTGTACTTTACAACATCATCAACTTTAATTTAAAACGTTCTACTTCTCTACTTCAATCATAGGGAAATGGAAAATGCCCACTATTCCACTATCACTCTATGAAAATTGGAAAATGAATTTAATCTACAAGCATACGAAGAAAAACAGAAACTCTGATCCCATTATAGTTAGCTTAGGAATACGGCATTCAACGAACCCTTGTTTAGACCCATATTAGTAAGTTCTGATGTGAACTATCAAATGATGAGGATATGCAACAAAAATGTTGTCATAGGATGGGAACAAAGAAACATGGCACTTTTAAAAATGTTTAGTTTCGTTGAATCGGGGTTCCATACCTTTTTCACAAAAACATTGAATGCCAACAAAAGAACCAGACTAAGTTAACCTTCAAAGAACTTAAGTGGAATGCAAGCATTAAGAGAACATAGCCATACAATGGATAAATGGTGCACGCCAGATGATCAGGTTGTCATTCCACTCCTTTGGAAGAAAACGCTTTATTGAAGGCAGCAACGTTGCACTGCATAAAAAGAAGAGTAAAATCACATAGAAATAACCTAAGGAGTGTGGGGAAGCCAGAAGGCCTGCTTGGCAAAATTTTAGACTTACGAAAGAGCAACAATGCCGAGAACAAAGAAGTAGGCCGTTAAAACAGCATTGACCAAGTCTTTTGAGAGAAACTTGAATAGAAGAAACAGTGACAAAAGCATAGCACTTCCGACCAAAGGAAAGCGCATAGCATGCTCCTTAGACATAGTCTCCTGCAATAAGCAAAAGAAAAATTAACTCTAACAGAACTAAGTAGAGAACAGGGTAAAACCATGGCAGTGTTCAGCAGGCATGTAAATTAAAACTTAACCGCGAAGCACTTACAGAGGGAGGAGTTGGCTTGACAGAACGGTAGCAGCCCACGTAAACAGTGAGGCATGCTGTCAATACAACATTAACGTTCGGGTTTACATTAACAAAAAGCGGTGCTAAGCTCAAACCTGCACATGTTACAAACTTACATTAGACTACTCAGGTGACTAAGTAATGAGCACTGCTAGTGGGATGAAAAGCTGGACTGCCTGAGAAAAATATCCGCAAGAGCTAAATTAGCAGCACGCTCATGTGTTTTCATTGCTGAAAAAAAGCGCAGAACACAAGGTTGGCAATAAATAAATCAAGCAACCAAAAAAGGTGAGGCAATACCCGTCCCTGCATTGGGGGAAAGGAAAAACAAGTCAGCCTTTATGAATGGATTACTGCATCTCAACCTGAATGCAGCTTTCTAGTGTAACAAGACTAAACTTGATGTTAATAAGCTTTGGTTTCAGTAAAGTGAGTGAATAAGGTTATTGAAGTGGGGCAACTGCCTACAGAGATACTTCTTATTCCAAATATAACTCGTTTTGGACATTGACACGGTCTTCAAGGTGCCAGTTTGACCATCAATTTCTATGAAAATACGATGTTTCAAATAAAACTAATTATACATTATGAAAGTAGATTTCACGATGTATTAGCAATACCAATTTCATGTTGTCAATCTTGATAATTCTTTATATATTGATGGTTATATATTGATGGTCAAACCTAAAAATGTTTGACCGCTGATTCTAAAACCACTTACATTTGGAATCGTAGTAGTAGAATCTTGAAGTGCATATTCCAGTTAATTTGAGAAGGAAATTTAGATGCTGATGTCAAGCACGCAATGAAGTGAAGGGGTTGCTGCTCAGAGATGAACAGCAGATGGATGGATCAACCAAAGCTACCCTAAAACCCTAGACCTAGGTAGGAAGAAGAGGAATGGAGTGAAGTCCGGAGGGATCTGAGATTGATCGAGGGCGATCTCGCTGAAATCCACTCCAAATCCAAGGAATACAGTACGTACAGTCGCTAAAATCCTTTTTGGAGACTGGTTACACTTACTGATCACTGACGTCGATGGGTGGAGAGGAGATTGGCCTTGTTTTCTTTCTAGTCGGCCGCCGTCGCTGGCCGCCTCCGATGGGGCCGGGGACTTTGCAAGGGCGAGAGAGAATGGGGAATTGGGGACCGAGTTCGACGACCTGACTGACGGCGGAGAGCAGAGCAGAGAACGGGAGGAGGAGGAGGAGGAGACGATGTGGATTTTTACTCGACTTTTATTTTTATTATTTTCCTATGCTCAAATCCTTCCTGCATCTAAAATTGGGAGACTATAAATTCCGTAAATTCAGCCTTCTAATTAAGCCACGTCACCCATAGAATAACAACTGTTATATTATATTTAAGAGGACTAGTACGGTATACGTTGTAACGAAATCCCAAAAGAGATCGATACATATTAACGGGATCCTAAACCGCATAATAAATATCGATTTTTTCATGCATATAAACAGAAACATTAACTCCGCGTATTGCATCACCTGCTACTACTACTCTGAAATTAAGATTTTGAGCTCATAGATTGTTTATCCTTAGAAGTTGAAGTTGATGCCGACTTCCCTCCCCGACGCACCGTCCATTTCCGGCCATTGCCGATCGGCAAAGAAGAGGGCTACGCGTCAATGACCGCCTTCTTCCATCCTGAACCCAAGATGCGACTCGGTTCTCACAGCAATCGGCCTCTGCATCCCTCACTAGGCACATCACGACGACGAGGTAGGAGGCCGGGGGAGGAAGCAGTGGCGGCGTCGCACCCTCCCCTACCTTCCCACCTGGTGCCTTCTCCCATCCCTGACATTGCCTTACCGCGCCACCGCCTCCCTTTCCCGCTACCTCCTACTAGCGTTGGTGCTACCTCCTCCTGTCGCTGGTGCTACCTCCCCGCACCACCGTTGTCAAGACCCAAATATGCAAATCTGGACTCTCTGTGTATACTGCACTAGTCTAGGATCGCGCTAGTGCATACAGTGTCAACATAGATGAATATCATTCCACACAAGACGCACATAAGAATAAACGACTAGTTTGATTAAATAAATAGCAGTTTTGACCTTATGGTCGAGTTTACAATTATTAAGCCACGCAGGGCTGACACTAAATAAGAAACGACAGCGGAACAAAAGCAACTCCAGCAGAATCCTATCGACTTGCCACAGGTAACCGACTGGAATCAAGACGTCGCGATTAGCATCCTCGTAAAGCTCCCCCTCGAAAGCAAGTGACGATTCCTCCACTTCAGCTGAATGGTTGCAGCAAGAATGAGTACTCCGAGTACTCAACAAGTTGTACTACGGAATGCAATTATAGATGATGCTTATTCCAAAGAAAAGGGCTTCTGTTGTTATTTTGGAAAAAGACAATATTTGCAATTGAGTACAAGTAATATATTGAAAGCGTAATTCAAAATAAATAAACAATAATAATTTTAACAAGTATTTTCGCAAAGCTTTCATAACCTAATCAATTTCTTTCACATAGCTGCATAAGTTAACCCACACAGTTGTTCCTTCCAATTGTTTTTATAAAAATCTACCCCTCGTGTAAAATCCCCGAGCATGTCCATAACTGTGGACGCGTTATGGACGTGGCTATTCGAATAGATTGATTAACACTCTACAGAGGTAATACACTTTACCCACACGATATAACCAATGTAGCTAGCACCAATCATAACAAAACCTTTTTCAAAACTTCACCTTGACGATTGTCCCTCCCAATGTGTTTTACCGTCGTACCAACCCTACCACAACGCTTTGGTATCACGCACATCGTTGGACCTAAAGACGACGAATCTCTCATAAATATGACCCTACCACAGCGGTACACACCTCCACCCTGGCACACAGTCTATCCTACATGCCTGAGTAGTCAATGCCAAGATTCCATAACTTACTAAGTTAAGTTCGTCCCATCAGGCATGTGGTTGTACAGTTGTGGCTCAGTTCAATGGCGCACAAAGTTAAGTCCTTAATTTATCGAGGCGAGATTGCCAATTTCTAAATATATTACCAAGATTTTATATTTTTTCAGTCCACAGTTCCCCAAATTACACAATTCTATTCACTCGCCTTAGTCTAAATCTTTTCTCACCCTGTTGGTTAAGTGCAGTGTAACGCCCTGATTTTCAGAGCCTTTTTAAAAAAATTCAAAATAAAAGAACCATTTGGTTTTGATGCGAATTCCAGGTTTAACCTGAAGTTTTCAGAATTTGAAGTGTTGATATGACTAAACTAAACTTCAACTAACCAAAAGCTTGATTCTCTTGGTATTGCTCTAGCTCTCTGGAGCTATCTTTCCTTCTCTTGTTAGTACTTCTTCTCGTCTATCCCACTTAGACATTCTTTTATGTCCGGTGTCCCTCTTGTTTGACCTCTCTTTGTGGTCATCTCCTCCTTGTCTTTTCGTGTCTTTCCTCTCCCTCGAAACCTCTCTCTATTGAGACCTTTTGTCTAGTCTACCTCTTTGGTCGAGACCACCTTTGGGTGGGACCTCTCTTAATCTCTCTTTGTAGTTTAGACCTCCTTGAGGTTTAGGCTTTTTGTAGCTAGACCTCCTCTGAGGTCTAGATTATCCTTGTGGCTTTAAACCACTTTCCTTTTTATTTGGGTACTCTCTTCAGATCAGATCCTCTCTGTGTCCAGACCTTCCCTTTGGTTTGGGCCGCTTTGGATCTCTTTGTTGGTTTGAATCTCTTTGGTTCAGACCTCCTTCCTGTGTTCAGACTTTTTCTAAGTCTAGACTTCCCGGATGATTAGACCCTTTTGTATGCCCAAACCTCCTTACCACTTGGACCTCACCTATGGTGCGGATCTCTTCTTTGTCTTGATCTATTTGATGTCTCAGATCTCTTTTTGATCATAGACATCATTCTTTGTTTGGGTATACTCTTATGCTAGACCTCCCTCAAGTCTTTTGCTTGAGTCTCCTCATGCTCACCGAACGCCCAAGAATTCACTTGAACCCACTCGTGTCCAATTAGACCTTCTTTGCATTTGATTGAACCACCTTTGTGCTCAAATTGGACCTCCTGGTCCAGATTTTCTTCTCGGCTTAGACCTCCTCGGGGTCTAGGTCTCCCTCATAACCACTTTAGTTCCTTTTATGCTCTTGTGAACCTCTTGGTGATCACTTGGACCGCCCAGACCTCCTCCGAATAGGCTAGACCATTAAGGTGTTCTTTGATCATATCTGAGCCATCCAGACCTCTTTTTGGGATGATCTAAACCGCTCCGACCTCTTTTGATCATCATCTCTGAGCCGCTCAGATCTCCTTTGCTTATTTTCTTGATCGTCAGGACCTCTCCTGGCTTTTGATCTTGACCGTCAGACCTCCTCCTTATGAGATCTGACCGTCAGGACCAGCCTTTTGTGGGTCCTGTCCTCAGGACCATCTCGTGGGTGTCTTTCGGACCTCCTGTCCATGAGACCTCCCCCTTGTGTGTCCTTTGGACCTCCCCTTGCCTTGATCTTAATCGTTAAAGCTCTCTTGATTTCATCCCAGCCGTTGAGACCTCCCCTGAGTTGATCTCACTCGCTAAGGACCTCCTAGACCAAATCTTGACTGCAATTTCATTTCAATCCTTTGAACCTCTTTTGTCTTTCAGGATCTCCTTGAGTCCTTTGGAACCTCCTCCTTGTTTAGTTGGATCTTTCCATGTCCTTCAGGACCTCTTCGTATTCTCTAGGACCTCCCCTTTGTCTGGATCCCAACCGTCCAGACCTCCCTTACAGAGATCTTAACAGATCGGGACCTCCCATGTGGGACCTCCTGCTGAGTTTTGGACCTCCTTTAGGTTCCAACTTCCTATGGTGTTCGAGACCCTTATGGTGCGGACCTCCCTTTTGTGTTTAGACCTTTGTGGTTTAGACCTCTACTGTCTTTTGCACCTCATGTTCTTAGACCTCCTTGTGGCCTTTAGGACCTTTTGTCCTCAAAGACCTCCCTGTTTGTCTTCAGGACCTCCTCCTTAGACCGTCCCCTTTGACTAAGCTGTTCACCCTTTTGACTGGTTTCCCTTGGCTCTTAAGTGCATTTGATGTGGGATGAGTCACATTAAATGCTGCCATCTACCCTTGTCCTCTTTTCTACTTTTTGTCACATCCCTTGCTTTCTTTATTCTTTTTCGTACCTTGGGGTAGTGTGCCTTTGTACCAATACATTGAATTCGGTCACCTTCTTTTTATGGTGCTTCTACTCCCTTTTTCCTTTAAATAGAGCACCAGGGACACCCACTGCCTCCCTATTCTTCATTTCGACCACTGCTCTCAGCTCTTTTGGTTTTGGGGAGCTCTCCAAACTCCTCTGATTCGGACCCCCCCTTGAGGCCGAGCCCTTCACCCATCGGACCTCCTCCCAAGAATCTTCTCTGGTTTTTCTTTTAGTTTCATCCTCTGCTATTTACTTCTTGCTCAGTTTTAGTTGGAATTCATTTGGATCTTATTTGGATCTTTATTTGCTTTGCTTTGTACCCGTGTAGATCTTGACGTTCCCAGAGAGCCAGAGCTGTGAGGAAGAATAGATTCTTAAGCTATCAAGCAAGAGGCAAGTTACACTTTTGACCATATTGCACCCAGTATCTTAAATTACTTATGTTCTGTTTCAAAGTATACTGCATGCTTATTTCTATCAAGCTATTTCAATACCTGTCTTCAAATCCATAGTTATGCCTATCTCTTTCATATGGCCGACTTTGATGTTGTACCCAACTTATTGTCACCATTAGGCAAAATCTGGTTGATACAATAGTGTGAACCAGGAACAATTGTAAAACCAAATGCTTAGACTTGCTTAGACCAAAAGTACTTGATTTGGGAAAATCTTTACCATCATGACCAACTACTGATTTAAATGTTTTGGCCATGACATTGGGGTGTCATGGACGTATGAAAATATTGCTGGGGAAGCAAAGAAAAGGAAAATGGAAAATGGATTTGGACTTGGGCGAAATGGTTGGCTTGGCTGGTGCAAAGTTTGTGCACGGACTCTATCTTGGAAAAGGTGGAGGTCCAGGGGTATGTGATTGTCGCCCAAGTCAGTTGAGGACCGGTCTTTGAGCCGCCAATGCTAAGCCTATAATGGGCTATGCCAAAATCGTGCAACCACATGTCTCCAGAATGGGGCGTGGGACCTGGTTGAGTAATTTACAAAGTTCTACCATAAGCTGCTCCATTGGAGGTGTGGGAGGTCTTCTAGGACCAATGGTTTTTTTTTATAACCTACTGTTCCCACTGGTGCAAGAGGGGGCTTTCCGCCAGATTGCGATCCATAGGAAAGTGAAACCTTAGCAAGGAAAGGCTGTGGTGGAATAATGCATTGTAAAAGCCTTGTCATGAACTCTAGACCTCTTACCCTCAGCAGTGAGAGGTGGCACTCGCGCATGCCAAACAAACTAGAGGAATCATGTCATGTGGGTAAAGTGTACAACCCCTGCAGAGTTAAATCTATTCGAATAGTCGTGTCCACGGTCATGGACGTCTTGGCAAAGGCTACTCGAGTTAGATGTTGGTTTTGGGTTTTTTAAATGTTTATTAAACCGGTTTTGGGATTGCTATCCCATGGGTTGGGCGAGGAGCCTTGTGACGGGAGGTATCCTTCACCACTTGTGATGAATGAATATCCAACTGAAAATCAAGTTTAGAAAATGAATTTTATCTATTAAGTACCTGCTTTGGAACTTAGTATTTGTATTTGAAAGAAACTTGGCTTTACGCAAATTAACCATAATAAGCCTTCCATTGTGATATCCATTTATGCATGTCATTTTGTTATCTGACGGGTGTAACTTGCGAGCACGGTTGTTGTGCTCACTCTTGCTTCTTCTTTGTCTTTAGCAGGGTCTGGAAGCCTTAGGGTGAGCTTGTTGTGGACCAAGTGGTCCTGGACCGACTAGGATGCGCCCTCCAGCCGATTGCCTGTGGTGTATCGGGTGGCCCTTGTGTTTATCTTCCATTATATTATTGTTCTTTGAATTGTAAGCTCTCTTGTAAACAACTTCCTTGATATTAATAACTGGTGTTGTTGCAATGCTATCACTATTGTTCTTTGTGAAGAGCTAGCCATGATCCTTGGGACTAGCTCAAGATGCACAGGAACCTTGGAGTAAGCCCAGTCCTCCACGACCACCCTCAGGTTGGACGTGTGTGGTTCTGGGGGGTCTCAGTCCTCCCCGACCTCCTCTAGTGGTCGTGGGTGGTCTTGGGATGACCTCAGACCTCCACGACTTCCCCTGGGCTGGCCGTGGCAGGTCTTCGGGGTGCTCCCTGGCTTCACGACCCCCCCTCGGGTTTGTTCTCCCGACTTCTGGTGGTCCTACTGACCTCTGGGAGGTCTTAGTGGACTGATCGGGAGATCCTTTTAGGACCTCCTGGGAGGTCCTGGTGGACCTTCTTGGAGCTCTTAGAGGACCTCTCGGGTGCCCCTGGGTCAGGTCGCTACATGCAGCACATGCCATCAATAAGTAACAGCATACTGCATACAGTTTTACATAAGTTCTATAATCACTTAGTCAAGTCTATATTTGCAACTCGAATAATATCAATGACACGTTGCATGGCTAAGCAGACTATTCCTATCTAACCAACCCACGTTGGTGCTATGATATTACCAACTAATAATTAACTAAGCTAGGGTGACAAAAGATCATGATAATACAATGAGCAAAGAGGATATAATCAAATTGATGTATAGCTAATCCCAAAGCATTTAAATAATTACTAAAAGTATAATGCAATAATTTGAATCAAAGTAATTTTAGAAAACTGGGTTCAACATGGTCAAAGCTACAACTTGCCTTAGCTTGGTACTGGTCTTGAGCTTGATCAACTCCTCCTTCCTCAAAAGTTCGCGAAGTATCAACGTCTACTCGCAAACGAAAGCAAAGACCAAATAAATACAAAACAGATCAATAAATAAACTCTACAATTTAAATAAAAATATCAAGAAGGTAGAGATTGAATTTAGAGACTTGAACAGGTTCAATCGGAGTTTGTATGAGGAAGAACGGGCTTTTGGAATATCTAAATCTAAGAAAAAGATAAAGAATTTACTCTTTTGAATTTTCAAAATTTTCTTTCTAAAGAAAATTCCAAAATATTGCATCAGCATGACGTCAGCAATGATTTCAGAATTAAAAGTAAATTCGAAAAATCAGAAACAGTGGCTGACAGGTGGGACCTTGGTCTATAGACCAAGTCCATGGATCTGGTTCATGGGTCTACGGCTCAAGGAGTCAAGGGTTCATGGTACTGTAGATCAGACATGTGGGACCCACATGGCAGATACTAGGTTTAGTCCACATGGGATTGGATCTGGGTTTTGGGTGTGGGTCGTGATTGGGCTTGCACACGTGGCAATGACGGGGTTGGCATGTAGGCTGCCATGTCGACTAAAATCGATGGTTGCCACGGCTTGGCGGCGGCAACGGTGAATGCTGACGACTAGCGGCAAATGAAGGTCATCGCTGGCATGCTAGTGCTCTGGCGAACTCATCTAGCGGCCCCGATACGACGGCGAGGGTCGGCAAAGGGTTCAACAGCGACGAGGGCGAAGGCAATGGCTCGGCCTGACGATGGTGAGGTGCTCCAACGGGGTCTTGGACACGCGCGTTGGGTTCCTGGGGTTCTAGCGATGCTAAAGGGTAGTGCACGGGTCTCAAAGGTCGCCGGTGGTGACTGGAACACGGCGGCGACAGTGAAGTAGAGCTGCGGCTAGGACTTCAACGGTGTTGTAGTGCTACGGCAATCCTCTAGTGACGAGATGGTGCACACCAGGTAGAACACGACTAGGTGAACCCGATGGTGTAGTCGATGACGACAGGAGCTCACCGCCGGTGAGGGAATCGATGGAGAACAGTGGTGGCAGAGCTAGGGTTCAAGCTTCGATTCCGGCGAAGTGACGACGATCTATGGCTTCGGGCTTCAGGGGATTGGCGGCTAGGGTTGAGGCGGTCGTTTTGACACGCACACCGAGGCCTTAAATAGCCTGTAGCGGTGGGGCCACGTGAGTGTCCGAGGGCGGCACAGAGGCGAAGTATAGGGCGCGCACGGGAAAGAACGATGAACAGTAGTGCGAAGAGGCGCATCATGTGGTAACCGAAGCGGCATTAAACATTTCACAGACACTTCCAACCACAAATCGGTTGGTCATCTTGGCCTTCTCGCACCCGCCGCCGGCCAACTCGCCCTCGACCTGGCTGATGTAGTGCTTCCCAACGTCGCGCGCCTCGCCGACCATGTAGAGGAGGAGGCTAAGCACGTAGGCAGCGACTTTGTGGCCAACCACGGCCGCCTGGTCGAGGCACATGAGGCCGCGTTGCATGTCTTAGTGCGCGAAAACGAACGTGAAGCCGTCGATGAAGCAGGCCTCCGAGTTGCCAGCACCGGCCAGGTGGTTGACGACGGCGAGGTAGCGCTCGTTATCCAGCCACTTCATCGTCTTCTCCCGCTGCAACGCCACGCACCTCCCCACGGCGCGCTCTTTGGACACCTTATACAGGGCATTGCAACTCCAATATACGTACACAATTCAAGACGTTAGAATCTTAATACACGAATTACTAACATGTATGCATGGATTGATTGCCGCCACAAACAATAGTACGTATTTTTGTAGGTATATAAATACGTACGTGGCTCGTAGGCTGTAGAGGTTAGCCATGGGCTGAGGAGAGCTCGCGGCCACAAGGCCGACGATGTGGACGACAACATCGTGAGGAAGAGCGACGGTGATCGCCGACCTCCTTGCCTTGGTCCTCACCGTCATGCTTCCCATGGCGCGTGACGGTACTAGCTAGCCGCGTGCGTATTTAATACCGTGCGCGAGACGAAGAGACGCATCGTAACGTCAATGCTCGAGACGAAGAGACATTGAACATATCATAGACACTTCCAACCACAAACCGTCTGTGATACGTAATTATCACTAACGGTTCTACCCATCGCTAGTAACATAGACGGTCGCGATTGTAAAACCGTCTGTGCCAGTATAGCCTCTTTTGTAGTAGTGTATACTTTTCAGAAAAGTCAAGTTTAAACATGGAGTTCCTTTCCCAAAAAAAAAAAACTACCATGAGCATGCGTATTACTTGCTTGTGCGTTTTCAAAGATATTATAAGATTATTCACTAGAATGTATGTACACTAAACCAATTACTAACAGTGTTGCTTGTGAACGACCAATATGTAGTGTCGGATCAATTGTTGACTATAAATGAGTGTCACGTTACTTCATCGGAGATTTATATAGGATGACAAGCATGCTCTTGGCCTTACCACAGATGCTTGCATGCGTCCAAATCTTTATTGCTTGGGTCAAATTTTTGGTGATCATGTTGATGCTTCGGCTCCGGTCAGAGGGGAGAATATGGGTTGTTTCGAAACTTTTAGAGTCCCATATAAAATGTCGATTTTTTATAGCCATGGTGCGCTCCAAATACCAAAGTTTCATCTTGGTGCTTATTGTCCGTTTATATGCAAAGTGGCTGTTCGTTATTTGTTGATTCGATCATCATTGCTTGGTCCAATCACGGGATCCTATTGTATGTTAGCTTTGAACACCAGTTTCGGATTTTGTTCATATATAGTTTGTAGCCTCTTTTGTATTCAGCTTCTTGTTTCAGTTAAGTACACGTAATAAGCTATCGTATATTTCACTAACATACATAGTGATAATAATCCACTCACATCCATCTTCATGCTTCGCACAAATTGGGTGCACTAAGCATGCATGGAAATTACTTGGTGCAATGGGTTTCCGTGACGATCAATGCTCATCTCCCCAATCATTTTTCTAGCTTTTGTGACTAGAGTGTTAGATATGATGTCAGGCTCTGGTCGTAACAATCAATTTCAAATCTTAGAATGTTATATAGCAATATACTATGTTATCAATTACTGATAAAATAGCCCATATTTTGTGTGTTTGTTTTCACAAGTTATCTGGCACCCAGCAGTTACCGAATGTTTGTAATCTAAACCTACATTAGTTTTCAATAATCCTTTTTTGTAAATAAAAATAAAAATAAAGTGGATAATGAACGATACATGAAGTTCTTTCTCTCTTTCTCTCTCTGACATGATTTTCTTAATTTTCTCTTCTGAATTGTTAAGACTAATAATATCCATGGTTATTTTCTGTGATTGATTCCCACAAACACGTATATTGGTTCCCACAGACTCACCTCCCGATTTGACATGATTTCGTAATTTGAAAGATACCATATGATGGTCAGGAAGAAGCATCATCGTAGAGATGTTTTGATTGTGGCCTTGGTGGATATAGCATCATTACATGACTTACACTATAGACAAAATTGATCTTGTATCTAGTAATTTTCGAATCTATCTTATGCGAGAGATGATAATATTAAACATCTTTATATATAAAACCTTGCGGGACGTAGCTACGCTATCCACGTCATCGCGTTTTTTTGGGCCGCCGATTTCCGCGCATTTCGCGTCGCGTCGTCAATCGCTCCGGTCTTCACGGAGCGGCTCCCTGACGCCTTCGCTTCCGTCGGGAGAAGCAAACCGAAGCAGACCTTGGCCGCCCCATCCGCTCCGCCTTCCTTGAGGCCAAAACCCAGGCCTGCCTGGCCGCCTCTCCTCTCTCCTCAAGACCGCGCGTCTCTTCTCCCCGCCGCCTCTTCCTCTCGCCTCCTCCTCTGGTGGCACCCCTCCTCCCCCCCCTGCGCTTCTCCTCCTTCAGGCAGCGCTCTCCTCTCCTCCTCCTCCCACCAAGCGCCCGAGCCGGATCTGCGTGTCGCCTCCGAACCCCAGGTGCTCAGCCACGCCGCCACCCACCAGATCTGCACGCTCCCACCGGATCTGGGCCATCCTCCTCTGACTCCGACACGGTGAGCGGCCACCTACACCGCCTCCCTCCTCCAACTCCGACTCGACGCCCCTCTTCCTCCCCCGTCGCGTCTCTTCTCACCCGCCGCACTCTTCCTCTCGCCTCCTCCTGCGACGGCACACCACCTCATCCCTTCCCGCGCGCGGCGCCCTCTCGTTCTCCTCCTCCTCCCAGTCGCGCCGCCTCAACCAAATATGCGTGTCGCCTCCGACCCCCCAAGCGCCCGGCCGCGCCGCCACCTATCTCCTCCGGCTGGCCCGCGCAGCCTCCCTCCTCCGTAGCCCGTCACCTCCTCCTCCCTCCCCTGGCACCGCCGAGCTCGAGGAGTTCTTCGCCGCCAAGTAGTCCACCGCCTCAGGCGCCGCTTCCACTTAGGTAAGGGTTTGGCGCTCTCTCTCTCGATCTGATGTCTTAACAATTCTATGAAATCTATTCAACTAGATTGTTTCTTCGTTTAGGATTCATAAATTATGTGATATTCTTTAGCTTTTAGAGGTGAAAGACATGTTTTTATGTTGATTCCAGTCTTTATTTCCCATTGCTTAGTGGCCACATTCCATTTTTTACTGTGAAGGCAGCTCAGTTCATGTGAAAAAGCAGTCTTGTGGTGCAATTTTCTATGTATATTTTAAGTGGGCTCTTCACCAAATTAACGACCAAATCATTTGTTGAAACCTCAACCTGCCAATAGGATTAACTAAGAAACATAGTAGTTGTTGGTAATGAAAGCCAGCAATTTCAGATTAGGTTCCACTCTTTGCTATTCATCAATGTTCGTTTTGCTTTCGGTTAAGCATTGTAGCTTATATGACAGACTTATAACATGCCATGGTTGATATGTTGATCTATATATCGATAGTTTATGGTTTAGGAGAAATGTTAGGATCTGACATGTGCTAACATGTTTTCCCTGATGCACCATTTTTGGTTGCTTTGTTCTTCTTCCAGCTGCTGTAAAATACATATGGAGCAGTGCTTTTTTCCTTCTTGCTGCTACTAGGGAAAGTTGATGCTACCTTGATTTTTCGTACTCCTTTTGATGTTGATGAGAACAGGTGCAAACCGGGTTTTTGCCTATTTTCAAGGCTTATGACAACAGATGACATGCGTCACATACCTGACCAAATTGAGATAGATATAAACTTGCATTTCTATGTTTTTATGTTTAAGAAAGTGTTACAAAGTTTTAGAGGCATTGGATTTGTAGTGTTGTTGATGCCAATATGTTTGTGTGATAACAATCTACTGACTTGTTTTCTGCTGTTTATTTTTCATGTTTTCAATGGTTCTAGAGAAACGGAAGCAGCCTTTCCGATTTTATGAGACCAAGATATTTTCTGGGCATGATCCCAAGCTCATGAAGGTATACTTCATTACTTTTGCGCACAAATATTTGGTTTTCCTAATGGCGATTTCATGCAACCTCGTCCTTGAATAGATGGCTTCAATACAGGGTCTATTCATTTATCTCGGTTTCCTTTCATTAATCTGCCTTCAGAGACACTAAGAATTAGTATGCCACTGTAATGACAGCCCTTACATTGTCTTTGTAAAATCTTGGGTCTTAATCATATCAGATTACTGTTGTGATGTAAAGTATGTTCATGTTTTGACTTTTGCTTCTGGTATTGCAGATGACCCCACTTGAGTACCGGTGTTTTAAAGTTATATTATGGTGGTCATGTGTACATGTGGTTCTTAGTGATGTACATTATTCATTCGATTTAGTGCAGGACATGAAATTTTGCGGTTACTGTGCTGTGCTACCTTGCTACCCCTTAGCTCTGTTAAACGGAAGGATGGGATGGACAGTGCATGGCTATTCTTTTTAGTGATTGATCTGATCCTATCAATAGTGTAACACTATAGTGATTGATACTTCTGGTGTTTTCATGTGTTGAGGGCTTGAGCCTGTTTTATTGTGCTTTCTCCCAACTTACATTTTTGTGGTACTTTTAGCATGTAATGCTACATGTCATGTTTATTTCTTGTATGTATATTGTTGCATTAAAGGAAAGCACGAAGAGACACCATGTGTGTTTGCTCTGCTTTTATGGTCGCTCAAAGTGGCTCTAGAACGCTCGATCGGCCACCTCTTTGTTTCCTCTGTTTTTCTCCATCTTCTTTTGCGCTTCTTTTGCCCGCCTGCTCACCGCCTCTTAGTCACGGATTTACAATCAAGTAGTCTGATTCAAGACAATGACATCTAGGGTTGAAACGAGCCGAGCCGAGCCGGCTCGAGCCAGGCTCGGCTGAACAGACGGCTCGGCTCGGCTCGTTCCGATCACGAGCCAGAAAGACGGCTTGGCTCGGCTCGAAGGAAGGCTCGAGCTGGTTCGCTCGCTCATGAGCCATGGATGACGATGGCCGCCGACCGCCGCTTCAAGCAAAGTCTTTGTTCTTGCTCGATTTCACAGACAACCATGGATTCTCATGAACTAATTCCACGAACACAACATTTCACACAACTATCTCCAATCACATAGACAAACTTTCACCCAAACAACCATGGATCTAAACAATATTATTTGGAACACCACGAATCAAAATCCAACGGTTAGGGGCGGTTATACTGAGATGAGAGCCCTCACACGGAGTTGGGAGGCGCGATGATTGGGGGGCTGCAGCAGTGTCTTCTGCTTGGCTTCAATGGCTGTGGCGGGCGGCCAGACCCATGGCTGGCCATGAGCGGCCCTCCGGGATGAGGCCTCGCTCGGCCTCGGCAGGCGCGCCAAGGCTGGAGATGAGGCTCTGCCGGCTGGGACGGAGGGCGTGGAGATGGGGGAGGGAGGAGGCGGCGGCAAGGAGGAGGTGGAGGCATGGCAAGTGGGGGGGGAGCGACGGGCAGGAGGCCATGGGGTGTTCGGGATCGGGAGGAGCAGTGGGTGGAGTGGGAAGTGGAGGAAAATGAGGGAGTTCGGGAGGAGCGAAGGTGGAGGAAAATGAATCGATGACATTGACAAGGCGTCAAGGCGGTCGGGATAGAGCTAGAGGACAGGAGAGGCAGATAAACAAACGAGCTGATCGAGCCGCTCGCGAGCGGCTCGGGCTCGGCTCGAAATTTCACGAGCCCGAGCCGAGCCGTGCCGAGCCCGAGCAGGCTCACGAGCCTCGAGCTATTTTTCCAGCTCTAGCGGCATCGGGCAGAGCCGTTTCGGGAGATGGCGTGGCGCGCGCGAGTTTCTAGTTGTTTCTATTTTGAACATGTCGCAAACAACTCACATTCAGGGTACGGGCCTGTGTGGTTTTGATCGCCAAGCCAGCCAGAGTTTGCCAAGATTCTCTCTATATAGCAGTGGGCCAAGCATGGGCGTGTCAAATTTTGGTAAGGTTGGCCGCGGTGTAAAACCAAGCAAACAGGCCCGTTCGATGGACCAAAAAAACACACGACAAGACAATAATCTAGGCTTCCAGTATAGTACTTGGATGGATAGACTAGTACAGTACAGTGTAGTCAGTCTGTAAATTTAAACGGAATGTACCAACCAATCTCAGATATATTTTTTTGGTTGCCACCAGTTCCTTGATCCGCCCAGAAAAAGGCCCCTCCCAAAAAAGAAAGGGGACCTCTACACCAGAAAAAGGACCCAAACCAGCAACAGTAGAAACAATGCCAAAAACATCCAACTAGAAACCAAGTCCTGTCTTCATTCAGGTGAACCACAGCATCTCCTCTTCCAGTCCCTCGCCCCTGCTGGAGAAACCACTCGTCAGCTAACCATAACAGGCATGGAAGCAAAAGCATAAACAACACAACACAAATATAGCTGCATACTCCACGCCTTGTCATTCCAAATATAGCTGCACCACACAAACAACATCTAGCGAGGAAGCAAACATAACAGAAGCATATTTCAGCTACGTATACAAAAGCACATGCGCCCTCCCCTCCCTATAAGCGTTACTAATTCACGCACTAAAGCCCCTACCGACAGGAATAGGATGTTCCCTGGAAATTATTTTCATGAACGCAAATTCCAAACTAACTGGTCCCCTAGCCATGACTAGACTTTGATCAGGCCCGGGCAGGAAGTTTCTGTTTCTAAACATGATAGTAGATACAAGCAAGGAGCACACATAACGGTAACTGCCTTAGATGACTACAACTGTAAATGAAAAAAAAAAGTTGATAAATCTCAGTGAGCAAGTGAAGCTCCAAAAACACAACATGGCATAATGTAAACTCAAATGTTGCGATGTCAACATATATCAATTTTCAAGTTTAGGCAACATCATTCAGCTAAAATACATTCTCACCTTCTAAAAACTTCCAAACTTTTTAGTCCACATTTACTTTGGTTCACAATAGATATTGTTTTTCTTGTTTGGACTTTAGAGTATGTAAAGGCCTAATTGCATTGTCAGACCATGTGAAATCACTTGATCAAAAGAAGGGTTCTTCGACATCTAAACTGAAAAAGAGTCAAAGAACATCGTCGCACTTATGGCTGTCCAACAACATAGATGTATGATATAACAATCAATAAATGGCCACCTACTGTAGCCTGCAGAGCAAAACCCGTTTGAAATCAAACATTGCTCAACAATGCATTCCTTTTCAACAAGCCTACACAGCTCTGTCTACCTGAACAGAACATGCAAGATTGAACCAAACCACGAAAGATAAAACGAACGTCCATAGACCCAAGATCAGGAAAATAATCCAACATACCAGTGCACTGGTATACAACCATCTCTCCATACCAATGATTTTACTCATAGCTGCCACTATAACTCCATTAGCTTAGTCCACAAGCATCTCTCCTAACCGGGGAAAGATGGTTTGAACATGCAACTAACCATATTGTAGGATACCCTACCCACCAACAACATGTACGTAGGTTTGCAAGTGGCGTGGGAAAGCCTGAACAAATAAAGGGAAAATCGCCTGCGGGCTGATAGCTTAGTAAAGTGTTTTCCTATGGGCGGACTCGCATGGCCCCACATTTATTCAGAAGATAGACTCCAACTCCATGGCATGCCCTAGACCCAATTGCCAACTCCAAATCACCGTCATATAGGATGCAGCGATGAATAATGCAGATCACTAGTAACCACTAAAATCTAAATCTAGTGCATATTGAACTATTAAGTAAAGATGGGATGCGGAATCGACAATGCAGTAACGAATCAAGTAGATCACCAGTAATCACTAAAATCTAACACAGCTGTAAATAGAACTTATTGCTTCTCTAACTCGGCTGTGCGAAGCCAATCATGTCACAAGCAACCCTAATAATGAAATGTGTCTGTAAGGTTATATACCTCATCACCCCCCTGCTCCCCTCTTTCCTGGAAGCCGTTCAGTCCAGATCATCGTAGCCACGGTGAATATCACTTGCATCGTTGTCGCCACCAGAACCAGCATCCTGGCCGCTTGGATTGCTGCTCTCCGCGTGTGCGGCCCTGAGAGACCAAGGCAGCGATATCCTGAACCTTCTCTCCGCCACCCTAGGTGAAGGGGTGCCGCCCGCGGCCGGTGCGGCAGGAGCGCGCTGGTCCCCTCCAACTCCCCGGCGGTGCTCGTAGTCAGGGTCATCTGTGGGCAGCTCGAAGCGGCAGACGGGGCAGGAGCTGTGCAGGTCGAGCCAGGGGAGGATGCAGTCCTTGTGGAAGACGTGGTTGCAAGGGAGATGCTTGGCGGCGGCCCCGAGGTGGAAGTCGTCCATGCAGACAGCGCACTGGGCCCCTCCGTCGGCGGCCATCATGTCGGCGGAGACGGCGACGTCGGGCAGGGCGGCGACGGCGGACTTGGCGGCGGGCGGGGTGCCGTAGCGGTTGGGGTCGTTCTCGGCGATCTGCTGGATGAGCTGCTCGAGGCCGGATCCCATGAAGTAGTCGCCGAGGCTGATGCCCCCAGGCCCAGAGGGGCCGGAGCCCTCGACGACGATCTGGATGGTGGCGCCGCCGGAGAGGAGGGTGCTGATGTGGTCGTGGAGGAAGTTGGAGGCATTAAACTGGGTGGGTGCGGCGGGGGAGGGGGGGCCGAGGAAGACGGCGAGGTCGCTGGGGTTGCGGAGATCGAAGGAGGATAGGAAGGTGGAGAAGGAGGAGGGGAAGAAGGGAGGCGGCGGGTGCGGGGGGGCGTCGAGGAGCTCCTCAACGAAGCCTCCGGCGCAGAGGGGGCAGAGAACGTCGGCGTCGGGGGAGGCGGGAGGCGGGATGGAGACGGCGCGGTCGCACTGGTGGCAGTAGTAGCGCTGGCGGTGCGGCAGAGGTGGAGGAGGCGTCGAGGACGACATGGCCGCCGCCGCCACGGCCGCCGCCGGAGGATGGATGGATGGGTGAGGGAGATCGAGCGAGACCTAGCGCTGGCAGCTCTTCCTCTTCCTCTTCCTCCTCTTCCTCCGTGGAGACAGGGAGGGGGATGGGGAATTCCTATATCTATTTTCTTCTTTTTTTTTCACAAGGAAAGGAAATGAAACAGAAATAAATAAACCGAGTAGAATTTTCTGGCAAGTTTGAAGCTGCACGGTGTGTGACTGACTGTGGGCCAAGTGTGGTGCAAGGAACCGGGAAGTAAGGTGTGGAGAGTTCAGTTCGAGCGATCACTTCGTAGATGGAAGTCGATTCATATAGAACAATCAAGAATAGAATAGTAAATTAAACATAGAGATATGAGGGAACTTCTTACTTCTCTTTATTGCTCTTCTGTAAACGGTAATACAATAGTTAGGGGTTCCCTCCTTTATATAGTTTTCAGGGTAGATGAGGAGCCCATCATGAGGTCTGGGCCCAGGGTTTCCTAACACTCACCGTTAGACACTCATCCGTTATATTCATGTCTCGTCAAAACTCCACAAAAACCCAGTGGAATTTTTTTGGAGAAATAGTACATGATACAGGTTCTGCTATGCTGCACAAATTGTCTCGTTAAAAACCTTAGCTGAGAAACTCCAGGAAAACTCGTCAAGAGAAAAAAAGTACAATCCATCCAATTTCAATTAATCTCCAGGATTTATTCTTTAGGTACTCGATCTTCGTGATCAATTTTCAATAATGAGTTTGTGAATATTCCCCCCTGAATTCTGCACTTCTCTAAGTCTCATCATTCCAATTTCATGTATGCATCTTTCAAAACTAGATGCTGGAAGTGACCTAGTGAATAAATCTGCAAGATTTTCACATAACTTAGTGTGCAATATTTTAATTTCATCAATCTTTTGCAATTCATGAGCAAAGAAGAAATTGGGGTTGATATGCTTGGTGAGTTGACTCTTCACATAACACATCTACACTTGTATAACACAAGCTGCATTATCTTTATAGATAATAGTGGGGATTTGCGCGGAATTCAATCCACACGACTGCTGGATATAGTAAATCATCCATCGAAACCAAGCACAGTCTTGTGAGACCTTGTACAGTACTATGATTTCCAAGTGATTCATCGAAGTTGATACAAGACGTTGTTTAAATGATTTTCATGAAATTGCAGTTCCACCACATAGGAATACATAGTATGTTTGCTACTTGGTTGTATGCAGGGCCGACAGGTACCCGGCATCTGCATAGCCATTCATAGACACGTCTTGGTTCTTTCTGTAGAACAGACCAAGATCTTTACTTCCTTTGAGGTATCAGAAGATGTCATTTATTCCCTACCAATGCCTTTGGTAGGTTCTGCACTATACCTTGCTAATAGGTTCACTGCAAATACATGTCCGATGTAGTATAGTTTGCTAAGTACATGAGTGCTTCTATTGCACTTCAGTATGGGAATTCCGGTCCCATGACTTTCTCTCCCTCTTCTCTAGGTCTGTACGGGTCCTTGTCTTGCTGCAAAGATCTTCCGACCGTTGGCACTTTCGAAGAGTATACCTTTTCAAAGCCAAACATTTCTAACACCTTTTGAGTGTAGGCTGACTGATGTACTAAAATCCCTTTAAGAGCATGCTTTAGCTACAAGCCTAGGCAATATTTGGTTTTATCCGAATCTTTCATTTCGAACTCCGACTTCAGGTAAGTGCTTGCTTTCTTAATTTCTTCTAAGGTCCCGATGATATTCAGATCATCTTCATACATTGTGCAGTGAAGATGACCGAGGTGAGCGACTTTGATTCTTGGCTTCTAGTCTTGCAGAAATCATGATACCATGGACTCCAGCGCCATATTGTATATCGACATCTCCAATGGAGTTGCAATGTAGTTTTTTTATATACATTTCAAGTCACATGAAATTATGAAACCCTAATTTCCGACACCTAAAATCGAAATTTTCGAGACAATACCAAAACACATATAAAATTGCCGAAATATTACACAATCAAGTCTACTGCATGAGAACCCTTCAAAATAAAATTTATAATTTTTGAAGCTCATTTTCTACATTTATTGATTCATACGAACATGACACTTATACAAAATAGCAATAACAATTATGAACGAATAAAATTATGAAAAATTTACACAAGCAAGTACACAGTATCGAGAGGCTCCATAAAAAAATCATAATTTTTTGAACTCATTTACTATATTTTAAAATTCCTCCAAATTTCAGTTTAACACTAACTAACCTAACTAATTAACCAAACGTAACTAATTAACTCAGCCATACTAATTGGTGGGGCGATGGCCTTGTCCGTGGCGCCAATGGCCGAGGCGGCGACCTAGGGTCGGGTGGCGGTAGAGGCTAGCAGCACGTGATTACGGGGCCGTTGTTGCGCGCAGTGGCTATGCGCAAATACCACATGGCATGATATCCGATGTTGGCGCACGATAGCTGTATGTCAGCGGCGCTAGATCTGTAAATACGCTCTCAGCATGATTAAATCTGTAAATACGCGACGACCAAGCGCGGTATGTGCGAAAAATTCCACTTTTTCGATGGAATAGACAGCTGGTGTTGTGTGTACCAGCGGGCCCCACGAATCATGTGGCGAGTAGAAGAGCCGTACAGTACGGCTTGGGGCTAATGGTGTATCTAGTCTGAACCCTCCGATCCTGATCGGACGGACCATAGTGATGTGCGTGTTGCTGCAGCCAGCATTGACCTCTTCTCCTCTTCCTTTGGGGAAGGAGGAAGGAAGGAAGGCTCGTCGTCGTCTCTTGTTCGATCTCTTGGTCTTCTTCGTCGTCGTCGTCGTCGTCGTCGGAATTCCTCACCTCCCCACATCGGATCTCCTCCCTCTCCTCTCAGCGCCATGCCCTCGCGGGTCGCCTCCGAGATCGCCGCGCTCCCGGAGCCGCGGGGCCCCATGCGCCGCCTCTGCGCCGACCTCGCGCGCCGCGTCCGCCTCCTCGCCCCGCTCCTTGACCACCTCCGCCAGCCGCCCCCCCACGACTCTTCTTCTCAGTTGCCTCTCGCCGACGCCCTCCGAGCCGCGCTCCACCTCCTCCGCGCGCTCCAGCAAGGCAGCAAGATCTACCAGGTAACCCCCAAGCCAATCTACTTGATCTTCCTCTGCTAGTATAAACTTTGGATTTCTTTCTTCTTCCGCCTCAGTCCAGTCGCTCGCTAATCGTAGCTATCCCTAATCTGGGTTACAATGCAATTCTTTCTCACGTTGTATGAATTTCGGGCAGGCTATGCGAGGGGATGGTATTCTCGACGATTTTGCAACTGTCAACAAACTGATTCAGACGGCATTGGATGACTTGGCCTACCACACCTTCGATATGCCTGAAGAAGTGCAAGAGCAGGTACTAACTACTGTCTGTCGTCTACACCTCCCTCCCTCCCTCCCTCCACAAACCTACAAATCTGCTTGCTACTGATTTCATGCAATTTTAGGTTGCACTTGTGCATTCTCAGTTCGAAAGAGCAGCAACAAGAACCGATTCACTAGACACACAACTTTCAAAGGATCTTGCTTGGGCTCTTAACGACAAGACCTCTGACCCTGCCGTTCTAACAAGGATCTCGGAGAAGCTGCAACTGCAGACTATGGCAGATATGAAGAAAGAATCCGTCGCCCTGCATGAGATGGTCATTTCCAGTGGCGGTGGACCTGATGATTGTGTCGAGGAAATGTCTTCACTGCTCAAGAAGCTTAAAGACTGTGTCATCGCTGAAGCTCCCACCGACGACACTCTCACTACCAGGTCTGCCTCCATAAAGCATAGATCTCCCATTATCCCGGATGAGTTCAGATGCCCCATATCCCTTGAGCTGATGCAAGACCCCGTAATTGTTTCTAGCGGCCAGGTATATATTCGATTTGATTATGCAAAGCTAACTATTCTTCGCTGTTAATGACCATTGTCTTCTCTTCAGACATACGAGCGATCTTGCATCCAAAAGTGGCTTGATTCTGGACACAAAACCTGCCCTAAGACGCAGCAGCCCCTCACACATACGTCACTTACACCAAACTTTGTCCTCAAAAGCCTGATAGCACAATGGTGTGAAGCCAATGGTATCGAGCTTCCCAAGAACAAGGCGAATTCCCGCGATAAGAAAGCAGTGAAAAGTTCTGACTATGATGATGCTAGTTTACTCTCACTAATGAATAGGCTGAGGATCGGGAACCAAGATGAGCAACGGGCAGCTGCAGGTGAGATCCGATTGCTCGCAAAGAGAAACGTCAACAACCGTATATGCATTGCTGAAGCGGGAGCAATTCCCTTGCTGGTCAATCTACTCTCCTCTTCGGATCCAAGAACGCAGGAACATGCCGTCACAGCACTCCTTAACCTCTCCATCCACGAGAACAACAAGGCAAGCATTGTGGACTCTCATGCTATCCCTAAGATAGTGGAAGTGCTCAAAACTGGGAGTATGGAAGCTAGGGAGAATGCAGCAGCCACACTATTTAGCTTGTCAGTTGTAGATGAAAACAAAGTAACTATTGGCGCTGCTGGTGCAATACCTCCACTCATCAATCTTCTGTGCGATGGGAGCCCAAGAGGCAAGAAAGATGCAGCAACAGCAATTTTTAACCTGTGCATATACCAGGGCAATAAGGTCCGGGCAGTGAAAGCTGGAATCGTCATCCATCTGATGAACTTCTTGGTGGATCCTACTGGGGGAATGATTGATGAGGCACTCACTCTTCTGGCAATTCTTGCCGGTAACCCAGAAGGCAAGGCTGTAATCGTGCAATCAGAGCCAATCCCCCCACTTGTCGAGGTGATCAAGACTGGGTCTCCTCGCAATAGAGAGAACGCTGCAGCAATTCTATGGTCGCTCTGTTCTGCCGATGCTGAGCAAACGATGGCTGCAAAAGCTGCTGGAGTGGAGGATGCACTCAAGGAACTGTCAGAAACCGGCACAGATCGGGCAAAGAGGAAAGCTTCTAGTATTTTGGAACTCATGCGCCAAGCAGAAGAGGCATGAACCAGACAACATAGATTTGTCGAAATGTGAGGTTGTGGCATAGCTATAGCCAACTGTACACATGAATACATAAATACTAATTTCCTTCTGAATAGTGTTGAAATTTGATATATTATAGGCAGATCTACTAAGAATTCTGTAAACATATAAATTGCTTGTATAATATTGTAACTCAAACCAAGATGTACTTCTTGATAAAAAAAATAGTAAATAAAATTATGTGTGATTCAATTTGCTGGTTATTATTGTTTCAGGTCTCACGCATGCAAATGCATTCCCCGTTTTTGGGACATTTCACTGCTTGTAGAACAGCATATTTTTCATTTGAAGCGAAAAGGAAACCGAAAGTTGTTTTTTTCCTTGGGCAGCTCTGTGCTTTGGGTGATGTGTTTGGTGGCTTCATTCTGAAGTAAGTTCCTAATCAGAAAATTGTTACTGCATTTTAGTTGTTTGTTTTCATTGTTTCTGTGGAAGTCTCAACCATCCATTACTGTGGTGAATGTAGCTTAGCTTCTTTAGAGTTTGGACCCACATCATGCAGATATTATCAAATTATCTGATTTACTAGAACAACACTGAGCAGCATTTTCTCTTGATAAGTAAATCGGATTAGACAGAGAAGATTAACATGATATCTTATCCATTTCTTCAGTACGTTACGTCTAATCACCTTATAAGCACACATGCAAACAGCCTTTTGTGCCTGCTTTCTTTTTGGTAATGTTATCTGTGAGCTCCTTTTATAACCCAAATTAGTAAAGTACATCCATGGGAATATGAACACAACCAACCAGGAGACAATTACTCTTGCTGTTATTATTCAATGGAATCAAACAAAACGAATGGGGCCATTGCACATGTAACTAAATCTGTTTTGCAATCAGAAGATTCAGGACAGTTCTTGAACATTGAGTCAGCTGTGTTGGAACGATAAGAAAGAAGTGAGGAATCCATCTACTTAAATCGACAGTTCTACACCTGTTTATGATTCTAAGTCACTTGGTCAAAAGCAAAATTTAAATGCAAAATGGAAACCAACAAAGAATCAATAAGACAAGACAGTGCTGAATATTGCTGCACTAGCTCAGCACGTGGAGCACGTCACATAATTCGGTGGCTAGAGCAAGTGTGAAGGCTTGTAGAAGAAAGAGAACAAATAATAGAAAAAATTGTCCGTCCTCAGTATGAATGCGTATGGTTATTTTTTCGTACCAGGCTACCAGGATGGTGGGAAAATAGAAGGGGGAAAACATAAGAGAGTAGAGGCAAGCTGTGGCCGCTTCACCAGTAGGGGTTAGGGTTTATATCATCACTACATTATGGTATGTGAATCTAATACACAACACGTTGAGACCATAACTAGATGTCTAGAAATGTTGTTATATTTTCGGACCATGCCAGTCATGCCTTAGAGTAGATTGCTGGACAAGTGTCCCCGTGCTGGTTTCCCTGCAATTCTAGCCAAATGAATGTAATCGATCACTTAATGGGCCAGAGCCAGACTGCTTCTGCTGGCACGAGGCACCATGTTCCTCTGGTGGAAAACAGGATGCATCTGTTTGCGGATCTTGTTAATACCATTCCTGTTCATTGGAAATATCAGAAGCATTCCATTCCGGTGAGTAAAATGCAACACAAGTAGTGGATGTGTTCTGTTTCTTTAACGAACGGCCATCGACCATAGACCACTTTGAAAGGAGTGGTTTTTAAAGCGGTCTGAAATGAAGAATTATAGCAGTATTCTATCCAAGGAAGCCACTGAAGCCATTTTTTGGGTCGATCATAAGAAAGACAACGAAGATACATAACAATAATATAGTTAACCACTTCAGTCTGACCATCACTTTGAGGATGAAAAGTAGAACTTAACTGTAATTTAACTCCAGCAAGACGAAAAAGTTCTGACCAAAAATTGCTAGTGAACACTGGATCACAGTCGCTAACAATAGAGGACAGAATACCATGCAACCGAACTATCTCATCAAAAAAATACTCGAGCCACAGTGCTAGACTGCTAGCAGTGTAGGGATAGCCCAAAGTAATAAAATGAGCATACTTGGAGAAACGATCCACCACATATAAGATCACTGAGCGACCGCCCACCTTTAGAAGGCCTTCCAAAAAATCCATCGAAATATCTTGCCAGATAGAACTAGGAACTTCCAAGGGTTGTAAGAGTCTGGCGGGATGGAGATGCTCGTCTTATTACGCTAACAAACAATGCATCCTTTAATAAATTCACGTACCTTACGATTAGCATGAGGATGATAGAAGGTGGCACGTAAACGGTGAAGAGTAGGGATGGCAATTGTGCCCGATTACCCGCGTACCCACGGGTGAATACCCTAATGGAGGCGGGTATGGGCGTCTTTCTTTGCCCACGGGTATAAAACGGGCACAATTCCTTGCCCATTGGGTAAACAGGTGCGGGTATGGGTAAGCTCCACCCGTATCCGCTTCGCCCGATTACCCGCCATCTACACTGACATGTGGGATCGTGGACACCCATATGAAACCCTAGCCAACGGTAGAAGCCCTCCCACTTCCCAGCCGCTGCTCCTCCCCAACTCGCTCTCTTCATTACAAACTCCCGGTCGACACTTTCTTTCCCCATCCCATTTCTTCCCCAATCTCTCTTCCTCCCCAATCCCCATGGCTCTCTCTCCTCGAGTTTCTTGGCCAAGACCTGGCTTGGTCCCAAGATCTCCGTTGTTGGTGTTGCGCCGTCTCCTCCTCGGCGGCCAGCGTCGCCAAGACCTACCCACCACAAGATCACGCCTCCTTTGGCTAGGCCCTACGAGCCTTGGCCGCGCCTCCCCTCGGTCCAGTGCCGCTCCTCCAGTCCATGCGCATGCCTATGCAGCCCGATCTACCCGCTAGCCTCCGGTCACATTACGCTCCTCACGCTGGCCTGGCCACGCTGGCTCGACCTCCACCGCCGCTATCGCCTTGCTCGGCTGTGTTCTGGTGGCATGGATTCGATTCATCCCCTTTTCCCATCTCTCTATTTTGGTTTTCTAGTTCGATTTTGATTTTACTTTTTTGATGTTGTTACTTATGGTTCAAGCATGGAGAGGATAATGGGGGTAACTACTGGTGGTGTTGGATTTGCTTTTGATGCTAGATGGTTGATGTTAGATTGTTAGATCCAGATCCTCCGGGCTCCGGGTGACCGCCTTGATTCAATTGCAAGTAACTAATACCCTTGGGTTTGTCGAATGCCATTTACTATCTTGAATCCATGCATATATATTTGAGTTCTCGAGATTATGCTCATCTTTGTCGAGATCAAGAAAGCATTGCACTTTTGGAGGAATTTGCAAAGGATCCTTTCACCGCTTCAATGCGAAGATAATCTCGCTTACTTTTGTAAGACATCCAAGGCCAACAGAATAATTTTGAATTTACTTATATGAGATGAGTGTTCGGCCCATTTTCAATGGAAGTGTATGAATTGATGAAACCCGAAATGTCAAATGAAAATACCGGCTAAACCATATCGACAGGCGGTCTTTGTTTGTTTCAATTCGTGATAATTGTACTAAGCATGGTCTTGCAAATGTTTTGACTGGGAGTACTATGCCCAGATTATTATTATTATTATTGAATCAACCAGGAGCTACAATACACAGGCATGGTATGTGCAAAGCTACAATACACAGGCATGGTATGTGCAAACCAGAAATTTTAGTTGTTGAATTTTGAACGTGTGATGTACTGTTCAATCTTTAAATGTTCGAGGGTACACGGGCATACCATGCGGCGACAATTACCGTGGGCGATGGGCATGGGCGAGATTCTTCGCCCGTCGTCCTTCGCGGGTATACCCATGGGGGGAATTCGGGGTCGCGGGCATGGGTATGGGTGAGCACTACCCATGCCCGTCGCGCCCGATTGCCATCCCTAGTGAAGAGTTTTTTGAACCCCTTCATGCCCATTGCCATGAGCCTCTTCAAGTAACTGCAGCCACAATAGAGAGTCATCTGGAACAAAAACGTGCCCCTCATATAATAACAATCCATCAACAAAGGGCATGCTGGTTTAGCCGTACTGGCTACTACTTGCTGATGCAAAGACTGAACAGTAGAATTGTCATGGAGCTTTGAGCGAAGTGCATCAAAAATAGCAAATGATGGCGATGAAATAGCCACGACTGCCGCAGCAAGATCCTGCCGCTGGGAAAGCGCATCCGCATCTGCATTTTGTCGTCCGGGTCTAAATTCAACAGCAAAATCATAGCAAAAAAAATTTACTCACTGTAACACCCTGATTTTCTAAGCCTTTTTGAATTTCCAAAATAAAATAGAACCCTTTGGTTTTGATGAGAGTTCAAAGCTTAACATGAGATTTTAAAAAAGCTTTAAATTGTTAGAGATATATGTATAGTGTGTTATTCCCCATTGTTATGAGGGGTTATTTGCATATTCACCACCTGTACTTTGTGTATATATACTGGCCCTTTGGCCCCTGGAAATACAAGTTGCTATTCCTAACATGGTATCAGAGCCAATTAGGTTTTCCTCTCCTGACGCATAACTCGTCCTCCTCGCTTAGCCGCTGTCATGGCTTCCTCCCGCCTAAATCTGCCTAAATACGGACGACCTATTTTTCCACCGGCCAGGCCGTGTCGGCCATTGCCCTCTCGACCTCATCGCCGCATCGCCGTCGTGTCCTCGCCGGATCGCCGTCGTCGCTCCCGTTAGCTCGGGGACGCCCGCCGCCGCCGGGTCACCGCTAAGGACGCCATGCTGCCAGTCCTTCTGACGCACCACCGTCGATCTCGCCTACTGTCGCCTCTGCTATTAACGCCTTGCTGCGCCGCTTTCGCCTTCGCTCGGGCGCGAGCCTCCGCCTCCGCTTTTTCGCCGGAGCAACTCGTGGTCGCCCGCCAGAGAGCCGCTGGGCCACCGCTCAAAGCCTCTCGGGCGCCGACGACAGCTGCGTCGTCTGCCATGCCAGGATCTGTGAAGCATGAGCTCACCAAGCATATTGGTGTTGATGCTTCCTTCATGAGGTCTTGTGTGCATGATCAGGTGATTGCTCTTCAGTATGTGCCTTCCAAGTTTCAGATAGTGGATTTCTTCACGAAGGCCTAGACTCGAGCACAGCATGGCTTCTACCTCTCCAAACTCAGTGTTGTTGATCCACCATAAGTTTGAGGGGAGGGGGTGTTAGAGATATATGTATAGTGTGTTATTCCCCATTGTTATGAGAGGTTATTTGCATATTCACCACCTGTACTTTGTGTATATATACTGGCCCTTTGGCCCCCTGGAAATACAAGTTGCTATTCCTAACATAAATGACTAAGACAAACTTCAACTAATCAAAAGTTTGATCTTCTTTGAGTTGTACGGGTTCTAGAGCCGTCCCTCCCTTGTGTCCAGACCTCCTTTGTGTTTGGACCTCCCCTCGTGTCCAGACCTCTTCTGCGTTTGGACCTATCTTGATTTCATTCCGACCATCAAGACCTCCCTTGATTGTATCTTGACCGTCAAGGCCTCTTTGGATTGCATCTAGTCCTCAGGACCTCTTAGCCTTTCAGACCTCCTCAAAGACCTCCTATGACCTCGCAGGACCTCCTTGTCCAGCGGACCTCCCCAGTGGTGTTTTGCAAAGACCACCCTTCGTGGCCTTTTTGCAAGGACAACCCGTCTTGGTCTTTTTGTAAAGACCACCTTTGTGGTCAAGACTCAAGACCTTCCCTGCGGGTCACGACCTCCCTCTTTGGTCACGACCTCTCTTTGGGCCGTGACCACTCCTCTTTGACTGGTCCCACTTGCCAGTCTTGCTCACCTTTCTCTTTCTCCGCCACATAAGTACCTTGTGCGTTTAATGCCTGTTATGTCACATTAAATGCGGCCACTTACGTGGTCACTTACGTGGCACCTTGATTTCTTTCCTGGTCTCCTCCGTTCACATCATACTTTGACTTAATCCACCCTCATCTGATGGGCCGTATGCCTTTGAGATTTCCAATGCCATTCCTTCTCTTTCTCCCCTGGCTAAGAATAGCCTAATTAGCTCATCATCATCGCCTTTTTCCATGCTTATTCCTTTTGCTCTTGGCCAGTTGCATGGTGTTGAAGCTTCGTCGTCAAGAACTTCGTCGGAGCTTCCTTCGCCGCCTTCTCGCCATCGGAGGTCCCGTCGGAGCGTCTGCGCCGGCCTCAACCACCACCACCGTCCCTTGACCTCCCCTTCTTCCACCATCCCTTTCTCGGCCTTGGTAAGTTTTTCTGTGCCTTGTTCTTTCCCTCGTCCATACGACCACGTTGAAGTAGTCGTATCCTCCCCAGTGGTCTTTTGCAAAGACCACCCGTCTTGGTCTTTTCGCAAAAACCACCTTCCTGTATCTTTTGCAAAGACCACCTCTTTGGTTCTTCTGCAAAGATCACCTTCTGGGTTCTTTCGCAAAGACCACCCTTTCAATCTTTGCTGGCCTTTTTGCAAAGACCACCCTCTTGGTCTTTGCTGGCTTTTTTTTTGTAAAGACCACCCTTTTAGGTCTTTTTGCAAAGACCACCCTCCTCGTTGGACCTCCTCCCAGCAAGTCAAGTTCCCTCCTGAGAGCCCGATTCTAGCACAGCGTTGCTCTGTTGGTTTGAGTTTTGAGCTTCTTTTGGAGTTCTTTGGGTTTTGTTTGGGCTTTGTTTGAGTTTGTCTCTTTTTCACGTGTAGATTGCGACGACGCGAAGGAGTCCAAGTTCCTTGAGGAAGAAGACTCTCAAGCTTGTGAATAAGGCAAGTCATACCCTTGATCATGTTGAGCCTAGTAATTCAAGTTATTTGAGTTCCATTTCAAATGATTACTGCGTGCCTACTTCAATGCAAGTACTTTAATCCCTGTTTTTAAACTTTATAGTTATCCCTGTTTCCTTTGTACAACCAGATTTGACATTGAATTATTCACCCTTGATGCCATAGATGAAAATCTAGCTGATACAATAGTATGAGCTAGAAGTGTTGCAAAAATTTAATGCTTAGTTATGCTTAGACCAAAAACTCTTGCTTTGGGAGATTTTACTGCCAAAAGACCAATATTACCAAATGTTTTAAGCCATGTCATTGGGTTGTCATGAGAATTTGTAAAAGGGTTTTTGAAAAGCAAAGCAAAAAGAAAATTTGGTTTAGACTTGGGCGAACTGGTTGCTTGGTTGGTGCACGTTTATGCACGGACTCAACTCGGGTAGGGTTGAGGCTCAGGGGTTTTGTGGAAGTCGCCCAAGTCAGTTGAGGACCGGCCTTTGAGCGTTCCTTTGCTAGCCACATAGTGCAACCACATGTCCTGAATGGGTAGGACCTGGCTAACTAATTTGCAAAGTTCCACCGTGGTTGTTCCATTTGGATGTGTGGATGGTCTTTTATGACCTATGTTTTTCCACTGGCACAAGAGGGGGTCTAAACCCTGTGGATGGTTAGTCCATAGGGGGGGTGAAATCTTAGCGAGGGGGAACTGCGGTGGAATAGCGTATTGTAAAGGCCTTGTCATGTGCTCTAGACCTCTCACCTATAAAAGTGAGTGGTGGTATCGACGGATGCCAAACAAACTAGAGAAGTCGTGTCATGTGGGTAAAGCTGTACACCTCTGTAGAGTGAAAATCTATTCGAATAGCCGTGTCCACGGTCATGGACACGCTGGTAAAGCCACTCAAAGTTAGCTTTATGGTTTTGGTTCCAAAATGGACTTTGAAATGTTTTTGGATGTCTATCCAATGGGTTTGGGTAGGGAGCCTTGTGATAGGAGGGTATCCTTCACCACTTGCTGATGAAAGTTATCCAACTATAAAATTGAATTTTTGGAAAATGAATTTTAATTATAAGTGTAACTGCCTTGGAACTTAGTATGAGTATTTAAAAGAAACTTGGCTTTGTGCAAACTAACCCTATAAGACCTCCTTTGAAATACCCTTGCATGCATTAAAATCTGTTACTCCACGGGTGTGACTTGCGAGCACGGTTGTTGTGCTCACTCTTGCTCGATGTAATCTTTGAGCAGGAGAAGACGTCGATAGCGAGGTGGAGGACCAAAACGACTAGGTTGTGCCCTTCAGCTAGATGCATGTGGCGAGTTGGATGGACTGCCGCTCTTTTTGTTCCGTTGTATTTTATGTTCGGCCCAAAGCCGCTTTTGTAAACTACTCTGTTGATATTTTGTTAATAAAGTTTGCGTTGTGGTTGTCACCACTTTTGTTACTGTGTGGGCTAGCAGCTGATCTTGGGACTAGCTCAAATACACAGAGGTCCTAGGGTGATCCCTAGTCCCATGACCTTCTTCGGGTTTGGGCGTGGGCCTAGGGGTGTTCCTGAGCCTCACGACAACTCTCGGACCTCCGGGTGGTCTTGCGGGACCCCTCGGGTGGTCCTGAAGGACCTCTTGGGAGGACTTTGGAGTTCCGGTCGTGACAAGAAGGGGAGGTCTTGACCACAAAGGTGGTCTTTGTAAAAAGACCAAGACGGGTGGTCTTTGCAAAAAGGCCACGGAGGGTGGTCTTTGCAAAAACCACTAAGGAGGTCCACTGGACAAGGAGGTCCTGCGAGGTCATAGGAGGTCTTTGAGGAGGTCTGAAAGGCTAAGAGGTCCTCAGGACTAGATGCAATCCAAAGAGGTCTTGACGGCCAAGATACAATCAAGGGAGGTCTTGATGGTCGGAATGAAATCAGGGTAGGTCCAAACGCAGAGGAGGTCTGGACACGAGGGGAGGTCCAAACACAAAGAAGGTCTGGACACAAGGGAGGGACGGCTCCATAACCCGCACAACTCAAAGAAGACCAAGCTTTTGATTAGTTAAAGTTTGTCTTAGTCATTTAAAGCTCTTTTAAAATCTCATGTTAAGCTTTGAACTCTCATCAAAACCAAAGGGTTCTATTTTATTTTGGAAATTCGAAAAGACTTAGAAAATCAGGGTGTTACAAAAACCGTCTGTGAAGTAACTAAATATCACAAACGGTTCTTGTTCAGAACCGTCTCTGTGATACTTCACAGACTATTTTCAACACGAACCGTCTGTGAATTACCGTCCTCATCACATACGGTTTGTATTAAAAACTGTCTGTGATAAGTATTTCTGATTTTACCATGGCTTGAAATCACTAACTCTCTGATTTTACCATGACTTGAAATACCAATCCTCTGTCGTGCCCCTACCATGGCACCTAATTCTCTACTGCGGTAGGGTTTGGTAGGGCGACGGTTTGCCGCGGCAGGGCTTGGCAGGAGCACAACATAGGATTGGCTGCCTAAACCCTACCGTGGTACCCAATCCACTACCGCGGTAGGGTTTGGCAGGATGACGGCTTGGCTTGGCAGGGATGCGGTAGAGGATGGGGTGCTATGGCAGGGGCGCGGCAGAGGATTGGTTGCCCAAACCCTACTACGGCACCCAGTCCTCTGTCGTGGTAGGGTTTGGCAGGGCAACGGCTTGGCAGGGGCGCGACATAGGATTCCCTGCCCAAACCCTACTGCGGCAGAGGATTGGGTGCCATGGCAGGGGCGCGGTAGAGGATTGGCTGCCACTACAGGGACGCGGCAGAGTATTGGCATTTCAAGTCATGGTAAAATCAGAGAGTTAGTGATTTCAAGCTATGGTAAAATCAGAGAGTACAGAAAATTCCAAGTTATAGACCGTTTTTAATACAAACCGTCTGTGATGAGATACTTATCACAGACGGTTCATATTAAGAACTGTCTGCGATATGTTGTCACAGACGGTTTTTGTATGAAACCATCTGTGATTCGCAGCGTGGGATTTCAAAAATTTTTGAATGCGTGCGTGGGACACAAAATGTTTTGGTGCTGTCCTTATATATTATAGCCACCCCAGCTTTGCCTTCCATCAGTCTCTCCCTCTCCCCTCCCCACGCCGAGCTCCAGCGACCACCCTCGAGGAGACATAACCGACGACGACAAGGAGGAGTGATACGGAGGAGCTCCTTGTCTGCTGTAGGAGGTAGACTGCTAGAAGGTACATGTACATCCCCAAAACATACACAATTTGTTGGCTGTTTGTTGTAAAAAATGATCTTAATTTTGTGTTACCTAAGGTCGGAGCGACGCCAAAAGTTTTCAGTCGTCTCTCCTTGCCGACGAGCTTGAGTCGAACTCGGATGACATGCAAAAACAGCTTGTGATATGCTGGTGAGGTATAGAGAGAAGCAATATTGAACCAATCCAAGAAGCCGATGAGTTCTTCAGGAGCTTGGAGGCACAGATGGTTTCTAGCTAGTTTAACTTTGTAACTTTATTCTTTTTTCCCCATTAGGAGGGAATGTTGTAAAACCTTTTGGTTTCCCTTTTCTATAATGTGTTTGCCATCAGAATTTTAATCGGATTTTAGTTGTCTTGTTAGAGGTTGCATATGAAAACTACTGTCCAGCAATTCATTGGTTACTTATCACAGACGGTTCTTATTTAGAACTGTCTGTGAAAATATACTATCACAGACGGTTCTGAACAAGAACCATATGTGATAGCTTTTTTCGCAGACGATTCAAAGACCATCTATGATGACTCATGTCATCACTGACCCATAAAGTCAGACGGGTCAGAAAAACCGTCTGTGATGACGATTTTGAACCATCTGTGATGATCTTTTCTGTAGTAGTGAGAGCAAGAAAAGCGGCGTCGGCTTCCAAGACCATGCAAACACTTCTTTCTTAAGTAGTTTAGTGAGGGGAGCAGCCACCTCGCCATAAGCCTTGATGAATTTACGATAGTATCCCATAAAACCTAGAAAACCGCGCAAAGCACACGCGGTGGTAGGCATTGTGATGAGACAATGGGGGTCCTGATCTTCCGATAGGATGATAACTTCGATTTGGAGGAGAATGACTTTGACGATGCAGACTTCTAACCGGTCACGACCAGAACACCAAGCAATCACTAAACCACACTCCGAGTCGTTATCAATCGTGCCAAGAACGCGGTTGACCTGACCACGAAGGTCTATTCCTGCATGCAATTGAAGAACACGTAAGAACAAGATAATAAGCAATCTGAAATTGCAAATAGGATTGAACTATTTGATAAAGTTGGGATTTTGAAGCGGTATTATGGTTGGTCTAGTCGACACAAACCAATACACGAAGTTGCAACAAGGCTAACTTTTAACTAAACAAAATCCAAGAAAAACTAGAGGGGTGCGGCCTCCTTAAATAGGGGAGGGGGAGCCGCACATAGCTAAGAGAATAGGAGGTGGTACTATTTATGGTACTGTTCATGAGTGAATAGTACCATATGAACAGTATGGGCCGTCTGTGGTGGCGCTTTCCCTTTGGGTCCAAGCATTACAAGGCCCAATTTGGCTCAAACAGGTGACGTAACACATTCTTTTGATGATTGCGATGCACACAGAAGGAATTTGGAGGTGAGGCTGGATCCGTTGGAAAGAGGACGAAATAAGCTTTCCATCAAGTACTCGTGGACCTCAAACGGACTCCGTATGTAAAAGTTATGTATGTTTGAAGTCGGTGCTGTCTCCGGAGGCTGAATTGGATTCCAAAATAGGTCCAGCTCGAGCTCTTGCAAATCAGCCACTCTCTGTTTTTTATTCCTGAAAATAACAACGTATTTATTAGGCAATATCATATAGTTCATATAATATAAAGACACTTCTAAAAACGAGCTCACCTGATAATTTAAGTGAAGCGTACGAGCTCTTGTAATTGAAACAGCAAGCATAGCAAATATGGTTATATGCATAGGGGTCATGTCCTCATCATCCTCCCTTTCTTGAAAACAAAGGCGTCCTCAGCTTTTGATAAGCTGGAAATAGGGTAACAAAGAAGCCAAGATGTATGCATGGTATATGTATATGTCATCTGTTTTAACGGTTCTTCGTTGTTGCACAATTAATGTTATAAAATAGCAGCGATCATAAAAGCTCATTGTATTATTACCCCAAGAATAATCATATATGTTAATGATTAAAACAAAATTTCTCACACATCAATTATTGCAACTAGTTTTGCAAATGTAAGTGAAGCGTTTGTGCAATTCAAATATCTGAAGTTGTAAATTTGCAGTGGTAGCACATATGGGCAAAGCTACAACTTTTGGAATCAAACAAAGTTCATCCATATAATCATATTTCAATCGAGCAATAGCAAATTCATCTAGCAAGGGTGAAAAGATTTGTAAGTTCTTCCATACTTCAACGTCATGATTCAGATTGTCCATACTAGATGGTGCAATAAGGGATGAACACATAGGCATTAGATGAGTACTAAATTTTATTTTCCTCTCATATTGAATAAGATTCAACACACAAGAATTGTTATCCAATACAGTAAGCTTCAATTTATCCACATGATCACAAGTTATGCATATTCGATATACAAGAAATTGATTGTCTACACTATAATCTCCAATCAAATTAAACTTATACCCAGGGGTGTAGACACTAGATAAGGATTTTGAACATGCAATTTCAGAAACTTTCTCCATAGCATGTGACATTTTCATAGGTAAATTCGACATAATGTAACATAAAGAATTAGCAGGAGAAATTCCAGTCAAATTTATATCTAACCAATTCCACATAATCATTAGATGTGATTAACTCATCACAAAAAACACTCAAAACAGCAGGCAATTCAATTATTTTGTCACATGGTGCACTTAAGTCAATGCAGTCTGAATTCTCTACTTGAAACATATGCATATCAGAATTATTTTTCACTAATTTTTGCTCTAAAATAGCATGAACAGTGGACAATTGTAGTTCGTCACAAACATACTCACCATGAGCGATGATAGCACCGTGATCTTTACCTTTTTGGCTCTCCTCAGATGATGTAGGTGCATCCATCTCCTCATCTTCCTTCTCAACCAATGTAGTTGGTGTCTCAATCAGCTCATTCTCCTCTTCAGTATGGTTCTCAACTTCCTGCAAGTTGTTAGTAACAGAAAAAGACACAAACACAGGTTTGTTCTCATATTTCCTATCATCAAGCATTCTCAATTTCTTCTCAATCTGACTTTCAACCTTACAGGCAAGTATAAACAGATGAGGGAGAGAACCATATTCTTTGTGAACAAGAAAGTCCTGAATTGGTTGATTAAGCCCACTTAAGAATATATTCTCTGTAGCTTCAGCATGTTCCTCTAAGCCACAACGCAACAAACAAGTTTTCAATTCATGATAGTATTCCCTTACAGTTCTACTTCCTTGTTTGAAACGTTGTAATCTAGCTAACAAATAATCAGCATGATATTTAGGAACAAATTCATCTCTCAAAAGTTTCTTTAAAGCATGCCACGTTTGAGGCACTCTTCCATGTCTACGTAAGTACTTCCACCAAAGTATAGCATCCTCAACAAAAACGCTAGTGGCAGCTCTAATCTTTTGCCTATCAGACCATTCATAATATTCAAATTCTTTGTCTAAAGCTATCTCCCAGTCAACATAGGCATCAGGATTAAATTTACTAGCAAAGGATGGCAAAGTGAGTTTAGTTTTACCAGAAGTACTGTCACGATCATATACCTCCCATGGTGGACGATCTTGTCTCAAGCATGCATTTTCCTAGTGGAGTTTCTTGCACTCCCATTCAATGGCTCAAAGAAGGCGTGGATCTAGCTGGAAATCATCTCGTGAACCTGCCATAGTTAGTAGAAAACAAGGAAGTAAATCACAAGTATATGTTCCTATCAACTACTAGGATGTGGAGTTTATCAAGTCACACACGCTCAAGCCCTTACCAAGCTCTTGCAAGTTCTTACCAATGCAAACAGGTGGTGCAACCGGTGGTTGGTTCGTGATAAACTTGACTCAAGTGATGAGTAGAGCGATTGTAAGAGCCGGTTCGACATGATCTGCTCAGTTAGTAGAAAGTGGAGCTTGGACAGGCTTAATATTAGGTAGTAAGGAACAATCAGTTAATTTTAGAAATTGCACATAATTGAATTATAGTTCGTATCTAGCACTTAGCCTATGTTGCTGATCAATCAAGGATGGTTGAAGGCTAAAACAAGTGTATAACAATGTATAGGAGTGGTAGACACAGGATAATTCAATAGAATGCAATTTGGAGTGAATAGCACAAGTCTTGACCCAACACTGAAAACTGTGGTTTTCTGTCCACTAGATAGTACGTTGGTATTTAGCCCATAACTTTTTGTCAGATGCCTATTTTTCAATGATTCTTTTTTTCTCTGTTTCCTGACGGCTTTTTCCACAATTTTTCTTTTGGGGCCACTTTCTGAATACCGACTGAAAAAATCGCACAAAAATCACAAGTGCAGACAGTTTCAGATTCAAACAGAAAACTAGGTCAACTTTCACCGCATATAAAATTTGACTGCTTTGCTGGATTGAGGTTAAATTTTACAGGCAGATGGATAATCAAATTCTTGATCTAATGGTGGTGGTTTCACTCAAAAAGGATTAGAGAATCAAAAGGTATGGTAATTTTCGTGGCGGTGGCAGAAAAGGGAGTCTTCGAGCCGAAATTGGAAATTAGGGTTTGGGGTGTTCTAGATGCATTTGGACGTGGGGAATTTCTTTTAGAGCTTTTTTTTGGGTTTAGGATGTGATGGATGGGCTAGGGTTTCAAATTTTTTTTTATTTTATAGGACCAAAGATATGATCAGCAACTAGACAAAGCTAAAACAGACACAAATTCAATTTAGCAAACCAAAACTAATAGATTGAAAGGCACAACGGGGTTTGGACACCAGAGATTAATTCTTTTTGTAGGGTAAAATTTTCTGGACTATAGGTATTAAAAACTGAAACAAAAATAGAGATACAAGAATTCCTACCGGTCAACTTTAGCTCTGATACCACTTGATGAGACAATGGGGGTCCCGATCTTCCGATAGGACGATAACTTCGATTTGAAGGAGAACGACTTTGACGATGCAGGCTTCTAACCGGTCATGACTAGAACACCAAGCAATCGCTAAACCACACTCCGAGTCGTTATCAACCGTGCCAAGAACGCGGTTGACCTGACCACGAAGGTCTATTCCTGCATGCAATCGAAGAACACACAAGAACAAGATAATAAGCAATCTGAAATTGCAAATAGGATTGAACTATTTGATAAAGTTGAGATTTTGAAGCAGTATTATGGTTGGTCTAGTCGACACAAGCCAATACACGAAGTTGCAACAAGGCTAACTTTTAACTAAACAAAATTCAAGAAAAATTAGAGGGGTGCGGCCTCCTTAAATAGGGGAGGGGGAGCCACACATAGCTAAGAGAATAGGAGGTGGTACTATTTATGATACTGTTCATGCATGAATAGTACCGTGTGAACAGTATGGGCCGACTGTGGTGGTGCTTTCCCTTTGGGCCCAAGCATTACAAGGCCCAATTTGGCCCAAACAGGTGACACAACACCTTCTTTTGATGATTACGATGCACACAGAAGGAATTTGGAGGTGAGGCTGGATCCGTTGGAAAAAGGACGAAATAAGCTTTCCATCAAGTACTCGTGGACCTCAAACGGACTCCGTATGTGAAAGTTATGCATGTTTGAAGTCGGTGTTATCTCCGGAGGCCGAATTGGATTCCAAAATAGGTTCAGTTCGAACTCTTGCAAATCAACCACTCTCTGTCTTTTATTCCTGAAAATAACAACATAATTATTAGGCAATATCATATAGTTCATATAATATAAAGACACTTCTAAAAACGAGCTCACTTGATAATTTAAGTGAAGCGTACGAGCTCTTGTAATTGAAACAGCAAGCATAGCAAATATGGTTGTATCCATAGGGGTCATGTCCTCATCATGTTGGCCAACCGAAGACAACTTCAACCTTGCTGAGATCCATAGCCACCCCATGACCCGAGATAATATGACCCTAGTAAGCCACTGATTTTGCCCCAAATGAACACTTGGATTGCTTGAGGAACAGCTGATTCTGACGTACCAATTGCAAAATAGCGCGAACATGTTGTAGATACTCCGCCCAAGATGTAATGTAAACTAAAATGTCATAAAATAAAACGAGCACAAATCTGCGAATATATGACTTAAGAATGTAGCTGGCGCATTTGTAGCTATCATCATTCTTAAGAGCCTGAAATGTAGCTGGCTCATTTGTTAAACCGAATGGCATGACAAGGAACTCATAGTGACCATGATGAGTCCGGAATGCTATCTTCTCAATATCGTCTGGATGCATGCGCACTTGATGATAACCACTTCATAAATCCAGTTTGGTGAAGAAACGGGCATCGTTCAACTCATCAAGGAGCTCGTCGACCACCAGAATAGAAAATTTATCTTTCACTGTTTTGGCATTGAGTGCACGATAGTCGACGCAAAAACGCCAGGATGCGTCCTTCTTGCGGACCAGCAGTACTGGGGAAGAGAAAGCAGAAGTACTTTCCCGAATGATGCCCTATTTTAACATCTCCTCGCATTGACGCTCGATTTCATCTTTTAATAGTTGAGGATAGCGGTATGGGCGGACAGTCACTGGAGCGGTGCCTGGAAGAAGATGGATGTGGTGGTCGCATCAACGTGGAGGAGGTAAGCCGTGAGGCTCCTCAAACACATCAGCAAATTCGTTGAGAAGCTATGTCATCACATTGCCACTGTCCAAGGCGAACAAATTGGCGCTCTGAGACTATGCTTGTAAACCTCGCCATATGACTTTATGGTCATGCCGCCAAAAGGACATTGTCAACTGGTCAAAATCCCACATAATCGGTCCCAATGTCCTCAACCATTGAACACCCAATACAATGTCAAATCCTGCAAGGGGAATGACATAACAATCCAGAAAAAAAATCTTCACCGCTGATCCGAACATGCACTCCATTAAATTGTCCTGTGCTGGCCACCATGTCGCCATTGGCGACCGCGACGTTGATGGGATGGCCGAAAGCTGGCGTAAGGCCAAGCCGATGTGTTGTCTCCTCTGTCATGAAATTATGGGTAGATCTGGAATCAACCAAGGCTCGCATTGTCTCATCTTGAATATCAAACTTGTAGCTGCATTGTTTTGCCCATATGGATACCCATGAGAGTGTGTAGAGAGATTTCCACGTCTTCATCCGAAGTATTGTCAAAACTTTCCCTATCGTTGAACTCTAGCAAATAGATACCTTTCATAGAGCATTTGCTAGCATGATCCCTAGAGAACTTTTTGGGTAGTTAAAACATAAACCCTTGAGGCGACGATCCGCCATCTCTTTGGTCATCAAGCGGCGGAAATGAGAATTGGGTGTTTTGTTGGTTTGTGGCACTGCTACTGTTGGTGTAGGTGAAGCTTTTGTTGGAGGACCTCTGGGGCCCGAACTGGGACCAAGGAGAGAGCTATGACTAATGCCCGCGGGCCTGCTTGAACCCGGCGGTCTAGCCATTGACCGAGCTTTGTCGTCGTCATCCATCTCTAGCCGTTTCTCATATGCCCGCGCAAGACTCATTGCAGTCTCGAGTCTTGTAGGATTTTGTAGCTCGACATCAGTGCACGAGGGAGATTGCACAATCCGGTAGTAAAAAAAAAATTGCACTTGTTGTTTTTTCGTCATGTTGTCACATCGACACAAAAGAGCCAAGAATTGTTCCTGATATTCGCCTACTGTGCCAATATGGCGATGTTGAATGAGCTCGCCCAAGGCGTTACTCCGAATTGGGGGTCCAAACCGGAGGTTGACATGAGCCACAAAACAGGGCCACGATAGCACGCCTTGATTTGTTTCCGGCCGGTAGTACCATTGTTGTGCAGCTCTTGTCAGGTGATATGATGCAAGCCACACCTTCTCCTCCTCCATCGTCCATTGTCCTTTGAAAAACTGCTCGCAGTGATTTAACCAAGGTAACGGGTCTTCCTTTCCATCAAAGATTGGAAAAAGATAGCTTGTGGAATCGTGGGACGCCACGATCTGCCGAATCCTCCACGTCCTTCAGCCCGTCGGGAGAGAATTTCCTCTTGCTGCCGTGTACGTTGCCCCGGCCCGGAGTCTCCTCGATCTAGTGCCGCGAGTCTGCTGTCCATGACGTCTCTCGAAGTGGTGAGATCCTGCAGCATCCGAAGCATCTTGTCAAGCTGCTCCTTGACTTGATCATCCATGGCGGAAGGTGGTGGAAGGGCTGCTCTGATACCAAAGATGTTATGGTTTAGGGTGGATGAGAATATTGGTAATGCGCGAATCGCCCTCTACTCCAGCAAGGTTAGACCCCTGTGCAGAAGAGGCTCTGTTCGGCAAGTAAACTTTGATAATTTCTCTCTATATTACTCAAAGGATCATTGGCTTCCTTTATAGCTCAGGAACCTCCTAACAAGTCTTTCCAAATATATTATACCCATAACCGGATTACAACTTCCTAATATACTAAACAGAATAGTAAAGGTAACAAGGACTCGAGCGCTGTTGTCGAACTCGATTACTGTAGTCGTCACACGTTGCCGAGACAAATTCAAATTGCCGCCGTGGATTCCAAGTTGGACTCTGGATTGGGCACAACATTACGACGCCGGCGCTGATACGTTTGGCCCACAAACGAGTCCACAACATTATGGCCTCCACATCAAATAGCTAGTGAGACAAGAGATGCAGAAGTATAACAATAAAAATACCCCAGCCCTGTGCAAGCATCACATGGCCAACCTAAGCAACGCAGACGACACCCTTCCAAACTAACCATGTATGCCCATATCATTTGCTCGCTTGATCTTTCTCAGCTCATCCTGTCTTTGCCCCCTAGGATTAATAATTTATACTACTTCTAGTGTGATGACACAGCTCCTATCTAATCCTTTCACCTAAACAAATAAGCAAGTTGGGTTGAGGAGATCTAAATGCTGGCCTGGTAGTAGTGTTCAACTTTGTCCTTTGACCACAACTGCATGTACCTAATCAAGATTCTTGTACTTGTTACAGCCAGAACATGCTTTGTGTTATTATTCTATCTTCATATGTGATGTTAACTACGGCTAATTCCAGCTTAGCTAGACGCTCCCTATTGGCTTTGCGCATCATGTTGCTACAATTATATGATGGATGATACTGATTGATCTCTTGGCTATTTGTATTTGTTATCAAAGGGGATCGGGATAGATCGCGGTAAGAACAAAATACACATCCGGGCAGGTTGTCCGATTAGAAAAATCAATGATCAAGATCCAATGCATTGCAGCTTGGTTGTGAGAGATTGGGATGTCTATATATTTGCGGTGGGAAATGGTCCGTGTTTGATCCCAAGCGTTGATTAGTTCCCAATGTTTGATCTTGAGTGTTGATTGCCTTCGCAAACGCCCTCTTAGCTTGTAACGAATCCTTATAAAGGCCAAGGCCATGGCCATGCATATACATACGGGGGACGGAAGTGAGCTATTTGGATCGAGCTAGCTGTACCTGCTAGCTAGCTAGCCTCTGGGCCATCACTCAGGCAGGCGACATCATCTGACAAGAAGAATTAGCGAGAGAATGGGGCACATTGCTGAGCCTGCCGGCGCTGTATTCGTCGGTTGCAAAGTGCTGCCGATCTTCAACGAGAATGGCATCGTTGACGGTGCGATGAAGAAGATTCTGCATAGGATCGATGGCAAGAAGGCGGTTGCTCGGGTGAAGGAGCTCCTGAAGCGGGCTGCTCAGGCCAGGCCTCACAGCACTACCGTCGTCGGTGGCAAGAAATGGAAGGTATACATTAATTTTCTTTTTTCCTTTTTGAAACTAGCTTGTTTCTTGATCCAGATAGTTTCATTCATGTGGATTCCATCCATTAATTTTTGGCAGAAGGTTCTGAGCTTCCAAGCAAGGGATGGTGCTGCAACCAAGTGTGGTGAGCAACAGCCGAGCGATGACATGAGCAGCAAGCTGAGCTTCAAGTGGGACGTGGGCAGCTGCTCGTCGGCATCGTCGGTTCTGTACTCGCCGCTGTCGTTCGTCTCGGCGCCGGCAAAGACGACGACGGAGCATACGCCGTCGAGGAATTACGTGTCGAGGCTGTCGTCGGCGAGCCGGCAGAGCTCGTCGGCGTTGGAACCGATTGCTGGTCTGCTGTACAGCCGAACGAATGAGCAAGATATGGAGCAGCAGCAGGAGGCCTGCAGGATGGGGCAGTGGATAACCACAGATTCAGACTGTGAGTTACTTGCTGTTATGTTTCATGAACAATTAATTAGCGCACACACTCCTCTCTCTCTCTCTCTCTCTCTCTTTATTGCGAATATTCGCGCACATACTGAGACGGATATACGGATGATCGACTGGTTTTGCAGTTGTGGTGCTGGAGCTGTAGCTAATTAAGACGTACGGATGAGGACATAGAGACGGAGAGTTCCATCAGAAGGAATTCGGTCGGGATTCAGTTGCAGGAAGTAAACCAAGACAAATTTTGAGGCCTGCATGGATGTGTTAATCTCGAACTTGGTAGGTATGTATGCTGCAGCAAATGTGGTGAATAGGAAAGGGAGGGAGAGAAGAGATCAATAAAACCCCAGTAGTAATTAGTTAGGGTCGTAGGGAGGATTTCCCCATTGTGACAGGCAATAAATCTAAATCAATTAAGGCAGCAGCCCTTTCAGTTGACACGACACATGAGGAATGAACATGACTCAAATGGTCCGGATTTCCCTCTTCTTCTTTTTTTTTACTTGTTGACGATTTTTTTATTATCATTTGACCATTTTTAAAATAATACTTTTTTAAAAATAAGACAGCATCTAACATGTTTTTAAAAATATCCCTTTTAGTCCCTCTAGCTCTTGGCGTGGCAAAACAATACCGTCACGCCAAATAAGTTTAGGTCTGCTCATGGCATGCCACTCCACCAATGATAGCGTGGCAAGCATGGGTCATTTTTGAAAATAGGTTACCTTCGAGGTTATTTTAAAAATCCTCTATTATAATATTAAAATAAAGGCAAAATAAGTCGCCACGCTCGCTCTCAAAGCCTAGAAATTTTCATGTTATTCAAAGAAAGAGAAATATCTACACCTTTGATTTTGGTTGGTCCAAATTATAACGGTTAATATTAATCATAAACGTACGAGAGTTGTTACAGTTGTATAAGGAATACAACTATATTTTTATCGTAAGCAATAGAGTTGTATAACAAGTATAACTCTATGTTTTGATATATACAGACAATGTAATATCTAGATATAGCACACAATGTAATATCTAGATATAGCGCATGAAATCCGGCTAGTATTTTTTTTTTAATAAAAGGGGTTATTTAATAAAATTTGTTCCTCGTAGACAAACACCATTGCAGTTACTAATTCATAAGATTAAAAAAATTGATCGATTATATATGTGTTATGTGCGCTCAGCTTTGTCTGAATTACTTGTGATGCATGTCACGTGGTAGGTGCAAGGATCATTTCATTAGCAACTTCTCCACTCCTCTCGAGATAAGATGAAACATAACAAACCAGAGAGAGAGAGAGAGAGATCTCTCTCTTCACGATCTCGTGCACCAAGGCAAACAAGGGAATTAGGCTATGTGCAATATTGCAGGTGTGAGATCCCTCATGTCATACAGATGCTAGATTTTATTTTTGTCTGCAGTGTTTAGCATCCATTCTCTCTCTCTAAAGTGAGACCTGAAAATTAAATTAAATATCACATCTTTTCTCCCACCCTGCTCTCTCTCCCTCCCTGTTTCACTTACATATAGGCCGTGCCCTTTTCTTTTGAGCTAACACTGATGTAGCTACTTGCACCGATGTCAGCATTTTGGTTGGTAGCATCGCTAGAAAGTTTTTAGCACCGGTTTGGCCAAACGTTGTGTATGACCTTAAAAGAAGGGGTTTTTTAGTCTTCAAGAGAGAAAAAGGAAGAAGAGTTCTTTTTTTAATTTCTTCAAAAAGAAAGAAAGAAAGAAACTTATCCTGATGGCCTTGGCGATTCCACTTGGCCAATCCGCCATGTCCTTTGCGCTCGCCGCGATCTGAGGAAGAAGAATCTGGTGGATGCAGCAGCAGCAGTGGCATGCACAGCTACTATAACAAGAGGAGCTACCAACACTCATGGGGTATCAGCATCTGAAGGTGCAGCAGGTAGCGGAATCGGAGGTTCGGATGAGCTCGACAAACAAGAGGAGATGAGTGGATACGGTTTCGGCAAGAAAAGGAAGCCATTCGAAGACCGAATCATCAATATTCCCAGTTTGCTGACATCCGACAAGCATAAACTCAAAAGTAATTCTTCTTCAATCTACTATTCAAAATGTAAGAAATTATAAAAGCCCACTCCCATGTTTTCTGACAGGATAACAAAACAGATCTCTACTACAACCTAATCTCAGGGCAAAATCCAGATAGTACAATCCAAGCACTTTTTCCAGCCTTAGCTCCAGAAGATCTGATTGACGATAGCTAGGGGTTAGTTGGCTGCAGCTGCGGCCCTCTTCCTGGGAGCAGCCTCAGTCCCTGAATTGACGCACGAGATCAACATCAGAAACGTGTATAGAGAAAACGATCCAAGGCATATCTCTGCAAGCAAATTAACCAGAAGTACAAGAAACTTACAGGAGTTTATTTTCCTTTTTTCTTTTTATCCCAGTAATGGGAATACCCAGCTACATGCATTCTTCAATAGTAGCGGTGTCAGACTACGAGGTTCTAGTGGGTAACATAATGCTTCATAATCAAGTTACCTTCTCTAAAGTTGCTCTTGAACCTACGCGGCACGTGGCTCAGGTATCGCATCCCACCGGTTCCTGTGGTCTTGCGCCTGATGGCCTTCGCACTCCAGTTATCTGCAATGATCAACAGTTGTGTTTTTAAGCAATATCCAATGTGATTGTCATGGACGTTTGTTCGTAACGGGGTAAACACCGCCAGGAAGAAGGCCGGGAGGCGTCGGCTTGGTGGGATGAAAGATTAAACTATAGACTGGGATGATAGAACCTTGGGAGGGAGACTAGATTAATTTATGTTTCTTGCTTGATTAATAATGGATACATGCTATCCCTTTTATACGGACGACCCGACTTGACCTCTAAGAAACAATTTCTATTTCTATAGAAACTTATCTCTATTAAATGGAATACATCTTTAAGGAAGTAAACCCAACTAATAAGAAAACTAACTATTCTATCTCTATTTCCTAACTGTTAATGCACCCGTGGGGCCGGCATAAATAGTGCGTCGCGCTACAGTACCGCATGTACTGTTCACACGTGAACAGTAGCCCAGTCCATGACAACTACTCCATCCTTTCACGACAGCTCGTCCTCGAGCTGTGGTGGCGGCCATGGCTGAAGCTCTAGAAGACCCCATGTTGATGAGAGGTTGTGATGACGACACGAGTTCTTGAAGATCATTCCCTTGAAGCTCAGAAGGTTGCTTGTGGGCAAGTGAACCATATATCCACCGGGGAAGCGCAGGAGGCACCCGACGTCGTGTTGGGTATGCTTCTCGTCGACTCTTGTCCTGCTATAGTTTTATTCGACTCCAGAGCTTCGCATTCTTTTATATCGCATTTCTTTGTTATCGCAATCCTTTGCGGCATCTGGCAATTATCAATTTGCTCCAATACATGCCTTTTAATTATTCCCTCTTCAGGTCGGAATTGAGAACTGAAAACGAGTGTTAGGAATGGAATTTCTGGCAAATCTTATCCTTCTCAACTCAATGAGTTGAGTGTTATACTTGGCATGAATTGGCTCTCCCAACACTTGGGAACCATTCGATTGTGCTAGGAAAAATTCATATTCCTCACAAGTCCCTCCGGTGTGTAAGATGGAATCACGAAATTAATCCTCTGCAAAGTCCATAAAATTCCCCCTTGTTCATTCATCCCGAAGCCATGAAAATATATCAAGATCTTCGTTAGCAATTCTGGTGGACTTGAATGAAGCGAGAGATTGCAAAATTCGTTGTCGAATGCGACGTATGTCGTCGTGTGAAGACCGAACATCAACGACCAACGGGTTTGCTACATCCTTTCCAAGTGCCCGAGTGGAAATGGGACTCGATCGGTATGGACTTTATCACCGGTCTACCCTGAACCTCCAAGGGAAATGATGTCATTTGGGTTGTCATTGACCGACTAACTAAAATGGCACACTTTCTTCCCATCTTTCTTTTCCGAGGGAACAGAATCTCGGGACGAGATTCTTGTAGGGGGGGGGGTTGTAACATCCCAAATTATGGTTTGTGTTTCAAATATAAGAAAATGAGAAGAAATTAAAACTTTTCATATATCATGTTGTCATTTGAAATTTTCTAAAAATTCTTTCGAAGGATTTCTTATTTTCAAAGATCTAATGTTTCACTTAACAAGAAGCATAGCCTTTGAAAACTTCTAAATCAAATCTTGTATCATCCTCTAGGATTATTTTCCTAGCTTCTAGATCACCTTGGTGACTCCTTTGAAAAATTTCATAATTTTTTATAGAAATTATTTACTATTTTTAAGAGGATAATCAAACCAGTTGACTCTTAGTCAAAACCCTAGGTCAAGGGCTCAAGGCCTTATAATTTTTCTAGAGGAAAATACAGTGCATGAAAAACTCTAGAAAAATTATGCAAGGATGTTCTCGGAGTCCTAACCACCCATAAAATTTTTGGGAATTTTGAAGTTAAACAGATACCTCTAAAAATTCCTTAACTTTTCAACCTGTTTTTCAAAATCTCAGCTCAGTTATTGTTGGACTCAGTCCAACCAAGTTGACCTGGCTCGACCTAGCCAACCCGATCAGATCCTAACCAAACCGACCCGGCCTTTCCTTTCTTCCGCTGCCAGCCCGGCCCCGCTTGCAGAACCTCCCTTCCACGCAACCGCCGCCTCGGCTTTGCATTTGCGCCACGCACGGCCACGCAGCGCCACGCCGCCACCGCCTAGCTCCCTCCGCCGCTCCCCTATAAGGCCAGCACCGAGCTCTCTAGCCACCCCTTCCTGGCTCTCTTCCACTTTCCCCTCTTCCTTTCCACTGAAAACGAGCTAAGCTCAAGCCGCGCCCGCCGCTCGGCCACCGACTGCCGCCCCGCCGTTCCAGCCGCGCCGGCGGCCTCCTCTCCCCTCCGGCCGCGTAGCGTCGCTCCACAAGACCCTGCAGCCAAGATCCCTCAAGCGATTTCAGGTTTTAACCTCCAGGGAGCCGCGCCGGTTCCGTCTTCCCCGTCGCCGGCCAAGCCGCCATTTCCGCCGCCGTTTGCCACCGGGCGAGCTCCTGTGCAATTCCTCGACAATAGGGCTCCTCCACCTCCCCACCTCACCTATTCCAGTTTCCCCCCTTCCTAGCGCCGCCGCGCCTTGCTCCTCCGTTGCCGGCCGCCGTGAGCCACTGCCGACAGCCTCGGGTCACCTGGAGCTGCGCCGCCACAACCCCAGGGCCGCCTCGACCTCCCCGGCCCCATCTTCGCCGTTGCCGACCGCCGCCGAGCCTCTCCTCGCCGGCGCAAGCACGCCCGAGCCACCGGCCATTTCCCCGTGTTGGCGTCCTTGCTCTCTGTCATTGAACTGTACTCCACCTGTACAAGGTTTAGCAATTGCAACTAAGAATTGTAATGGACTATTGATTCACTCTTGTCTGTGTTTAGCTTTTGGATAAGTGATTTAGTGGGAAGGGTGATTGTTAATCTGTTTAGTCTTTTGGTTAAATTGAGGATCAGAGGGAAGAAGAACCAGTAAACTCACTTACTAGACCTTTCAAGTGTTCTGGTAGCTTTTGTTGTGTATGTCAACTGAGTCACTAAATTAGGTTAGAGTTTAAAGGAGGTTTCCTGATAGCACTTCTTTTCAGATGATGTTTGCTATTGTAGGATGCAGGAATAGTAATCTGAAGATATTCTAGTTATTCTTTAGACTAATGTCTTTGTTATTACAATAGTTAGAAGTGCTCTTGAGTCATTCTAGACAGTGGAGCATTTATCTTCTAGTTATAGCCATATCTGTTTAACCCTTATGCTCTCTCGGCTGTTTCTTTTCTAAGTGTTTTGATCAAATGCGACAGTGGTTGTTCAGTTAGGATTCACTATGTTTTTAACAGGCAGTGAGTTTTTCAGTGCTATAGATGAGTTTGTATGTGTTGTTTGGTTAGGATGATCTGTGATCATGTAAGCAATTGAAGGTTAGCAGCAGGTTAGCAGGTTTCAGAGTAGTAAGCCTTTAAGGTGATTACTTGCTGGAGGTGTTAGTTAATTTTTCCTTGGTTAGTCAGTTTTTGGTTAATTAGTTGTCAGGTAGTCTAGTTAGTAAAGTCATTTTTTGCTTGGCATAAGTGATTAAGTTTCTTTTAGAAGATGTTATGGGTTTTCAAAGGCTTAGTGTTGTTATTTGAGATTGTTATAAGGCAGTAAGGTTGTTTACATGCTGAGTTGTAGTTAGCTTTCACATATTAGTAAGTGGTGACTGAGTGGAGTACTTGGAGCACTTTTAGTTATTATGGCTTTAGCATAAGATTTTAGCAGCATAAGGTTTGCAAGAGAGTAACCAGCTTTCAGTTGTTGTATGCTTAGAAGTGTAGTCAGTTTGTGGGTTAGCAAAACTATTAGGTAAGGTGACTGTTAACCCACAACTTCAATTACAGTATATTTGCTTGTTGGATGATTTTGAACTTTGGTTTTATTCGGTGTTATTCGTTCTTATTCGCTCTTTTGTTGATCGATAGGTACCGATAATACTATTGAATACGAGAGTGATCCTCAGCAGCAAGTGGACTTTCTTCAGCAAGGCAAGCAGTTCTCCATTGATGCACGTTGATCCTATTATTTGCGCATGCTAATATTTCAATGTTTCAACTGTATGTATGCATGCTATGTTGACAAGTATTTCTCAATCGCGATAGTTTATTTGATTAGTTAAATGAACTATAGGTAAACATCCATTCCTCTACTACTGAGCTTAGGATTATATCCGCTGTGATTTAGAGCTCGTTGGATGGGCTCTAGTCACTTTACTTTTAATGAATGCGGGTTGTCGCTTAGCCATGCTTAGATCGGTAGTCTGGGGATCATCGCCTCGGCGATGTTCATTTACAACTTCACTCTAAATTAATTGAGCCAGGGTGCTCATGTATGCATCTTATTTGGAAAAACTAAAAATGAAAATAAAATATTTTAGACTTGGGCACATTGGTTGGCTGGTGTGCTTGGTGTCCGAGTCAACAAGGACCGAACATCTTGTTACACTAAACCAAGTATTATTGCGTGCAACCACATGAGGGACATATGGGACCCCTCTTGACTTAGTACCTTGGGAGGTGTTAATTAATGAGTCGCCGGTGGTAGATGTAGGAGAAAAATGTTCTGTTATCAATTGTTGTAGGGCATGTGCGGGGTGGGATCCTGGTAAAGTTCCCACACCCAGAGGAGCATTGGCGGTTGTTATAGCTGACCGATGTCTCCAACACAACGTGTGGGTCCCCGAGGAAGCCTGGGTAAGGTGGTACATGGAGGATTAACCCCTATACGTGCGACTCTTAATTAACTCATTCCCTTGGAAAACGTCTCGTAGGACTTAGCCGCGCCGGCATATCTAAGGAAGTGTGCAAAAAGGCGGTCTGACATGTGTGTAAAGTTGTACACCCCTGCAGGGTTTAAACTATTTGAATAGCCACGTCCTTGGTTATGGACACGCTTAGGGAGGTCTTTCGAGAGTTAGACTACAACATTTGATAAAACTTGAAATTGGTTGGTACGAATGGGTAATTCGTGCTATTATGGTGGCTTTGGGAAGTCACCTCTATGATGTGACTGTTATTTGATCAATTAAAAACTGCTTTGACAAATTGCCTTCAATCTATTACATTATTGCAAATAAATTGTGGCTTTATGCTGAAAAGGAACCATATAGCCATCTCCATTGTTTTAAGCATGCATGTAGCTATGTATAGGTTTGTTAACGTAAGTCTTGCAAGTACAATTTTTGTACTCAACTGCATTGTTTATTTGCTGCAGAGGAGGTTGACCCCCAAGGTGTTAACTGTGGAGAGACCGACTTCAACTTTGACTTCGACGACTAGCTTGGGCGTTTTCGGTTGGTTGCCTTGCGGGTAAGCGCAAACCGGTTAGCTTTTGTTTCAGCCATCTTATGGCGAGTGTTTCCGCTGCAGACTTAACTCTTTTGTATGGAACCTTATGTATGTGAATTATTGTCTCACTGCTATTTGATCAATTAAAAACTGCTTTGACAAATTGCCTTCAATCTATTACATTATTGCAAATAAATTGTGGCTTTACGCTGAAAAGGAACCATATAGCCATCTCCATTGTTTTAAGCCTGCATGTAGCTATGTATAGGTTTGTTAACGTAAGTCTCGCGAGTACAATTTTTGTACTCAACTGCATTGTTTATTTGCTGCAGAGGAGGTTGACCCTCAAGGGGTTAACTGTGGTGATACCGACTTCAACTTTGACTTCGACGACTAGCTTGGGCATTTTCGGTCGGTTGCCTTGTGGGTAAGGGCAAACCGGTTGGCTTTTGTTTCAGCCATCTTATGGCGAGTGTTTTCACTGCAGACTTAACTCTTTTGTATGGAACCTTATGTATGTGAATTATGTTGTAAATTATGAAACTTTCGGTAATATAATGACTTGCGTATGGAGTTGATGCTTATTTTTTGTATGGGGTATATGTACTGCAATTCTGGAAAGTACATATGCGTCGAGGCGCGGGATATTTGGTTTGTAATGCTAGAGTCAAGTGGATGGCTAAGCATTACGAGCTAAATACCCTGGGGTCTCACAAGGAATCTCAGCAAGTTCCGACCCCTGCTGAGAGTTCTCCTCGCAGAGTCGCTTTTCCTCATCTCTTTTGGATCTTTAGAGATGAAGAGCTTAACGAAGCATGAGAAAGAATTTCGGACCGTCAAGCAAAGATGATTCCTGACTCGATTTTTGCCAAATATAATGTCATGGCAATCGACGTAATCTTCCACAGCCACTTTTAATAGCCTCTCCCTTATAAAATACTTAAAGGATTTTGCTATTTTTTGTAGCATTTTGTGGAGAATTTTGCTGTGGTCAGAGGACTGACCCAGCGAATAAAGCTCTTGGAGAATAAAATCTCTGATTTAGGAAGTAAGCACTCTTTTAGTGCCTTCTTCTTCCTTTTCTTTACCATTTGGCTCTTTTTAGTGCTTTCTTCTTCCTTTTCTTTACCATTTGGCTCTTTTTCTTTTAACTAACTTTCCCTTTATCATTTCTGATAGATTCAGAGAAGCTTAAAGATGAAGTTATGGCTAATGAAGCTATTATTACCAAGTTTAAAGAAGAGTGTTAGAACAAGGACCAGTCGATCGAATACCTGACGACCAAACATCAGGAGGTTCTCGAGACTCTTGACAAGAAGTGGAAAGGTATCTGGTCGTAAATTTAACCAGTATGCTTTCTTTTCCTAGAAGTATGTGCTGGTGATATGCCCTAGAGGCAATCATAGAGATGATTGTATCACGTTTATGTTTATGAGTTATTGAATAAATGTTATTCTGTTCCGTGAATGAATCTTTGGTTATGAAGATTAACAAGTATGTGACTTGTTGGTGAAGCTCTTTTAACATATATGATATCATTCTAAAAGTATCCCTGGTCGAATGTCACTGATCGGAACATCAGTGATCCTATCGACCAGCACATGTATTGATTGATGACCAAGTTTCACCAGTCATAGATATAGGGATATCGAATTAATAATGTGAGCACATGTTGGAGAACATGGTGTTGGATTGACCCGCCTTGAGACACTGTTGAGTTTGTTATGATTTCGTGTGCCATCAGTTGGTCTCAAGCAATGATGATGTATAATCCTTAGACCTGAGATCAACATGGTTTTCTACATGTGTAAGAGTACACTTTGGGGTTTCCAAACGCTACCTCTAAAAATTCCCTTTCTCTCTCAACCTGTTTATCTAAAAACTTAAATTAACTGTTGGACCGACCGAGCCACTTTGACTTGGCCGAACCCAACCAACTCAGCCACACCGCACCACTTACCCCTTCGCCTTGAGCCATCCGATTGAAATCAGCAGTGCTCGATTGAGTGGGCGTTGATTGTCGAGCGCACGCACTCGCGTGAACCGTCTGATTGGAAATCAACGATCAAACTCTGTCTCGCTCGTTTAAATCGGCCCAGCCCCTTTCTCTTGTGTCACTAACTGGTGGGCCCTCCGGCGCAGATCTTCTTCTCCACGCGGCCAGCACCTCTTGCCACCTCGCTCATGCTCGCCAGTGGCCAAGCTCTGCCGTGCATCATCTTCAACGACTCCGCCCCTGGTTTGCGACCTCATGCCCATGGTTTCGCCCACAGTTCTGCGGTGTCAACTGCCTCTATCTCTCACTGTGTCCATGCCCGAGCTCCATGGATCGAGCTCACTATGGAGCTCCTTCCTCATGAGTCCTCCACCCTAGAGTCTATAAAAGCTCGCCCGGGGTTTTCTCTACTCCTTTTCGACACCACCGAACCATCCATCCCCTTCTCCACTGCTCAATTGAGCTCAATTCTAAGAAAACCCGAAGCACCGTCGTCGTCCTCAACGCTGTCCCAGCGGCACAGGGGTTCTTTTCCAATTCTTTTCTCATCACTTTGCGCCCCTTATCACCTTTACCATTTCCCCTAATCAAATTTTGGGTTGTATTCACAGGAATCACCGAATTTTGGATTTGATCTTGTTCGGCCGAAAACACTCGCCTTCATTCCCAACTCCGGTGAGGTGGTCCTTTGAGCAATTGCTCACGCGAGCACCATCTCATGCACTCACTTAAGCTCTCCCTACCTTTCTTGTTCACTCATTTTGCTCAGGTCGAGCTTCCCTCGGTGAAGCCATAGCACCGCTGCCAGCCTTCCTCCGGCAGCCTTCCCACCTCTGGGTCATCTCGGTGAGTTCCTAGAGCCCCTCTTTAGCGTTGATGCTTTTTACGACCAAGTCATCAACATAAGCTTCCAAATTTCGACCTATATGAGGATTAAAGGTTTTCTGCATCAACCTTTGGAAAGTCGCACTAGTGTTTTTGAGACCAAACGTTATCTTAACATAACAGTAAGTGCCATATGGAGTGACGAAGGAAGTTTTCTCTTCATTTTCTTTACTCATGTTAATCTGGTGGTACCCTGAGTACGCATCCAAAAAACTTAACAACTCACACCCTGAAGTGGAGTCTACAAGTTGATCAATGCGTGGAAGGGGAAAGTCATCCTTCGGACAAGCTTTATTAAGATCTATGAAGTCAATACACATTCACCATTTCCCATTACTTTTTCTAACCATTACAAGATTGGCAAGCCACTCTGGGTGGTCGACTTCACGAATAAACCCAGCCTTGAGGAGCTTGTCAATCTCCGACTGGATTGCCTCCTTCCGATCATGTGCGAAACGCCTAAGCTTCTGCTTGACCGGTTTTTTGTCAAGCTGGAGAGCTAGCCTATGCTCGATCACCTCCCTGGGGAATCCAGGCATGTCGGATGCCTGCCAAGCAAATACGTCTTGATTTTCTCGGAAGGAGACGAGCGACTCTTCCTATTTGGGGTTGAGTCCTGCCCCGACCAGTACCTTTTGGTCAGATGCATCAGCGTTTCTTGACCCAGACAGAGTATTCACGCCTCCTAGAGGAGCGCCCTTGCTGAGTGGTACCTCTTTGGTCTGGTCGGAACGTTTTGGCGCCATCTTTGGCCTCGAGTGTTTGACCTGTACAGGTGACGGGTTAGTTTCCCTAGTCGGAAGCTCATCGACTAGTTCTAAGGACTTTCGATCACATGCATAAACCATTTTATGGTCTTCTCGAACCATGATGACACCTTTCGGTCCTGGCATCTTTAGACTCTGATAACCGTAATGCGTGGTTATCAGGAATTTTGCTAGAGCCGGACGACCAAGGATTCCGTTGTATGCGATTTCGAAATCGACCACATCAAACGGAACCTTTTCTGTTCGGAAGTTATCGGGCCATCTGAACGTAACCGGTAGGGACAGCTATCCTATCGGTTTGGCGGTAGAACAAGGAACTATGTCGTGGAAGGCATATTTCACAGGTTTCACCTTGGACCTTGGGATTTGCATCTCTTCCAATGCTCTCACAAACAAAATATTTAAAGAACTACCTCCATCTATTAAGACTCGATTAACTTTACAATTGTTAATAGTAGGTTCAACTACGATAGAAAACCTACCTGATCGAGTCGACGGGATGGGGCAGTCTTCTTTGGTGAAGGAGATTACAGTTTTTGACCACCTGGACAGCTTGATAGTGATCGGAGACTCGGCAAGGTTGACCTCTCGCTCCACGGCCTTCAGATGACGTCTAGAATCGTATGAGGAGGATCCTCCGAAGATCATATCCACCGTATGTTGCGGCTCCTGGTAGTTCATCTCTTCATCGCCATCTTTATTCTTCTTGGAGCTTGAATCTTTGGGTTCCGTTATGGAGGGGAAGGGTCCTTTGCCTGAGTAGTAATCTTTCAGCTTACTTTGCCCGGCCCGGTAGGTGTGTAGATCATGCCCTGCCGCTTTGTAAAGTGAGCACCACTTCTTGCTTTTCTTGAAGTCACTGGTCGGAGCCTTACCTTTGTTCTGACGGGTGAAATCTTTCTTGCCCTTGGTATATTTCTCTGGAATCGCAAGAACTTCCTTGTTGTCGGGCTTGCGATTCTTCTTGTTCTTGAGAGACTTCTTGCCTTTCTTCTCCTGCTTCTCTAGATCCAACTAGGGATTTTTGTCCTTCTGGTCAATGGTTTCATACCATTCGACTGCTTCGCTAGCAGCCGCGTATTTGTCTGCCATGTCGAAAAGCTCGACGGTTGTTCGTGGAGGATTTATTACAATATCCTTCGTAAACCGGTGATTCCTCAGCCCTGCTTTGAAGGCCTGGATGCTAGAAGATTCTGCTATCTCTGGGATGGAATTATGAACCTAACTGAATCTCTTGATATATTGTCGAAGAGTTTCATTGGTCTTTTGCTTCATCCGATGAAGACCATCCTCCTTTCCGGGGCGGTCGTACGTCCCTTGAAAGTTGACGATTAGAGTGTCGCAGAGCTGCTCTCAAGTATAGATAGATTCGACCGGTAGGTTGAGCAACCACGACCGGACAGATCCTTCAAGGACCATGGGCAAATAATTTGCCATTACATTATCATTACCACCAGCGGCCATGATGGCGGTAGAATAAATCTGAAGAAATTCTAATGGGTTCTGAGTCCCATTGAACTTCTCTATGTTGGCTCGTCGGAACCTGTCTGGCCAACGAACAGCTTAGAGACCTGCCGAGAATGCTCGGCATCCCGTAATGGAGTCGTAGTGCCTTCTCTGAAAAGGAGCCGGATTATAGCCAGTCGGAGATCGATTACTTAGATATGCATATGTCGGGACCCAAAATTACAATTCTGGTCCCTCTGTGTATAATACACTAGTCCAGGATCACGCTAGTGCACACAGTTTCAACATAGATGAATATCGATCCATACAAGATGATTAACATCAATAACGAGTAATTTGATTAACAAATAAGGGTTTTGACCTTATGGTCGAGTTTACACTTATTAAGCCACGCAGATTTTTAAGCCTATGCACACAGATCCACCATAACAATACACAGTCCACCTGCCTCCGTCTAAATCCTTTCCCACCCTATTGGTTAAGTGCAACATATGCCATCAACGAGTAATAGCACATAGTACACGCAGTTTTATCACATAGTTCCATAATCACTTAGTCAAGTTCATAATTGTGACTCACATGAGATGATGACTCGTGGCATGGCTAAGCAGACTAATCGTGACTAACCAACCCACGTTGGTGCTATGATATTACCAACTAAATAAACCAATCTAGGGTGACAAAAGATTAAGACATAACAATTAAGCAAGATGGATATAACAAATTGGATTAATAACTAAACCCAAAAGCATTTAAATAAATACTTAAAGTAGATGCAATAATTTGAATCAATATAACTTTTGAAAACTGGGTTCAATATGATCAAAGGTATAACTTGCCTTGAAATAGGTCTAGGTATTGATCTTGCTCTTGAGGTGTTCCTTCTTCTTCAAATCTTCCCGAAGTATCGACGTCTACTCGCAAACGAAGCAAACAAACAAAACAAATAAATAACAGAGGCAAAAAAAAACTCCAAAAATTAAATAAAAATCCCCAATAAATAGATCTTAAATTTAGATGAATTTAGAAATTTGAATGGGCTCAATTGGAGTTCGGATGCAAAAGATATTGGCTTTGGAAGTTTGAATCTAAAAGAAACCCTAATATTTGGATTATTCCGAATTTCTGAATTATTTCTCTAAAGAAAAATCGGTTTATAGCGCAACGATGACGTTAGCAATGGATTTTCGGAATAAGAAAAAGAAAAAGAAAATACTAACGTGTGGGGCCCACACGTCAGCCACACGGTTCACAGTGAACCGAGTTCACCGAACCAGCTCACGAGATTAGATCTGAACCGCCACGCGTACGCCCACGTGGATGCTGACAGGGCTCCACGCGGCTGCCACGCATGCGATGAGGGTGAGCTGGCGCTGATGCGGACGACGACAGCGACGCACGGGAACCAAAGGTTCCACCAAACCAGCGGCGATGGGCGGTACCAAGTGGTAGAGGAGGACACGGGGATCACGATGTTGTGCTAACGGGTGCACGGAAGTGACGAGGATGGCCGACGACGAGGTTGAAGCAGCGGTGGATGCACGGGCTCGACGGTGACGGCGAACCAAGGCGTCTTTAGGGAAACGGGTGCGTGCACCAGGTGGCCCTTGACACGGCGAACCCGAAGAGGTGCTCAACGACGGCTAAGGATCACCGACGGCGGCAGAATCCAATGAAGAAACCCACGGCGGTGCTAGGGTTCGAGCTTCAAATCCGGCGAAACGGCGGCGCGCTAGGGTTGGCGATTGTAGGGAAAAGGCGGCAGGGTTGGATGCGATCCTGGTGACGCGGTCACGGTCCTTAAATAGGCACGGGAGCAATGAGTTCGCGAGCGGCACGGCGGCGTAGTCCGGCTCGGACACGGATGCGGAGTCCGCGACGAAGACGATGATGACGTGGCGGCGGGGCCCACAAGGCAGCGAGAGAGGCTCAGGCGAGGCTGCGTCGCAAACGACACGGCCGACGCTGATAGGTGGGGTCGGGCCCACAAGACGCCGAAGAGAGGCGAGGCTAACATGTCGGGCCCGCATGTCGATCGAGAGGGCGACGCTGGGAAACCGAAGTACACAACAGATGGGCCAAAAGTGAATAGGGTTTGGGTTTCGGCCCAAACACTATTCCGGGATTTTAAATAGGTTTTCTATTTTAGAAAATACCAGAAATTCCAAATGGCAAAAGAAAATAGCAAATGAACTTGGAAAAATTCTAGAAAAATCTAGAAAATATATCCAAGCACATAGAACCCAAATAAAATAGTTTTGACCATTGTTCATGTTGACTTTAATCATATTAAATTGTTTTGATGCACAAGGTTCAATATTAAGCTTTTGAATTAAATTCAAATAAATCCAAATGGTGAATTTTCTCCCTACTAACTATTCAAAGGGTTTTTAAAGGTCAGAAAATTGGGATCTTACAAACCTCCCCCCTTAAAGGAATCTCGACCCTGAGATTCAGGCTAGCTAGAGAAAACGCTAGGGAACTCAGCTTTCAGCTCTTCTTCGCGCTCCCACGTGGCTTCTCCTTCTGAGTGGTTGCTCCATTGAACCTTGCAAAACGAACTGTTTTGCTTCTGGTCTGATGCTCTGTGATATCCAAAATCTTGACTGACTTCTCTTTGTAAGTGAGATCTTCTTTCAACTCAATTGACTCCAACGGGGCTTGTTCTTCTGGCACACGAAGACACTTCTTCAACTGAGAAACATGAAAGACATCATGTACTCCCGCTCGACTGCGGCAGCTCCAACTGGTAAGCTACTTCACCACGTCGATTCAAAATCTTGAACGGACCAACATACCGAGGGGCAAGCTTCCCTTTAGCATGAAACCTTTTTACACCTCTGAGTGGCGTAACTCGAAGATAAACAAAATCTTCTGGTTCAAAGCTGAGATCACGACGACGATTATCAGCATAGCTCTTCTACCTCGACTGAGCTATCTTTAATCTCTCTCGGATCATAGACACTTGTTGTTCTGCCTCTTGAATGAGGTCTGGTCCAAAAACAAAATGTTCAGGTGATTCTGACCAATTCAATGGGGTTCTACAGGCACGACCATACAAAGCTTTAAATGGTGACATCTGCAAACTAGCTTGATAACTGTTGTTGTACGAGAATTCTGCATACGACAAACTCTTATCCCAACTGGCAGCATTAGCTAGAGCATAGGCTCCTAGCATATCCTCCAATATATGATTAACTCTTCGATCGTCCATCATGCGAGGATGATACTGTGATCTTGAAATTCAGATGAGTCCCTAAGTCTTCATGCAAGCTCTGCCAGAAACAAGAGGTGAACTGAGATCCTCGATTTGACACTATCTTCTTAGGCACACCATGCAAACTGATAATCCTTGACATATACAGCTCCGCAGGGTGATCTCCTGAGTAAGTGGTTTTGACTGGCAAGAAATGGACAACTTTAGTCAAACGATCCACTATTACCCAAATCGAATCGTAACCTGATTGAGTCTTGGGTAAACCAGTAATGAAATCCATTCCGATCTCTTCCCACTTCCATTCTGGAATTTTCAAAGGTTGCAGCAGACTACCGGCCTCGATGTTCGCTTTTACCTTCGACACACGTCGCACAAGGCGTGAATCAGGCGACTTTCGCTTCAAATTTGGCCACCAAAACTTATTCTTATCATCCTGATACATCTTAGTACTACCAGGGTGAATCGAATACTTGGAATCATGGGCTTCCTTCAAAATTAGCTGTCTCAAACTGTCGACATCTGGTACGCAGATACGTCCATTGATCCACAGTATACCTTGATCATCTACGGTGAAGTCCTTGAACTTTCCTTCTGCCATCTTTTCCTTGATGTCTGAAAACTCTGAATCCTTTGGTTGAGCTTCTCGAATCTGTTTCTCCAAAGTAGACTGCACTTCAAGACTGGCTACGAATCCTTCAGAAACAACTGCCAGCTTTAGCTTTTGAAATTCCTCTTAAAGTTCTGAAGAAACTTCTTTTACTTCCACAGCATTGCAGTAACTCTTACGATTTAATGCATCTGCAACTACATTAGCTTTACCAGGGTGGCAGTGGATTCCAAGATTATAATCCTTTATCAACTCTAACCATCTTCTTTGTCTCATGTTCAAATCAGACTGAGTGAAAATATACTTCAGGCTCTTATGATCTGTATAAACTTCGCAGCGATTACCGATGAGGTAATGACGCCAAATTTTCAAAGCATGCACTACGACAACTAATTCCAGATCATGGGTAGGATAATTCTCCTCATAAGGCCTTAATTGCCTTGACGCATGAGTGACAACTCTTCCTTCTTGCATCAGGACACATCCTAATCCTTGACGCGAAGCATCACAATAGATATCAAAATCCTTGCGAATATCTAGCAAAATCAGCACTAGGTCTGAAGTCAAACGCTTCTTCAATTCTTGAAAACTCTCTTCAGAAGCTGGGGTCCAAGTGAACTTCTTCTCTTTTTTCAACAACTGTGTAAGAGGCTTAGCAATCATTGAGAATCCTTCGATGAAACGACGATAATATCCTGCCAATCCCAAGAAACTGCGAATCTGTGTGACAGTCTTGGGCTATTCCCAATGCAATACTACTTTAACTTTACTGGGGTCAATTTCTACTCCCGCAGCTGTCATTATATGACCAAGGAATTCCACTTCCTTCTTCCAAAACTCACACTTACTGAACTTAGCATACAACTGATGCTCTCTGAGCTTCTCTAGGATTAATCTCAAATGTTCAGCATGTTCTTCTTCTGACTTGGAGTAAACCAAAATGTCATCAATGAACACCACGACAAACTTGTCCAAATATTCCTTGAATACTTTGTTCATCATGTTCATGAAGTAAGCAGGGGCATTAGTTAGACCAAAGGACATGACTAAGAACTCATAATGTCCGTACCGCGTTGAGAAAGCGGTCTTAGGTATATCCTTAGGACAAATCTTCAACTAATGGTAACCTGATCGCAGGTCGATCTTTGAGAACACTCTGGCTCCTTTCATTTGATCAAATAGATCATCTATCTGGGGTAATGAGTATTTGTTCTTGATGGTGACTTCATTGAGAGACCGATAATTGATGCACATTCTCATGCTTCCATCTTTCTTTCTGACAAACAAAACTGGTGCTCCCCATGACGACGAACTAGGTCTCACAAAACCTTTCTCTAGAAGTTCTTCGAATTGCTTTTTCATCTCCACTAGCTCATCGGCTGGCATCTGATAGGGTCTCTTAGACATCGGTGCTGTTCCTGGCACTAGATCGATGACAAACTCGATGTCACGGTCTGGTGGCATTCCGGGTAATTCCTCTGGAAATACATCTGGATATTCACTAACGATAGGCACATCTTCCAAAGCAACTGTCTTTAGGCTATTGACTAACAGATGTCCATCACGCACTAAGGTAGCTTCAAACTCTACCTTGTTTCCCTTAGTATCCTCGATTGTAACGGCTCTTCGGCCACAATCTAGCACAACTTTGTGCTTGGCTAACCAATACATGCCAATAATGACATCTAAGGTGATGAACCCGAAGGTCCGATTGTTGGCCTGATCTTTCGATGAGACGATAGATTCGGTAGTCGTCGCTCAATTCTCACAATCATAGCTACGAACACGCAAGGCTCGAAATCACGCAATCGCTGAACTGATTGACAAGTCGTTATCAACCGTGCACGAATACCCAAATGACCTAACCACGAAGGTCGATTCCTGCATACACCGAAGAAGCACGCAAGAACAAGATAAAGCAATCTGAAATTGCAAATAGGAATTGAAATATTGAATTGAGTTGGGATTTTGAATAAGGATCTTAATTGGGTGGTCTAGCCGACACACGCAAAAGATACCATGGCACATGCAGTAGCACCATGGCATGTAGACATAGTACTATGGCATGTAGACGTAGCACCATGGCATGTAGACGTAGCTCAATCCAATTGGGTAATATGGCATTGCATTAGCCGAAAGTCCTATTGGAGAAGATGTTGTTGAAATAGAGGATGCAGTGCAGCAGGTCGAAGCAGTGGTTGCATCCTTAGGTTTGATGTCCTCATCATCCTCCCTTTCTTGAATTTGAGTCGTCCTCGACTCAATCGTTGTCTCCAAATCATCACTTTCCTGCAAAAGGTTAGTAGCAACAGAAGACAAAGAAACATGCATATCTTCTAAAGGACACAAAGCTTCTTTGCAAATCATAGTAGAGCATTCAGATTGATGTTGTTCCAAGTCTATGCAAGCAGATTTTGTAGCTAACATAACATGTGCTTTCAATTTAATTTCACTTGGAGCTATAATCTTATGATCATCTTTTGTGTTCTCCTTACTTGTTCTCTCAGTTCTTTCTAATTCATCCTTTAATATGGCAGCAGGAGACATTGGTAGCAAAGTGATTTTCTTTTCTTTATATGTGAAAGTATAATGATTAGATCTACTACGATGTTCAGTATATCTATCATATTACCAAGGTCTACCTAATAATAATGAGCATGCTTGCATAGGTACGACATCGCAATCAACAGAATCATGATATGATCCAATAGAAAAATGTACGCGCACAAGTTTAGTCACCTTCAATTTACCACATGAATTCAGCCATTGAATGTAGTAAGGATGAAGGTGTTGTGTTGTGGTCAAGCCAAGCTTCTCGACCATGTCTATGCTAGCAAGGTTGTTGCAACTTCCGCCATCAATGATGACTCTACATGAACGTTCCTTGATGACGAACTTGGATTAAAACAAAGTGTGCCGTTGATTTTGTTCAGCAAGTTCCATTTGAGTACTTAGCACACGCTGAACAACTAGGCTTTGGTACTTGTCAGATGTCTCATGGCCTAATTGTTCTTCCTCAGTTTCAGCACATGTATTGTTAGTTGCAACCAACACATGTTCTTCCTCAATATCGCTAGCTGAAGTGTACCCACCATTGTCCTTGATAAGGAAAGCTCGCTGACTTGGGCAGTCGCGCATGAAGTGCCCAAATCCTTTGCAATGGTGACATTGTACATCTCTGGATCGCCCTTTAGAAGCAACAGAAGAAGCACTTTTTGTGGGGCTTGTACCTTTGTTGATTTACTTGCATCAGGGACATGTATAGGAGTTGAAGCAGTAGTAGGGGGTGCACAGCTAGAAGTGGAGGAGGATGCCATGTGTTGTTCTTTGCGATAACCGACACAAAAGTTCCTCCAATATTGCCCCTAGGCGAGATTATCGACCAAGACTTCTCTTTCGGCTTTGCAAGCAAGATGAAACAAACGAGTGATACAATTGTATTCTTTATAATCAAGTATGTCCTGAATTTCATGGTTTAATCCTCCCAAAAATCTAGCCATCTTAGTATTTTCAGTTTCTTCTAAACCACAACGCAACAATCCAGTTTGCAATTCTTGATAATAATCCTCTACAGAACTACTACCTTGTCTTAAGCGTTGCAATTTATTAAGCAAATCACGAGAATAATATGAAGGCACAAATCTAGCTCGCATAGTTCTTTTCATAGCATCCCAAGTTCTAGGTATGTTTCGTTCATTACGGCACAATTCATCTCACCAAATAGAAGCAAAATCTGTGAACTCACTAGTAGCAGCCTTAACCCTTTTATTGTCAGGAAATTCATGGCATTCTAATTTTTGGTATACGACTAACTCCCATGTGAGATAAGCATCAGGATCATATTTACCAGCAAAAGGAGGCATAGTGAATTTAATTTTACCAAGTGAATCATTATGGTCACGTACCTCACGTGGTGGATCTCTTCTCATACCTTGTCGATTGAAGCGTCGTTGCCGGTGATCACAATCATTGATGGGATTGAAACCACCATCGGACTCCGTATCAGCAACATATGGGTTCGCTTCATTTTCTACCTCATTGGCCCATGAGCGAGCAGCGGATGGGTTCTGGCGGTTGTGTGCAACGGCGACAATGATGGGGGCGACAGAACAGAGGTGGAGCTCTCTCTTTGCTCCACACGTGTAGCAATCGTAGCAAGATCATTATTAGTGCGATCTAGAACCCCCTCAATACGCCCCGAATGTTGATTCAGCAAGCGTGAAAAGCACTGCATGATGCCTTTCGTGCGAGGTGTGAGAGGTGCATCTTTCTCAATGTTGGGCCTGCTATTCTCCCCTTGTGACCATGAACCTGTCATTGTTAGTATCAAAGCAAAGAACAAATCACAGTGTATATGTCCCTATGAACTACTAGGTTCTGGAGTTTCACAAGTCACTCACACTCAAGCTTATACCCAGTTCTTACAAGTTCTTACCAATGCAGCAAGGAAGTGGTACAACCGGTGGCTGGTTCGTAAAACTCTCACTTGCGATCAGCCCAATGATTGCGAGGAACGGCACTTGCTGTGTTAGTAGGAAGTAGAGCTCGGAAGGCTAGTATGTAGCAAAGGAGTAGCAATTATTTAGATCAGTATGCAAAGTTGAAAAGCAGTTCAAAGTACTAGTCACAAGTGCTAGTCCTAGTCTAAACCAAGCCTAGCTAGAGCAACTCACAAGAACGACTAGTAGTAACAATGGAAGGCTAGCACAAGAACTATCAAGGCAAGCGATCAATGGATGACTATGCCAAACTGAACAAGGAAAAAGTCAAGCAAAGAGGCAGCTCTGAATTTTTTTTCTTCTTCTTCTCTTTCTTTCTTCTTTTTTCTTCTTCTCTGTCTTTCTCCTTTTCTTCTCTTCTCTATCTTTCTTCTTCTTTTTTTTCTTCTCTTTCCTTTTTTTTTTGTTTTTCTCTTACCCTTTTTTTTATACCTCAAAGAGCTACTGGAAACGAAGCCAAAAAAGGAAAAACACTTGGATCCTCACGCGAGCTCTTGCTCTGGCGGCGATAAGCGCCCGTGGCGGCTTCGGGTTCTTGGCGTCGGCAGCGCAAGGCGGCGGCTGCTGCTACTCTGGGCGCTGGCGGTGGCGCTTGCCCGTCTGTGGCAACCTAGTGGCATCGAGGGCGCTAGAGTGGCGGCATAGTTCTGTCTTGGGCGAAGCAGCGCCTTGGATCCTGGCCGGCGGAGGCTTCAGTGCTTGGGGAGGCGGCGCAGATTCAATCCAGCGGCGTCGGCGGCGGCAACGGCCTAAGCATGCTGCGTGGTTGCGGCCAAAAAAGAAGCGTCGCGACAAGGTGGCGGCTTTGTCTTGGCGGCGGCGATGCGGCGGGCGCCATTGGCGCTCACGATGCGGCGGCGGCGACTCTCCGAAGCGGCTCCGGATGGAGGCGGCAGCGGCGGCTCGTTCCGAAGCGGGCTCCGGATCGACGCCGAGTAGATCTTTGTTTTGTCTGCTGCCCTGCCCTCGGTTTGGCCTGCGATGAAACGCCGAAGAACCGAGTTGTGTGCTACGCTTGCTGATTCCCCAACTCGGTTTGTCACTTTGCTTGGATTTGCTTGGTTGCCGAGGAAATGCAGAGTAGATGACGCGCGGCGAGACGCAGATGGCTGTTGTGCGTGATGGCGGCGGCCGGAAACCGATTTGCTAAATATTTTTGTATCTCTTCAAGCTCTAATGCGATAGCGCGCCTTTTTTTCTCTCAAAGAACAGAAGTAGACGATTTGCAAGAGACCCTAAACTAGACCAATCTAGATAGAAAACCAGCACAAAGACTCGACGATGCAACGATAATTCAACAACACAAACTAAAAAGAAAAAAATTGAAAAGGCACAAATTGGTTTGGACGATGAACTAAACCTATTTTTTTGATTTTCGTGGCTATTTGGACTGTAGGAAAAAAATTCTCACCGATAAACCTGGCTCTGATACCACCTGATGAACCCGAAGGTCCGATTGTTGGCCCGATCTTTCGATGAGACGATAGGTTCGGTAGTCATCGCTCAACTCTCACGATCCTGGCTACGAACACGCAAGGCTCGAAACCGCGCAATCGCTGAACTGATTGACAAGTCGTTATCAACCGTGCATGAATATCCGGATGACCTAACTACGATGGTCGATTCCTGCATACACCGAAGAAGCACGCAAGAACAAGATAAAACAATCTGAAATTGCAAATAGGAATTGAAATATTGAATTGAGTTTGGATTTTGAATAAGGATCTTAATTGGGTGGTCTAGCTGACACATGCAAAAGATACAAGTTGTAACGAAGGCAAACTAAACATAAACAAAATCCAAGGAAACTAGAGGGGGTGCGACCTCCTTAAATAGGGGATGAGGAGCCACAAATCTAAGAGAACTAAAGGGGTGGGACTAAATTGCGGGTATTGTTCATATGAACAGTAAATGCCCCCAGGTGGGCCATCGGCATATGGGCCAAGTTGAGTACGATTACAAAGCCCATGTGAGCCCAAATAGGTGATATGACATCTTTTTTTGATGATTGCGGTTTGTACAGAAGGAATTTGGAGGTGAGGCTAGATCCGTCGGAAAGAGGACGAAATAAGCTTTCCATCAAGTACCCGTGGACCTCCAATGGACTCCGTATGTGAAAGTTATGCACGTTTGAAGTCGGTGCTATCAGGCTGATTCCGAACTGATCTGACCAAAACGTATCCGGTTTGAACTCCTGCTTGGTACATGCAGTAGCACCATGGCATGTAGACATAGTACCATGGCATGTAGACGTAGCATCATGGCATGTAGACGTAGCTCGATCCAATTGGGTAATATGGCATTGCATTAGCCGAAAGTCCTATTGGAGAAGATGTTGTTGAAGTAGAGGATGCAGTGTAGCAAGTCGAAGCAGTGGTTGCATCCTTAGGTTTGATGTCCTCATCATAAGGTCTGGGTGTCTAAAACAATTAGGTTGGCTAGAAACTCAACTCCAGCTATGAGTAGCTTAGCTCCTAAACAACCCACTTTAGAACTTAGCTCTGCTCCAGGCGACTGGACTAACAAAGTATGGATGCATAACTTCCAATTTATTCTTGGTTGCAAAAATCATAGAAACAAATGAATGCGAAGCTCCAGAATCAAACAAAACTGATGCATGTACTGAATTTACCAGGAACTTACCCAGTACGATGTCTGGTGCTTCCTGGGCTCCTTTTAGAGTGATGTGGTTGACACGACCTCTGACCACAGACTGAGGCACTCCTCTTGGTTGACTGGTTCCCTGAGAAACTCCTTGGTTGCTCTATGCTAGGGTCTTGGCGGGTGTAGCTCCAAGGTTGAAGCGGACTGAAGTGATTGTTTCCTTATGCGGACACTGGTTGACGAAGTGACCTGGCTGATGGCAAGAATAACATACTCTCGGTGCATTCTACTGGTTGTTCCCTGGATTGGGCTTGGTTGGCGCTGGGTTGCGAAAGTTCTGAGCAGTTGGACGAGGTGCTAACATTGGTGCAGGCGTCCTGAAAGAATTATGCGGCTGAAACCGATTACTCTGTTGCGGCATCATCCTTGCTCTCTGCTGTTGTGACTGGTGGCTTCCCTGCTGAACCATCCTCCGTTTGCGGTTGTCCTCCAGTTCTTTGCGTTTGTCTTCCATAACCAATGCCTTATTAACCAAGTCCTGAAAATCTGGGAAAGTGTGAGCAAGTAGATTGACTTGTAGTCCTAAGTTCAAACCCTTCCAGAAGCGACTCTGGTGAGACTTGTCGGTGGCGACATCCTCTGCAACATAGCGAGCTAGCTGAGAAAACTTATTCAGATAGTCAGTCACTGACATAGCTCCTTACTTGAGAGCACGGAACTCATCCTTCTTTAAATCCATTATCCCTTCAGGTACATGATACTGATGGAAATCAGTGGAAAATTCTTCCCAAGTGATATTTTGCGGCGCCTCATGCGCTGCACAAAAGTTCTCTCACCATTCAGCGGTATGCCCTCCATCTGATGAGTGGCATACAAGACCTGCTCGTGGTCGCTGCATTGAGTGATCAGCAGCTTCCTCTCGATTACGCGAAGCCAATCATTAGTTTCCATTGGTGAGACATGTCCAGAGAAAGTTGGTGGACGAGTCCTCATGAATTCATCAAGTTTGGATGGTCCCTAGTGACCATGAGCGACTGGGGCTCCGTTGTGATAATTTTTGTGGTTGTTGTTCTGATTGCTCATATTCTGCAGTTGATTCATCATGGAATACATCATCTGCGTCTGTGCTGCCATGAAAGCTCCAAAGTTCTGCAAGTCGAGAGGGGGTGCTTGCGGTAGATTTGCTCCTGCGGGGGTCTGCTCATTCTGATCTGATTCCTGAGTTGTAGATACACTTGCAGTGGCATGACGAGTCTGAACCATCTGATGAAGCTCCACGGGTTAGGTAAGGTAGAAAGCACAAGATGAGTTAAGAACTAATCGAGGGGGTGGATAAAACCCAACAAACACAGCTTCAAGAAAACCAACTGAAATACTTTATTAAGGGTCTTAGCATGGCTACAACAAATGCCTAAAGGCCTTTACAGCTCATAGTCGCACACAAGAAAAGCGACGAACCTAAGCACACAAACTACTGCCTAAAGGGTGACTCTTCTAACTTAGACTGGCTAAGACTGACAACTGAAACTCTAGCGAACTCAGTCGCTAAGGTAGCCTCCACAGCCACGACGGGGCTCACACTGCTTGAGACACAGAAGTGGTGGCATCCTCGCAAACCGATTCTGATGCCCCGGGGTGGTGCGGCGAGAGCAGCGTGCTTGGGCGGCCTGGCCCGGCTCCTCCGGCTCTGCAGGTTCTTCTGGCTCTTCTGGGCCTTCTTCTGGATCTTCCTCAGGATCCTCTTCTGGTTCCTCTGGTTCTTCCGGATCTTCTTCTTGATCATCTTTGGGCTCATGCTGATCATCAAGAGCTTGCTCTAGAACAGCGATCCTTTCTTTTGCTCGATCCAAGGTCTCGTAGACACACTCCAGCTTGGCAGCGACCAACTCAAGCGACTCCTCCTGAGCAGCTGAGAACTGGGCAAGGTGCACCACTGTAGCATTGCCTTCTCCACTCGTGGATGGGTAGAGTGCTGGTAGATCCACGGCTGCAGCTCTAGGATGGTAGCGAAAGACAGTATCCTGTAGTTCACGCGCGTAGAGGTTGCAAATCCTGAGAATGGCGAGGCGTGACGACTCTTGAATTCCTTCTGAGAAGTTGAACCATCTGACGAAGAAGTTCAAAGGCTGGCTGGCTTTTGTGTTCCTCCTCGCATAGACAGTCAAACGACAGATCACTCCACAATCTCGCCCGTTGGCCACCCAACGGTTGCCAAGATACATGGGACGATCAAAGCCACCAAGTACCTGCAACAGCTTCCAAAGCTCGGCGGCAAGTCCGCCCTTGCGCTCACCGTAGGTGGGAAGCATATGTCAAAACAGACAAGAGCGTAGGAACCAAGTTAAAACATCGGGGAGAGGAAAATATGCTAGCAATAGTTGAGTCAAGAAAGACATGGGAGGAGTTAAGCAATTCAATTAATCTTACAAGTTAATTTTTCTTTAGAAAATACTTTGGACTCTCTAAGACGATCGATCTAACTAAGGTCAAGACCTACAGTCAGTATGGCTCTGATACCACCTCTGTCGGGACCCAAAATTACAATTCTGGACCCTCTGTGTATAATGCACTAGTCCAGGATCACACTAGTGCACACAGTTTCAACATAGATGAATATCGATCCACACAAGACGATTAACAGCAATAACGAGTAATTTTATTAAAAAATAAGGGTTTTGACCTTATGGTCGAGTTTACACTTATTAAGACACACAGGGCTAACAGAGAATTAAATAGCGGCGGAAACAAAAACGATAGCGGCATCCCATCAATTCACCACAGCCAACCGACTAGGATCAAGACCCTACGATCAAGCACCTTCAACGAACTCCTCCTCGAAAGCAGGCGATGACTCATCCTCTTCTGTTGATTTGATTTAACAAGCATGAGTACACAACCGTACTCGCAAGTCATACCACAGAATGCAATTATACATGATGGCTTATTCCAAAGGAATGGCTTCTGTGGTTCTTTTGCAGAAATGCAACATTTGCCGGTTGAATACGAATAATAGATTGAAAGCATAAAGTAAAACAAATAAACAGTAATAATTTAACAGTTTGATTTCACAAAGATACATAGCCTAAACAAGTTATTCACATAGCCATATGACTTAGATCACATAGCTCCCTTCCCAAACATTTTATGAAAATCTAGCCCTCGTGTGAAATTCCCGAGCATGTCCATAACTGATGGCGCGGCTATTCGAATAGATTGATTTAACACTCTGCAGAGTTTGTACACTTTGCCCACAAGATACAACTAGTGTTGCAAGCACTAATCATAATAAAACATTTCAGAAACTTCATCTCAACATTGACACTCCCAGTGTGCTTACGAGCCGTCACCCAAGCCATCCACAGCGATTGGTATGACACACACTATTGGACAGAGAAGCGACGAACCGTCCCACGATGTACCACTTGGTAGCACACCTCCACCCAATCAACACAGTCTAACCTACAACCTGAGTAGCAATGTCAAGACTCCATAACTTACTAAGTTAGGCCTGTCCCATACCAGGCATGTGGTCGTACAGTAAGGCTCAGTTCAATGGCGCACAAAGTTAAGTCCTTAATTGACCAAGTCAAGACTTCCAATTTACTACAAATCCTTATGCACACAGATTTTTAAGCTCATGCACATAGATCCACCATAACAATACACAGTCCACTTGCCTCCATCTAAATCCTTTACCACCCTGTTGGTTAAGTGCAACATATGCCATCAACGAGTAATAGCACATAGTACACGCAGTTTTATCACATAGTTCCATAATCACTTAGTCAAGTTCATAATTGCGACTCACATGAGATGATAACTCGTGGCATGGCTAAGCAGACTAATCGTAACTAACCAACCCACGTTGGTGCTATGATATTACCAACTAAATAAACCAATCTAGGGTGACAAAAGATTAAGACATAACAACTAAGCAAGGTGGATATAACAAATTGGATTAATAACTAAACACAAAAGCATTTAAATAAATACTTAAAGTAGATGCAATAATTTGAATCAATATAACTTTTGAAAACTGGGTTCAATATGATCAAAGGTATAACTTGCCTTGAAATAGGTCTAGGTATTGATCTTGCTCTTGAGGTGTTCCTTCTTCTTCAAATCTTCCCGAAGTATCGACGTCTACTCACAAACAAAGCAAACAAACAAAACAAATAAATAACAGAGGCAAAACAAACTCCAAAAATTAAATAAAAATCCCCAATAAATAGATCTTAAATTTAGATGAATTTAGAAATTTGAATGGGCTCAATCGGAGTTCGGATGCAAAAGATATTGGCTTTGGAACTTTGAATCTAAAAGAAACCCTAATATTTGGATTATTCCGAATTTCTGAATTATTTCTCTAAAGAAAAATCGGTTTATTGCGCAACGATGACGTCAGCAATGGACTTTCGGAATAAGAAAAAGAAAAAGAAAATACTAACGTGTGGGGCCCACACGTTAGCCTCACGGTTCACGATGAATCGAGTTCACCGAACCGGCTCACGGGATTAGATCTGAACCGCCACGCGTACGCCCACGTGGATGCTGACGGGGCTCCACGCGGCTGCCACGCACGCGATGAGGGCGAGCTGGCGCTGATGTGGACGACGGCGGCGGCGCACGGGAACCAAGGTTCCGGCGAACGGCGGCGAACCAGCGGCGATGGGCGGTACCAAGTGGTAGAGGAGGACGCGGGGATCATGATGGTGTGCTCACGGGTGCACGGAAGTGACTAGGATGGTCGGCGGCGAGGTCGAAGCGGCGGCGGATGCACGGGCTCGACGGCGACGACGAACCAAGGCGTCTCCGGGGAAACGGGTGCGCGCACCAAGTGGCCCTTGACGCGACAAACCCGAAGAGGTGCTCAACGACGACTAAGGATCACCGATGGCGGCAGAATCCGACGAAGAAACCCACGGTGATGCTAGGGTTCGAGCTTCAAATCCGGTGAAACGGTGGCGCATTAGGGTTGGCGACTGCAGGGAAAAGGTGGCGGGGTTGGATGCGATCTTCGTGATGCGGTCACGGTCCTTAAATAGGCACGGGAGCTAGGAGTTCACGAGCGGCACGGCGGCGCAGTTCGGCTCGGACACGGATGCAGAGTCCGCGACGAAGACGACGATGACATGGCGACAGGGCCCACAAGGCAGCGAGAGAGGCTCGGCGAGAGCTCGTCTAAGCGACAGTTTGTGACGCTGTTAGGTGGAAGGGGTCTTGTGCTTGTGAGAGAGAAGCGAGGCCGACATGCGGGGAACTGCATGTCGATCGATGGGGGAAAGCGTCTTGAAACCGGGCCGCACAGGAGATGGGCCGGAAGTGAATCGGGTTTGGGTTTCGGCCCAAACACTATTCTGGGATTTTAAATAGGTTTTCTATTTTAGAAATACCAGAAATTCCAAATGGCAAAAGAAAATAGCAAATGAACTTGGAAAAATTCTAGAAAAATCTAGAAAATATATCCAAGCACATAAAACCAAAATAAAATAGTTTTGACCATTGTTCATGTTGACTTTAATCATATTAAATTGTTTTGATGCACAAGGTTCAATATTAAGCTTTTGAATTAAATTCAAATAAATCCAAATGGTGAATTTTCTCCCTACTAACTATTCAAAGGGTTTTTAAAGCTCAGAAAATTGGGATGTTACAGCATATCTAGGATTCGGTGTCCCAACCTAGTCGTGGACGTTATGATAACGCCTTTGACCACCTACCTGGTTCAGATGATGCCTAAGATCACTGAATCAAGTAGTCGTTCCTCTTGGTGAGGAGGAGGAGTGGTTGCTGTGAAGAGCCGTCTTCCCTCATGATTTCCTGGTCGGAACCTACGAGGGGGTCTTGGTGTTGCTCGATCCTCTACACGACCATGTTTTCCTCTACTGAAAGAGGAGCGCTGGGACGAGGTCATCGTGTGACTTTGTGAATTCCTCTGCTCCCGGTACATTTCTGTACGCCGCATGGTTTGTTGGAGGATCTCTGACACCTGACTTGCAAGCTGAACATAACCTGGAGTTCCTGCTAAAGTAGGGTCCGGATTATTCAAGATATCCCGAACTCGTTGCAGGTTTTATATAGTTATCGAAGGTCGTGGTAAATTTCTGCTTGCAGTGGGAGTCCGATGAATCGAGTTATCCATCGACCTTCCGGTTGGCCTTGCTTGATTCCTTACTCGCGATGGGGTAGGAACATGTGAATTAACTGATGCACGTCCATCAGTTCGTTTGCCTCCGGTAGTTGGTGCTTGAGTGCCCGTACCATTTCCACCAGCAAGTGGTGGCGAGTTAACCGATAGAGGATTGTGCATGGCATCAAGATTGGTATCTCTGATTGTGTTAACTTCGTGGCGCCAACAGTGATCTTTCGAGGAACTCTCGTCGTAGCTTAGGGAGAGCCTTCCAGCGCTTCTACAAGGAGCTTCCACGATGGAGAGTGGTCGAAGATTACTGCCTCTGGTGGGCTTTGTGGTGGACTTATCTTGATCCAGCATACCGCCGATCGTATGCTGAGTTTCACCACACCCACTTGGCCAGTGATCGGTGATAACTTCATCGATACCCTTACCATGTGTCGGTTGGCCCCCGGAATATGTAGGAGCCGTTGACGAATACTGGTCGCCTAGGACAATATCGAGAGTACTTGGACTCTCTGGTCGCCGCGCTAGGTTTCCATTGTCGCTTTTGCCGGTCGGATCGATAGGGCTTGTAGAGGTGTTTGAACGTTCCGAACCGGTCAGAACGAACGGTTCCTCTGAGAGCGACATTGTTGGTGGCGGTGTATCCTCATCCATCCAGTTGATTTCGTCAATCTCTGCGATTGGCGAACCGGCGGAGGCGGAAGAGGACGATGACATCCCATTTTCTTACATGGCGTGGATGCATGCGTCCATGTTGAGGTTGGAGTAGTCCACCAGGTCGAACCAGTTTTTCTCATCCCATGTCCCGCCATATTCGCATGAGCGATAATAGAACAAAGGAAGTGGATGAGGAATGCTTGAGCGAGGTGATCTTCAAGAACTCAACGCCTTCTTCCCCACGGACGGTGCCAGTTGTCGACGATCGAGTCGCCGATCTTACGAAATGAAAAGAGGAAAATGGCAGAGAGTTCTTGGGAGAGAATGAGACTGCTCTTTATTGCTATGAACTAGCTAATACAAGGGGTGCCCTCGACAAGGCGGTGGACTAATCCTAATTACACTGAGCATAATGCTTGCTATGCTATCAAAATCCAATCATCTGTTGATCTTCCGAATTGGATTCGATCTCTCAATTAGCGATCTCATCTCCCCTTCTGCCGCTTGTGCTCTTCTTTAAGTAGTTGACGAAGTGGCGGCAGTTACTCCTAGAAGTGGCGTCTGTTTGGCAGTGACGCGTCCGTTCGGAGGGAGGCAATGGTTGATAAAGTATCAATCATTCGACGGTTGTGCGCCTGTGAGACACACAACCGTAAGGTGGTTGTTGTTAGTGTCTTTAGACTATGAAACGTTGCGTCGTATGGGCCTAATATGACGTGTGTTCCATTCATCACATGGTATGAAATATACCCAGAGTCAGATCCGGATGCAAGTTCATTGCTTCTACGAGCAGTCATCTGGTCGAGTACTGGGTACAGGCCCTCGTCCTACCAGGGTATCCTCGGAATAACCTCTGGAATCCTTACGACCACGGAGGTCGTGAGCCTTAGGGGTTACGACCATGATGACATATGGTCTTTCATTATGTATTAAAGTAATACATAGAGATTTTAATCCTCGTCACCACCCCACGCCCTCTTCCGACGTCCCCCTTTTACTACAGCACTACAAGAGATTTACTGCAACATCATTGTGTTTCTTACTACCGCACTACAAAAGCGATTTACTATGGCCTCATTGTGCCTTTTACTGCAGCACTACAAGATATTTTACTGCGAACTCATTGTGCCTTTTGCTACCACGCTAAATGCAGAGGGCGTGTGTAATAAATACCCTAGCCTGCTCGTAGTGAGGCCCATGCGGACCATGAGGAGTTGTGTGGTGGGATTAGTCTCATATTGCTTGTCTAAAGTGAGTTGTAGTTGTATATAATGCATGTTGGGTCTAAACATAGTACCTCAAGATTTAACCATTTTACACGAAGCGATGACGAAAGTGTAAGTGGGGTGCTATGTGTGTGCAGGTCCACCCAACGATGGGCTGGGCATTGAGCAGATTTTTGGCCAGAGTGTTACAACGTGGGATTGTGACTTGAGGAAAAAAATGTTCGCTTAGGTGTGATGGGGCAGTAAAAAGGATATCACAATTACTTTCTCACCATTGGAAGTTATTATCGCGTGTGTGCGGATCGTGGGACTGTGTCTCGAAAAAAAAAGCAGTACGCTAAGAGATAGTCCGACACTAAAAATAGTATTAGAATTACTGTCACATACACTACCTATTACTGTCAATATGCGTTGCACGTGGGGAGGTGGGGGTTCTTGGCCCATAACTGTTTGGTTTGGGCCGCTCGGACAGGTTGGGCTAACTGACGCGTAGAATAGTTATTATATGTTTAGCTATAGAATAGTGCATCTAGGTATATGAATATATAATACATACATATATGGAGTGTGAGAATTTTTGGCCGAAATGGCGTAAATTCGCCCTGTATTTGCAAGAATGACCATCTTCATGTGAATTTTGCAAAAATGACGTGATGCCTACCGCACAAGACTTTGCACCGCTTGATGAGCACTGTAGCATTTTTTTTTCTTCTTTTTCCTTTAAAAAAATCATTTAAGTATAATTTTTGGAGGAATTTTTAAAAATAGAAAAAGAGCTCTAGAAATTATGATTTTTTTGTAGAGCCTCCTGACATTGTGTACTTGCTTGTGTAACCAAAATTTTATCCGTTCTGAAGTTTTCTCAAAAATTCATTTAAGTATACTGTTTGTAGGAATTGTCGAGAAAAATTCAGAATGGATAAAATTTTGGCAAAATTACACAAGTACACTGTTAGAAGGCTCCACAAAAAATTTAATAAATTTTGGAGCTTATTTTCTACATTTCAAAATTCCTACAAAATTTATACTTGAATGATTTTTTAAAAAGAAAATGGCGCTACAGTGCGTCCACCGCACGGTGACCGTGCGGTAGGGGCGAGGTGTCGCTTCCGGACACCCCCGTGCAGCAGGGTGTCAATTTTTTTAAAATTTCGTGCAAAGATGTCATTCTTATAAATATTAGGTGAATTTGCCCTATTTTGGCAAAAAAGTCTGGAGTATGATGCTCAGCTCCAAGGTATTCCGATCGACGACGACTTCCTAGGTATTTACAATGGGGGACATCGCTGGATCCGATCGACGACGATTTCCTAGGTATTTACAACGAGGGACACCTCGGTGCATCCGAACGATGAGACATGTACGACGACGAGTATTCTTGGTCGTGTCGCGCGTGCAGCATCATCCGCATGAGCAGGTGTATTTAACTGAGTGTTCCTTTCAACTCTGGCCGGTAGTGCGATCATCGTATTCTACGCTTGGGCCGTCCATATATATGTTTGCTAATGCATGCAACTGCACGCGTGAATTGATCGATGCATGCGCGCAGCGCGCGTGGTGAGCAGGTGTACATCGTCATGGAGCTGCACGACCGTGTTTCAGCAGATCGTTGCCGCCGTTGCGTACTGCCACCGGAACATGGATTTAGCAGATTCTTCAGTCACGACAACCTTGTGACGTCAAGCTGCGGAAGCCAGCACTACGCTGCTCCTGAGGTATATCTAGTAGAGAATCGGCAGCAGTCAGCAGATCGACTTTCATGGTGGTTCCAGATGGAGAGAAGAAATAGTAGATGGGTTGGAAACCGGCGATAACCATTTGCGCGAGAGAACAATCACAGTAAGCACATAAGAGATATGAGAATTTGTTTACGATGTTCGGCAAAACCTACGTTCCCAGGAGCCGAATCACGGTGGCTCTGTTCGTATTATAAGTTTTTTTTTCTTCTGATCAAAGTTACAAGAGTTCAGCAGTATATATTTATACCCTGATTACATGTTCGACTCGGACTCATAGTCCGTATGCCGCACTCCCACTTTCTGGACACAGCCACTTTCTTTCACCTTGTTATATATAAGTCATATACACAATAAATCTCCACCTTGATGAATACACCACCTTGAAGAAGACGCACACAAAAGAGATCACTTTAACATTCCTCGCACATCTGTGGACTGGAGTTTATCTCTTTACTCAGTAACTTGTGACTCCCAACAAGTTGAGACATTGCTCAAACTTGTTGGCGGTGACAGACTTGGTCAACATATCCGCAGCATTATCATCAGTGTGCACCTTCATCAAATCATTCTCTCCCGAGTTGATCAACTCCTTGATCATGTTATGTCTAGCTCACGCAAAACCATATATATGAATGGCATTAATTATAGGGATATCTCATCGCATTTATTTGGCCCCTTGTTTTGATGCAAGTATCTCTTTCATTTCATCTGCTAGTACAACGCCCCCCAACATTTTAGAAATTTTTTTGAACACCATGTATGCATACGTAATATATATCTATACGCATGCACGTATACTCTCGATGATGGCTATGCTCACCTGTGTTCGTGTATAAATATATATCTATATGCATGCACGTATACTCTCGGCGAATATACTTAATTCACATGAGGTTACGCTATATATTAGGTTACAGACACTGACGGAGCTTAATTAGTGCGATTCAGACTGGGCGAGAGTCCCTACTGTACTTTGCTAAACTCTAAAGAAATTATGCTACTAATATGCGCTCTCTATTGTATTCAGTTTATAATTCTCTCAAGACTAGCCCTCTCTATTATTTGTTTGAAGCTCCATCACTGTCGGACAATGTGACTGACTGACGACGATTTTCTTTGTTTTTCCATCCTGATCATACGTAGGCGACAGTTGTGTACTATCTGATGCTGGACAAGCGATTTGACGCACGTAGTCTCCTATTTCTGACAGAGTACGAAGAAACAATGGTACAGCACTGTACATTAAATAAAGTGCTGAATGCTGTGAAATGACATTCGATTCGATTCGACAGGCCACCGCTCTGCTAGTAGAGAATCGGCAGCAGGCAGCAAATCGGCGAGCATGGTGGTTCCAGATGGAGAGAAGAAAGAGTAGATGGTCCCTAGCACTCGAGGTGAGATCGATGACCCACGAAAGAAAATCAAATTGAATTGAATTTATAGCGTAGTTACGTCCTGTACATGAAGGACGGCTACTACACGATGATATGCGCGCGCTTTCCCGCTATCCCCAGCGCTACCGTCCTCGCTATGATTCAGACCCAGAGCTCCCCAAATTCTGGCAGCAGCAGACATGCTTATCTAGACACTCTTCGTCAGAATGATAGCATTCTTCAGAGTTTACTTTCATCATTCTTAATTTATTCTACTTCAGAGCTTATCCAAGCGATTTGACGCTCGGCCGTCTCTGGCGTGGGAGCCGATGGCGGCGGAAAAATGGCAGCGAAAAAGCTAGGTTAGTGCTTTAGCTCTGAAACCATAACATATACCATGTTATGAATATTGTGTGTATATTTATGAGGCCCAATGTGTAATATATATAGAGAATACAAGGGGATATTATAAAGGAATATGTTATACATATATGAGGAAATACAAAAGCATATAAGGAAATACAAATGAATTCCTATTCTAATGGTGGGATCATTGTAAATATTTATGACAAGCAATAGACGATAATATTGAGAGAACGCCAAAGCACATTATCAAATATAGGCACTGGATTACCCTGTCTTAGTCCACTTGCTGGGTCTCTAGTAGAGTGTTGGAGAATTAGTATTAGAGTTAAATAAGAGTTCAAGTCATGTGCGAGTGGAGAGTTGTGTTAAGAGTCGATTGGATTGTAATATTTGGCACTGTAACTAAAGGGAGTGGAGTCCCAAGGAACACACAACTATCTCCAAAATTCTATACATCGCAGATTGGATTTCCAGCAGCAGCTAGGATTAATGATCAAAATCACTTCGTATGAACGAATATATAATATTAGATGGTATTGTAGTTATGTAGAATTGTTATTGTACGTCATGACAGGAAGTTTTAGAATCGGTTAAACATATTACTCTCATGCGCTGAGCTATACTGTGCAATTTTAGTTAGTTATAGAGAATCTTTATCGATTGAAGCAAAGTATTTCAGTTACGACTCTAAAAAGGGGAGATATTTAGTGCAAAAAGCACAATTAGGTGCAAAAGTGCAAAAACTTTGGTTTGGACACACCAAATGATCATTAAAAAAAATCCAGAAAAAGAAATCTAGATGTACTCCTCAAATTACTCTACCTATGTATAAAAATTGATGTTCAAATTCATTCTATATGGATAGTAAGTTAGTAACAGAGATGAGAAAATTATGATAAATAATAAAGCAAAAAAGGAAAGGAAAAATACAAACGTTACTATACGCAGCAAAATTATCCTTTCTATTCCTTCTAACATATTTCGAGTTTGAGGTTAAAATTTTGTGGGGTGCTACAGCACTCCATATACTACATCTAGTTTTTTTTTGAATTTTTTATGTTGATTTGGTGCCCAAACCATAGAGGTTGGTGCTTGGCAAATACTTACTATATCAAAAAATAGCAAAAAAAAGTGCCTTTTGAAAGTCACCGCAATGCCAAACACACTCTTATTCAGTTAATTGCTTATGTGGTTCATTTGTTTCTCTCCAAAAATTTGTGTTGTTTACGCTTTTCCCATTTATTAATGATCATGAGTTTTTTCGAGTTTGCTTTTTTTTTTCTTTCTTTTTTTTTTTTTTTTTGCGGCAAAACGAAAGTTGATATGGCTTTGTTGTAACCGGTGACTCCGTAGTGCACAATGTATTGAATTTGGACCTATTCCTAACAAAGTTATTAATCTGCAGCAAATTGCTTGGTGCATTGCCCAACACTCCTTGTGCAGCTACGTTCAAAACAATGCTGACATGCGCAAACTGATCTACTAGCACATTATGTAGAACCAACTGGCATATATGTGGCAACTGATCAGCTTCATTACTCTTCTGCCCATGCCATATTCATGCTGACTGCTGATTAAATCTGGTTCTGCTCTTGTTCAGTCTCAGCGAAGGAGCGCCGCTCAACTCCAGACGTGATTCGAAGATCATGCCACAATCACGGAGCGCTGGTGGCGGGGGTCCTTCCTCCACCGAAACCCTGGTGCGGCATCTCTGGCTGGATTCTGGAGCTACTCACCATGTGGTGGGAGACGACAGAATTCTTACAAACCTTCGTGATCCGCCTGCCGGGATGGTCATCACGGTAGCGAACGGCTCCCAGCTACCGGTTACCAAGGTTGGTGACATACAGACGCCGGACATCGAAATTACAGACGTCTACCTCGTTCCTGGACTTGAAATGTATCTCGTATCGGTGCGTCAACTCGCAAACAGCAAAATAGTCACCACTTTCTATGAGAACCACGCGGAGCAATCATCGACGATGCCGATTGGCGGCGCAATCATCGACGATGCCGAGTCACTGTATAGATTGCGTTTCCTTCAAGCCCCATGAAGCCCCATGAAGTCGCCGTATTTTGTGTTTCCTGCAGTATGATGTGTAGATAGCAACTATCTTTCGCCGGATAAGATTCATGCTTGTAGTGAGTGGTTGGTGGCCGTACGTGTTTCGGCGTGTTCATGACTCATTAGTACTTGAAAAAGGCTTGATGGCCGTAATACAATCGTCTTCTGCGTATTTCATCACAAACTGACGTAAATGTACCATTGCCTCTTAATTTGCTCGGTTCAAAGCTTCTTTGAGCCAGCTTGCTATTGCTGTTCTACATTGATGAATCTAGTTTTTTTTTTTGAACTTCATACATTGATGAATCTAGTTAGTTCACATATTCATATTCAATATTCACAAACTGGGACACACTAATTTGCGAAGTCGAGGTAAAAGAATACCACACAAGAATCACACCAAGGTGCACTGCTCGAATGCACCCAAGGAGCACAAATCACCAAAAACCAATGCTCCCTTCCACTCCCAGATCAATCCAGAGGCAGTCGAATCCAAGCTCTGATGGCACAAGTCCCTAATCCTCTCACCGCAAACCCAACAAAGGAGAGGGCGCAAGAGAAGAACCGGGATGCGCAAAGAGAGGAGATGGCGGCAGTGCTCACAGGGCGGCGAGGCCACTCGGTCGTCTTTGGCGCGGGAGCCAGCGGCGGCGGAAGGATGGCAGCGGAAGGAACTATGTTAATGCCTTAGCTCTGATACCATGTTATGAACATTGTGTATATATTCATGAGGTCCAATGGGCAATATATATAGGGAGTACAAGGGATATTACAAAGAAATATGTCATACATATATGAGGAAATACAAAGGCATATAAGGAAATACAAATGAATTCCCATTCTAATAGTGGGATCATTGTAAATATTTATGACAAGCAATAGATGATAATATTGAGAGAACTGCCAAAGCACATTATCAAATATAGGCACTGGATTACCCTGTCTTAGACCACTTGCTGGTTCTCTAGTAGTGTTGGAGAATTAGTATTAGAGTTAAATAATTGTTCAAGTCCTGCGCGAGTCGAGAGTTGTGTTAAGAGTCGGATTGTAATGTTTTGCACTGTAACTAAAGGGTGTGGAGTCCCAAGGGACACACAACTATTTCCGAAATTATGTACATCACAAAGTGGATTTCCAGCAGCAAATTGGCGGCTCTTCTAAAAGCAAACACGCCATTAATGTATTCTTGACTCACACGGTTCACACCGTACATCTAGTTTCGGTCCATCTACGCTACGCATGTAATAAATTAGTGTCAAATTAGATTAATAAACCGCAAGTATGTACTCTTCCTATTGACCAAACATACTTAAATTGATTAGCGATTAACTTATAGCAAACATAAAGGGTTATAGATCGTTACCCTCGGAGCTTACGACGAAAATACCAAATATTCCTCCAGAATCCTTTCCTTCTCCTTCTCCTTCTCCTCCCTTCCTCCTTTCCTTCTCCTCCCTTCCTCCTTCATTCCCTTCCTTCTCCTCTCTAAGCTGGCGCAATGACCTGGTGGCGGCTCAAATGGGAATTAGCGAAGTGCTGTCGAGACCGAGCATTTATAATGCCGACCTATCATAGATTCACAGATGGTTCTTATTACGTATGCGTGATACGCACCTATCATGAGCGATTTTTAATAAAAGCAAATGCGTGATAATTCCTGACGGTCTTTGTTAAGAATCGTATGTGATACCAGAGATTATTACAGACGGTTCTTTGTAAGAACCATCTGTGAATTATCACAGATGGTTCTATTAAAAAACTGTATGTGATAGGTGCGTATCACAGATGGTTCGAAAGGAACAGTCTGTGATAAGTTCAACATAGACGGTTCTTTTTGAACCGTCTGTGATGAGACGTCTACTATTGCCTGTTTTGTAGTAGTGTGGTTACGTGTTCCTTTCACCTCTGGCCGGCCGGTATATGAACGGCAGCACTAGGTATTCTACACTCCGGCTGTCCACAACTACAAAAAGGCTAATACTGGACGCCTCATCACAGACGGTTGACCAAAACTGTCTATATTAAATACAATCACAGACGGTTTTGATTTAGCGACCGTCTGTGTTACTGGCTGTACTAAAAACCGTCTGTGAAGAAGTAATATTAGAGAGTTAGTGATTTCAAGCTATGGTAAAATCTTCAAGCCATGGTAAAATCAGAGTGTTAGTGATTTCAAGCTATGGTAAAATCAGAGTGTTAGTGATTTCAAGCCATGGTAAAAAAGAAAAATTCCAAGCCATGGTAAAATCGGAGATACTTATCACAGACGATTCGTATTAAGAACCGTCTGTGATATGTCGTCACAAACGGTTTTTGTATGAAACCGTCTGTGATTCGTAGCGCGGGAGTTCGAAAAATTTTGAACACGCGCGCGGGAGGCAAAATGTTTTAACGCTGTCCTTATATATTATAGCCACCCCAGCCTTGTTTTCCATCAGTCTCTCCCTCTCCCCTCCCCACACCGAGCTCTGGCGACCACCCTCAATTCCCTGTCGCGGTTCAGCGAGGAGACACAGCCGCCAACGATGATGAGGAGGGATGCGAAGGAGCTCCTTGTCTGCCGTAGGAGGTAGACCGCCGGAAGGTACGTGTACATCCCCATAACATACACAATATGTTGGTTGTTTGTTGTAAAGAAAATTATCTTAATTTTGTGTTACTTAAGGTCGGAGCGCCGCTGGAGGTTTTCAGTCGTCTCTCCTTGCAGACGAGCTTGAGTCGAACTCGACGACATGCAAGAACATCTTGTGATTTGCTGGTGAGGTACAGAGAGGAGCTCATAAGACCAATCTAAGAAGCCGATGAGTTCTTCAGGAGCTTGGAGGCATAGATGGTTTCTAGCTAATTTAATTTTGTAACTTTATTCTTTTTTTCCCATTCGGAGGGGACGTTGTGAAACCTTTTGGTTTCCCTTTCCTACAATGTGTTTGCCATCAGAATTTCAATTAGATTTTAGTTGTCTTGCTAGAGGTTGCATATGGAAACTACTGTCTAGCAATTGATTGGTTTGGCTCAAAATCCGATTTTTTTTTTGCAATAGAAAAAACTATCACAGACGAACAAGAACCGTCTGTGATAATTACTTATCACATACGGTTCTTGTTGAGCAAATGCGTGAAAATAGACTATCATAGGCGGTTACGAACAAGAATAAATGCGTGATAATAGTTATCCTGAGCGGTTCTTGTTCAGAACCGTCTATGATAGCTTTTTCACAGACGGTTCAAAAACTTTTTCACAGACGGTTCAAAAACCGTCTGTGATGATCTCATATCATTACTGACCCATAAACTCAGACAGCTCACAAAATCATCTGTGATGACATTTTTGAACCGTCTGTGAAGACCTTTTCTGTAGTAGTGGTCCCTCCGCGCAATTGATCGTAAAACTGCGACGCTCTATGCAATCGATAGTAAAATCGTGCCCCCACACAACTTGACTGTATCTTTTACCGCATCACTAAAAGATATTTACTGCCATGCTGAGCGCAGAGGGGCGGGTGGAGAGAGAAGCATGGGTTAATTGCAAGCCTTGAACGATAATATCTCCTGAACTATTTATCTTATTTACAATCTGTTTGAAGAGTTTTGTTGGAAAAAAATGAGCTTAACAAAAAGAGATCCATGATTAGTATGTTTTAATACTGTAAAAAATTACCGCACCGAAAGTTCGAATTTACTGTACCTAAGCCAATCAATTACTGCATCGTATGAGCGCGGCACAATCGACCACAGAACCGCGCACGCCCTCAATCCACCACCCCACGCCTTCTTCTGACGTTCCCCTTTTACTGCAGCACTACAAGAGATTTACTGCAACATCATAGTGCCTTTACTGCAAATATCATTGTGCTTTACTGTAGGACTACAGAAGAATTACCGTGACCTTATTCTGTCTTTTACTGTAGTACTACAAAGATTTACTGTGACCTTATTGCATCTTTTACTGCAACTTCCTTGTGTTTTTTACTACGGCACTACAAAAGCGATTTACTACGGCCTCATTGTGCCTTTTACTGCAGCACTACAAGATATTTTACTGCGATCTCATTGTGCCTTTTGCTACCACGCTAAATGCAGAGGGCGTGTGTAATAAATACCCTAGCCTGCTCGTAGTGAGGCCTATGCGGACCGTGAGGAGTTGTGTGGTGGGATTAGTCTCACATTGCTTGTCTAAAGTGAGTTATAGTAGTATATAATGCATGTTGGGTCTTGTCGGTGTTTTAGAACCGATCTTACGTAAAGATTGTTTGATTCGGGGGGTCTCCTAGAATAGAATCACGCAGAGAGATTAACACGGGTATTTTTATACAGGTTCGGGCCTTCTCCGGAGAGAATAACAACCCTACTCCTGTGTGTGTATGGTATTGAGTGTATTCTGAACAATCAGGAGAAAAACTAAGACTATTACAGACGATAGTACTTGTCTTCCTGATCGCCCTCGATAGTGTGTGTATCCACCTTGCTTCGCTTGCCCCTGTCTTCTCTGATCGCTGCCTTTATATAGTCGTGGAGGAATAACCATTTTCTTCTGCTAAAGAGACGCCTCATCAAATCCAGTAATGGGCGCATATTGGCAGTAATCACCGGGATGTTAATTCCTTCACGCCGCCTGGCAGTTATTTGTCAGAGATAATGGGGTATTAAGTGCTATTACTTCGTAGAGTAACAGTGTATGCTGATTGCTTGAATTCCTTAATCAATTGGACCCACGTGCCTGCAGGTTTGATTGATCATAAGGTGGTCATGGCTGACCTGGTCGTAGAAGAGCTTACGACTGTGAGATAGTCGTAGAATAACTTACGACTGTGAGATAGTCGTAGAATAACTTACGATTAGGTACTGATCGTAGAAGAACTTACGACCACAGGGTAGTCGTAACAAGACTTACGACTATGGGGGTGGTCGTAGAAAAACTTACAACCACTCGTAGACTTCTCCCTTGTAAATATAAGGGGTACTTCTAGGGACCACATGACATCATATTTACCCATAATAAGAATTATAGATAAAAGATAAAATGAGGATTATTAGATCCTCATCATCTAGCCCTCCAGCTTCAAGTAAAAGTAACTTACTTGGTGAAGGAGTCGTAGATGGTTTTATGACCACGAAAGGGTCGCAGAAAGATGGTCGAAGGAAAAACTCTTCGACAATTGAATACTATTTTGACCAGAAATATGCTTGGTCAAGAAGGTTGTTTACGACTATCAAATGGTCGTAGAAAACCCCTACGATTATGAAGTAATCGTAGTATGGTGATCGGAAGAAAATCCTTCCCGATTGGTATTTCATTTGGTCAAAAAAGACTTGGCCAAGAAAGTAATTTTGCTTGAGGTGTAAAAACGAACCTGATTTTCTTGAACGGACCGCCTAGAGAATCATAAGCGACTCCAAGCTTTGTCAGTTGGGCGATTCCAAGCGGTGGCAACCTTTGGATTGCTACACTTTCGGCCCAAGCAAGCGGTTATAAATACTTACCAGGGGTGAGATTTGGGTTTTTACTTTTCCCCAAATCGCTACCGATTAGTGGACGAGTAGGAGTACTCGGGCCATGTCCAAGTGTACGTGAACCTATAGGGTTGCACGCTTAAAGGGCTAGAATTTAATTTAGATGGTGATCCGAATTCTTATAGGCCACGAGTTCCTAATGGGCCTCAAAGTTCGAGACCCATCATGGATGCCCTATATATAGAGGGGCGGTGGCATAGGGTTAAAATGGTTTTCGGAATTTCCGAAACCCTAGCAGCCACACCTTCCTCATCCAATACCACGCCGCCGACGCTAGCACTCCAGCGCGTGGTGTCCCTGCCCCGTACGCGTGGATACCTCGGAGGTGTTGATGCGAAGCATCAGCACTAGGACAATCCGCGACTTGTGGCGATCACAAGGAGCAGGAGGAGGAGACGTGCGGCTAGTACGACTACCACCGCACCAACACGCTACATCGACTCTGCTTCCGCTACGAGTCTGCACGTCTATCCCGTGATCTATTACTAGCGGATGTTCCTTATTTACACAGTAGATTTTTAAATTTGTGCTAACGTAGCCTACCCCGTGTTTCAGCATGTGATCCATAAAAAGAACATATAGTACCATCAGTGTACGTATGGAAGAATAGACGGACCACCGTCACTACCGGAGACGGCTTCTTTGCCGAGTGTCCCATACTTTGCCGAGTGCTTTTTATCGGGCACTCGGCAAAGAACTATTCCGAAAGTGCGGATAGAAAGAACTCGGCAAACATCTAGCACTTTCGGCAAAGAGATGGTTTCGAGTCCGAGCACTTTCGACAAAAATTACACTCGGCAAGAGATGGTTTGCGAGTGTAGAACTCGACAAACCGAACACTTTCGGCAAAGGCACCACCGATTAGCGGTGGCGGCCGCCGTTAACCCTTTTAGAGTGTCTTCTCTGACACTTTCGGCAAAAAGGCTCCTTCTTAGAGTGTCATTCCCTGAACACTCGGCAAACCATATTTTTTTCCACTTTTGACCTCCAAACTTTTCTGCGGTCCTCATACAATACACGGTACTCCATGTTCCAATGTGGCACATTTCTCGGACTTTTCTATATTTCTTTAATTTATTTTAATTAATTGAATTTTCTTGGATAATTCAAATTATAAGCGCTAGTCATTGAATAATGAAAAAAAATGAATGGAAAAATGATATTCATGTTATTTAGTATAATGTGAGGTAGTAACGAGAGCAGACCACCAATTTGAACATCTTGTTCACGAAACATGACCACGAACTTGCGGTCGAGTTGTTTTTAAATTGTATAAAAAGCAAGCGAAGTCGAAAATCATGAAACTTGGGAAGATGTCATGATATCATATGTGGAGGCTGTGATAAAAATTTGAGAAGGTTTAGCGCAAGTTGTCACGTCGATGCTTGCAAACCTTAGAAAAAGCGAAGAATACATGACAACTTCTTGGAGATTCTTGGTTTGCAAGCATAAATGCGTGACAACTTCGCGAAACCTTCTCAAATTTTATCACAACCTCCATATGATATCATGACATCTTGACAAGTTTCATCATTTTGGACAATTTAAAAAAACTTAAAAAATAAAAAAAAAATGAAATGTCAGATTAAAAGTCATTATAATAAAGGCATGAATAAATGTCAAAATTTTCGAATTTTCAAGAAGGCCTCTTTAAATTAAAGATATAGAGTGTCATGAAGACACTTTCGGCAAACAATTTTAAATTTTTTTTAAAAAACCCTCTTTCTTGCAGAGTGCGGATCGAGGCACTCGGCAAGGGATTTAACCGCCTGGCCCCCAGCCCACACTTACACGCGCCCCAGCGCCTCAGTAGCCGCCATCCGCTCGCGCTCCGCGCCGCCGCCGCCCGCCCCGCCAGCGCCGCCCCCGCCGCCGCGCCTCCGCGCCGCCGCCCGCCGCCCGCCCGCCCTCCCGCGCCCGCGCCCTCCCGCCATCCTCTCCTCACGGGATCGAGACCAACCTCACGCCCAAGCTCCGGTTCCTCGTCGGTGAGCTAATTTTTAACTTCTTAATTCTTATGAGCCTCGGTTGTGAGATCTGGCGATTGTTTGGATCAATAATGTGGCACTTGAATTAGAACCCTAATTAGTATAATGTTCCCCGATTAGTATAATTAGTACAATTGAAGAGAATCTCATGAATATAACAAAATTGTAAAATTTTCCATTTAGCTCTTCTATTTTCCAATTCTACATTATCTTTGTAAGTTAAGTTGTTCTTATGTGTTCTAGTTAAGAATCTTTTGTTTCTTGATTTGGGAATAGTGGCTCTGGAATACCTATGGATGATCTTTAACACCTAGAGACATTTTCTACAAGCTCGGTTTTTTCTTGCATATTTTGGATTATCTGAGTGCTTTTGATATCCTTTCTCAAACTTAGAAATAGCATTTCTCATTTGCATAGAGTTCTTCTTTGTACACATATCGTTTGTTTTGTTCATTGATACTCCCATTTTAGTAATTTACCCTTGGGGAAATATCTTGATTTACTATCATTTGTTGTATTATTCTAGAATGACCAATCTACATTTGAGAAGTTCATTTGTCTTGCTAATTAATCTTTGTTTCTTTGGAGAATGTAAATATCCGCTAACTTTTTGGGTACATGCGGCGACAATCGGTACACTAAGCGATCTTGGGTTTCTTTGGTTGAGAGAATTTTACAGAATCTTCTCGTGTTATCAGTGCGATTTCTTCTTCTTCTTTTTTTTGGCGAGGAGCATCTTTGTATATAGCGAAATTCTAGATGTAGGAACTATTAGTGAGAATTTGGATAAAACTTTGGATTTTAAGTTTTCAGCGGTGTTACTAGTAGTTCGGTAGTAGTAGTGGTAGAGTAGCGATGGTGGTAGTCTAAGTAGTCGTAGGAGTGGTTGTGACATTGTTATATATATGTGGTTGGATATAATCTTGTGCATGTCGGCCATCGTGCGTTCATATATATGTGCATGTCGGCCATCGTGCGTTGGTTTTCTTCGAGTTTTGGAAACCTCACCGTGCGAGGAAGTCTTCTTGAAATTTTGTATTGACGTTTATGTTTCTTTTTTGCGAGAGAAGAGCCGATCGGGCGGCCGAGTACCTCGGCGACCCGATCGCCTTCCTCGCCATTCTTGAGTGCACTGCCGCGTCGCCTCGCCCTTGCACCGACCGCCACGGCCCGCTTCTTTGACTCCACCGCCACCCTAGGTATAACCCCTCTTTCCATATCATGGTGCGTAGATCACGTAACCCGATTAAGCGTCTCCGTTCGAAAGAGATACGGTTGGAAATATCGAGATATTTCCATATCTAAAACCGTATCTGTTTGAATTATCCCGTTTTTGGACAGCCGCGGATGCGTGGGTGGGGTTAGTTTCCATAGTGCGCTCGATCCGAGAGCGAGTTTGGCATCATCTCCTGTTGTTCTCCGGATACACACTCTCCTGGCGGGGCGTGTATTTGGAGAACGGCGAAAATCTTCCGAAATTCATCTCGAATAAAATGAGAGCATGAAACTAACCTCATCTGAGATCTCGCGTGGGATTAGGACCTATCCTCACCTATTAGATAGTAGGAGCGTCGTGTAGATGCAATTGATGTTTATATTACTGCTTGTTGTATATGTTAGAGGATGGAGGACCGTGAGTGGATGTACACGGGCGCGCAAGTCGAGGTCAGTCACCAATGAATGGATCGACAAGACCGATGCTTTCTTGGAGCGGGCATTTGGCGTGGGCGCTAAAGGAAGCGAGTAAAATTTCTTGTCCTGCGACAAATGTGCAAGCGAGGAAAAGACAAGCGAAGAAGGTCATGGGGAACATCTTTGGAAGAATGGATTCTGGCGAGACTATACCGGTGGGTCTACCATGGTGAAGCCGTCGTATGAGAGAGGAGGTGGTGAGACCACGCGTCGAGGATTATGATCTCGATCTGCGGGTAGCGAGACATGTTAAATGACTATCACGAGGCGCGATTCATTTGAAGGGCGTCACGGAGGAGGAGCGAGGCAACGCAAAGGCGTTCTCGACATGTTTGCGCAACACGAAACCCCTTCACGGCGGACAAAGGTTTCTCGTTGGATGCCATTGGGCGCATAATGGCGTTAAAGTCGATATAGCTGAGTCGAGGCGCCGATGGTATGTTGGCGATTATTGGCGGACTGCTTAGGAGGTCACCTTACGCCAAAGAGCATGCACGAGTCACGAAACTCCTTCGTGCACTTAAGATGCCGTATGGCGGATACATGCTTGCGAAAGTGCGTCCTATTTAGGAGCGAATACGTGGAAGCAAAATCTTGTCCAAAGTGTAAATCATCTAGGTTCACGGAGGTAGATTCGGTGATGGCGGAAGAAGCGACTTGACATTCCGTGACAATCCTCGGCACCTTCCGTTCATCTGAGGATCCAGCGGCTATACATGACCGAGGAATCCATGAAAGCAGATGACATGGCACAAAAATGGCAAGCGATACAATCTGACGAGGATGGTACATGCATCCGATGGTGAAGCATGGACCCACTTTGATGGCATTCATCATGAGAAAGCTAAAGAGGCTCATAATGTACGTGTTGCGCTGGCAACAGATGGGTTCAATCCTTATGGAATGATGGCTGCCCCATACACATGTTGGCCCGTGTTCGTTATCCCCTCAATCTCCCCGTATGCTTTCAGCGACGAGCGTATTCTTGTCGTTGATAATTCTGAACACGGGGAATAATATGGGTGTATTCATGGAGCTGTGATTGATGAATTGGTCCGTGCTTGGGAGGAAGGGGTATGGACATACTGACCAGAGCTACAAAGAAAAACTTCAAAATGCATGTTTGGTACCACTACTCCTGCATGACTTCTGGTGTATGGGATATTCTGCTTTGGTGTGTTCACGGGAAGTTCCCATGCCCGATATGCAAGGAAGGTCGAGGTTCATTTGGTTGCGAAGGGTGGCAAGTATTCATCGTTCGACAAACATCGGCAATTCCTCCCTCTTGACCATGCATTGAGACGAGACATCAAGAACTTTCTGAAAGGTGTCGTAGTAGCGAGACCTGCACCACCGATAATGGTGGTGCAGCGGTTCGTGAGCAGATAGATGGTCTCGTGGTCAATCCGGAAGGTGGTTTTGTGGGATATGGTGAGCAACATATGTGGACTCATAAGTCGGGCTTGACTCGGCTCCCTATTTTGATGACCTTCTCCTTCCACACAACATTGATGTAATGCACCTTTGAAAAGAATGTTGCGAGGCACTTTGGGCAACAATCATGGACATTCTTGACAAGTCAAGGACAACGTTAAGGCTAGAGTGGATCAGCAGCGATATGCGATAGACCAAACTAACATATGAAGCCTCCTAGGCGCGGCAAGACATGGAGAAGGCCTAAGGCCGATTTTGTCTTGAGCAAGCCCCAAAGGAGGAAGTACTAGAATGGATCCAGACGTTAATGTTCCACGATGGGTATCTGACTAATCGAGGAGGGGTGAACTTATCTACTATGCGAGTCTTAGGGATGAAGAGTCATGACTACCACATATGGATTGGCGGCTTCTTCGGCGATGGTTCGAGGCTATGTCCTGAGCATGTCGGCTAGTCTTTGGCGAGTTGAGCTATTTCTTCGCATGACTTTGTGCCAAGGAGTTATCTCGGACCGTGATTGCTGACTTGGAAAGAATGGCACTGTGTTGCTCTGTAAGTTGGAGAAGATCTTTCCACGGCTTCTTCAATCCGATCTGACATTTGATTTTGCACCTCCGTCTGAGGCACGAATGGGGGGCCGTCTTGGCCGTTGGTGCTATCAATCGAGAGATGTCTAAAGGTTCTTGAAAGAAATGTAGAAATAAATGCAAAATCGAGGCTTCCATTGCGAGGCATACATTACGGAGGAGGTGGCGAACTTCACAACAACATACTATGGTAACAACCTCCTAGCGTGCATAATCCACCCCTCGTTACAATCTTTGGTGAAAATGAATCGAACCTCGGCCTTTTAGGGGCAACTTCGGAAGCGCAAGTGCATCGACCCCCAAGACCTTGAATCATGAAGAGTGGCACCATATCATGCTATCGTGTTGACCAACCTTGACGAAGTGGCACCGTACATGCGATAAGTTCTCAACGAACTTGTTAAATCTGTAGTCACTAATCGCATCCAACCCCTTGTTTCTCGTTAGTGCGGAATTTCTTCATGAATTAAGGCGTCAATCAAGGATCCTACCCCGGCGGTAGATACCCTTCTTAGGCAGTGCGGAAATGGAATGCCCGATTTCATTTCTTGGTTCAAGCGGAAGGTACTAGTCAATTTAGCTCGTACTTAGTTTGACATTCCAAGTTACTCGTGCGTCGCGAATAATATAACGATGTATCTGCTTGAGCTTGCGGGGCGGAGGATCGTCTATGTGTGCCGAGTTGAGACGGGTTGCCGATGGCTTTGCCTATAAGGTCGAGTCATTTTACGGTTATGGCGTGAATGGATATCGCTTTCGCACAACAAGCTCTGACGAGTCATTGTCGAAGAACCACAAGTTCAGGAGTTTTCGCCGGCGTTGATGAGGTCGAGTATTATGGAAGAATTGAAGAAATATCTGAACTCAAGTTTCATGGTTCCAAACCTTTTAATCCGTCATATTCAAATGCCATTGGTTTGATCTGAAATGTGAGTGACATATTCTAATCTTGGGCTAGTCGAAATTGACGAGATTCCGTCTTACCGAGAGCGATGTCTATATTGTGGCCCAACAGGCCATGCAAGTTTATTATCTCCCATATCGTGTCAAACCATAAGGCATCTTAAGGGTTGGGATATTGTGCCTGAGGTATCGCCACACGGTAAAGTGCATCCCCAAGCGATGAAGATTACAACAGACCCAAACACATATGACGGAGAGTTCTTTCAAGAAGAGGGACTAGAAGGAGGTTTGAGATAGACTTAGCAAGCGATCGGAATGGAAGTAGACAATGAAAGCGGTTATTGAAGAGGATTTGGAGATGAGGTGCAAAATGTGAAGGACTTACAAATGCTTGGCGATTACATTTAGACAATGACAATGGCAACATTGCTCATTGAGATAGTGTTGATTATTTTGACATGATTGATAGTGATGATGAGACTTATGATCCGGCTAATCCGATCATGAAGATTATTTCTAATACATGTAATACTATGTTATTTTGTAATTACGTTTTGTTTATTTTGCATCTCTTTCTAAGTACTTCTTGTTTATCTCGTGCTTATTGGTTTACTCTTTTTAATTGCGGTGATTGAACAAAGATGGTGGGCGGTGGGATGAGAAGCTAACGTCCTTGTACCGAAGGACAAGGACCGTGAACCGGGAGAGTAGGAGGAGGAGCAGCAGAGGGAGTCGCCTTGCCGCCCGTCGCGTGAGGAGGAGGAGGAGGAGCAGTGCCAGGAGGGGCCGAGGAGGCGCAGGAGGAGGGCCTTGAGGAGGGCGAGGAGGCGTGGGAGGGCCTTGAGGAGAGGGCGACGAGGAGGAGGCGGCAGCAGGGGTTCCGCTTCCTCTAGTTCGCCGGCGTCTACTTGCGAGGTCATGAGCCTCCTCGTGACCGATACCTCGTGAGAGAGCCTCGTGATTCGACCCGAGGGGAAAAGTAAGTAACTTTAGATGTTATCACTACTTTATATGATATGTTGAAAATCAAAATAGAAATTAATAATTTTCTTAATCACTTGGGCGAGGCGGGCGATTGTGGCGAGTGGAGGTGCTCACACACGCCAAGTCAATGGCATCCTCGGTCTTACATGCAAGGAGCACTTCCTGGCTTTGGTTGAGTCTGCCGGAGTGGCGGGCCGGCCTACTCGTTTGACCACTCGCCGCCGCCCGATCTTGCGGATCGGGCCCGAGGTATTCAACAACAAAGGCGGAGCGGGTGAAGCAAGAGCGTGGGTAAGTCTTCCTCGAACTACATTGCTCAATACATCGTATTCATTGGACATTCTTGAAATAATGAATGGATACATCGTGTTTGTATGCAGGATTTCTTTAGATGCCGGGGCGGACATGAGGCGAGGCGGATCACGGTGGCTACCAAATCTTGCAAAAACTCGTCGGGGACATGCATTACGGTAGCGCATCCGGGCCGTCGTAACTTACTGCAGGACCGTCCTTGGAGCGAAGGTCACCAAAAGGACGTAAGAACCATGGCCGACCGGGACGATACTGCGGTAAATCTGAGAACATTATCTGATTCCTTTTGAGATTAAGTAGGCTTAATTTCATCTTCGATATGTCATGTACTTGATGGCACGTAGATGATTCCTTATTGGTCTTGCGCATCCCGATCTTTGAGAGCAGATGGTGCACAAGTGGTGCTCACGCGAGTGGAGAGCGCACAACTTGTGCCGGGGCGGCGTTTGATGATGCGGTGTAGCACACCATCAAGGTAGCCGCAACCTCGCGGATCTGTGAGAAACATGGGTGCAGCGAATTCATTTATTTATTCTAGCGCTCAAGTCGCATGATTTCTAATCATCTTCTTTGTTTTTCTCGCGATCGGCGTCACATGGTGGCCACCTTGCTCCATCTTCAAGGCATTTGCTATGGCCCACAAGGGCAAGGCGACATCCGGCGTCGACTACAACCGGAGGGCGGGCCGAGGCGTCTGACAATGCGACGAATCCACAACCGCCTTAGTGAGTACACATCGATGGCAAGGGAGGTCCATGGGCGAGTGCGATCCGAGCACAGAGGACCTTGATGGAGAAGTCGTCATGAGGGTGGGAGGAGGCAAGAAGCATGGGCGATCTTTGGATTGGCGGCAGCGCAATCGACTCGGCCGCTTCTCCCGATCTCTCCCAGTTCGAACAAGCGGCACGAGCACGAGCCCGCCATACGACCTCGGCGGGACACTTCACACCACGGTGGAGGCACTCGAGGTTATTCTGGTTTATTAAATGCGTTCATTGGTTTTTCATACCTTTCCTTTGCATTATTGTAACATTGGGGTGAATATATTGTAGGCCAATTTGGAACAAGAGAGGAGGATCTGAGGAGATCTGGCGAAGATGGAGAAAATGGAGAGGTGGAGGCGAGGCGGGAGGCGAGCGGCGGAGGATGGCGGAGATTCTTGATACATGCAAAGTCTTGGCGCCGCTTCTGGTGTAGCTCCGCCACCTTCGCTATTCGCTCCACCTCCACCTCCACCTCCTCACTATTCTACTCTGTGAGTATAAATGTTTTAGTTTGTATGTTCATGCTACGGTCAAACCTAGTGGAGTATGAAAGTTTTATTCATGTATGGTATATATTTATCTTGTCTCACACATGCAATCTCTTCTCCTTTGTGCGAGAATCAATGGCGGGATCGAGCGATCCTCATGCTTGATGAATCCTTCACCAAATCGGTCTCATTGGCCATCTTGGTGATACTACTTGTGGTTGTTAATGGTACTTCTATTTGCAATTATGGTTGTAGATGATGGAGCACTTGGATTACTTGTGAAGTTATTTGTGATATATTGTGAGACATGTGGCGTTTGTGATATATATGTGGTGTTAAGTGATATATATGTCTTTGTTGATGATATATATGTGATGTTGATGATATATATGTGATGTTGATGATGTTTGTTATATATATATCTTACATTTGTTTGGATGGGATGTAAAAAACAAATAAAAAGGTTGTTTTCGATCACTTTGCGAGTGCAATGGCCATGACACTCGGCAAAGTGACCGATATTGCCGAGTGCAAAGGCCATTGCACTCGGCAAACATCACAGATTTGCCGAGTGCCACAGGCGGTGCTCGGCAAAGATGGCTGTTCCGAAAGTGTCCTCCGGTTGCACTCGGCACGAGCGCCACCTTTGCCGAGTGTTTGATTCAATGGCACTTTCGGCAAGCGAGACCTTTGCCGAGTGCTTGACCTTGACACTCGGCAAAGGCGTCGTCGCAGTGGCGCTTCGCCGTCACGGCGACTTTTCTTTGCCGAGTGTTAGATTAGCACTTTCGGCAAAGCCTTGCCAGTGCCGATAAAGTGCACTCGGCAAAGGGTCTTCTTAGATAAACTGTTTACGGCGCCTTTTGCGAGTGTAGCACTCGGCAAAACCTTTGCCGAGTGTATATCGGCCTGTGCCGAGTGCCTGAGGCACTCGGCAAAGAAGCTGTCTCCGGTTGTGCGTCAACTAAATGAGGAAGCACTAGGCCAATTTTGACATTGACTTTTAGCCCTTTTGAACAAAAGTAAGTGCTTGAAACATCAGCAACAAAAAGAAAAAGAAGGAAAAAATAGGTGAAGGTTGTGAAGGGTAATCTGTTGCGGCGTTGCTACAGCCACAACTTTCACCTATTCAGATACTGGAAATAAAACCATGCACCAATTGAAGTAGTAATTAGAATGGTATTATTACATGTACAGAGGGATTCATATATAGTATACACATACAAATGCAAAATACTGAATTGGACTAGTTAGCAGTGTAAACACACATGAACATAAAGCTTCCTTCAAATAAAGGTAAACGACGACGACCAAATTAATGACGTTTCTTTCGTTCTTTCCTTTGTCAATTGTAGTACAATACAATTGGGCTAGCTGCCAGGGGATGCTAGGCTGCCTTGTTGATTTCACTTCGCCGGGTGGATCGCCTGCTCTTGTCTTTTGCTTTATTTGCCCGCTACAAATTAATGTACCCCCTCCAATACAAAACAATCCAATCCAATAATAAACATACATACATACATATATGGAGTATGATGCTCAGCTCCTAGGTATTTACAGACAACTCACTGGATCCGATCGACGATGACTTCCTAGGTATTTACAATGAGGGACAACTCGCTGGATCCGAACGACGACCACGACGAGGACGAGGAGCTAGATAGCTAGGTTCTTGTCGTGTCGCGCGTGCGCATCCCTATGTACATGATTAACTGAGTTTTCATGCCCTTAATGCCCATCGCTATCTAGGGAATTAAGTTTGTTAATTGCACTACAAGAGAAGAGGATCGACCGACCATGGAGATGAGCAGCAGGTAAGGGATGATGAGCCCCAGCAACAACAGCAGCGGCAATACCAGTACTACTACTGCAGGTGTAGGTACTAGTGTTCATGGCGGCGGCAGGATAAGCCCGAGGAGTCGTCCTCAACTAGAGCACCGTCTGCAGCGGTATGATCTGTGGCGAAGTAGGCCCCTCGGAACCGGCGCTTATGCAATCGTAGTGCCCGCCAGGCACCGCCTCACCGGCCACCGCGTCGCCGTCAAAATCGTCCCAAGGATGACCGGGGAAGGTACGCACTGCACGCATGTCGATCGTCGCCATGTATATGTTTGCCGATGCATGCAACTGCACGCGTGACTTGATCGATGCATGCGCGCGTGGTGGAGCAGTGCAGAGAGAGATCAAAATCCTGAGGCTGCTGCAGCATCATCCGCACGTGATCCGGTTCTACGAGGCCATCGTCGACACGGATGAGCAGGTGTACATCGTCATGGAGCGCGCGGAGTCCGGGGAGCTGCACGACCGTGTCGTGGCCTGCGGGAAGCTGGAGGAGGGCGAGGCCCGCCGCGTGTTTCAGCAGATCGTCGCCGCCGTTGCGTACTGCCACCGGAACATGGTGGTTCACCATGACATCAAGCTGGACAACATCCTGCTCGACTCGCGCAACAACGTGAGGATCGCCGACTTTGGATTTAGCAGATTCTTCAGTCACAACGACCTTGTGACGTCAAACCGCGGAAGCCTGAGCTACGCTGCTCCTGAGGTAGCATAGCTAGCTACTTGTAACTTCAATCAAGTAATAGTGTGTATATATACTGTAGCACGCAGCATAATCGTGTGTGTCTGTACGTAGCTGTTGAAGGGTACAGAACATGTTGGCCCTGAAGTGGACGTATGGAGCTGCGGCGTCGCCCTCTTCGCCATGCTCTGTGGTCGCTTGCCGTTCGATGGCCCAGATGATTCCCAAGTATCAATCAGGAGGAGAATACTCGTAAGCTAGCAGCTGGTACCAGTACAGTACTTAGTTTAATTAATTCTGTGTGAGTGAGCCCTTGCAATTGCATACATGATATCTTGGGTGTGCTGTGACAATCAATTTCAGAGCGGGAAGCTCAGAATCCCATCAAATCTGTCTGACCAATCCAGGGATTTGATTTCAAGAATGCTGCGTTTCGACTCTTCGAAGCGGATGACCATCGACGAGGTGCGGGAGCACCCCTGGCTCCAATTCCCTATCCCTCGTTACCTCCTGCCGCCGGCGCCGCCTCTGGATGCTGCAAACATCTTCAAGGTGCGCTAGCCTGCCACTGGTATCTCCCTCTCCCTCTCCCTCTCCCTCTCCCTCCTCGATACCACTACTCACAGTCACAGCATCGATTCCATCAATGTCTTCACTTCAGGTTGACGATGAAACCGTTAGAGAGGTACTCAGGATTGGCTGCTTCGACGAGAACACCTTGCTCCAATCGCTGCAGAATAGAGTCGAAAACGAGGTATGTTATGTCCAGCTCACGTAAAACCATACGAATGACATTAATTATAGGGATATCTCATCTGATTTATTTGGCCCCTTGTTTTGATGCTAGTATATATCTCTTTCATTTCATCTGCTAGCTAGTGCAAGCTAGCCCAGCTAGCATGTCGGCAATGTGACTGACTGACGACGATTTTCTTTGTTTTTCGATCCTTGTCATACGTAGGCGACAGTTGTGTACTATCTGAGGCTGGACAAGCGATTTGACGCACGTAGTCCACATTTCTGGACAGAGCATGAAGAAACAACGGTACAGCACTGTACATTAACAAATTCTCGATCTCATTAATTGTAGAGAGAGAGAGAGAGAGAGAGAGCTTAAATGAAGTGCTGTATGCTTCGACAGGCCATCGCGCTGCTTGATGCTAGGAGAGAATCGGCAGCAGGCAGCAGGCAGCAGATCGACGAGCATCGTGGTTCCAGATGGAGAGAAGAAATAGTAGATGTGTTGGAAACCGGCGACAACTCGTTGCGCGAGAGAACAATCATAACAAGTACATAAAAGCAAGGTTCAAGAAAACGCTAGGCGCTAGGCGGGTGGTGGCCTGGGGCCTAGTCCCTAGGCGGACTAGGCGGTGCCTAGGCGGTGCCTGGGCAGTGACTAGGCGGTGTCCAGGCGATCGGCTTGGCTACGGTGTAGATAAGCCCATAACAGGAATAATTTGATGAATTGAGCAACCATCAGGCATTAAATTGAGCAAGATAGAAGAAAAATTACCTGAAGAAGCAAGACATGTGCAATTTGATATAGTCATGTATATTATCTCCCCTCCAAGGCTCCAAGAGCTTGATGTAAACATATATGTATTGTAATCAAATAATGATGTAAATCTGCATATTTAATCAATGATGAGTTATTTTGCTATTGTGTTGTGTACTTGTGTGAAAGAATGAATGAATGATTGATGAATCATGAATGAATGATAGTATGAAACATATGTAGCCACACATCTCAAAGACTTGACATTGAAAATAATCAAAATATCATAAGTTCATAACATGACAGTGCCAACTCCATATAGCAACCAAAATACTAATATAGTTTTTGATGAATTGCTAAGATGACTCAATCTATCAATCATGAGTTAGTGTCTTCGTCCTCCTCCTCATAATTCTTGGTAACAACCACTTCCTCTTGGTCGGACTCGAACTCAATGTCGTCCTCCCCCTCGTTGACATCCTCTTCGGAATTGGACGAGAAATCATCTTCATAGAGGTCTCTCATTCTTGTGCTCCTATGAGGTTGCATGGCTTCACTAATCTCAGATGCTTCATCAATGGCCTCAACCTCTTGATCATCATCACCACCTTCAATTATCCATCCTTGAGCTTGTGTAGCATCCGAAGCTAGAATGACATCGATGTTCTTCATATTGCTTTTCTTTTTTTTGCTCAATAATCTTGCATTGAATTGAACATAGACTAGATTGTTGAGACGTTTCACATCTAGCCTATTTATTCTCTTTGAATGTATCTACAAATTGCAAAGTGGAGTGTAGTAGTTACATAGTTGACATATTGAGAATGAGATAGTTTATACTTTATAGTTGAGAGTTGAGACTTACCATATCAAAAGTGCTCCAATTCTTTCACATCCGGATGAACTTGAGGTCAAGGAGAGGATTCTTATGGCCATTCTTTGCAAAGTAGGAACTTGATATCGAAAAGTAGACCCCCATGTTGCTAGCCATTAGGAAAAATAGAAGGAAATTAGTACAAGACAAATGGTTACATAAGCATGCATTGAGTTGAAATCATGATTGTGAGCACAAGTTTACCAGGATTAAAATTGCTTTTTTGATATCCAAGTTTGGCGGTAGGTTTCTGAAAGACCCCTTCTTGATCTTTAAACTTATGCCAGTCCTCATTAAGCACTTGAGCTTGCATTTCATCATGATCATAATAAAATGTTTCAACACATTCAAATAATGCATCCATAAGATTTGTATCTTGCAAGATGGTTTTATCGTTGTAACTATAATGTGGATTCAGAAGATACGCTGTCAAGTACAATGAAGAATCAAGCCTCTCTGCCATCTTTACATCAATCGCATCCATGATCAATTTGTAGTTGTTGTCCAAATTGTTCAAGGCCTCTTTGATTTGCTTCTTTGCTTGTAGTATTTCTCCATAAACAAATGCCAAAGATGGACCATCCCCATCTACCATGCGAAGAACTTTCACCAATGGTTCAAAAACCTTCAATCAATACAATATACAAGGTTATGAAATAGCAAACAAAGCAAGAATCACATAATAAACATCACATATTCACAAGGATATGTTGATTAGCTATACCTTCAAACAAGTAGACACACCATTCCAAAAGGCTCTACTCATTAGTGTACTAGTTGCCGTCTTGCCTTTTTGTGTTTTAGTTTGAATGTTATCCTCCCATTCCAAACTAAGTGCCATCGACTTTAGTGCGTCCTTCTTCTCAATCAAACTTTGCAAAGTAAGAAAAGCCGATGCAAATCTAGTCACCCCCGGCCTTATTATATCTCTTCTCTTTGTGTGTTTCCTCATTAAGGCCAATGTCCTATGATGTGCATAGACAAATATGGTGAATGCCTTTGTTTGATCGATTGTCTTCTTATACTTTGGCATATTCTTGACAATGGCTTCTAGCATCAAGTTAATGGTGTGAGTTGCACATGAGCTCCAAAAGATATTTGGTCTCTTCTCCTTCAATAATGTCTTTGCTCCTATGTTGTTGGAAGCATTATCCGTGACTACTTGCACAATATTTGTTGGACCTAGTTGTTCAATGCAAGTATCTATGTACTCGAATATGTACTCACTTGTGTGTGCATAATCCGACGCCTCCTTTGATTGTATGAAGCTTGTACCCAATTTGCAATGCACACACACATTCATAATGCTCCTCCTCTTTTGATCGGTCCAAGCATTGGTCATGATGGAGCACCCGGTCAAAGCTCTCTCTTCTTCATGTGTCTTCAACAAATCCTTTGTTCTTTCCACTTCCTCCTTCAACAACATCTCCCGACAATCATATTGAGAAGGTCCTACAAACCCCGGTCCAAAGCGACCAATAGCCTCACACATTTGTTTGAACTTATCATTGTTGATGGCATTGAAAGGGACACCTAAACATAAAAACATACAATACAATATGAGGCTAACAATCAACAGTTCAACGAAAGGATATCAATCATGAGAGAATGAGAGTTGCGAAATATACCATGAGCATAAAGCCATCTCACAACATATTGTTTCACCTTATGATTTCTTTCTTTCTAAAGTGATCTTTAATATTTTGTTTCCGGGTTGTCAAAGCAATAGAAGTATCAATAGGGCAAGCAAACTTATCCATTGGCCCTAATGTACGAGGTGCCGAGCCTCCAACAACCTCAAGCTCTTCATCTTCATTAGGGTCATCTTGTTTTTCAATTATCACTTCATTTCTAAGCTCTTGCTCTTTTGCTTTCTTTGCCTTCTTCAATGCTTGTGCACCCTCTATAGACTTCCTACATTTCGTTTGTTCTTTTTGTGTGGACTTTGGACATCTAGCAACGTTCCCATGAATATGACCAATATGTTCTTTGAGCCTATACACCCGTGAATTACCTTTTGACACAAGCGACACTTCACTCTATCCAAGTTGTTTGGATCATCTAAATACCCAATTCCCATCCTATATCTTCGGAATTCCTCTTAAGGATGCTTGAACTTGTTGGCGTTGTCGCACCTCCGGAAGCAACGGATGACATCTTGACAAAATGACAAATTAATAATAAGTCATAACATACATCTATATTTGCAAATCATCAATCATACATATCAATGTAATAAATTTCATTGTGAGGAAGGTTACATAATTAGAAAATAGACAAGAAATAAATAATGGCACATGGTATCACCAGTCATGTGTTGTTGCAGGAGATGAGATGTATGTGAGCCATGCATTGAACTCTTACCGTGGAAATGAATAAATGCATGAGTAGAAAAAACGAAAGAAACTTGTAGATAAGAAATGTAAGGGGTAAAAAAAGAAACAAAATCGTAGAAGAGAAGAAGGAAACAGTAGAAGGTAAGAAAGCAAGAGTGGAAGACTCTTGCTACCTCAATCAAGAGCAATTCCATCCTTTATAAGGAATGCTAAGGAGGCAATATACCATGAATCAGACTGTATAAGGAATGCTAAGGAGGCACAAAGTTTTAGAAATAAAGAAAATTGTTGTATGATTGAAGCTATTCCCAACAACCTAAAAACAAGATTTGGTTTCAACTTTCAAGTGAAAGATTTGATTGACATGACTTTACGTAGTTTGGCAATGAATTATACACACAATGACACAATTGCAATGTAAAAACAGTGTTTGGTCATTGAACCTTGCATAGTAACCTAAAATTTTCCCTTTGAACAAATCACATTGGCACTTCAAATAGGAGCTGATGCCCGAATTCAATAAACACCATTTCAGAAACTAGCTCAGAAGTTGGGAGAATTGATTCTAAAGAATTACTAGGGGCAACTTTGGCAAGTACAAAACCATTAAAGCCAATTTTGCACCCAAAAGCTAACATCAGAATAATGCTCGAACATAAAGTACATCTTTATGTCACAACTAAGAACAATTTCATCCTAACAAAGTCAAGTAGGCAAGTAGCCAACCAAGTGCTTCTACAAACCATACAAAAACCAAGCACCACCAAGCAATCTAGAAGTCAAACTCTTAACATAAAAAATCATCTTCAAGTGTTAACATGGCTGCCTAGAGATCAAAGTGCTTCCAACAAGAACCTATGCCCTATCAAGTATCAAGTAAAAAAAAAATCTGAAATCAACTAGAACACAATAATGTCTCATTAACCTCATATGACAACTAAAAGTCTAAAACTACATTTACTTTCCAGCATATGACAAAGCAATATAAATAGCCCAAGACAACATTTGCAATATGTTTTTGTGAACAATACCCATGAGGAAACATAAATCCCAGAAATCTCAGTGAATCAGTGATCTAAAACTGCTCAAGACAACATTGATGATCTCCAATTCTCCATACAGATTCTTTGATACAACTGCTTGGATAAAAATTAATGTACCAGAACCAACTTAACAACATTCAGGCTGTTATATTGCATTGTATACATGCTATTCTCAGTAATTGTGGTGATCTCTAATTCTTCTCCATACAGATTCTTTGATACAAGTCATACAACTGCTTGGATAAAAGATGATAATATATGACATGCTATGCAATGCAATGTAAACTTCAGACATTCAGCAATGAGCAATCCTTTGAGGCTTTGAGAGAAGAACCTGTCATCAAGAAGCATGAAGAATATGGTCAGACAATCGACAATCAAGCGAGGAAGGCGAGAGCGGGAAGGCGAGGGCTGCGGTGGGTGCTAGGGCGATTTGGAAGAGAGGGAGGGTGGAGCAGGCGACATCGAGCAAGGCTGGGGAGCTGTGGTGCTAGGGGAGCGGAAGAGAGGAGGGCAAGGCGCGAGTGGAAGCAGAGAAGGGAAGAGGGCATCGGAGGAGGGGAGGGCGGTGGCGCGAGGGAACTGAGAAGAGGGGAGAGAGGAAGGCGGCGAGGCGAGGGTGGAGGGCGGCGAGGCGGGAGGGGGGACTAGAGAGGAGCGAGAGTAGAGAGGGGAGGTCGGTGGTGGGGGAGCAGAGGGAAGAGGCGTACGACGTACCTCGATTTGATGGCGGGACGACCACATTTTGGAGGCGGCGAGCTCGATTCGGTGGCGGAGACGGCGGGACGAGCTCGATTCGACAATGACGAGCTCCAATCAGCGGTGACGAGCTCCAATTGGCGGCGCACAATGGCTGGAACCAGGGCGAGCTCGACTCGACGGCGGGGGAGGCCGAACCCTAGTGCGTTGCAACACGGTTGGGGCGTCGGGCGCTGTAGTCCTTTTATCTTCCGCCTCGGCGCTCGGCGAGAGCGCCGCGGAGGACTGCGGAGGGCCGACTTTCGTCGTCTAGGCGCCCGGTCCGACTAGCTCGCCGCTTCGGTGGTAGTCGCCACGGGTGAGGATCGAGGAGCGCCTAGTCGGCGCCTAATTACCGCCGAGGAACGACTTTCACAACCTTGCATAAAAGACACGAGAATTTGTTTACAAGGTTCGGCAAAGCCTGCATTCCCAGAAGCCGAATCACGGTGACTCTGTCTGCATGATGAGTTTTTTTTCTTCTGACCAGGGTTACAAGAGGTCGGCAGTATATACTTATACCCCGATTACATGTTCGACTCGGACTCATAGTCTGTATGCCGCGCTCCCGTTTTTCGGACACAGCCACTTTCTTTCACCTGTTATATATAAGCCATACACAATAAATCTCCACCTTGGCAAATACACCACCTTGAAGAAAACTCACACAGAAGAGAACACTTTAACATTCCTCGCACATATGTGGGCTGGGATTTACCTCTTTACTCAGCAACTTGTGACTCCTAACAAGTCGAGATATTGCTCAAACTTGTTGACAGTGACAGACTTGGTCAAGATATCCGCAGCATTATCATCAGTGTGCACCTTCATCAAATCATTCTCTCTAGAGTTGATCAACTCCTGATCCTGTTATGTCCAGCTCAAGCAAAACCATACGAATGACATTAATTATAGGGATATCACATCGCATTTATTTGGCCCCTTGTTTTGATGCTAGTACCTCTTTCATTTCATCTGCTAGTACAAGCTAGCCTAGCTAGCATGTCGACAATGTGACTGACTGACGACGATTTTCTTTGTTTTTCGATCCTGATCATACGTAGGTGACAGTTGTGTATTATCTGATGCTGGACAAGCGATTTGACGCACATAGTCATTATTTCTGACAGAATGTGAAGAAACAATGGTGCAACGCTGTACATTAACAATCTCTCGATCTCATTCATTGTACTTAGTCACGTGTACGTGTGTAGAGAGAGAGCTGAAATAAAGCGCTGAATGCTGTGAAATGACATTCAATTCGATTCGACAGGCCACGGTGCTGCTTGATGCTAGTAGAGAATCGGCAGCAGATCGGCGAGCATGGTGGTTCCAGATGGAGAGAAGAAAGAGTAGATGGTCCTTAGCACTCGGGGTGAGATCGATGACCCACGAAAGAAAATCAAATCAAATTGAATTTCTAGCGTAGTAACTTCATCTCGATGGATCTACAGTTCCATGAGTGCCCCCACGAGACAATGCGCAATGTCGCGAAGGTTTGGACGTCCTCACTATGATTCAGACCTAAAGCTCCCCAAATTCTGGCAGCAGCAGACATGCTTATCCAGGCACTCTTCATCAGAATGATAGCTATCGTAGCAGGTCCCGCACCCTAGGTTCGTCAGGGATATCGGTGTGCCGTTAGGGATGTTGTACATGTGTAGACCAAGTCCATATGGTGTATTTAGACAAATGTACCTAAATGCCCTCTCTCTCAATATATTGTATGGGCAAGAAGGTAAATGTCCCTTCTTACTCCCTATAAATAAAGACCCAAGGACATGTAAAGGTATCTCCAATTGTGTATTTATTGTTGTCTCTTAGCTATGTTACGTCAACAACATCTTACGTGGAGAGAGAGGGAGGAGAGGGAGCACATGTCGTCTCTTCCTCAAGGGACTGTCATGCACGCGAAACAAGATATGATACATTAATCTACTCTAGTTGACATGTAGGCTCGTTTCAAAGAAAAATTATAAAATATAAATGTTGGAGAGTGTGCTAAAGACTATCTATTGGAATGTTGTCTCTAAAGATGTGTTGGACCGAAAAGGCGACTGGAGGGAGGGGTGAATAGGAGCATGATTACTTTTTCACCTTGATCGAATTCAATACCAATTTCACTCCAGTAGCTATGGAAGCTATGAAGATCAATAAACAAGCATTGCGGAAGACTTGTATTGAATCCAATCTAACCCTAAAGCAAAAGACCAAAAACAGGAAAAGCTCAAACCCTAGGTACGGTCTGATCGACGTGTAAACTGCGGTCTGACCGGCGGCCAAGGCGCGGTCTGACCGGCAACTATGGCCCGGCCTAACCTACTGCACGATGAACAGGGATAGACAGCCCGAAAACCAAAACACAAATCAGTCTAACTTTTGATCCGTGACTCCAAACCTTACCAAACTTGAGACAAACCTTCTCTAGGGTATTAGGAATCTATTCCAATCAAGGATCATGAAGATCCATGCCAAAGTTCCTATCTTTTTCAGTTTGAACGAAGGTTGCTCCAAAACCGAGTCAAAATCGAAATATGATCTAAAGACTTGCTCGTGGGTGATTGATGATCAAGATGATTCTAGATGTATTCCCACATAGCACAGCAAGCTAGATCAAGGCAAGAAACCAAGAGAAAACTCGTGGATCAAAGAAAGAGCCAAAATCATGGAATAGAGAGCAAGAGCGCAAATAGACTCATCTTGAGGAATCTTTCCTTGGATTAATTTTGATATGATGTTGGTTTACAGCCACTCCATCAAGGAGGACAATGACTCAACACATGAGCACGAAATTAAATCCAACTCTCTAGAACCCTAACCTCCCACTAATTTCTCCAAACCCTAAGAACACAAAACTAGGGTTTCTCAAATGAAGGGTTAAGGGGTGCTGGCCAGCACGCTCTGCTATTTATAGTGGAGGCTAGCTTCTAGAAGGAAAACCCTAATAAGCACCCGTTAAGCCGACACACAAACGGGTTTCACTCACGCACACATTTTAAAGCGTCGTCTTCATCTCCTCTTAACCTAATCCGCTTCTCCATGCACCGTCTTACGCCGCGGGTTGGCAAAAGGTCACCAAGGCGGTATTTAGGTAAAATTACCAAAATACCCCTTCTCGATCTTTTTCCAAAGACCGAGTCCAATTTGCGTGAAGCACTTCCATGTTTCGCCACGTGTAGGTTGATCCAACGGCTCTCATCATGTCGGCAAGTCTCTCCCATCCATCTCCCACTGAAACCACCATGGCACTTGCACTGACCTCCGCACCGCTTGATCCAACCCGTCGCATCGAACTGCCCGTTGGGTCATCTTTGTCCAATTTGTGCCATGCTTGACTCCATTGACTTCACCCGGTATCCCCGATCGTTCTGGACCTCAGCTCTCCAAGCCTAGTCCCGATCATCCTTGTCGTTGACCTCCAAGCAACCTGCACAACAATAGACAAAGAAATCGATTCCGGGAACAAGTTCTTTGCAACTTGACCCACGTTAGTCAAAACATGCATCATGCAACACATATGCACTGAAACCCATGAACTTGACCTAACGAAACAATCATCGCCACCAATTGGCCGATGAGCGATGCATAATCGTCGACCAGCCACTTAATGGCGGTCGACCACCTGGCGGTCGGCGATCCTTTGACCGCATCTGCCTTATAGCAATTTAACTTCGTCGAAAATACGTAATTCGACAAACCTTCAACGCCATTGCCAATTGTAACATCATCCTAAGATCGTACGCATATCCCCATGATATCCACAAGATGATATAGCATATGTTAGAGACAAAGTTATCTCTAACTATTGGAGATGCCCTAAGAGGGGGCTTGATTCATTATCTCATTCACACATAATGCAATACACACTACATTTTGTGCTCTCGGCTCCACTCCCTCTGGCCCCTCCTCCGAGGATCCCCCGGTTCCCTTCATTGCTACTAGGGGTCCCCTTTTTACACTGTCTAGCCTTTTCTTGCTACGACAGTTGGCACCGTCCGTGCGGACCGAACAAGAAGCTATGCACGAGAGGAGCTAAAGATACCCCCACACTGGTCGAAGCCCAATTTTTCTTCCGAAGCACGATTTTGGCCGAAGCACACTTCGCCCCGAGCCAAGTCGCGAGAGCCGAACCGACACTTTTCGGCTGAAGCCCAACTTTTGCGAGGCCACCGAAGCCCATTGGTGCACCAGGGCCACCTTTATTCCACGCCTCCACCCCCGCTCAGCGCCCAAAGCACCACCCCCACATGCCTCGCCTGCCTCGGGCGACCTCGCGAAGGCATCCCCTCTTCCAACGTCCACCTTTTATTGCAGCACTATAAGAGATTTACTGCGACCTCATTGTGCCTTTTACTGCAAATATCATTGTGCTTTACTGCAACACTACAGAAGAATTACTGCGGCCTCATTCTGCCTTTTATTGTGACCTCATTGTATCTTTTACTGCAAGCTCCTTGCGTTTTTTACTGCGGCACTACAAAAACAATTTACTATGGCCTCATTGTGCCTTTTACTGCAGTACTACAAGAGTTTTTACTACGATGTCATTGTGCCTTTTGCTGCCACGCTAAGGTCATGTACAATGGGCTTACATCAGCTGTTTATAGTCTCTGCCACGTAGGATTTAAGCTGATGTGGATGAAAGAGAATAAAGAGAGAGAAAAGTGTTGTCTACAATCCTGTAGCCGACTATAGTGCCAGAACCAATTAAAACATTAAAGATTGTGTGTTGTCTACAATCCTGTAGTCGACTGTATCACCACAACCCATTGTATGAGCTGTCTTTAGTGCTGTCTATAGGTGACATAGAGAGTTGCTGTAGACAACAGCTGTCTATACCATTGTACATGCCCTAAGCGCAGGGGGCATGTGTAATAAATACCCTAGCCTGCTCGTAGTGAGGCCCATGCGGACCGTGAGGAGTTGTGTGGTGGGATTAGTCTCACATTGCTTGTTTAAAGTGAGTTGTAGTAGAATATAATACCTATTAGGTCTAAACATAGTACCTCCAGATTAACCATTTTACACGAAGCGATGATGAAAGTGTAAGTGAGGTGCTATGTGTGTGTGAGTCCATGTGATGAAATTTGGGCATTGGCGGATTTTGGCGAGTGTTACTGGCGTGGGATTGTGACTTGAGGGAAAACAATGTCTGCTTAGGTGTGATGGGGTAGTAAAAAGGATATCACACAATTACTTTCTCACCGTTGGAAGTTACTATTGCGCGTGTGCGGATCATGGGACCGTGTCTCAAAAAAAAAGCAGTACACTATGAGATATTCCGGCACTAAAAATAGTATTAGAATTACTGTTACACACACTACCTAATACTGTCGATATGCGTTGCGTGTGGGGCGGTGGGGGTTCTTTGCCCATAACTGTTCGGATTGGGCCGCTCGGACTGGGTGGGCTGACTGGCACGTAGAATAGCTTGTCGGTGTTTTAGAACCGATCTTACGTAAAGATTGTTTGATTCGGGGGTCTCCAAGACTGAAATCACGTAGAGAGATTGACACGGGGATTTTTATACAGGTTCGGGCCTTCTCCGGAGAGAATAACAACCCTACTCCTGTGTGTATGTATTGAGTATACTAGTTACAATCAGTAGAAAATGCTACGATTTTCCTTGCTACTCAGTGTGTATGTCCGATTGTCTGTCTCTAATCAGCCTCCTCCCTCATTATCTCTGGCCATAGCCCTTTATAGTGTTCGTAGAGGTAGCCGTTTCTCCAGGCCAAGAGGCGCCTCATCATTCCAAGTAATGGCCACATTGTTGATAATAATCGCCGGGGTATTGACTCCTCCACGTCGCCTGGCAGTTTCTAATCAGAGATAATGGTGTGTGACGTGCAGTTATTCCAGAGAATAACAACGTATATTGTCTGCTTAGATTTCCTAATCAATTGGGCCTACTTGTCCGCAGACTTTATTGATCATGGGTTGGTCGTAGCTGACTTAGTCATAAAAGGGCTTACGACCATGAAGTAGTCGTGGAATAACTTACGACTTAGGGCTGGTCGTAGAAGAACTTACGACTAGAAGGTGATCGTAGCAGCACTTACGATTATGAAACAGTCGTAGAAAGACTTACGACTATGAGGATGGTCGTAGAAGAGCTTACGACCAGCTGGTTGGCTTCTCCCTTATGATTATAAGGGGTATACTCAAGAACTGTATGTCGTCATATTCACCAATAATAAGAATTATAGATAAATAATAAAATAAGGATTATTAGATCCTCGTCATCTAGCCCTCCAGCTTCAAGTGAAAGTACTTACTTGGGAAAGGAGTCATAGATGATCTTACGACCACAAAAAGTGGTCGTAAAAAGATGGTCGAAGGAAAAATCTCTTCGAGTTTGTATATCATTTGACCAGAAATATACTTAGTCAAGAAGGCTATTGAAAAACCTTTATGACTTATCAAATAGTCGTAGAAAAAACTTACGACCATAAAGTGATCGTAGTATGGTAATCGGAAGAAAAACCTTTCCGACTGCTATTTTATTTGACCAAAAAAAACTTGGTCAAGGAAGTAATTTCGCTTGAGGTGTGAAGACAGCCTCGGTTTTCTTGAACAGGCAAGTTCAAGAATTTCAATCGATTCTCCCAAATCTGTCCGTTGGAGCAATTCCCGAAGCGGTGGGAACCGTTGGGTTTCCACGGCGTTTCCTTTCACGCGTGCGGTTATAAAAACTTGCCTCAGGGGTGTTTTTAGGGTTCTTACTTTTCCCCAAATTGCTTCAACTGTTCATCAAGTTCTCGCCTTCTCCGCCGTCGACCAAATCATGCCTTCTCCTTCAATCTTTTCAAACTCAAACTCCTCCCCTGTTGAGAGAAATGGCTGGGACCGCTTCTTAGTGGGCTGAGTTGGAGATGGATCTTGATGAAAATCTGAGCTCTCGGTTGCACGGAAGATCGAGAAGATCCTAGTCAAATGGATTTAATTTCAGGGCGGCATTGGCCGTCGAGGAGATGGGGCAAATCCCTGTCTTCCAGGCGTACTGTGAGTGTGGCCTCCGATTGCCTGCTCATCCTTTCCTCACACTCGTACTCGAACATTTTCAGGTGGAACTGGTTAATCTTGGTCCTAATTCCATCACAATGTTAAGCGTATTCATGTACTTGTGTGAGGCTTACCTGGGGATTCCAACGGACCTTGAGCTCTTTCAGTATTATTACGGAATGGCTCGACAAGCTCGAATTGCCGGGAGTTGTGGTCTGAAGCTCCATGACGGAAAGTCGAAGGAGTATATTCAGATGTTCACCCGGTCGTCGTGGCCGGGATGGAGGAAGAAGTGGTTTTACTGGAAAACCACTCAGGAAGACAGCCTTTCTTTTGTGGGGAAGGCTACCGAGAACGTCCCTTCCTGGGATTCGACTCCAAGAGATCTTGACCGAATTGCCCCCTACATTCAAGCTATCAAAGACTTGAAGAGAGATGGGCTCACCGAGTGGCATGTGGTGAAGGATTTCATCATACACCGCATTAGCCCTTTGAAGAAACGAGTACCTCCTATGTGGAGGTATATGGGGCTACAAGACCCAACTAGGGACTATGAGGAGGGTAAATGAAGCTCCAACTTAGTCTTTCGTTTTGGTTATCTTCAGATTGGACTAATGAAAATCTTATCTGTTTGTTTAGACCTTTCACAAAATGAGATTGTCGTCCGAGTCAAGCTTATTTGCGAGAAAGCTCCACCACCCAATGTGGCAGTTCCCCAAATTCTAGCGGTCTTATCCGCAGAGGAGAAGATAGAACACCTAAAGGTAATCAAGGGTTGATTTCATCTTTAGGATTTATTAGTCGCAGAAAAGATTTACGACCATGGAGTAGTCGTGGAATAACTTACGACTTATGGCTGGTTGTAGAAGAACTTACGGTCATATGGTGATCGTAGCAACACTTACGATCATGAACCAGTCGTAGAAAGACTTACGACTGCTTGGTTGTTGTAGGAAAACTTAGGATTAGGCACCGGTCGTAGAAAAAAACTTACGACCAGATAGTGATCATAGAAGAACTTACGATCAGGAAAATGTCATAGTAAAACTTACGACTGGATACTGGTCATGGAAAATCTTATGACGGATTAGTAATTCTTCTTTTTCTGTCTGTTGCAGAAAGTAGACATGGAGAGTCATCAGGATGACGAAGAGGTCGTCTTGTTTACCGTTGGGAAATAGATGGTGGTGGAGGTAATCCAGGCTCCTCCAGCTAAACGGCGGCGTTCTGAGAGAGTCGCCGATAAGGGAGGCGCAGGCTCAAGCTCTTCCGCTCCGACTAAGCTCCTCGCAAAAACTACCGTGGATATGGCTATGATTGAAGCGGAGGAAGCTGAAGAGATCGAAGCAGCTGAACCTCTCAAGCGCAAATCCCGCAAGACCAGGGTACCCTTTTATTATGACAAGAAAGCTTTTATTGTTTCTGCCTTTCCTGGCTTTGTCAAGCAACTAGAAAAGGAGAGCTGGAAGGATTTTATGTCTTTTACGAAGAACAATCTTGCTCAGTGAGCCTCTGATCGAGGAAGCCTTGTTGTTGAAGCGGTAGAGACTGGTCTCGGCCCTCCAGAAAATCAGGCGACCCACCAGGTGGTTCCTACTCGAGACCCACGACCAGACGTGGTCGTGGGTAATCCTACCCTTCAACTTGAATCTCGACCAGACGTGGTCGTAGAGAAAAAATCAAAGAAATCTTCCGTTGGGAAGTTGACTCCCAAGTTCCTGGTTAGGTCTGGTATGCAGAGGTATGTAAGAAAGACAAAAGTACAAGAAGCATTTACCTTTTTCTTTCCACAACTTAACGTGCTTTTAATTTTGCAATCTTAGCCCAACTCCTTCAGCCCCCGAGGACACTTCCGTCGAGAGGCCACTTGTCACTTCTGCAGCAGATGAAGAGAGAAATGTGGCGATAGTAGAAGGATCGTCCATCGCCCGGGTGGTGGAGGAAGTTGCGTCTGCTGATGTGGTTGTGTGAGACCCCGGGGTATTTAGCTCGTAATGCTTAGCCATCCACTTGACTCTAGCATCACAAACCAAATATCCCGTGCCTCGGTGTATTATGTACCTCCCAGGAGCGGCACACATAAACCATCACAAACATCAATATCAATCCATACACAAGTGCTTACAATATCAAAACTTCATAATTTACAACATATTGAACTTACAAGGTTCAGTTTCGTACAAAGGGCCGACCGGCCAAATAACAAGATCAGTCCTAAGGCAATTTTGTCTTGATGCACCATCTGTTGTCTTGATGTCCTTCAGAGATAGTGCCAGAAGATCCTGACGAAGTAACATGACGTTGCTGACACATTTTTCTTTCCATTGCTTTGTTTAACCTTCCCTTTCTTGATTCGAAGGCACCTCTGACAGGCCAAGCTTCACCTCGTCTTCCGGTAGGACGAAATAATTCTAACTATCCATGAGGGAAGAGTCCTAAAGAGCAGAGAAGAGAGTTTAAAGCAAGGCTTAAGGCAGTCTCATTTAACCCTTGCTTCTCTAGTCTTATTTGCTCGGATTGGAGAGAAAAGCATTGGAGGAAATGCATGAAAGGATACATGTGTGCAAATCAGTCCTAAGGCAATTTTAATTTTGGTTAGGGAGAGTGCAAATGCTCACATGCATGCTTACATGATCCTATCAAAATGCAACAAAATAATTTCATTTTGTTAGGTGAATATAAGATTCGACCATCAACAAGGATTCATACTAGCATGACTTGATCCTTAATATAGAAATCAAACACTCAATTTGATAACTAGAATAAATGCTCACTAAGGCCTACTCATGCTAGTGAAATCATATCACATTCTACACAAGCATCAAGAAAGTTTACACTCAAACAATTCTACTCCTACTAGTATTATCATTTTAAAGTTCACTCATACATTAAGCTTAGCATCTAGTTCACAGATTTTGATTTAAAGGTTACTAGTGAGCAACGAAGGCTCGGGAAAAATACTAAATTGGCTAGAAAAATTCCATAACAATTCGGGGATGTTTTTGGGATCATAGTAATGCTAGAAAAATTAACCCTACACATAATCTCAGGATCTAGTTGGAACAACAATTCAGACAAGGAAAACAAGACATAGGCTCAAACACTAGTTAAATTAAGTTCAAAAATTCCAGAAACATTCTGGCATGTTACTGAGGTAATACTTAACACTATAAAATTGGTCCCTAGCATTTTAAGACATCCTATTAGTCCCAGATTCAAAATCGGCCAGAACAGCCCTGCAAGGCATTTGAATTAATATCTAGGCAAAACAAGTTCAATAAATTCTGGAAAAGTTGTATTTATTACTACAGAACATCAGGTTATCATGTGAATAATTTCAAGATTTTAGGATCTACCCTCAGTTACATAAAAAAATTTCTTTCAATCCAAGTCAAAAATTGCACCAAAACAAGAAATGAGTTTCACTTTGCATAAAGAACAATTGACTACATAAGCAAACCTAGCATGGTTTAAACACTTTCAATTGAACAACATAAAAATGAGCTACTCTTAGATCAAAACATAATAAGTTCACTTCTCATTAATTTAAAAGACAAGAATGCACTTTTACTACCACAACATCTAGCACATCAAGCCATAACATCCAAGACATACAAAAATTTAAACTCATGCAAGGAATCTATAAGAGCATGGCAAGTTGTTAATTTCCAAATTGGTTAACAATATTAAGCTAAAGAAATTTAAAGGCAATTTCAATTTATACTTCTACATGTTTAATTATTTTCATGTTTCGATCACCATGATGAACTACTAACCATGCTTCTTGATTTATACAACTTGAGTAACATGACATGCTTGAGTTAATTTAGGAGCTATATGCATGACCAAAGTATAAGAATCAAGATGCCTAACACATAATTTTGGGGTATCTTCTACCCCCCTTTAAATATGATTGATGCAAAAAAAAAAGAGGGGAGGAAAGAATGAGCATAAGGTGAGTAAGTGAACCACGTGTATGCATCTTAACCCTAGCATGTACTAATCCTTCCAAAATCACCAAAATGACATACAAATGAACCACATTTAGTTTTCCGATATAGTTGCTATACATGCCGCATGTAAGCGATGCGCAACTACTTGGAATAAAAGAGAGCAATTGATTACAAAATCCAGCGTCTACAAGCGCAGTAATATCATTAGGGTGTATATATTCTAAGATTAAGCCCTAATTTAATCCTAATATCATAGCAAGGCATCGTCTTCTCGTCCTTTCGTCGAAGCTCTTTACCGGAGACTATTTAGCGTGTCTATTATTGGAAAGGAGAGACGAGCAATGGAGAAAAATTATTTTGCACAAATCAAATGAATGGTGAGGTAAGAATTAGATGCTAGGATGGGTAAGAAAGAAAGGAATTATATTAATTGCATTTTTGGCAAATCTTTGTTAGTTTGAAAATACTCTTTTGCAAAACAAAAATCCTAACAACGTCCATTGCTATAGCTTAACCTACAGTCAGTATGGCTTTGATACCAACCTTTGTGAGACCACAGGGTATTTAGCTCGTAATGCTTAGCCATCCACTTGACTCTAGCATCACAAACCAAATATCCCGTGCCTCGGTGTATTATGTACCTCCCAGGAGCAGCACACATACACCATCACAAACATCAATATCAATCCATACACAAGTGCTTACAATATCAAAACTTCATAATTTACAACATATTGAACTTACAAGGTTCAGTTTCGTACAAAGGGCCGACCGGCCAAATAACAAGATAAAATATCAAGTATGCAGTGGAAAACAGTGAGTAAACTAAAATAAAATCAGAGATTAACCATAATTAAAGTCCCAATGGCTTGCCATAACCCTTGAGAACAACCATTGAGGATTAAACCATAGCAAAACGATGTTCCTGCGCAATCTTTCCTTACCCAATTCGATCTCAATACCTGCTGTCCAGATTAGTAAATAAAAACAAACAGTGAGTACATGAATGTACTCCACAAGACTTACAAGTAACAAGCCTATACATAGCTACATGCAAGCTGAATCAAAGGAGAAGGTTATATGGTTCATTTGACGCACAAAGCAATATTTCATTTCACTACAACACAAAAGGCATGTAGAGACGCCTATTTTATGGGTTAAAGACGTTTTCAATCATCTCTATAGCATTGTAGAGTCGTTTTTGTAAAGCGTCTCTGAAGCGCCTCCCCACGTACCGTGTCAGAGATCATAGAGACGTATTGTTAAGCGCGTCTACAATGATATGAGGCGTTTAGATTGCGTCTCTACAAGCTTAGAGACGCTTTCATATATGCATTTTCATATCGTCTCTACTCTCCCTAGTGACGATTTATTGCGTGCCAAAAAAATATAGATACACATTCATAGACGTATTTAGATTGAGCTAGAGATGTCCATTTTTTATTTTGTTCTGTAAAAATATTTTATCGCTAGTTAAACTACAATGATTTAGAGGATATAGTATCACATATTTTCATAAGAAGTTTCAGATCTTAGGTAAAGCCATTTCAAATATAGAATTACATTGTCGATATATAAAAAAATCAAAAGAAAAAACATAGACACTCTGTTGCGGAGTGGAACGAGTTAACAACTGAATCTAGCATCTACATACAAAGGTGCAAACACACCGAAAAAAATTCCTACGAATCCTACAACTGAATCAGGCGACAGGCGATGAGTGGCTAGAGGGTAGCGGCAGCGGCGACGTCTTCAGGAACAAACAGCCTAATCCATCTCCAAATAACAGAGCCTAGTACCTGTACAGTGATAAACTTGTTTATTATGTCTATTCATGTCTCAAAAAGAAATCATACACGTATGACATAAGAAGGATTGTATTTATCGAAAACAAAAGAAATACACAATACAATACGAAATTGAAAGCACAGGAACCGCAAGTATACTTCTTTTTTTTTGCAACACTACCACCATTTCATAGCTAATCCTATGATGGCCATTGCCACCATGATATATTAACCCACAGAAATATTTACAGAGATTGTGAAATAATTGCCACCAGGTTCTATGAACCCATAGAAATATTCACAGAGATTGTGCAATAAAATTATTTCATTTATTTGATACTGGTATTTTGTTCTTCAGGGGTCTTTCATTGGTGGTGCAGCTCTGGTCCTTCAGGCAAGTCAAAAAATAGAAGAGGAGGATAAGAAAAGACTTATGTAATCAATTAGTTGAATAATGAGTATACATACTGCCATCATTTGCATTGCAGCAGGCCTACTATTGAGAGCTCTGATGGCTCTAACAATCCCCTGCACAAAGAGGCAAAGATCAGCCAATTTAGACCAAAACTATGGCCTCACATTGGTTGCTTCGATTAATGCAAAGTGATGAGGTTTGAGCATGCCACATGATATGCGAGGATTGTGCATATTTTTAAGCCATCTCTAAAATTATAAGTAAAATGCTGAAAAGTAAACACTAGCACCTGCTTGAGATTGTTGAATGTTAGGTATCATGTACATAAAGAAGAAGAAGCCTTTTCAAAAAGAAAAAAAAGAATATACAAGAAAAATATGAGTAACTAATATGTTTATATGGAATAATGAGAGAACTTCACATAATAGTAAATCGAATGATAATTACTTATATGCACATATGAGCCATCGAATAATTCCAAAAGACAAATGAACCTATTAGAGTTGTATCAAAAGTAGAGGTGGATCATAGCGGAAGAAACTTAAGGGTACTACTTTTCACTCGGAAGGAGCTGTTCATCAAGTGACACAAAAATAAAAGAGCAAGTTTAACCTTAGAATTTAGAAGAACAATGGCACAAGTGCTTGCGGTCTGAGCCTGAAAAATTGAGAAATACACTACTAGAAGTGCAGGAGTATCTTTTTCGGTTATTACATGCTCATAAAAGTTCATAATTCAATCATCAAGGCCTTGCCCTTTGAACTTGCGATTGATTTAGGATTACGAAATTAGATCTGAATTCTTTGAGGAGTCACTCCAATTGTTTAAATTTCAAACTTATTATTAGCATGCCATAGTTACGTACACACTAGCAAAGAAACACAACAAAAGGGTCATATGATGAATAGAATATGGCCATATAATCATTAAAGCAATTGGAATAATCAAGAAATAACCTTGTATTGTTGTTTTGAATCACTCCCCATCTATCCTGAACTCTGGCACAAAACCCTTGAAATACTGAGAATAGAAACTGAAAATGGCCTTGTGAACTTGGGTTTCTCCTGCTGAACAAGTGATGATTAAAGAAGGACACCGTTTGCAGTTAAACTAGATCCTACCACGTACTGACCTCCATCGTCTTTCCATTGTTCTCTTCTCTGAAGGATTAGATGATGGCATGATGCACATCAACGGATGAACCTCTCAATCTTTGACTTCCTTGCAGGTTACAAAAAAATCTAGTCAAGTAAATTGGAGTGACATGGAACTCTATGAATTGTGGTAATAAATTTTTTTTGGTAAAACTCTAATCATGCCCAAACTCATCAATCCCCTGCACAAACTGAGCAACAATAACCTGGGTGAGGCCATTGAAGCGTTGTATCAAACATGTGCTGGGCAAGAAGAACTATAACACATACTCAAAAGAAGATGAGGAAGGACCAGCAAATCGGACTCTTGATTGCAAGGACATGCCTCGGTGGTCTTGATGGGGCTAAAGAAGTGGCAATAGGGAGATGTGGTTACGAGGCAATGGGAGTGGTGGCGTGTCCTGGCGATGGGGCACACGTTACATTAAAAGAACAAAAAATTAACAACACAAGCACACAGATATTGGAATCCGCTCGCCTCCGCATGGCTCCTTACCTTATTGGTGGGTGCTAGTGCAGGGGCGCGAACCTTGGAGGGAATAGGTGGGCGGGCTGCATCGAGCTCACGGCCTTGCTTTGGGGTCATCGTGGAGGCTCTTACGTTCTTGGGAGGCCTAAGCGGCGTGTCAAGGCAAGGCGTCGTTGGAGGTGGTGGAACGATGGCAGACCCACCAGTCGGCCCGTCTGGATCCGGTCGCCACCCTGAGCTCCGAGCGCCACCTTGAGCTGCCCCTCATCTGATCCGCACAACAAGAGAGGGCGCTGGAAGTAGGGGCAGCCAAGGAGGAGGCGGCCGGGAGGAGGGTGGCGTGGAGGCTGGAGGGGGTGGGAGGAGGAGGGGCGGCCGAGGAGGAGGGGCAGCGCTGAGGAGGTTGGTCGGGGAGGAAGAGGCGCTGGGAGAGGAAGGGTTTCAGAAATTTGGGGATAAGGTTCGTGGTTCCCTAGTCTTCGTGGGGTTAACGAGTGAGTTAGTGGGGTTAGTGTTCGCTAAATGGGCTGTGCTCTAAATGTTGGGACGTATTTTAGAACGTCTCAAGAAATGTCTTTATGTACTATCTAATTTTGGGTGTAGAGACGCAATAAAAAGCGTATAAATAAAAACGTCCCTAGTAGACTATTTTGTTGTAGTGTTTGCAATATGTAATAGATTGAAGACAATTTGACAAATCTGTTTTTATTTGATTAAATAACAGCGAGACAACATATATAAACATAATTAACATCCTAGAGGTGACTTCCCAACAGCCACCACAACATAGCACGAATTACCCATTCGTACCACCCGAATTCAAGTTTTATCAAAAATGTTGTAGTCTAGTTCTCGCAGGGCGTATCCAAGCGTGTCCATAACCTAGGACGAGGCTATTCGAATAGTTTGTACCCTGCAGGGGTGTACCAATGTACCCACATGTCAGACCGCCTTTTCGCCACATGATTAAGCACACTTCCTTAGGTATGACGGTACGGCTAAGTCCTACGAGACATTTCCAATATTGTGTATTAACTACGAGCCGCCCGTATGATAGAAACCACACGTTGTGTCGGAGTCATCGGCAGAGAGAGAACTTACCCATGCTCCTCGGGGTAGGGAACTTGGACTTAATACCAAAACCCATCCCGTCACGCCCAACACACACATGGAATAAATCCTTTTTCAACACAACACACACAACCTCCTGCGACTCAGAGCTAACACACGCCAAAGTACTAAGTCAAGAGAGGTCCCATATCCCTCTCATGTGGTTAGCACGCAAATTGCTCGGTACGGTGGCGTAAGTAACTTGGTCCTTGTTGACTTGGGCACCATCCATTCACACCCGACAATCACACCATCAAACCAATGTGCCCAAGTCTAAAACATTTTGTTTTCAGTTTTAGTTTTTCTAAATACAATTACATACATGAGTATCCTAACTCAAATAATTATAGTGATGACATAATGACCATCGCCGAAGCGATGATCCCCATTCTACCGTTCTAAGCATTTCTAAGCGACATCAACTCGTATACTACAAGTAAAGTGATTAGAACCCATTCATCCAGCTCTAAATCATAGCGGATATAACCTAGGCTCAGTGGTACAGGATGAATATTTACCTACAGTTTATGCAACTATAGGATCACTACTCGATCGATAATTTAACATCAAAATAAAGCATGCATACATACACTTTGCAAACACGATATTAGAATTTGAAAGTAATGGGATCAACATGATCAAATGGAAAGAACTGCTTGCCTTTGTTTGCTGGTACTCTGGACATTCACATAATCATCTCCGTTGCACTCCCAAATCATCGTCATCTAGCGATAAGAACCGACAAAGCGAAAACACTGAATAAACACCAAATTCCAAAAGTCTTCAAAAATTATGAAATTAATACAGTAGTTAGATTATGATTTAATATGAACTTAGAAACTAAAATTATTTGATTTCTAGTTTGTATGTGAGAGTTATAGTAGTTTGAAAATCAGATTTACGGAAAATCTTTGAGAAATTCACCTCATTCTTGTTCATCCGATTTTAATTATTTAGTGAAATTTTGTAGGATAGTGGTGGATATAAGGATTACAAAAATGGATATAGGATAAAATTATATGAACAGCCCAATTGGATTCATCCCATTTGGAGTTCAAATGAATTACTTACGAATTTTTGAAGTTAATTCAATTTCTAGTGTAAAAATAGTTCATTCCATAAATTAATTCCAATTTCGGAATTTTTTGGGACAATAACACGATTCAAACCTATCCAATTTAAGGTACATTAATAATGAAAACTAACAAAATTGGTTTCACTCGAATTGGAGTTGATTTGATTTAGTTATGAGGTTTTAAAGTTTAAGCCAAACTTTTTATAACTATCTCATTGACATAGTGCCTCTATTGCTACTAACACAACTATGGCACAGGGTCCGGTCAAATCTAACTACCCTCTACTCTCTTAACAACTTTACTAAGGAGAATTAGCTTACTAGCTACTTCGATAAATTCAATTACCTAATGGAGATTCACTGTTTCAAAGGGATCATTCTTAACACTTGTTTTTCAGATTTAGAGTGCTCTCTTTAGGTCAAACTCTAAGTGGTTGTTTGGATCTCAGGAATTAGAAATAGGTTTTAAGAAAACAAGTTTTAGGATAATTTTTAGCAAAACTGGTTTTAAGTTGTTATTCTGTTAGGATGAATTTATGGATTACTTTGTTTGGATCTGGAAAATTAAAACAAGCTTTCACCAATTTCATGTTTGGCTAAAGATTTACTTCAAAATGTATTTTACTATGGGTTAAACGAGCTGGTTTTTTACCATTAGATCGACTCCTCTGTACCATTCAATGGAGTCTCACACATGGTTGTGCAGCACCTTGTAGTCGGTGACAATGTTGAGGCTTCGGATCCCCCACCGGCGTCATGTGGAGGCCTTCGTGGCGCCATTACCTCGGCCGTCATCGTCGCCCACATACCCTTCCACCGGCCGTATCCGGAGCACCACCTGGGGGCCCACACACGGCCACCATGAGCACCGCCACGCCCGGTCGGTCGCGTGGCCCAACCACCTCCTTGCTCGTCACGCCCTTGAAGAAGACGCGAAAGAGAGGCGGGTGTCGAGGTGTTCAAGTAATCGCCGTCGTGGGCCCATTGGTCCTCGAGATGGCGGCAAGCTTCATGTGAAGAGGCGTCGTCGCGTGGCGATGTGGGACGGAGTGGCGGCGGCGTTAGGCTGCGTGGCGAACTGGCGTCGCGATGGTCCTCCTTGGCGTCTTGCGAGTCGTGGTGTAAGCACGAGGGCATAAGCGCGTCGAGGACTTCGAGCAAAGCGGCGGCGGCGGATAGCGATGTGAGCGGGGTTATTGGGGATATTGCGGACCTGAAGGATGCTGGATAGCCTCGTATTTGGAGTTAGGCGAGTCGAGGTCGGAGGCGGAGGCTGCGGCGGAGGAGGCGAGGTCGTCGTCGCCGCCGGACATGATCGGAATCGGCGGTGGGAGGCGAGGGCTTCTTGTTTGGTTTGACGGTGGCTCTGTCCGAATGATGAGTTTTTTTTTCTTCTGATCAGGGTTACAACAGGTCGACGGTATATATTTATACCCCGATTACATATTTCATCAGCTAGTATCTCTTTCATTTCATCTGCTAGCTAGTACAAGCTTGTCACGGACTGTGTTATGTCCTGGGCCGACAACCAAGTATCCCTCTGGGCGTGGTCATTTGTCACGATGGTTCAACACAAGAAGCGAAGCGAGAAGGAAGGCAGGGTGTCGAACAACGAACAGCGCAAACTCTTTTCCCCACTCTTGTTCTTCTTCCCCAAATCTTTTCTCTAAATTCCCGCCCTTAAGCTGCTTCTCCCAGTCTAGCTTCTATTTCCCCAATTGTATCCCCAAGAACTGGTTATTTGACTTGGTACTGGATTGTGTGTTCTTGTTCTGGAGGTGTGTTGGTGTTTATCAATTGGGTCCGTAACAAATGGTATCGAGCGGAAATCGATCATGGTGGTTCCGTGCTCAAAGTGGCCATAGTGATCTTTGAGAAGGAGAGCGAAGCCGGTGCAAGGCCATGTTGGACAAGTTAATCTCGAGGTGAAGAAGCGGGCGTTGGAGATGGAAGGCTTGGCGGTCGCATGAATGAGCTCATGATCGGCTTGAAGGCCATCGTCCAACCGCGAAGAGTACCCGTCGCGCCTACGCCGCCATCCGTAGCCGCACCTGCGCCCACCATTGTAGTTGTGGTGGCTGCTATAATAATGGCTGCCCTCGCCGAGTCGCCCACGGTGTGGCGAGGATATAATAATCCTCATTTTACCTTTTATCTATAATTTTTATTATAGGTAAATCTGACGTCATGTGAACCACGAGTGTACCCTTAATGTTATGAAGGAAGAACCAAATGGATGGTCGTAAGTTCTTCTCGACCACCCCCATAGTCGTAAGTTATGCTACGACTATCCCATAGTCGTAAGTCTTCTACGACTACCTCGTGAGTCGTAGATTCCTCTCGACTAGGTCAGCCACGACCACCTTATAATCAAATGAACACTGCGAGACAAGTGGGTCTTATTGATTAAGGGATTCAAACGATCATCATCGCTATTATTCTCTGAGAATAATGGCACGTAATACCCATTATCTACGGTATATAGTCATTTTGAGCGGCGTGGAGGAATTAATACACGGTAATTACTACCAACATGCGCCCGTTCTGAGGAGGTGATGGCGCCGCTTTACTGGAGTAGCGCCGCTCCTTCACGTACTATAAAAGGCGACAACTAGAAAGGGGAGAGGATCGAGCCATCGAGGAATACAAGCACTATCTGTAATAGTCTTAGTTTTTCCCGATTGTTGATATACACTCAATACCATACACACACAGGAGTAGGGTTGTTATTCTCTCGGAGAAGGCCGAACACGTATAAAAATTCCGTGTCAATCTCTCGCATGATTCTATTCTAGGAGACCCCGAATCAAACAATCTTTCGTAAGTTCGGTTCTAAAACACCGACAATTGGCGCCGTCCGTGGGGATCTTCGGTAATTTCTTGTCAACATTCTCTCTGTTTTCCAAATCTCATGCACTCATGGCGGAGAATGGGCGAGAGAGGCTGGTTCGACTTGGCGGTCTGTGACGTCGACATGGATGCCGGATTGATTCTGAACCAAGTGATGACTCATCCTATGGCATTCTTGCCTCAGGGATCTTCCACGGATCCGAGGAGACAATGTCGCCGGTGGAGTTGAGGAGGATCCTATATCGCCCACAGCGAGACGTCCAAGAAAGAATCTACCCTCTCAAGGGGCAAGGGTCAATCGACCGGGACCACACCAGTGGACTCACGACACGACGAGAGTTTTTCCTCGAAGTGTCCAAGTTCCCCTAAGGCGGTCCGACTTGGTGAGACAAGCAGCGCCTTTGAGGATGTCAAGAGGTACCTTCTGAGTGCTCCTATTCGGTCTCTCAGAGGCTAGAAGAAACGCTCTTAGTTTACCTATTTGCCACGCCACAGCGGTCGGTAGCGATCTTGATTGTAGAGCGTGAAAATGTACAATGACCGGTTTACTACGTAAGTGAAGTTTTACATGGACCTAAGGGGCGTTACCCTCGGGTCCAAAAGCTTCTGTATGCCCTCCTCATGTCTTGAGAAGCTGCGGTATTATTTTCAGCACAAACTAAACTTGTCTTGTCTGAGTTTCCTTGGGAGCGATCCTCGAGAATAGGGAAGCAATGGGGCGCATGGCAAAATGGTCGGTCGAACTTGGGGAGTTCGACATCCATTCGTGTCGAACGGCCGTTAAATCCCAGATCTTGGCGGACTTTGTCGCCGAATGGACAAATCTGAACTGTTCGGGATCCCGATCTGATTCCACGACCGATGGGCGATGTACTGACGGTCGCTTACTTTAAGTGGCTCGGGGCTAGGGTGGTCTGGTATCTCCTCTAGGAGAGACCTTAAAGTATGCTATACAATTAAACTTTCGGGCCACTAATAATGTGGCGAGAATCTGAAGGTTTGCTAGGTGGTATCTGACGTGAAAGCGCTCTCGATTCGCCGACTACTCGTGAGAGGAGACTCTCAACTAGTCGTGAATCAAGTCGGTAAAAAGTACCGGTGCTCTAACGAGACAATGTCTCGTACTTATCGAATCGTAAGCTAGAAAAGCATTTTTTAGGTTTGAGGCACAATTCATCCTCGAAAGGATAATTTCCTCATGAGACCCGGCTTGCTCGAATAGCTTCTTCGGATCTGAAGTACCAAAGGAGTCTTCTTGGAACAACTCGGAAGCCTTCTCGGTCGAAGAGCGAGACACCTCCTATTGAGGCGGCCTCTCTAGAATACGAGGATACATGGATGGCGCCCATCTATGATTATCTTGAAGGGTTACATGCGAAGGCGATCTCGAGGCGGATCGCTTATCCGAAAAGCCAAAATGTATACTTTGGTGAAGGAGTTCTCTATAAGCGAGGTACTCAAGGGGTGCTCATGCGATGCATTCGCAGAGCGAAGGATTAACACTCCTTCACGACATACATGGTGGCATTTGTGGAAATCATGCTTCCTCTGAGCGTTGGTCGGCAAGGCTTTTCGACAAGGTTTTACCGCCATGACCCTATCGATGCTAAAGAGTTGGTTAAAAGTGTATCGATGCGGTTTCATAGCGAGCAAATACACCAACCGGCTCGGGCATTACAAACAATACCTCTATCTTGGCCTTTTGCAACTTTGGGGTCTTGATATCACGGGACCGTTTCCTAAAGCTCCGGAGGTTTGAGTTCCTTTTGTGGCTATTGATCGTTCACAAAATGGATTGAAGCGAACTGTGATTGGGATAACAACGAGGCGACAAAGCGGTTTATGATGAGATCGTAATTACTCGATTTGGAGTACCAAGTCGAATAATTACGAGATAATGGTAAGCAATTTTCAAGCGCAAAATTTGAGGAATTTTATGACGAGTTAGTACCAAGTTATGTTATGCTACATGGCCCATCCCGAGTAATGGGGCGTCGAGCGTGCAAAAGGCCAAATAATGAGAGGAATTAAAACTCGAGTCTTGACCCGGCTCATCAAGCGCTCGGGGCTTGGGTACAAGAATTACCCCTCAGTATTATGGGCGATTCGTACAACTACGATCAGACTCACAGGAGAAACACCTTTCTTTTTAGTCTTGGTCTTTGAAGCTCGCTTCCTCGGAACTAAAGATACGGTCAACACGAAGTCGAAACATTCACGGACTCCAACGAGGAACAAATTGAGCAGATGATATTAATCTACTTGAAGAAAGGAGAAACCAGGCCCTAATTAGTTCGGCAATCTACCAACAAGCCCTCTCGAAGATACTACGATCGTAAGGTTCAACCTCATGACCTTGTTGTAGGTGACTTAGTATTGAGGCTTTGCCAATCCAAGTCTAATCGGAACAAACTTTCTCCCAAGTGGGAAGGTCCTTACGATGGTCGAAGTTACTCGTCGAGAATTGAGACGATTGGCAATGAAAGACGGCGAGTTCTCTCAATTCTTGGAACATCGACCCGATTCACGCAAGTTCTATGTGTAACCAACCATTAGGACAATAAAGAATCGGGTTTTTCTATCTCTATTGTCTTACTTTTGAGTAGTGCTTTCATTATTTTTCGACTATGTTTTAAACACCCGCTTTTCTTTACCTTTGGTGGGAAGGCGATAACATCACCTAGTCGAAGCCTCTCCTCTCTGCATGTGGTCACGCCCACTAGAAGGAGTTTCCTAGTGTCGACTCGTTACTCGCTTTTATGGCCAACACAAAGAACTTCGGGTTTTATTTAGTCGAAATATTTTTGAAGGCCAACTCTTTTCACCTTAGTTTATTTCTTGATTAATTTGAAAAATACTCTAAGAAAGCGCACTTTCTCGAGATTTGCTTAACCGTCTTGGGTGTACTTGTTTCATCTCAAGCTGGTGGGAGGAAGAGACACATCTAAAGCCTCTCTCTCTCGCACGTGGTCACCTTGCTTGGAAGGAGCTTCTAGCTTTGTTCGATTTCCTACTCTTGCTACGGGGCAGACTTATCGAGTCCACAGGAGAAGGACGAGTAAATATTTTAAAGTCCTCTAGAGCGTTTGCTTAACTCAAGTTGCCGTTCTCGATTTGATTAAACTAGTCGGAGATGTTAACATTACCTAGTCGAAGCCTCTCCTCTCTGACGTGGTCGCCCACTAGAAGGAACTTCCTAGTGTCAACTCGTTACCACCCTTTCGACCGATTGCATGACAATTGAGACCCAAAAACTACAAGTTAAACAAACCTCTCTGTTTTCATAAACCCTTTCTACAGACTATTTACTTAGTATATCTAAACAAACTCAGCAAATAGTCGGGGGCTAGGATAATTTGATTTCAATTCTTAGTCTTAATTTCGTTAATTATCTTTTGAGTTACTAACTACTCGACAAGATGATTTGCATGAGACAAAACTATTTACTTAGTTTTCACAAACTAAGCAAATAGTCGGGGGCTAGGATAATTTGATTTCAATTCTTAGTCTTTATTTCGTTAATTATCTTTTGAGTTACTAACTACTCGACAAGATGATTTGCAGGAGACAAAACTATTTACTTAGTTTTCACAAACTAAGCAAATAGTCGGGGGCTAGGATAAAGTCATCACATTTGACTTCATTTCTTAGTCTTTAAATTCGTTAATTATCTTTTGAGTTACTAACTACTCGACAAGATGATTTGCGAGGAACAAGATGGATTACATCAACAAAAGACTTTTTTCACAAGTTCATTCTGAGACTACTCACGAAGAGGAGAGCCCATTGCATCTCCTCTGAAACTTTTAAACCAACCGATTGCATCTCCTCCATCGGCGTCTTCCTTCCGCTTCAGAGCGATTGAAGTCGGCTTGAGTGGTTGCACATTAAGGTTGGGGTCATGAGCTTTAAGTTTTGCTAATGCATAACTTCTGCGATTTCGACCGCCTCCTTTATCGATTGACTTGGTTGGCCTTGAGTGGTCACGGATCTTGCAAAATCGACTTGATCCCTAATGGTACTTGTGTGAGCAGCTATTGTATCATCTTGAGAGTCTTTCCCTCACTATGTAGCTCACCAAGCACATTGTTGAGGCGTGATGTTTCCTTGAAGTTTAATCTTCATTGCTTCCATCTCTGTTGGGTACAAGTCGAAGCCTCATGAGCTTTTTGTTTTCGACCACTTGCTCGAAGAAATAAGATTGGTCAAACAAAAATAAACTCCTAGAGGAAAAAGAAAACAAAAATAATCACGGGTAAAAGAATTTCTTACCCACTAGTTGAGAATCTAACTTCTTGACCTCTTCATTATGGGAAGCAACGGTCTCGGCATACTTTTCTCCCATGATACAATATCCTCTACATTCTTCTTTGCAATAAGGGCCAGTGCAGGTTATAAATCACGGCTTTATCCGCGATTTGATCTCAAGTTCTTTCAATTTAACGTCCATTGCTAGAAAGGAAGTGGAAGTGAGAAAAGAAATAACTTCGTAAAGGACTGCGGTAAAGAATTACTTACTTGATATTCGAGTTCTCGGCGTCTCAAGGTTTTGATCTTTATTTTTGGACATACGAGTAAGCTCGTGAATAAGCTGAAGTTTTCTCTCTAACTTCATTACGGAGCTTTTTCGTCTCGTCTTCTTTTTACGAAAAGAAGCAAGAGTTAGGTAAAGATCAAAGATATAAGCGGTCTTAAGTTCAAGCACTTCTTGTTTAATTTTTCCTGCGACTTCATGGTTGCGAGTTAGCTTCTTTAAGCTTTTTAGGAGGTCTAATACCTCTTCCTAAACTTTTGACTCCTCTTTTTCATAATCGGCGAGTCGGCTAAGGTCTTAGCGTCCTTTGTTTAACTTTGCAAGGATAACGGTGGACATGAGCATGGGTCAATCGATTGTAAGTTCTTCTACAACCATTGACCTAGTCGTAAGTTCTTCTCGACAAAGCCCTTTGGTCATAAGTCTTTTCGACCATTACCTAGTCGTGAGTTTTTCCATGACAAATCCGTAAGCACTATATAAGTAGTCAAATCCAAGGTGACTATGAATAGCGAGTGACTTACCACCTCTCTGCTGTTTGCGAGTTCCTCTTTCTGTCGCGACTCTAGAAGTTGTCGATGATATTCACCGACAACAACGGCGATTTGCTCTATGGCTTTTACGCAAGATGAAAAGACAATGAGAAACAAGAGAAGATTATACTGTATATATAAGTACGATTAAGTACTTACATTCATAGTTGATCGAGCAAACATCGAGTAAACCGACTCAGGGATCTTGACTTGTCTACCCTCGTGACTTGGTCCCACAAACCTTCTCAAGGCGTTCATTATCAAAGGTATCCCTCTATTGGGAATATCGTTGGGATGGGGACTTCGATCGCGAGATCAAAGCGAAGACCCTCGATGGAAGCAGGCCCAAAGAAGTCGGTAGCGAAGTTGAAATACTCTTCTTCTTGATTACGTAACAGAATTTCTCTTTGGAGTGGGGAGGAACGTCTGCTGCGATCTCCTTTAAACGCGGTGGGCGAACCGCCACCATCTTGACCAGAGGCCTGCGGTTGCCTCTGTTCTATCCACGACCATCTCGATTGGTCGTGGCGACCATCTCGATTGGTCGCAGGTTCTTCTTGGAGTCTCCACGACCATCTCGTGGTCACCGTTGCTACTTCAGAGGTTGTAGCCGCTACATTCTTTGGGTACTGTGGTACCTCATTGGTTGTCGTAACCACTTCAGCGCCACGACTTCCTCTACCACAGGTAGGATGATCCTCGACCACTTCCTTGTTGTCTCTCCGGTAATTTGGAGAGGTAGCAATAGGCTTCTCAACGGAAGCATTCTCGAAATTTGAAGGAGTCGGGCTAAAAAGCGACAAAAGGAAAGCAATTGAGGTTGTGAAAAGGAAAAAGGTAAATTCTGTTCTTACACTTTAGTATATTTCACATACCTCTGCACCTTGGACCTAAGCAGAATTTGGGAGTCACTTTCCCAGCGGAAGATTTCTTCTTCTCTCGACCACTTCGGTGAAGTTCGAGTTGAAGAATGGGCTTAGCCACGACCACGCCAGTCGTGGATTTTGAACGAGGACCATCTCTCGGTCTCGACTTTACGGATGGCGAGATCGGTCTCGACCACTCCAAAAGCAAAGATTGCCATCACCATAGGCTCTCATTGGGCGGTATTATCCTTCACAAAAGACATAAAATCCTTCGGTTCTCCTTTTCCAAGTGCTTAACAAAACTGTGGAGTGGCGTAAAGCTGCGAAAGATTTTTGTCATAATAGAAGGGTACCTTGGCCTTGCGAGGTTTGCGCTTTAGAGGTTCACTACTTGACCTCCTCCACTTGACTATTTTAGCCTCGGCTTGATTGCGGCTATATCCGCCACAAGCTTTGCAGAGGATCCGGTCGAAGGGCTAGAACTCGAGCTCGCCCTCCTTTGTCGTCACCCCTTAAAAGTCGGCGTCTCTTGGGCCGAAGGAGCTGAGCCTTTGTCCTTTGTCAACCCTGCACCGATGGTTATCGATGCTGCTTCTTCATCATCGACGATTTTCCATACCTACTTTACGTAAAGCAAAAGCAGAAGAGAAGAATTACTAGCGGTCGTAAGATTTTCTCGACCCGATATCAAATCGTAAGTTTTTCTCGACCTTTCCTCGATCAGTAAGATTTCCTCACGGTCACGACTAAGTTGTAAGTTTTTCTACAACATTTCTCTAGTCGTAAGTTCTTTCTCGACTATAAAGTCTTAAAGATAAAATCAACTCTTGATTACCTTTAGGCGAACCATCCTTTCCTCTGCGGATCGACCGCAAGGATTTTAGGAACCGCCACACTAAGTGGCGGAGACTTCTCACAAACGAAGTTTGACTCTAACGTCAATCTCCATTTGGTGAAAGATCTGTTCAAGCAGATAAAGGCATCTTTTAAACAACTGCGAGAAAGACCAAGCGAGAGCTAAGTCGAAAATTCACTTACCCTCGTTGTAGTCCCTGGTTGGGTCATTAGCCAGAGTATCTCCACATAGGGATGCTCGTTTCTTCAAAGGACTAATTTAGGCGTGTGATGAAATCTTTCACCACATGCCATCCGTCAACCCTTCCTTCTTCAAGTCCTTGATAAGCTTGAACATAAGGGCAATCCGGTGATATCTTCGAGTCGAATCCCATGAAAATTTCTTTTGTGACCTTTCCCACGAAAGAGGTCATCTTACGAGGTGACTTTCGGTAAAACCACCTCTTCCTCCATCCGACCCACGAAGACGGGTGAAACTCTGAATATACTCCTCGACTTCCGTCGTGGAGTTTTAGACCACAACTTCGGCAATCCCGGCTTGCCGAGACATTCCATAGAAATATTGGAAAAGCTCAAGGTCCGCGGAATTCCCTGTCGCCTCGCACAAATATCTGGCAGCTCATCATGGTGATGGAGTTAGGACCAAGGTTCACTAACTCCACCCCAAAATGCTCGAAACTGCGGTGAGAAAGGGGTGAGCAGCGTTCGAAGGCCACACTCACAATAAGCACGGAAGGCGGAATTTGCCCATTCTCCTGACGTAATCTTTGCCCAATTCGGAAGCCATTTCACAAGAGTCTTCTCTGGAATCTTCCGGCGACAACTAGGGCTTGAATCTTCGCGCATCCATCTCCGACTCTTCCCACTCGAAACTTTCTGGCCATCTCTCGGAAGCAGAAATTTTGGGTCGAAAAAGAGGGCACAATTGGAGTGGCAGCGGAGAAGGCAAGAACGACTCGGCGGCGGAGAAGGCAAGAGCTTGAAGAACAGCAGGAGCAATTTGGGGGAAAAGTAAGATCTTAGGTTTTACCCTCCGATGAGTATATATAACCGCGTACCTTGAGCCGGAGGCGTGACATTCCAAGGGTCGCCACCGTCTCGGGAACCGCTTCAACAGACAGGCTAACGGGCATCGTTTGAGATTCCCCAGTGTGTCCGTTCGAGAAATTTAGGTTTGCGTTTACATCTCAAGCGAAATTACTTCCTTGGTTAGATCTTTTCAACCAAAGGAAATGATAATCGGAAAGTTCCTTCTTCCGATCACTATACTACGACCACCTTGTGATCGTAGAAATGCTTTTACGACCACTTGATAGTCGTAAGCAATTTTCTTGACCAAGCACATTTACGGTCAAAGTAGTATACAATCGAAGAGTTTTTCCTTCGATTATTTTCTCTGATCCTCTCATGATCGTAAGACCATCTAGAACCCTTTACCAAGTAAGTTGCTTTCACTTGAAGTGGGGGCTAGATGGCGAGGATATAATAATCCTCATTTTACCTTTTATCTATAATTTTTATTATAGGTAAATATGGCGTCATGTGAACCCCGAGTGTACCCCTTAATGTTATGAAGGAAGAACCAAATGGATGGTCGTAAGTTCTTCTCGACCACCCCCATAGTCGTAAGTTATGCTACGACTATCCCATAGTCGTAAGTCTTGCTACGACTACCTCATAATCGAGATTCCTCTACGACTAGGTCAGCCACGACCACCTTATAATCAAATGAACCTGCGAGACAAGTGGGTCTTATTGATTAAGGGATTCAAACGATCATCATCTGTTGTTATTCTCTGAGAATAATGGCACGTAATACCCCATTATCTACGGTATATAGTCATTGAGCGGCGTGGATGAATTAATACACCGGTAATTACTACCAACATGCGCTGAATTCTGAGGAGGTGATGAGGCGCCGCTTTACTAGAGTAAGCTTGCGCTCCTTCACGTACTATAAAAGGCGGCAACTAGAGAAAGGAGAGAGGATCGAGCCATCGGGAATACAAGCACTATCTGTAATAGTCTTAGTTTTTCTCCTGATTGTTCAGTATACACTCAATACCATACACACACAGGAGTAGGGTTGTTATTCTCTCCGGAGAAGGCCCGAACCTGTATAAAAATTCCCGTGTCAATCTCTCTGCATGATTCTATTCTAGGAGACCCCCCGAATCAAACAATCTTTACGTAAGTTCGGTTCTAAAACACCGACAAGGTGTTTGATGGTTTGTGTCGGCGACGACACCGCCTTGCAGACGCCCACATTCGTGTCGGACGTGGCCCTGAGTCCTCCCTCGACCGCCGCCTGGCTCGATGTCGCCAACACCAGCCCCGCTCCACCCATCGGCATGCGTCGCGCAAGACTGCATCATCACCGCAAGACCAACCGATTCGACGAAGGCCACCACGCACCGACCGATGGCGACCACGGTGGGAGAGAAGCCACTCCATGCACCGACTCCATCCTCGTCACCATGGCGCTCACCAAGTGCTCAATGTCGGGTCCCGATCTTGACATCGCCGCCGCCTACTCACGAAGAGGAGTGGCATGAGCGATCTGTATGAAGCAGCAGCAGCGATCCTTCAAAATTGGCCTCACCTCGGTTGATGCTCGCAGATGTTCAAGGAAATACCCAAGATAATTAAGGTTGTCCTGTGGCCACTCGCGACAAAGTGGGTTGAGAGGAATCCTCGCCACCTCCTTCTCGAATTCAAAGCATAAATAACCGAGACGAAGTCACGACCAACACCATGGCCGTCGTTCAAGTGTGAACGAGGCGGTGCAATCAAGCCTCGGGGCCACCATCATCGGATATCGATCGTTACGCCGTGTTTGTCAAGGGGTACTATTCTTGTCGAAACAACTTTCACTCAGCGGGCATAATAGAAAGCGAAATGCTACAACTAATTTGGAATCTTTGGTGAGGCAAAGGTTCATTATGAATTGCTTCTTGAATTGGGAGCCAAGCCTGTTGATTACGCAATAGCTCTTGTGATTGTCCAATATGGTCGTGCCCAATAGTTAGGAAAAGCACAAGAGCTGTTTGAGTCGGCATCAACATCGTTTCGATGAGGAGGACCCGCCCACGGGACCATGGTTGGCGCATTATGTAAATGCGGCAAAATTGAGGAGTCATATAATCTTTTCATGGAAATGGTTGATCAGGGCTATGATAGAGACGCTGTGACAATTAGCATACTTGTCACTAACCTGAAGCATGGGAAATTTCTGGAGGCAGAAAGCATCATACGTGGCTGTTACCATGATGAAGTTGAGCTTGATACTGTCATGTACATACTTCTATCAAGTCAATTGATAAGGGTCCACCAATTTTACCAAAAGCATGCTTGAATACTTTCGGAAGTTCTATCAATCCCAGAGAGCAAACATACCTTGAAGAAAGGATTCAAAGCGGCATATCTACAAGTGATATCATGAATTCTATAGCTAGTGGTCGAGGATCCTTTTATTTTTTGTCACGATCTCCCACACAATGACATTCTTGCTCAAATCTCCCACACAATGAGCAATGCAGGAAGGATGATATGAGGCTACAACTTTCGCATACCACTAACCCTATTATTGGTGAAGTGAATATAAATGCTATTAGGGATGGCAACAACGGTGGCAACAATATCTTTCTTGATTTAAGCATGGAACAACTTGAATTTATAAGCGTTATCCAGAGGATTTGGAGATCCAAAGTATCGAGAAAAAGCGGAGAATGCAATTAGGCGGTTTAGAAGATATTTCCTAGTGATGGCTTACTTCCTAGTAACATAAATCCTCATTGGTAATCTTGCAATACCATACTCAACAATTACATTTGGTGCTATGGGAGATAGTTTCTCTGAATACTTGCTCAAGGTCCTGGGTACAAGGTAACAAAAGCTGAAAGTGTGAAACATTACAAACAAATGTGGGAGACATCCATGGAAGTTCCGAGGACCGCAGAGAACTTCCGAGCTCTTTGTATTGTTGAAAGAGGCCTTGGAGCATCTCATAAAAACCACTTTGTTTTAAGGGAACAAGCATCCATTTCATTGTCAAAGGGTTTGTTGCTCAAGGTGGTGATTTTTCAAGAGGAGATGGATGTGGTGGAGATAGCATATATGGTGGAGAATTTCCAGATGAAAATTTCAAATCAAAGCATGATCAACTTGGTGTTACATCCATGGCAAATCTTTGGGAGCGGATAGCAAGGATCCCAATTTTTATAACATTCAAGCCTTTAGCAAATCTTGATGGCAACAATGAGGTCTTTGGGAAGGTGGTCAATGGAATAGCTTTGCCTAAGAAGCTTGAAGCGATGAGGTTACGATAGTGGAAAGCCTACTTGTCGATGAAAATCGTGGATTGTGGTGAAGTCTATGATATAAGTACTCGGACTCGACCACGGGAGAGAAAGAAAAGAAGCTAAGAAGGGCGAAGATAACTTCAGATGTTGAAGGGAGGGTCAGAAATAATTCAATGTCTGAGAAGATGGATGAACTTGCGTGCTTTGTCCGTGGTGTGCTGGCATTGGGAGCCTCAGGTTATGGTCCTGAAAAAGCGGATGAAATCATGAATCTTGCAAAAGAGCTTGCAAGGACCTGTTATAACTTCTACGAATCAACTCCCACAAAGTCGGCTGGAGAAAACTATTATTTCCATGCCGGACAGGACATGATTGTGGGCACATCATGGAATATCCTTAGACCAGAGACTGTTGAGTCACTCATGTATCTCTGTGTGGGTGCATGCCTTGGTGAACATTCAAAGCAAAAGTATACGGCAAAGCTCATATTGATAGCAACTGGTAGCCGAGCTCAGCGTGTTAGCATTCCTGGAAAGGAGTTGGCTAATACTTCAGATGAAGCTTTAAGTTTGGAGGAAGCCAAGAGTGATGTTCTTGTTTACACTTCAACTTTCAATCCAATGAAGAACAGCATATCCAAACGATAGGAGAAGACTATCATGAAACTGGTAGTTGATTCTGAGACCAATAGAGTACTTGGAGCATCCATTTGTGGACCTGATGCACCTGAAATTATTCAGGGCATAGCTATTGCTGATACACCTGCTATTCATTCATCCAACATGGTCACTTGGAAACAGCTTGACAAGAAAAATGGGATTGCAATACCGGCTACCGCAAGAACAAATTCAACTCCATCAAGCAAAGACGTAACAAAGAAATCTACTGCTGAAGGTAGCCGGCTGCATTCGAAGAAGGTGCATTACACTGTAGATGTTGCGGTGAAGAGTAAAGATGGTGATGACTTCTTCACTTCAAGTGTCACTGAACTACCAGTGTCATGGGATCCGGGTGGCTACTTTGCATCGGCTTGGGGACAAGCCGAAATTCGAGGAGGGAGGAATGTCACGGACTGTGTTATGTCCTGGGCTGACAACCAAGTATCCCTCCTGGGCCATGGTCGCTGTCCTGATGGTTCAATACAAGAGCAGAGCAGAAGGAAGACAGGGGTATCGAACAACAGGCAACGTCGACTCTTTTCCCCCACTACTGTTCTTCTTCCCCATTGCTACTCTTCCCCAAATCCTTTCTCTAAATTCCCAGCCCCCAAACTGCTTCTCCCAGTCTAGCTTCTATTTCCCCAATTGTATCCCCAAGAACTGGTTATTTGACTTGGTACTGGATTGTGTGTTCTTGTTCTGGAGGTGTATTGGTGTTTATCAATTGGGTCCGTAACAAAGCTAGCCCAGCTAGCATGTTGACAATGTGACTGGCTGACGACGATTTTCTTTGTTTTTCGATCCTGATCATACGTAGGTGACAGTTGTGTACTATCTGATGCTGGACAAGCGATTTGATGCACGTAGTCTCCTTATTTCTGACAGAGTACGAAAAAACAATGGTACAGCACTGTACATTAACAATTTCTCGATCTCATTAATTGTACTTAGTCACGTGTACGTGTGTAGAGAGAGAGAAAGAGATGAAATAAAGTGCCGAATGCTGTGAAATGACATTCGATTAGATTGACGAACCCTGTTGCTTGATGCTAGTAGAGAATCGGCGTGAAAAGCGTGACAATTGCAGACGGTCGATGCGAGCATGGTTGTTCCAGATGGAGAGAAGAAAGAGTAGATGGTCCCTAGCACTCGAGGTGAGATCGATGACCCACGAAAGAAAATCAAATCAAATTGAATTTCTAGTGTAGTAACTTCATCTCGATGGATCTACAGTTCCATGAGTGCCCCCACTAGAATGCGCAATGTCGTGAAGGTTTGGACATCCTCGCTATGATTTAGACCTAGAGCTCCCCAAATTCTGGCAGCAGCAGACATGCTTACCGAGGCACTTTTTGACAGAATGATGGCTATCGCAGCAGGACACCAAGGGGTGTCCGGTGTGCCGTCAAAGATATTGTACATATGTAAACCGAGTTTATATGGTGTATTTAGACAAATGTACATAAATACCATCTCTCTCTCTCAATACATTGTGTGGGCAAGAAGGTAAATGTTTTTTCTTGCTCCCTATAAATAAAGCCCCAAGGGCATGTAAGAGGGGGGCTTGATTCATTCTCTCATTCACACACAATGCAATACACACTACATTTTGTGCTTCGGCTCATCTCCCTCCGGTCCCTCCTCCGAGGATCCCCCGGTTCCCTTCATTGCTACTAGGGGTCCCCTTTTTACACTGTCTAGCCTTTTCTTGCAACGACACAGTTGGCATCGTTCATGCGAACCGAACAAGAAGCTATGCACGAGAGGAGCTGAAGATACCTCCACACTAGCCAAAGCCCATTTTTTTCGCCCGAAGCACAATTTTGGCCGAAGCACACTTCGCCCCGAGCCAAGCTGCGAGAGCCGAACCGACACTTTTTCGGCCGAAGCCCATTTTTTTCCGGCCGAAGCCCAACTTTTGCGAGGCCACCGAAGCCCACTGGTGCACCGGGCCACCTTCATTCCACGCCTCCACCTCCGCTCAGCGCCCGGAGCACCACCCCCACATGCCTTGCCTGCCTTGGGCGACCTCGCGAAGGCATCCCTAGCTACCTCCGGAGCACCACCTCCGGCTCCAGACCCCCGCACCCACCTATGGCCTCGAGGTCCCACGGGCCGCCTCCGGAGCGCCACCTTCGGTCGGCCACCCCCTCAACACGCGGAGCCCCCATCAAGCCATCCGCGGAGCTCTCCTCGCGTGCGCCCCCTACGTGGGCGGCTCACCCCCGACTTCAGCCACCTGGAGCCCCTGGATCCGGCCCCCCTTGCGCGCGCCCCTCCAGGCTGGCCCTCATCCGGCTTCAACCCCTTTGGCCATGGGCCCCCTCGGTTGAAGCCCCCCAACCACCTCGCAGCCACACGGAGCACCTCGTAGGCGGTCCCCTCGGCGTCTCCTAGGACTCGCCCGCCCTCCACGCTGCACCCGCTCTGGCTGCGACATATCCGTCGGAGCCCCTTTGCTTCGCCGGCCTTCAGCACCACCTCATCGCCGGTTCCAGGCCCCCCTCGGCGTCACCGTCACTGGCTTTAGGACCCCTCGGGTGTGGCCCACGTTCAACCTCTAGCGCGGGATCGACCCCTGCCCTCGGCTCCTCGCAGACGAGCCACGATGCTCGACACCTTTCAAGGCCAAGGCCCGTCAAGGATCCCCACACGGAGCACCTCGCTCGAGGCACCCTCGGTGCTCCACCTTCATCTGCCAAGAGCCACCCTTCGTGGCGCAACGCCCTCTGGAGCTCCCCACCTCCGTGTGGCGTCGAGCCACTTTGGCACCCCCTCGGGGGCCCTCGGGTCCCCTCGCCTTAGACGCACCCTCGCCAGCCACTCGGTATCCTCTAGCCTTGGGCCGCCCCCTTCGCAGCGTAGCGCCCTCTAGAGCTCCCTACCTCCGCCCGGCGTTGAGCCACTTTGGCACCCTCTTGTGGGCCTTCGAGTCCCCTCGCCTCCAACGCGCCCAGTGCCCGATCCGGCTCCTCCAACGCCTCGCTGCGGCACCACCACAACCTGACCAAACCATGCTACAGTGCGATCTAGCCAAACCCCCTTTTGGTAAATTCTTGTCTAAGTGAATGGTGCGACAAAGATGCACTTGGTGAACTAGTCATTAGCAGACTGTAAAACCTAGTTTAATTTGGTGCGAAAATGCATGAGTCAGGTCCAGCAGCATGGAAGCAAGGGGAAGAACATAAGCTCAGTTTGCTACACATCCGCTCAATATTCCAGTTGTCCCCAATTCTAGTCATACAACAACTGAGCACCATGACCCTTGTTGCAACACTGACGACAGAGAGATCTGTACTCCTAAGCGTGCTAATCATTCTTAGATTGATACTTAGCATCTATTTGATGAAAGGAAGGTTTTGGCGAGAATGGTAAGGACATTGTTACTACTAGGCCACTAGCTTTTTTCCCCCCTCAAACTCATAAATTGAGCCTTCCTAGCATTTTGTTATGTGTTTTTACTCAAGATTTGTTGTCAGCATTTTAGCAGGATAACTGTTACCGCCTATTATTTTACCATGTTGTTACCAATTAAGAACACATCAAGTCAGTGATAGCACTTTAATGTCATAAATCTGAGAACTTCCCAGTTCCTCAGTGATACTAGCGCAACGCACACTAGCATCTGACTCAGTGCAGTATGCAGCCATAAAAGACGATTGCTTCTAGCTGCGTAGTATGAGGTACATCATTCCATATCTTATTTACATGAAAAACTAGTTAACCCTGTACATGCTAGTATTTGAATCAAGACAGCAGGAGCAATACAAAGTTTCTGAATAAGACGCCGCGCATGACTCCGAGCCCCGACGCACACTTACTCACTCTCGCGAGTGTGAAGTGTATAAACAAGACACCGCGCAAACCCTAGTCGTTCCGGCAGCTATGCCTCGGCGACTAGGGAGTCTTCCGCCTCGAGGCCTCGCCTCGGCGGAGAGATCTCGCATATCACGCTCAATCACGTAGAAACCCTAGTTGTTTTGACGGCTATGCCTCAGCGACTAGAGAGTCTCCCGCCTCAAGGTCTCGCCTCGGAGGAGAGACCTCGCACATCGCACTCAATCACGCAGAAACCCTAGTCATTCCGACGGCTATGCCTCGGCGACTAGGGAGTCTCCCGCCTTGAGGCCTCACCTCGGCGTAGAGACCTCGCACATCGCGCTCAATCGTGCAGAAACCCTAGTCGTTCCGACGGCTATGCCTCAGTGACTAGGAAGTCTCTTGTCTCGAGGCCTTGCCTCGGCGGAGAGATCTCGCACATCACGCTCAATCGCGCAAAACCCTAGTCGTTCCGATGGCTATGCCTCAGTGGAGAGACCTCGCATATCGCACTCAATTCCACAGAAACCCTAGTCATTCCAACGACTATGCCTTGGCGACTAGGGATTCTCCCGCCTCAAGGCCTCGCCTCGGTGAAGAGACCTCGCATATCGCGCTCAATCACGCAAAAACCCTAGTCGTTCCGACAGCTATGCCTCGGCGGAGAGACCTCGCATATCGTGCTCAATCGCACAGAAACCCTAGTCGTTCCGACGTCTATGCCTCGGCGGAGAGACATTACACATCACGTTCAATCGCGCAAAAACCCTAGTCATTCCGACAGCCCCGTCTCGGCGACTAGGGAGTCTCCCGCCTCGATGGCCTCGCCTCGGCGGAGAGACCTTGCAGATCGCGCGACAGCGCCCAAAAAACCCTTGCTGCTCCCAAACAAGCCCAATGAAAAAAATTGGAGGACGATGTTCGACTTCGTCTCCCCCTCGCTGGCAGTGGGCTCCCAACCGGAGCCCAATAAAAAAAGTTAGGAGATGACGTTCAGCTTTGCCTCCCCCTCGCTAGCATTGGGCTCCTAACCGAGCCCAATAAAAAAAGTTTGGGGACGGCGTTTGGTTTCGCCTCCCCCTCGCTAGCAATGGGCTTCCAACCGGAGCCCAATAAAAAAAGTTGGGGGACGGCGTTCGGCTTTGCCGCCTCCTCGCTAGCCTTGGGCTCCTAAACAAGTCCAATCAAAAAAAGTTGGGGGATAGCGTTCGTCTTCGCCTCCCCCTCGCTAGTAGTGAGCTCCCAACCGGAGCTCAATAAAAAAGTTGGGGGGCAGCGTTCGGCTTCGCCTCCCCCTCGCTAGCCTTGGGCTCCCAAATGAACCCAATCAAAAAAAAGTTGGGGGACGGCGTTCAGCTTCGCCTCCCCCTCGCTAGCTCTAGGCTCCCAAGCAAGCCCAATAAAAAAAATATGGGGGACGACGATCGGCTTCGCTTCCCCCCGCTAGTTGTGGGCTCCTAAACAAGCCCAATAATAACAATAAGCAGCCGCCTCCAAAGGCAAACAAACATCGACCCTTCACATCACTCCAAGTCGCGGGCGCAATCTACTGGGAGCGGCTGAAGGGGGGATGGTACCTGGCCCCCAGCAGGACCAGCGCGAACGGTTACACCGATGAAAATCGAACACAACAAGGTACAGTGACGGCTAAACCTCAACGCGCCGCCCGCCTCGTAGGCCATGCCTCGGCGTGGTGGCCCGTGTCGACTTCGCCCGTGCGTACTTCACCTCGACGCGCCGCCTGCCTCATAGGCCATACCTTGGCGTGGCGGCCTCGTGTCGACTTCGCCCGCGCGTACTTCACCTCGACGTGCCACCCATCTCGTAGGCGATACCCTCGGTGGGGCGGCCACGGCGCATCGCCCACCTCAGAGTTTACTTTCATCATCCTTAATTTATTCTACTCCAGAGCTTATCCAAGCGATTTGACGCACGTAGTCCTTATTTCTGGACAAAGTATCAAGAAACAACGGTACAGTACTGTACATTAACAATTTCCCGATCTCATTAGTTGTACTTAGTTATGTGTACGTGTACGTGTGTAGAGAAAGAGCTGAAATGAAGTGCTGAATGCTGTGAAATGACATTCGATTCGATTCGACAGGTCACCGCGCTGCTTGATGCTAGTAGAGAATCGGCAGCAGGCAGCTGCAGCAGATCGGCGAGCATGGTTGTTCCAGATGGAGAGAAGGAGTAGATGGTCCCTAGCACTCAAGGAGAGATCGATGACCCACGAAAGAAAATCGAATTGAATTGAATTTCTAGCGTAATTACTTCATCTCAATGGATCTACAGTTCCATGAGTGCCCCCACAAGACAATGCGCAATATCGCGAAGGTTTGGACATCCTCGCTATGATTCAGACCTAGAGCTCCCCAAATTCTGGCCGCAGCAGACATGCTTATCCAGGCACTCTTCGTCAGAATGATAGCATTCTTCATAGTTTACTTTCATCATCCTTAATTTATTCTACTCCAAAACAAGAAATAAATCTAGTACCTATACAGAGCTTGTTCCAACAGCATGCTTTTTTAGAGAACGTGCAAAATCTTTGCACATATTTGCATTATAAGGAATGAAAGTCAGCACAACGCAGATAAAATTCTACCAGAAAAGAGAAAAATGGCTTGGTCTAAACCAAGCACCAGAAACATTAGAACAACCAGTTCTTCAAGTCTTCGACGCCAGTTGAGCACCAAAAGAGGCATTTGCTTCGAATTATCCCAACAACGACTTGAACTAACTAACTTTGTTTTGAAACAACCTTGCATTTCTTTCTTTCCAAATTTGCCACAATGTCAAAATAACCAAAGTATCAAAACTTCTAGCGTACTTCTTTGATAATCCTTTTCTAGCTGCAAGCCACCATTCTATTATTTGAACATTGGCAGTGGGACCAATCTCTCATGATGAGATAAAGAAAGGATTTCAAACCAAATTTTGCAGGGGAAATTAGCTCAGTGACATCGCGTTCAGACGTATTTAGAGGAATAACATTGCGTTAAGTGAGGCCTTTGCAAAATAACATCGCGAAGACAAAAATCTTGTCGAATGACATCGTAGTCACGATACATCGTTAGTTTATTGTTCCGTCAGTTAATTCCGTTTGGCCAATTTTTAAATATAGAAAATGAACTCAAAAAATTGTGAAATTTTTTTTGGAGCATCCTGATATAGTTTACTTGCTTGTATATTTTTTTCAAAACTATTTCCATTCTGATTTTTTCTCTAAAATTCATTAAAGTATACTATTTGTAGGACTTTTCTAATATACAAAATGAGGTCTACATTATGAATTTTTTAGGCTCTTACACATTGGACTTGATTGTATAATTTTTCAGATTTTTTAAAAATTAATTCATGCAATTCCATAATATTTAGACATCATTTCATAATGTCCTTTGTGTAAGTTGTCCAATATAGAAAATGAGGTCTAATTGCATTAATTAATTTTTGAAAAATTCTGAAAAAATTATAAAATCAATTTCACCTTATAAGGAGCCTAGAAAAATCATAATATTTGGACCTCATTTTCTATATTAGAAAATTCCTACAAACAGTATACTTTAATGAATTTTAGAGAACAAATCAGAATGGATAAAATTTTGAAAAAAAAATACACAAGCAAGTAAACTATATCGGGATGCTCCAAAAAAAATTCATAATTTTTTGAGCTCATTTTCTATATTTAAAATTGGCCAAACGGAAGTAACTAATCTTAACAAAGAAACTAACTGATAAAATGTGACGATTTATGTCATTCGGCAGTATTTCTTGTCTTCGCAATGTTATTTTGCAGTGCCTCACGAACACAATGTCATTCCTCTAAATACGTCTGAACGCGATGTCACTGAGCTAATTTTCCCAATTTTGCAAGCAACAACGCATCCCAACACTAGATGTTGAATGTCTTCTTCTTCTTGATCTCATAGCACACAGAGGCTTGGATGGGGGAGACCACGGTGCCTTAGTCTGTCCGCCGTCCAACATCTATGATGGACAATTAACAACGCGCGCACACACACACACACACACACACGAGCACGGTGATTCACCAACTCAGCCTTTTCTGTTAGCAAATAATCAAATGTCCTTCGTGCAGGGTGAGTAGCTTCTGTTTCATTTTGATCAAGTACTTACTTGTTGTTCATTGTCCATTTAACTGTTCTTTAAACTTCTGTTTCAAAATGCTACACATTGATATTGCAAATAAAACTTGCTTAATGCTAAAAATAGCTTGTAGCATAGAGCCACATCCCTTGTTAGCCTTGCATTTATATAAACTTTGCGATACACCACAAGTTTTGCTGAGTACGCAATATACTCAATCTTGTTTAAATTATTGTTCAAGCTTAGAGGATGAGCCTACGTCGGATGACGCGTTCTTTGCACCCGGTACCGGAGGGTTCAGTGACAGGTCTTTCTAGGACTTATTTCGTGTCGGTTGCCTGAGGGTTTGGATGGGCATACCGCTGGACCTTTTTGGTTTATTTACTATGCTTCTGTTGTCTCATTCATTACTTCTGATACTTGAGCTTTTATTTGGCCGGTCAGCCCTTGTAATGTAAAGTTTATAATCGCTTAAGTTATGTACCATATTTGTTTCATTTTGTATGAATGGATGGATGGATATGAATGCCACCGTTGTGGATATGTGTACTAGCCACTGATCATAGGACTAGTACGGTACACACTCTAACAATAAACCATAGCTATTGTAAGATAAATATATCACCAAATCGATGCAAGACAGTTGGAAATAAAATTCCACAAATCTGTGGGCTATAGTATGATAAATCTTCCTAGAAATCCACATATATATCGTGTTCTATGCAATGTTGCATTGTTCTATGCAATGTTGCATCAAAACCATGAGCTATAGTATAGCAAATTTGTCTCAAAATTGTTTTGAAGTATATCTACGTTAGATGCCTCAAAACGGTGTGCTATAGTATGGTAATTTGTCGTTCTATGTAAGAAACCAAATATCATGTGCTATAGTATGCTAATTTTGTAGCCAAAACTTCGACGTAAAGATACAAGTAAAAGTACTGTAAAACCATAAGATATAGTATAGAAAATCTACCACTCAAATCGTGAAACGATGATCTAACAAAACAGTGCCCGTGAAATCGGTCTAGGCGCTCGGTGCCGGATGGCCACCGCGGCTTAGGCCAAAGTCGGCTGCCTACCTAGACAGTCTAAGGTGGACGCTGGGCAGCCAGGCGGAGCTAGGCATGACAGCTGCGACGACAAGAGGGAGGAGGCATAGTTCGCAGGAAGGGGGGGGGGGGGGGCGATCCCAAGTTAGACTAAGAGAGAAGGGAGCATGTCAAGAGAGAAGGAAGCTGGCACCTTTATCGTGGTAGTTGAGGAGGGTACAGGCACGCGTGTGAGGAGTGAAGGCGGCGGCTGGGTTCTATGTTACTAAGCCTTGCAATATCAACATCAGTCTAGATCGATGCTATGTTGAAAATTATATCCGTAGACGTACACTTTTACGGGTAAAGGGGATAAACTCACAGAGAGAAAGAACACACAGAAGATTTTTGCGTAGCACTGCAACTGCCTAGTGCTACTTTTCTCTTTCTATTTTTCTCTCTTTTCTGTTTGGCTCAACAATTATAAACCGATTACAAGACCTTATATAAGGATACCCGGACGTCGCTGCCACAAACTAACTCACACACTAGTAAATCACCTACATATAACTCACACACTAACTCACGCCACTATCTCCTAATAACCTATCCACTAAGAAAACTTCCAACATTACACACTAGTAAATCACATGTAACTCACGCACTAACTCACGCCACTATCTCCTAATAACATGTCCACTTAACTCTATGCAGCCCACTAACTCAACTAATGCATGATACACTGTATTACCACTTGTCCACTACTGTATGAAGTTATCAAAATTAAGTCCAACATGCTATCCTTTGCTTTGGTCATATTTCTCATGGTTGATAGTTGAGATATTGGCAGTCTTGAGTGGAAAGAATACAGCTTGCATCTGACGAAGACACATTTAACATGTAAACGTCAGAATGGAAAATTTTGGAATATGACAAGAACATCATGCAAGGAAAAGATGTCAGATGCAAGCACCAGTACCACTGATTATACACGCAAAGTTACCAGCGCCAGCTTCACTAGATATACACAACATTCTACTCTCTGTTCCTAAAGTACAAGTCGTTTTTGGGGCGCGTGAGGTTAGGTTTTTCTAACTTTCACTCCAAATATTTATAGAAGTATTTAGCTGACATTAGTAGAATTGTCGTAAGAAATGCTTCCAAAGTGTTAAAAATATGTAGTTTTTGCCCAGAAAGAAAAATCAATGATCAAAGAAGTGGCTAGGATACAATGAACATAACAGAGACTTATATTTGGAAATGGAGAACACAACTAGCGGCCTAACTATTGAGCAGCTCCTATCCTGATGAAGAAATAGGATGATGAAGAAAGAGGATGTATGCCCTATAAGACCAACCAATTACCAAAAGTTGCTTATACTGAATCCTAGGGTTTAGGGTATTCTCCGCGATATTGTGTCAAAGCCATGATCTCTAGCATGGTAGATTTGACTCAAAATAGGATGCATCACAATCATGTGCCATAGTATGCTAATTTGTCACCAAAAGTTCAAAGTAAATATAAAATCAAAACTATTGTAAAACCATGAGCTATAGTATAGGAAATCCACACCTGAAATCATGAAATGATGATCCAATAAAACCCACGAGGTTTAGTAAGATTTGTCTTCAAACCACTTGAAAGCAAAGTTCCACAAAATGAAAGGTATTGTGTGATAGATCATCATCAAATTCTTGAAATTGTGTGGTAAAATATATTACGTCAAAAATAGTGGCCCATTTTGGCCACTAGATGAATGTGCATACCTCCTTTTTGTCCCTCTCCCTCTCTACCGCCGTCGCTGCCACCCCTCTTCTTCCCTAGGACCGGCCGCTGTTCGGCCTTGCACCCCTACTGCCACGGGCCATCTCTAGGAGCGCTACCAGCACCCCTTGACTCCCCACGGTCCCAGAGACCCATTTTGGCCGCCGCCGCCGCCTCCTAGGACACCGCTCGTCGCCTCCTCTGCCCCCCCCCCCCCTATAGGAACCACATTAGCCAAACCACCTTGAGTGTTATTTAACTCAATTTTGAAATACCAGGGGGTAAAATACTGGTTTTATAATTCACAGGGTTAAGTGGACATTTTGGAAAGTTTGAGAGGGTAAAATAGAGTTATTCTTGCCACATATGCAAAACCGCCTAGCTAAACCACCTCAAGGTGTTATTTGACCTGGTTTTAAAGGATTACAGGGTAAAACACCGGTTTTGTAGTTGAGAGGATTAAGGAGACTTTTTGAAAAGTTTGATGGGCTAAAATAGACTTATTCCCCAGCTCAACTAGTACTAATGTATTACTATATCGATCAAGGTAACACAATACTTACATCAGAGGTTACTCAAGCAGTCAAGCCTAGCTACCTCCGTAGATAGTGTCAAAATTCATTTTTGGCAACCAATATATAGCGCTAGGCAGTTGTCCTACCTCAAAAACCAAAGCTAATACGCCCTCCAGTCACAAATATATGTCGTGATTGCGGAAGAAATAGTGAGAAGTGATTCTCAAGATGTAAGGAATCGGGTTAGGCCTCACCGGAGAGGGAATGCGGCTACGGCGATGGTTTTTGGCCGGAGTTGGGGAAGACAATAGTATGATGAGTTGATGATGATAAAATCCTAAATTAGTTGAGGGGAAACGTAGAGAGTGCTTGGGGACATGTTCTGATACGAGAAGATGAGAAGTTCACCGGTTTGACGGGAACGTGGAAGTGCTTGTGGCGGCCAGTATGGGCGCAGCGACGTCACGAGCTTGGTTCGGGTTGGGGAGGGAGGGTGGTGTAGGAGTTCTGGCCAATCCTTCTTGCTTCAAGCATCTTCTCCACCTCTTCTTTCTATCCCCCTCGATCCTCCTCCACCGGTTCGTGATCACCACCTTCGCTCGCATCTCTAGCTACTGTTGCTCGTCGTTGACGCGCTACCAAACCACTTCGCACGCGACACCACCTCCCAGCATGTCCCTGTAGTCTCACGTGTCTATTCCTGTCATCGTCGCCACCTCCGCCATTTGCCTCATTAGGCTATCACCATGCTACTCTACTGAGCCTCACTCACCTCTCTCTCTCTCTCTCTCTCCCTCCCTCTCTCTCTCTTTCTCTCCCTCTCTCTCTCTCTCTGGCAATATGATAGGTGGGTCTAGCTTCCTACGTGGCATCCAACGTGGTAAAAATCGCCCATCACTACAACAAAACTATCACGTAGAGACGTTTTTGTTTTGACGCTTTTATGTCTGTCTCTACGCCGAGAAACACCTCGTATGTAAAGACGCTTCTCAAGACGTTTTATGTGACGCCACAAAATCTCTTACCGTAGGAAGGCACATATATGTTTACATTTATGTAGAGATGAATCTTGAGACGTTTGAGAATATGTCTAAGAATTAAGAGGACAAAATTTTAGTTATAGAGACGAATCTTAAGACGTTTTAAAATATACCTCTACAGCTCTAGAAAAAGTATCTCTACTACTTAAAAATACGAATTCATGTCCTCCCACTCTCGGTGTCATCCGTTCTAACGAGGAGCAAAAATGAACAGCCCAGATGGCTTCACGCAGCACGACAGGAGCAACCCTACCCATCTCCTCCGATGTCTCCCATAGCAAACTGCTCCCACGATCTCGCCCACCATTCTCCTCCTTCCTCCTTCCTCCTTCCTCCTTCCTCCTTCCTACTCCACGATTCTTCTCCTGTTCTTCCCTTTCTCCTCTCACCCGCCGATGCCGCCGTTCTGTGCGCGCCCCGCCGCCGCTTCCTCTCCCCACGCACCGCCGCACAACCTCCACTTCCCGCCCCCCTCAGTCCTCGCCCCGTCGTCTCCCCTCCCTACTCCTTCCCTCCCAATCCGAGCCGCCCTCCAGCCATCTCCTCCTCCGCATGGACGCCGCCGCCAACGGAACGCTTCATCCCTTCCTCACTCTGACAATTCGAGCTCAGCCGGCCATGTCCTCCTCCCCCTGGTCATGCCTTCGCGTCCCTCTTCGGCGCTCCATGTCGCCCCGTCGCGCTAGCCACCACAGCTAATGATGGACTGCCACCCCAACCCCGCAAACGGCAGCGACGACCCCGAGTCTAAGCCACCACATCCTGCGCCTCCCACCCGCCGTCGGCGACTGCTTCTTCGAATTGGGATTTTTCTTTCGATCTGGAGGTGTCTGCGTTTATTCTCTTTTGCGTTGGTCATGGGATTGGAGATTTCTTTGGTCTCTTTGTGTTTGTGCGTGTGTGTGTTTTGGAGGAGCTCCTCCTCCGTTGGGTTGGATTTTGCGTGCCTGAGTTCTTGGAATGGTGGTGGCATGTAGTCAGCGTCGGGCGCAGTGGTGTGCCAGTTGATGGACGCGGCGCACCCGGGGTCGATGCCAATGCACAAGGTCAACTTCGACACCAAGATGGAGTACGGCATGATCCAGAACTACAAGGTGCTGCAGGATGTGTTCAACAAGCTAAAGATCACCAAGGTGCGGCTGGTTTGCCTTTCACTTTCTTCTTGCCCCCGTATGGGTAAAATTTGGTTATATTAGGTTGGATTTCTCATGTCTTCTAATTGTTCCATGCTGTGTGGCCAGTCTTGTTCAATCGCATTTAGTTTAGAAGATAAGAATTAGGTGGCGAAAGTCTCAAACACTCTGGATTCTAGATCCAAGATTGACTTGAATTCATATCGTGAATAAGCTCGATTGTGAAGAATTAATTGTAGATCCGAGATTGACTAGGAGTTCCTCATGAGCAATCGTGGCGTGGAATTGGGGATTGGTGTTTAGCACTTTAGCTTACTAATTGCTATTCCAGAGAGGCTATTAGCGCAACTGCTATATTAATTGTTCTTGTTTTCTCTGCCCATTGTCGCAACACATCGAGGTGAATAAGCTCATCAAAGGAAGGCCCCTAGACAACCTAGAGTTCATGCAATGGATGAAAATATACTGTGATTCCGTCAATGGAGGCTTCATGAACAGGTAATCTGAATACACTTTGTTATGTTTTGAATTGGATGCGCACAGCTACAATGCTTCCGAGAGAAGAGAAAGCAGCAAAGGTGGAAAGGAGACTAACAGAAGGACATCAGTGCCTTCTCAGGCGCCCGCCAAGTATGTGTCTACTGCCCACAAATCTCAAGCTTCATCGCATGGCGCTAAGCGGGCCAACGGGCATTCGACAAAGCCATCTCCTGCTAACTCTGCAGCACACTTATGGTGAGCAGGTGAGAGAGAGAGAGAGAGAGAGTTCATATGAATGCTTTTGCCTAATTTTCTTCTCAGGTCGCAGAATTATGAAAGACTTAATTACATTGTGACATCAAATGCATATTACTGAACTGAAGCTCCTTCTTGGATTATATAAGTGTCTCAAATTTGTGATCTGTACATTTACACTCCACATCTACTATGCTTTTTTTCTTTCAACTAGGTCAATAGATTATTGTCCTCTGCATCATTTGCATCCTATCTTCTCGGATGGCACTTTGTGATTAGATTTAGATATGCTAAAGATTAGCCAGTAAAGTAATCAATATAGTTTTGTGACACTGTATTCTTATCTGCATTGTTACATTTCTTCTTGCAACCTGAGTTACATCACTAAATAGTGATTGCAAACATTCTTTTAAATTTTTGTGGGTAAGTTAAGTTCACTGCACATGATTGCCTATCTGGTAATTAATACTAGTTTCATGTCTTATCCTTTAAGTAGTTATATAAGCTAATCAAGTTGTGTGACTCTGATGACAAAATTGGAAATTTGAGAACTGACTTTTCATTTGTAGTCATACCCATTGTTCAAAGGACCTAAAATTTATATGACTAGCCCATCCATTGCATATTGCTCCTATTGCCAGTCCAACTGTATTAACTATAGAGTATTTTAGTATACTATCTCAGCATTTCTGCATATCTTAAGACTGTGTTGCATCATGATGTTAACTACCCAAATTCACTGTTAATTTTTTTTTGATCTTTTTCTAATATTACTCAACAATCATTGCGCCATTTTTGATTGCTCATTGCCATGATTCTCATTTAGTTTTTGCTGTTTTTCCTTATAGTTGCAACTTAATGCATGCTCTGTTGTGCACCATTGCAAGATGTCGAATTACATTGTGTGTTAGAATTAGATGTCATCTCTACAGGGCCATTTTCTTATCAAGTCTACATATCATCTTCAGGTATGAATGTATGATGGTGAGTCCCTTGCTCTATTTTCACTGAATCATCTAATAATCAAACAAAACACCGATTTAATATAAAAGGTTGAAACAAGCCCTTGTATTGATTGCATTAATTTTTTCCCCAACAATAGTATTGTCTTATTTCAATTCTCATTGCAGCTCAATATTTACTCCTTGCTTATGAGTGATTTGTGGGGCTTGCAGGATTGCGACACCATCCGTGCCACTAGTCTTTGTGAGGTCAGAATCGCCTAAGCCCAACAAGTATTGGGTCGAGAGCTCCCGAAGAGGGTGAGCCTTACATTTCCACTCATGGATGCTTACATCAGAGAGCTCATATGTATGAATTTTTGTCTGGTTGAAAGAAAAAAAAGATTGGGATCTATGGTTCATTGCTGTAATGAGAATGTGAAACTCTTGATCAAATTGAAATATGCTTGCTGTGTATAGTGTAGCTACCACATGTTGTGCTTGCTGTGTATAGTGTAGCTACCACATGTTGTTTTAACACCGAGTACTGAATTGCTATGTGCATCCAAGGTTTTTTTACACCACATGGTTGAATTGAAGGATAGTTCTATTGCTATTTCTATGTGATTACCATGGCCGTAGTACGCCAATTGATTAGATATACAGAATATGTGTGGCCCTTCCTCTGTAAATTACCAAACTAATGTGGTAGCTTAAATTTCTGCTCTTGTGGACTGGGTTATGTTAATCCAATGCTATGTAATTCCAGTACTGATGCACCCTAATGTGCATTTGTAGTGGTCGTAGTTATTACCTTTAAACTATAACATATATGTTGTTTTGGCCTTTGTTTTGAATGATGTTTCAAGTTTTCATTGCTTCAACAAATTGACTTCTCTTCAGCTCTTCCAAGCACAATTAATCTGTTTGAAAAGCTCTAAACATTTTTGTTTGTATTCGCTAATCGTAGAGTGCGAGATTACGATAGTGCTTTGCTCACCCTCATTGTTCGACTTTGGCAATAGCTAGCCTTTTCTTGAGTAACTTCAATGCATATCGCTCGTCATTTGTCGATAAGTGTCCTGCGATTTCAATTTATGTATTTCTCCTACGAAATCTCCTCCGTAATATTTGCTTTACGAATAGTAGTATCTACTAGTATGCATGACTAAACCATATCACTATGAAAGTACGAATCAGCTATTTTAGCCCCTTGCTTTGCTTTGTTGTATGATATCTTACTAAGTGAAGCTTCTTGCCTGAACAAAGAATAATTCTTGGAATATGAAATTTTAATTGGAACTGCGGTGGCAAATTGATATGTACAAGTCATACCAGCTTAGTTACAGAGAAATAAATCACTCTATTTGTGTTTGATGTGAACATAGGACTGGGTCATGGGTGATGGGTCTATGAGAGAAGTTACTTCTTGTTATATATATTAAAAAAGGGATATGAGATCAGTGAGGACTTAGTTCAGAGTCACTAAAGCATTCATACCCCACTTCTCTTCAAAGAAATAGACAGATGAATCTCTGTACGTTTTCACTAGTGTGCATTGTGTGACTACTTAACAGAGACTGAAGCACACTCAAATTGGCTAGTAAGTGCACACCAACATGCATTAGACCTTGAAGATTTTGTACGGTCAGACATGTGTCATATGTTGTCCTAAGGATTGATGTGGACAGCAATGTTAGCACATTCATTTGCAGATTGGATCACTGCATGCGTGTATATCCATTTGAAAACGTTTATGGCATAGAAACCAAGATGTCATCGCTAAGACCAATAATAAATGCATTACAAAGTAGGAATTAGTATTGTCTTCTCGAATTTATTCAAAGTTCTTCATCTTTTCTAATTGCAAACCAACCAACAACTTGAGCAATCAGATAACTTTAGTAGTATCATTGAAGGAGGCCCAAAGAATGTTTCACAGAACATTTTTTATAAACGGCATGCTATTAACAATGTTAGACTACCTTACGCATGCTATCACCGATGTTGTTTATACATCTTACCACTCACACTTGCCATAAAGTAGCTATGTCGAATGTTTAAAAACAAGTGGAGTTTCTATGAGTGTTGTGCGTAATAAGCTAATTATCTCGGAGTCTTCTTGCTCATTTCTTGATTTCTTTCTTTCTTTCTTTCTTTCCAGGGGTCATCACTTCAGCTTTTTTCGATATGCTACCAAGTGAAGGTGCACTTTTACTCGATTCTCAAGAAGTTGATTACTTCTTGGTATTTCTTGCAACTTAAATTGAAGAGACTATTTCTTATGCTTTATCATTTCTATCTTCACAATTTGCCACTTCAAAAAAAGAAAAGAAAAGAAAGAAGAAGTATCCTTATGGTTCCTGTGCTTCCAATTTCGTATTGTGTATTTCCTTTATTTTCGATAAATGCAATCCATCTTATGTCATGCGTGCATGATTTCTTTTTGAAACATCAATAGACATAATAAACAAGTTTATCACTGAACAGGTACTAGGCTCTGTTATTTGGAGGTGGATTAGGCTGTTTGTTCCTGAAGACGTCGTCGTTGTCGCTGCCCTCTAACCACTCATCGTCTGATTCAGTTGTAGGATTTGTAGGAATTTTTTTTCGGTGTGTTTGCACCTTTGTATGTGGATGCTAGATTCATTTTGTTAACTCAATTCACTCCGCAACGCAGTGTATGTTTTTTCTTCTAGTTTTTTTTAATATATCGACAATGTAATTATACATTTGAAATGGCTTTACCTAAGATCTGATACTTATCAAAATATGTGATATTGTACCCTCTGAATCCTTGTTGTTTAGCGATAAAATATTTCTACTGAACAAAATAAAAAATGACGTCTCTAGCTCAATCTAAATACGTCTATGAATGCGTATCTATCTTTCTTGGCACGCAATAAAGCGTCACTAGGGAGAGTAGAGACGATATGGAAATTCATATATGAAAGCGTCTCCAAGCTTGTAGAGACGCAATCTAAACGATTCATATAATTGGCACGCAATAAAACGTCACTAGGGAGAGTAGAGACGATATGGAAATGCATATATGAAAGCGTCTGTAAGCTTGTAGAGACACAATCTAAATGACTCATATCATTGTAGACGCGTTTAACAATACGTCTATATGATCTTTGACACGGTACGTGGGGAGGCGCTCTAGAGACGTTTTACAAAAACGGCTCTACGATGCTATAGAGATGATTGAAAACGTCTTTAACCCATAAAATAGGCGTCTCTACAGGGCTTTTGTATTGTAGTGCATGGTACATATCAAGGAACGTGATTTACATAGTTTTAACAATTGGAAGACACATTATAGACGGTATTGGAGATAAGTGATGAAAATTAAATGAGAGGAAGAATTCAAGGACCAATATATATATATATATATATATATATATATATATATATATATATATATATATATATATATATATATATATATATATATATATATATATATATATATATATGTGTGTGTGTGTGTGTGTGTGTGTGTGTGTGTGTGTGTGTGTGTGTTCCTTATTATTATTATTATTGAAAAAGACGACGGTGATCAGTGATTTCTACTGGTACGCATGTGGTGCGGCGCCACGGCTCGCTGCCGTCGGCCTCGCGCACTCTGGTCGAGAAGCGCCGATCGCCACGCCCGTCGGAACCACGCCAGTCCGAGGTGCCCCATCAACCAGTACACGGGGTGCCCCTCGACGTCGCCGCAGGAGGACTTGAACGCTTGGCTCGCCGACAAGCTGCCCCACCTCTTCGACGACGACGTGCCCAAGGTACGTACCTACCCAGTGCCAGCTCTATCTACAATAATTTGCACGATCCGATCAACTATATATAGAGGTGAAAACGGATCGGATATGGACGGATAATGGCTCTGCTATATTTTTTCAGATCCGAATACGAATACGAATACCCCGGATACGAATACAGATACGAATAATATCGAATACGAACATGAATCGAAACAAATACGGTCGCGGATATTTTTTGGAACATGAAAACCCCTTAAATTGTATGCCAGAAATTAACAAAAACATATAACTAGTTTATTTGATGCAAACATTCATGAATTATTCATATTTTTAGTAACCACACATAATATTGGCACTAGCAAGCTGCATTACCTAGTTCATCACAAACATAACATTTAGTGTACTATATTTAGCAAATAAGTCATAACTCACAAAGTCACAAGTCATCACGCATTCACACTTAGTTTATCACATACATAAAACTTAGTTCACACTAACATTGATCAAATTTGGATGGTTAATCTATATCAAGAAATGACTGTAACATCCCAAAGTATGTTACTAAAAATAAAATTAATAAAGTTAATATTTTATTTGATTTTACGAGATTTAAAAGAGTTTTCTTGGTTAAAAAGAAAAAAATAGTAAAACAAAGTCAATTATTTAATTTTTCTAGTTTTTAATGTCAAAAATAAAATTTATTGAATTTTCTCGGATTTTATTGGATTTAAAGTGAAAAAGGACATTTTAATTAATTTCTTGAATTTTCGGATTTTAAAAAGGTTTTTCCTATTTTTCAAAAATTTAAAATAATTTATGTACAAAAATAAAAACTAACTTTAAGTTGGAATTATTTTATTAAGTTAAAAATAATTCAAGGAATTTCTGTGATTTTTTCTAGAATTTTTAACTCTATTTGCTATTTTCTAAAAGGCTATTTGATTTGTTGCATTTTCTGAAATTCAGAAATCAATTAAAATCTCCTTTTCTATTTTGGGCTGAAATCTAGATATCCGGACCTCGCCTTATCCGTATAATCCGTATCCGTATCTGCCGGATAGCATGCCTACCGTATTCGTTTCCGTTTCCGACAAAAAAATCCGAATTCGTTTCCGATCCGAAAATTATCCGAGAAAAATCCGATTCGAGACAATCCGAACTTTTAAATCGGATCGGTCGGAAACTATCCGATCCGTTTTCACCCCTAACTATATATGTATATAATTTTATAATTTTATTTAAAATAATCCGTTTTTATTGTACATTACAAAATTATACCTACGACATTTTTTTTACAGAATTATTCGTTTGTCGCCTAACGGTTGGGCGACGGTTCCAGTCGCCAAACAGAAAAGCGATATAGATATACTAGATGTACGGTTGGGCGATAGAGAAATAGTAGCTGTACTGTTGGGCGACTGAATCTCTGTCACCCAATGGTTAGGCGACAGGGAGGCTGTCGTCTAACCGCTAGATGACTGAATCCCTGTCGCCCAATGGTTCGGCAACAGGCGGCAAAACGACAAAAGGAGAAGGTCGCAGCCACAGACGGAGGTCGCGGACCAGGAGGGTGGTCTTTGCAAAAAAAAACACCAGGACCACCCGGCGGTCGCCAGGACAACCCGAAGGTTGCCAGAACAACCCGAAGGTTGCCAGAACAACCCGGAGGTTTGGACGGGAGGAGAGGTCTGGACCTAAAGAGAGGTCTAAACCAACGGGGAGGTCAAGACTGGAGGGAGGTGATCCAAACAAAGGGGGGTCTAGACCCTCAAATCTAAACGAAGGGAGGTCTGGACCCTCAGATCCAAACGAAGAGAGGTCTGGAGAAGAAAGAGCTGAGCCGAGGGAAACACGGAGCGAACAGAGAAAGGGGAAAAACAACTCTAGAGAACTCCAATAAACTCGAAAGAAACCCAACTCGAATTAGTTGAAGTTTGTTTTAGTCATTTTAAACACTTTTAATTCCGAAATTTCATGTTAAGCCTTAGAACTCTCATCAAAACCAAATGGTTCTTTTTATTTTAGAAAACTCAGAAAACTCGAAAAAACTTGGGACGTTTCAAGTTTAGACCTATCTGCTTGATGAATGTCAGCTTCAAGATCATTACTAAGCTCCTCGCTGTAAGACTAGGCAAAATTGCGAATAGGGTGATTAGTGAGACTCAAACTGCCTTTATTAAAGGGAGATTCATTCTGGATGGGGTGGTAGCCCTACATGAGATTTTACATGAGTTGAGAGTCTCCAGAAGGAAAGGTATTGTTCTTAAGCTGGACTTTGAAAAGGCCTACGATAAGATTCGGTGGGACTTTTTGGAGGAAGTTATGAAAGGAAAAGGTTTTTCAGGCAAATGGATTGATTGGGTAATAGGTTCAATTAAGGGGGGAAAGGTGAGCATAAATATTAATGGCAAAGTAAGTCCTTACTTTTCCACTTGCTGGGTTTAAGCCAGGGGGGTCCTCTTTCTCCTTTGCAGTTTAACTTGGCTGCTGATGCCCTAGCAGTTTTGGTTTCCAAAGCTATGAAGAATAATATGATCAGAGGGGTGGTTTCTCACTTACTTCCAGGGGGTGTGCCTTTACTGCAGTACGTAGATGATACAGTCTTGATGATAGGATGTGAAGAGAAGTCTATCCTCAATCTCAAATTTCTGCTCTATTGTTTGGAATGGTTGTCTGGGTTAAAGATTAATTATCATAAGAGTGAGGTGTTTGTCTTTGGGGTGGATCATTTGGAGGCTTTGAATGTTGCTAACAACTTCAACTACAAGTTGGGTGAGTTACCTCTTACTTATCTGGGAATTGACATTGGGGAGAGGCATCTTTATCAGAGGGCTAAAGGCAGTATTATGAGTAAGCTGACTAAAAGGCTAGATAACTGGAAAAATAATTTGTTATCCTCAGGGGGGCATATTGATTTTGACTAATAGCTGTCTTAGTAGCTTACCAACCTATACTATGGGTTTCTATAGATTAAACGAGGCGGCTCACAGGAAAATGGATGGGATCATATCAAGATTTTTTTGGAGAGAAGCTAGTAACAAGTTCAAGTACCACATGGTCAATTGGAATGCAGTTTGTCGTCCCAAAGATTTTGGTGGTCTGGGGTGATTAATACTAGATTGATGAATGATTGCTTGTTAAGTAAATGGTGGTGGAGGTTAAGCAGGGCTGAAAATGAGATCTGGTTTAGAATCCTTAAAGCTAAGTATTTTCCCAGGGGTAATTTTAGAGACTCAAATCCCAGTAATGCATCTCAGTCTTGGAAAGCTCTCCACAAAGTTCAACACATTTTCAATATGGGAGCTTCCTACAAGTTAGGTGATGGGGGAAGTATTTTATTTTGGCATGATGTTTGGATTTGCAATTGTCCTCTAAAAATCAAGTATGCTTTGTTGTTTAATATTTGTTTTGATCAAGATATTACAGTGTTAGGATGTATTTTAGAGGGGGTTTGGCATATTAACTTTGACAGAGTTTTTGGGGAGGAGGAAGCGAGGTTTGTGGAGAGATCTTAAGGACTTAGATGGGGTTTTGCTCAATGGGGAGAGGGATCAGGTGAGGTGGTGTCTGAAAAGGAAGGGGCACTTCACAGTTAAATCTCTTTATAAATGCTTGGTTTTTTTGGGGGAGGGGGGTGTGGTTAACATGAAGCTGGAAAAGCTTTGGTCCAGTAGGATTCCTCTAAAAGTCAAAAAATTTATGTGGCTCACTTATCATAACAGAATACAGATGGCGGACCAACTTATTTCTAGAAATTGGAAAGGGAATGCTAATTGCATCTTATGTGGGGTGTTGGAAGATGCTAACCATGTGTTATTTCTTTGTGTCTTAGCCAAATTCGCCTGGGTCAGTATAAAAGAGATCCTTGGGTGGAAGAGATGTCCGGATTCTTTAGATGACGTTCATCTATGTTGGCTACCACATTACTTTACTCAGTTTTGTAGCTCTCATCTGGACTTTATAGAAAATCAGAAACAAACTGGCGATTGAAGGGATTTTACCTAAACATCCTTCTGAAGTGATATTCAAATTACTGTCGTGTTTGCAGTGGTGGCGGGCGTTAATCGAAGAGGAGCATATGAAGCTGGATAGTTTAGTTAGCTCTGCTGAAACTTGGTTGAAAGACTTCTGTTCGCGAGATGTAACTTCTGCAACTTTTTTTTCGTTTGCTGTTTTGGTTCTTTCTGTTCAGGGCTGGATGATGAGGTCCTTTCTGGTGCTGTTGCCTTGTTGCTCGCTCTAGATTAGCTGGCATTCCCAGCATGTTGATTGGTGTCCTGTTTTGTAACATTTTGGATATTAGCTTTCTATAAAAAGTTGGAAGATCTCCTTTCTAAAAAAAACAACCGTACGTAGCTATAAATGCAGTATATTAATTAATTAGTTAGATCTGCCTTTAGTTTGTGTGTCTACTTAACTAGCTGAAGCTCGTCGTCCAGGAAGCTTCCTCTGCGACGCACAGATTAGTATTAGCTTCTCCTCCTCGTTGCACGCCTGCTTAATCTGCATTCTCTAGCTAGCTAGCGCTTGAATGCTTCTCTAGTATATTTTATTTTCTGGAGAATGTCTAGGCAGTTCTGGAATAATGCTTTGTTTGTTAGCTGTAATCTTGAATTAATTGGTTTTTACATGTAGCATTAGTGTTTATTTTGCATGTGACTAGAAATGGCAGCACTAGTGACTAGAAACAACAGCACTAGTGGACACTAATGACTAGAAAAAAAACATTAAGTCTCTTGTTAGTGAGTATAAATAAGAGGAGAAAAACAGAAATGCTGAGAAGTTGAGCAGCACCAAACTCGTTTCTCTATTCTTCTTGCGTTCGTGAGCGTCAAGTGTGAGTGTTCCAGCTAGAGGAAGCGATGTGTGAGTTCTCACCGGGTGTCTAGGCCAACAATTGGTATCAGAGCGAGGTTCAATGTGAGGAGAGTGCCCACCTGGTGGCGCCGGCGGCAGGGCGTGGCGCGGCGCTGGTGGTGCGACATGGTACCCGGCGGAGCGGACGAACCTGGCAATGGCGCAGAACCTGTTCGAGGACCAGCAGGAGCAGTTGAAGCATAACGTGGAGCGGCTGTCCAAGGTGCTCGCGACGGACGTGTCGGCGCTACCTAGAGGCGATGGCTTTGGGTGCGGCATGGCGGCGGCGCAGTGACTCGGCCCTAGGCGCTACGACGGTGGCTCGGGCCAGGGCATGTGCGGTCTGACTCCGGTGCTGTGGCGCTTCGGCAGAAGCGGCAGACAAGGCACGGCGGCCAGCGGGGCACGGCGCAAGGTATGGAGGTGCACAAGGCGCGGGGCGCGTCGCACAGCTACGGGCGCGAGGGTGACGAGCGTCACGGTCGAGAGTGGGTGTGTACGAGCAGGCGCCAAGACAGGTGGCTGCAGGTGCTAGTGTGCGTAGAGCACGGGTGTGCACAGCAGCGGGCAGCCCAGTCATGCATAGGGCGCGGGCAGGCGCGTGAGGCACGCAGCGACGCAGGTGCGTGGGAGAACGAGCATACGCGAGTGTGCGCGGCGAGCGCCACCGACGGTGAAGATGCTACGCAGGGTCTTTGGCGCGTAAGCGGCAACAAAGACCAAGCGACGATAGCGTGGAGCATGCGGCTCCGCAGTGAAGAGAGCCGGAGCATTTGGGCGAAGGTGCACAGGTGTCGACGATGAGCCGGCTGCAGCAACATGCGCTCAGGAGCACGACGACGAAGGTCCGCATGGCCATGGCGAGGCCAGTGCGGTGTGCTGGAATCGCACATGACGTGCATACCGGCGGCGGCGACATGATCATCGCAGAGTAGGCCGACGGTGGTAAGGTGAGGCGGTGCGAAGCCGTCGGGAAATGAGTCGGTATGAGGCCGACAAAAAGAGGTAGCGGTGAAGAGAGGTGGCGGCATGTCTCTCAAATACCTGTTATTAAGGAACGTCGTTGTCAACCGGCAAGGCAAGATGGGCGAATGTACTGTCCATCTCCATGTCCCGACGAGAAGAACTGCCAAATGATTGGGCTATGGTGACGCCCATGTTCATGGTTGCAGATGGCGGGAACGACTGTAATGTTCCTCAAGTGTGATCACGTGGCGAGGGTGATTGTACTGACCCTCAATGCGGAGTGCACCATGTGGTAGAGAAGCAACTGCGGGTATGGATTCGGCTACACATAAAGAGAACTTGTGTTGCTAACTCGTGCCGAGTGGGAAGGCGAAACTTCTTGAAGATAAGTGTTGAAGACCGCGAATGGCGCGATGAGTCGTGCAAGAGGAGCCGCTGCGTGTGGCAACAAGGAGAAAGCCGTTGCGCGTGGCAAGAGGTTGCGAGCGATCCGCAACGGTGAGTCAGCATGTCAAGATTAGGGGAGAAATTGTTAGCTATAATCTTGACTTAATTGGTTTTTGCATATAGCATTAGTGTTTATTTTGCATGTGACTAAAAACAACAGCACTAGTGACTAGAAACAGCAGCACTAGTGGACACTAATGACTAGAAACAGCAACACTAGTGGGCACATTCTGTGCATGGAGTTACTAGTAGTGCATTAGAGCTATTAGTTACTTGTAAGTCTCTTGTTACTTAGTATAAATAAGAGGAGAAAAACAGAAATGCTGAGAAGTTGAGCAGCACCAAACTCGCTTCTCTATTCTTCTTGCGTTCGTAAGCGTCCAGTGTGAGTGTTCCAGCTAGAGGAAGCGATGTGTGAGTTCTCATCGGGTGCCTGGGCCCACATTGTTTAATTAAGGAGGCGACTGACTGACTGACGGTATAAGATATATAGTTTCAAAAACTGGAACTTAGCTTCCAAGAAGTAGTTTCACGCAAGCATGCTTCAAGACTGAAAACTGAAAGCTGAACATTTCAATGTATTAAGACAACTTCAAAGTTTCATCGCACAGTAGGGGAGACTTGAGAAACCACTTCAACATACAGAGCAAAGCTGTTGAGATTACAAAGTACGGTGGTAATTAATTTGGGAAATGAAGGTGAGGGAAGGGAACGATTAAGGCAAAACAGGATTACATCACAAACATTGAACAATGCTGGATACTGGAGACCCAAAGAAGAGAGCTGAGCAGTTTGTTATTTAGGGTTAGAGTTAAGAGTTAGAGCTAGGATGGGGTGGGTTATAGGTTGATTTTGGACTTTGCGCGTCTAGTCTTTAGGTTAAAATTGATTGATTGCAAAGGTAACCACCTGCTGCTGAAATAGAGTAGTGTATCATTTCCTTGAGCATTCGTCGAAGAAAGATGGAATCCATCAACTCGCCGCACCTTCCATCAAATTTCCCGGCACCCTCTGAATTAATATCATATCCTTTGTAAAGAAAAAGAAAGACCTATTCCGATCAATCCGTCACCAGCTTCAGCCTGTTCCTCTGCTCTGCTGCACCTTCCATCAAATTTTGATGTCTCTGCTCTGCTCTGCTCGGTCTAGTATCAGGTTTGGGAAACTGGATGGATGGTCGTAACGACATATAATATCATGTAATGTACTGTACTGTACACCTCTCTCTATCTCTGTCTAGCATCAGTTTATGGCCTTGCTTGGGTTGTCTTCGGTTTAACAAAGTCAATGCTAAACGTGCGTGTTTCCTGACTCTTTTGGACCTTTTCTTTTTTTGGCTATCAGCTCCAATACACCCATATATTCTTTCTCCAGTGTTAGATGCTCCGGTTTATCTATCTCTATATGCATGGTTACTAAGTAGAATTTGGTATGCCCGTTGATTTTGTCAGACTAAGCTACTTTCTTGGACAAATGCGAATTGGTTTGCCAAATTATACGTCTAAAAACAAACGGAGTGGGTTTATACCTAGCTCTCAAGTGAAGAAGAAGAAGAGCCTTATATAATCCCTAGATTCACATGGGATGGGATGGGCTGCGCGTACTACGGTACTAGTATAGTAGCAATTCCAAACAAGGGAAGACCCCAGTCAAACACCTATTTCGACAATGCCGTCGCCGTCGCCATCTCCGGTGCGCGTGGTGTCGACGTGCACCGTGAAGCCGCCGCCTCGGCCGCGCGAGCGCATCCCGCTCACCTCGTGGGACGTCTCCTTTCTCTCCGCCAGCTACATTCAGAAGGGCCTCCTCTTCGCGCCGCCCGCCTCGCCTCCTCTGCTCTCCACCGCCCACATCGTTGACCACCTCGCTGCCGCGCTGGCCGACGCGCTCGACGCCTACTACCCCGTCGCCGGACGCTTCGTCACCGACCAGCACCGCGACGACGGCGGCAGCGTCGTCGGCTGCTCGGTCTCCATCGACTGCCACGGCCAGGGCGTCCAGATCATCCACGCCGTCGCCGACGGCGTAGCCACCGCCGACGTGATCCCTCCCGACGTCGACGTGCCGCGCGTAGTCCAGTCCTTCTTCCCGCTCGACGACGCCATCAACTACGACAGCCACGACCTCCCCCTCTTCGTCGTCCAGGTCACCGAGCTCGCCGACGGCGTCTTCGTCGGCTTCGTGTACAACCACGCGCTCTCAGACGGCACGGCCTTGTGGGACTTCCTGAATGCGTGGGCCGAGATCGCGCGCGCCAGGCTCGCTCCTCCGGAGGCCCCGCGCCCGCTGACGTCGCGCCGGCCCTTGTTCGACCGTTGGTCGCCCGACGGAGCCGCGGCTGCCCCGGTTGTGCTTCCGTACGCCGACCTATCGGAGCTCGTCGAGCGGTTTCCGCCGCCGCCACTGCGCGAGCGGATGCTGCACTTCTCGGCGGAGTCCCTGGCGGCGCTCAAGGAGCGGGCGCGCCAGGAGCTCTTGGCAGCGGGGGACACGGCGGGCGCGGCCGCCCTGACGAGGTTCCAGGCGCTGAGCTCGCTGATGTGGCGGTGCATCACCCGGGCCCGGCGCCTAGCACCGGAGCGAGAGGCGGTGTGCCGCTTGGCCATCAACAACCGCGGGCGGCTCCGGCCGGCGCTTCCGGCGGAGTACTTTGGAAACAGCGTCTACGTCATCGGCACGGATGCGGTGCGCGCGTCGGAGCTGCTGGCACGCGGACACGGGTGGGCGGCGGCGGCCGTGGGGCGCGCGGTGGTGTCGCACACGGACGCGGACATCCGGGCGCGCGTGGCGGCTTGGACGGCGAAGCCGATGGTGTACAATCTGAGGTGGTTCGACCCTTCGGGGGTGATGATGGGGAGCTCGCCGCGGTTCGACATGTACGGGTGCGACTTCGGGTGGGGGAAGGCGGTGGCGGCGCGGAGCGGCAAGGCGAACAAGATGGACGGGAAGACGTCGCTGTACCCCGGGCGGGAGGGGGGAGGCAGCATGGACGCGGAGCTGACGCTGGCGCCGGAGCACATGGCGGCGCTCGAGCAGGACGAAGAGTTCTGGGCTGCCGTGTCGCCGGACGCGCCGGCGGGGGGGAAAGCTTGAAGCTTTTGTTTGGGCCATCGCAGCCATGGTCCGCAATGTATCATGCAAACTAGCAATGTTTAGTGGTTGTTTGGATCTAATACAATAGAAATCAGTTTTTATTAAACATGTTTTCCTAGGAATTTTAAGAAAACCAGTTTTAGGTTGTTATTCTGTTAGCATGCATCTATAGAATTCTTTGTTTGGATGACACAAACTGAAAACTGAGGTCGTTGAGATTTGAGTTCACAGGAAAGTCGTTTTGTCAAAAACGACGTAGTACTCGTTTTTCCCAAAACATGAAAATCTGGATTTACCGAAAACCAGCTTTTGTAATCCGCAAGTTTGTTACATCATCCAAACAAAGCTTTAGGTTGTTAGGCTCTAAAACTTGTTTAACAAAATCTAGTTTTGATAAAATATGAGATCCAAACAAGCCCTTAAGGAAGTCTTGTGTTTGCTTAATAATAATCCAGTATCGTTCGTGAGAACCCACAACCTTGCAACCTGAGATGCTACAGTGCGCCGTTCCCCAAAATCGAGCACCGGATCTGTTGAATAATCCTTGATATTAGTTTTTGTGTTTACTATTTCAGTTTTTGTTGTGCATGGCTAACTGATAGCATGCACACATTGATTGTTTCGATTTTGGCTGGTTAGCTAGGCTAGAAACGCTTGCATTGCTTTTTTGTTTTCGGTTTGGTTCTGCAAGACGATGGCATTGATTCTTCGGAAACGTTCGGACGTGGGGAACGTCTTGCATGTAGGAATCACCATTTGCATGTAACGTATTTAGTAGTTAGTGAGGAGCTACTCATTGTCACTAGTATAAATAAGAGGAATAAAACAGGAAAACGCTCTGCAAGTTGACACCACCAAAATCAGTTTGTCCTCTGTTTGTTGTCCAAGCAAGAGCGTGTGTGTGTCCAGACGTTCGAGCGTTCGTGTGCGTAGACATCGGCGAGAAGGCTAACAATTGGTATCAGAGCCTGACTACTATGGCCTCGCGATCCCAGTCCGGCTCACGTTCTCCGCCTCGGGAGCGCGGACGGAGCAGGGCACGAAGGGGAGGACGCGAGGTGGTGGTGCAGGAGCGTGTCGTAAGGGAAATGACGGGATCGGTCGTCTACCCCACGCTGACGACGACGAACTACACCGACTGGGCTCTCGTAATGAGGGTGAACCTGAGGGCGCAAGGGCTGTGGGCGGCAATCGATCCCGGCAACACCAGCGAGAGGGAGGACATAATGGCCCTTGCAGCCATCCTCCAAGCTGTGACGCCGGACATGCTGTCCACGTTGGCTGTGAAGAACACGGCCAAGGAGGTATGGGATGCCGTGAAGATGATGAGGATGGGTGTGGATCGCGTCCGCGAGGCAAACGCGCAACAGCTGCACAAGGAGTATGAGGACATCCAGTTCAAGGAGGGAGAAACGGTGAACGAATTCTCCATGAGAATTACGGGCCTCGTCAACCACCTTCGAGTCCTCGGCGACACAGTGGAAGAAGAGAAGGTAGTGAAGAAATTCCTTCGCGTTGTGCCATCCAGGTACACCCAGGTGGCAATCGCGATCGAAACGTTGCTTGATTTAAGCACGTTGTCACTTGAGGAGCTCATCGGTCGGCTTCGAGCGGTGGAACAGCGATACGGGCTCAACGATACCAGCAGTACCGATACGCGCCTGCTCTTATCCGAAGAGGAGCCAATAACAGTCCTTCACAAGGAGTTCGAGGAGTGGCTCATGCGCATCAAGAAGAGGGAGCAAGGCGGCAGCTCCTCTGGCGGTAAGCCACGTGGCCATGGGCGCGGCAAAGGCTGGCATGACGGCAAGGACGATGGCTCGTCCAGTGTGCACCGTGACATGTCGCAAATTCAGTGCTACAACTGCGACAAGTACGGGCATTACTCCAGGAACTGTCGCAAGCCTAAGCATGCCGAGAAAGTTAATCTGACGCAAGTTGACGATGACAACGATGAACCTACGCTTCTCATGGCGCAGGTGTGCGTGCTCACTGAGGCTTCCGTGGGCGCAGGTACTGACATGGTGCTCAACGAGGTGCACGCGCAAGTGCATCTAGGGCGCGATGAGGACGCCCATGATGACGCTTGGTACCTGGACACCGGCGCCAGCAATCACATGTCCGGGTGCCAGGCAAGCTTTGCGGAGGTTGACAAGGGTGTCACCGGCTCCGTCAAGTTCGGCGACGGCTCGGTGGTGGAAATACGTGGGCGTGGCAACGTCCTATTCACTTGCCGGAATGCAGAACACCTTGCGTTGACGGGGGTGTACTACATCCCACAACTGCGCAGCAACATAGTGAGCCTCGGGCAGCTCGATGAGAACGGCTACCAGACGGTCATTCAAGACGGCGTGCTCACTATTCGTGACCGACGGCGTCACATACTTACTCGGGTAAACCGCACTCGCAACCAGCTCTATGTGCTCACCCAAGGCATTACCGGTCGGTTTGCTGTCCACATGATGATGCCGATGGCGCGTGGCGGCGCGCAAGACGGCACGGAACCGGCGGCGTACGGCAGCACACGGCGACGCGGCAGAGCGCGAAGGCAAAAAGCGCGCCGCGACGCTGGCGCGGCGATGGCCTCACACTTGACGATCCACGAGCACGAACGGCAGCGGAGGGTGACAACGGCCAGCGCATGCTTCACGGCGTAGCGTGGCGGCGGCACTAGGCGGCGGCGGGGGCGGCGGCCGCTGGAGGTTCACACGGAGGCCGCCGCGAGCGGCGGCGCGTGGTGGGCAAGGCCGACGGCGGCGGTTTCGCCCCTGGCGACGACGATGGCAACTTCGGCCCAAGGCTCGCGTGGCGAGACTCTGGCGCGGCAACAAGATTGGCACGGCCTCGGGCGCACACAGGCATAGGGCGCAGCGGCTGCGCAAACACATGGTATGACGTCAGGCCGGCGGCCAGCGATACGGACGTGGCGTGAAGGGCGCGACAAGCAACGCAACGAGCTGCGCGGGAGGCCTCGTGACGGCGCGGTTGGCGCGGGCGGCCTGTAGGGCGCTCATGGGTGGCTCGGCGAGCGTCGGCGTCAAGCTGGCAGGGCCGCACATGGGAGCATACGCATGGCGTGTAGCTCAGTGGCCTGTGGCATGGCGCGGAGGAAGCATGGTGCGACACCAGGCGCCTGGCTCGCGACATGGCCGGCGATGTCGACGACCGCAAGTTTTAGGAGCTGCGTACATGGATTGACACCGTCGAGATCAAGAAATCACATCAAAGATTAGGGGTGTTTGTTGAATAATCCTTGATATTAGTTTTTGTGTTTACTATTTCAGTTTTTGTTGTGCATGGCTAACTGATAGCATGCACACATTGATTGTTTCAGTTTTGGCTGGTTAGCTAGGCTAGAAACGTTTGCATTCAGTTTTTTGTTTTCGTTTGGTTCCTGCAAGACGATGGCATTGATTCCGGAAACGTTCGGACGTGGGAACGTGCTTCATGTAGGAATCACTATTTGCATGTAACGTATTTAGTAGTTAGTGAGGAGCTACTCATTGTCACTAGTATAAATAAGAGGAATAAAACAGGAAAACGCTGTGCAAGTTGACAGCACCAAAATCAGTTTGTCCTCTGTTTGTTGTCTAGGCAAGAGCGTGTGTGTGTCCAGGCGTTCGAGCGTTCGTGTACGTAGACACCGGTGAGAAGGCTAACAGGATCAACATTTTCACAAGAGTATGAGTAAAAAAAATGTTCATTGCATCTAATTCATGCTACAAGTATCGCTTTGCCAAATTGACATGCCGCATTTCAATGATCTTATTATATAGAAACGTGATTGATAGTACCAAGAAAGGAATATGATGAAATTGTCAATAGCTCATTTAAAACATGTCCCTCAACAGGTAGTTGCATTTTGCAACAGTGGGTAGGTGTTTTGCGTGATATCAGAGCATCTACAACAGTCCACGTCAGCTGTTACTAGATAGAAGGTGAGGAGAGAAGGTGAAATTGTTTCTAGATGAAGAAACTAGCAAATTGTTAATACCAAGACAAAATAAATAACCAAATACTCTATTGGAGACTTACTTGTTACCTAAAAACGCGTTTTGTGGGTCCCACTGTCTTAAAGCAAAATATCCACTGGATCATTTGTGCAGTCTGACTTTATTATTGATATGATAAATGAGCTAAAACATGTAGGCCACAAAGTTGTACTTCATTATTGATCATCAAGAATTATGCACACTTGTAGCAATTAAAGTCTTAGACACAAACTCAAGAAACAATCCATTGGAAGACTTGTTTCTTTTTATTAGATTGAGCACTCTCTCTCCTCTTAGTAACAAGCTAAGAAATAAACTATTGTAGATGCTCTCATACAAGTTCATTACACGGATGTCCTTTTCAGCATACAATGCAAAAAAAAAAAACCTTGTTTATCTCCAGAGGACAATGGTGCAACTGGGCAAGGCGATGGTGGCACCGACGGAAGCGGCGAGTGCGCACGAGAGAAAGAGAGGAGAGGGTGGCGCAGCACCAGCGTGAGGCATGGCAGGATTTAAGGGCGAGGACATGCCGGGACGAGACAGGCAGTGGGGGAGAGGGGAAAGCCAGGTGAGGCACTGGTACTGACGCGGAGGCGCGGCATTGACAAAGCATAATGGCAAAGGAGTGGGGCTGGTCCCGTGGCGTGCTCTGTGCGCTGGGTGTGCTCTGTGGCACTACTGGGCCAAAGGGGGAAGAAAGGGGAAGAGAAGAGGGGAGATTGGCTGGGCCAAGCCCAAGAGGGATTTGGGAGATTGAAATGACTTTGAAATTTTGAGATTTGAGCGAAATTTGATTGAACACTTGAATTCAAATCAAGTTTTGAAATTCCTTTACAAAACCAAAAATGGGATGTTACGCAGACCCTATCAAAAAGGGATAGGGAATTTGAGCGAGATTTGAGCTCGACTTCACCTCCCCCTCACTAGCTTTGGGCTCCCCTCGAGCCCTATCAAAAAAAGATGAGGGACGGCACACGGCTTCGCCTCCCCCTTGCTAGTTTTGGGCTCCCCCGCGATCCCTATAAAAAAAGAATGTGGGATGGCGCTCGGCTTCGTCTCTCCCTTGCTCGAAGGCTATGACTCGGCGGGGCGGCTCCGCGTCGACGATATCGCCCCCCCCCCCCTCTCACCTCAAAGGCTATGCCTCAGCGGGACGGCTCCGCGTCAACGATCTCGCCCCCACGGGCCTCGCTCCGGCTAGCCTCCTGCCTCAAAGGCTATGCCTCGGCAGGGCAATCCCACTTCAACAGCTACGCCTCTATGCGTCGCCTCCCTCGAGGCCATAGCCTCTGTAGAGCGGCCATGATGGCCAGCTCCGCCTCTATGTGCCGCATGCCTCGAGGTCATCACCTAGGCAGGGCGGTCCTACCTCGACGACATGTGTTGCCTGCCTCAAGGCCATGTCCTCGGCAGGGCAACGCCGATTGCGCCTCTATGGACCACACTCCGACCCGTCGCCCTTGGGGACCTCGGACCTTGCAGACGAGGGAGTACTGTCGTAGTCGTGCTCTATCCTCTAGGGTCGCCAAGAATACCTAGTACGCCCTACGGAATGAGCATGTACATAGGCTAAACACACGGCTATACCCGTGGGAGTGTACCAAAACGTCCCTTTCTCCATCAATGTAAGGTAGGTTCAAGAAGGAAAGTGTCTCTTCTCGCTCCCCTATATATATATGGCCCCTAGGGCATGTGAGAAGGGGTTTCCCAATTCCCTTATTCATAATACAACACTCACACCTCTCAAGCCTGCGGCTCGGTCCTCTCATGACAAAGCGTATTCGTCACTCACTGTCTAGTTTTGTAGTTACGACGGCTAGGTGTGGAGTGAGTTAGGGTTAGGGTTAGGGTTAGAGTTAGGATAGAGTGGGGTGGGGTGGGTTATAGGTTGATTTTGGACTTTGCGCGTCTAGTCTTTAGGTTAAAATTGATTGATTGCAAAGGTAACCACCTGCTGCTGAAATAGAGTGGTGTATCATTTCCTTGAGCATTCGTCGAAGAAAGATGGAATCCATCAACTCGCCGCACCTTCCATCAAATTTCCCGGCACCCTCTGAATTAATATTATATATCCTTTGTAGAGAAAGAAAGACCTATTCCAATCAATCCGTCACCAACTTCAGCGTGACGACAAAGTCAACGTGCGTGTTTCCTGGCTCTTAATTTTGGACCGTTTTTTAGTTTGGGAAAGTGGTCGTAACGACAAAGTATCAGTTTACTTGGGTTGTCTTAGGTTTGGCAAACTCCATATATTATTAAATGCTCCGGTTTATATATCTATATATGCATGGTAAGTAAAATTTGGTATGCCCGTTGATTTCGTCAGACTAAGCTACTTTCTTGGACAAATACCTAAATTAATTGGTTTGCCAAGTTATACTCTCTATACAGCTAGTAAACCTTTGGTACGTGCATTTTCTTTTTCTACAAGTAGACCCACTCAATCGCCTCGAGATTCATCTCTACTTAAAAATATATGAGCCGTCTCTCTTCTTTTTTTTACCAGTCGTCAACATGGTCTCTAACACGCAACTTTAATCGTTACCTTTTCAAATTATATATTAGTAAAATTGTTTAAAATATAATGATACAAAAGTATTATTTATGGCAAATCTAAGGATGACATTTTTCACTCTAAACTCGTGTGCATACTAACGGTCAAAGTTTAAATAGGCTGAGTGCACATATTTCCGAGACGACGTCTGAAAAGAAACGGTTAGAAAGTGTTTGAATTGTTAGAGCCGTAGGTAAATCAATTGTCCTCGGCGATTACTTTTCTTTTCTTTTCTTTTCCTTTCTTAAAAAAAGAAAAAAAATCAACGTGGTAATCTTGTCCCATGCACCAACCACCCCCACCGGCAAACATGGCAGCCTTCCTTCCTTCCTTATATAATCCCTAGACTAGATTCACATGGAATGGGATGGTAGCAATTCCAAACGAGGGACCTCTTTCGAAAATGCCGTCGCCGTCGCCATCTCCGGTGCGCGTCGTGTCGACGTGCACCGTCAAGCCGCCGCCTCGGCCGCGCGAGCGCATTCCGCTCACCTCGTGGGACGTCTCCTTTCTCTCCGCCAACTACATCCAGAAGGGCCTCCTCTTCGCGCCGCCCTCCTCGCCTCCTCTGCTCTCCACTGCCCACATCGTTGACCACCTCGCTGCTGCGCTGGCCGACGCGCTCGCCGTCTACTACCCCGTCGCCGGACGCTTCGTCACCGACCAGCACCGCGACGACGGCGGCAGCGTCGTCGGCTGCTCGGTCTCCATCGACTGCCACGGCCAGGGCGTCCAGATCGTCCACGCCGTCGCCGACGGCGTGGCCATCGCCGACGTGATCCCTCCCGACGTCGACGTGCCGCGCGTCGTCCAGTCCTTCTTTCCGCTCAACGACGCCGTCAACTACGACAGCCACGACCTCCCCCTCTTCCTCGTCCAGGTCACCGAGCTCGCCGACGGCGTCTTCGTCGGCTTCGTGTACAACCACGCGCTCTCAGACGGCACGGCCTTGTGGGACTTCCTGAATGCGTGGGCCGAGATCGCGCGCGCCAGGCTCGCTCCTCCGGAGGCCCCGCGCCCGCTGACGTCGCGCCGGCCCTTGTTCGACCGTTGGTCGCCCGACGGAGCCGCGGCTGCCCCGGTTGTGCTTCCGTACGCCGACCTTTCGGAGGTAGTCGAGCGGTTGCCGCCGCCGCCGCTGCGCGAGCGGATGCTGCACTTCTCGGCGGAGTCCCTGGCGGCGCTCAAGGAGCGGGCGCACCAGGAGCTCCTGGCGGCGGGGGACACGGCGGGCGCGGCCGCCCTGACGAGGTTCCAGGCGCTGAGCTCGCTGATGTGGCGGTGCATCACCCGCGCCCGGAGCCTGGCGCCGGAAAGAGAGACGGTGTGCCGCTTGGCCATCAACAACCGCGGGCGGCTCCGGCCGGCGCTTCCGGCGGAGTACTTTGGAAACAGCATCTACGCCATCGGCACGGATGCGGTGAGCGCGTCGGAGCTGCTGGCGCGAGGACACGGGTGGGCGGCGGCGGCCGTGGGGCGTGCGGTGGCGGCGCACACGGACGCGGACATCCGGGCGCGCGTGGCGGCTTGGACGGCGAAGCCGATGGTGTACAATCTGAGGTGGTTCGACCCTTCGGGGGTGATGATGGGGAGCTCGCCGCGGTTCGACATGTACGGGTGCGACTTCGGGTGGGGGAAGGCGGTGGCGGCGCGGAGCGGCAAGGCGAACAAGATGGACGGGAAGACGACGCTGTACCCCGGGCGGGAGGGGGGAGGCAGCATGGACGCGGAGCTGACGCTGGCGCCGGAGCACATGGCGGCGCTCGAGCAGGACGAAGAGTTCTGGGCTGCCGTGTCGCCGGACGCGCCGGCCGGGGGGAAAGCTTGAAGCTTTTGTTTGGGCTTTACTGCCATCGCATCGCAGCCATGGTTGGTGCTAGTATCATGCAAACTAGCATTGTTTAAGTCTTGTGTTTGCTTAATAATAATCCAATAAATAACTCTAGTGACTTGCAGTGAGTTCGGAAACATATGTGATCATCTGATGAACCTTGAAAACTTGCAGCAAGGTCAGGTGCTATCGTTCGTGAGATGCTACAGTGCGCGGTTCCCCGAAATCGAGCACCGGATCAACATTTTCACAAGACAAGAGTAAAAAAAATGTTCATTGCATCTTGGGATGAACACTGCCACAAGGCACATACCACCAGAATTTTCATGTCACCATACAAGGATGACTTGTACAGTATAACCATCATACCAGACTGTTACAAACCCAAACGGATGAACACAAAAGAACACCACTCAATATTTGTAGTACTCAAATCCATCAAGTATTTGGAGATACAATAGGGGAAGTGGAAGTAGGAACTAGTAAATGGACTGGGACTCGAAGACTCGGAAGAGGAGAAGAAGCAACGGACTGGGAATCAGAGGAACATAGATTTGGGGAAGAGAAGCAACCGGAGGTAGAAGAGAGCCGAGGCTAAGACGTATTGTTTTCCTTCCCCGCTTCCATCACTATCGTCGGTCTTTTGTAGTCCCAACTGAATTCCTGTCTTGCCTCCTGGGCCACGGCCCCACGACGAAGCCCGTAGCCAAGCCAGCCCAAAGCTAAGCCGGTCCGTGACATTCCTCTCTCCTTGAAACGCGGCTTGACCCCAAGCCGATACAAAAGAATAGTCACATCTGCCACAGAACTTGGCAAATCCAGAAAACGTAGGATGAAGTTTAGCCATTGGATAGAGGATGGATCCCAATATCAATGGAAATGCTGCTCCAATGGGAATCTCAGCCAACAACTTAGATGAGAGATATGGTCCTAGTGCATAGGAACCTTTTGCTCGTTCTCTGTCAACTATAGCCCATTCCTTCAGGAAAACTCCCACTGTCCTTGTCAGTGCAGCCATTGCTGTGTTTATGGCAGCCACCTGAAGAAGTCCCATCCTGTCTTGTATGGAAGTTTGAGCATTCCCCATTCGCCAGAACACCGATCCAAATATAATTGCCGAAGCAACAGACATTCTTGCTCTCACTTTGTTTGTTGGTCCATCACGAAAAGCCTGCATCCATGCTCTCTTAAACAGCAAATGAAATTGCCTCCACCAACCATGTCTTCGCTTAGTACTGGACTTCTGAATATGTTTGTCAGAAAATTCAGCACCCTCTGATTTTGTGACTGAAATGTTGCATTCAGTAATCGGAACTTTATTAGCAAATTCTTCTATGAGGTTCTCAAACCATTTTTGCGGTGACTGTACACTTTCGGCTGAGCTATAATCAATGGAAATGAGATCATCCAAGAACTCAGTAGGGTTCACATGATCTGGACATTGATACTCTAATGATGCAAAGTATGTTAGAGGTTCTTCTTTTGTAGTCCCCATGTATACAACTTCTCCCTTTGATAGTAGTATAATGTCATCAAATTTGCCATAGACTGAACCTCTCGGCTGGTGTATAGAGCCGATCACAGTGTGTCCATCTTCTGCAAGCTGTCTAAGAGTCTCCATGACTGAATGGCCAGTGCTACATGGCTGGCATTTTTCATTAGCTAGCTGCTTTAGCTCCTTACTAGATAGATTTTTCAAATGAATGGGTTCATCAATCGTGTCCAGGATTGGAGGATCCTTCTCCCAGAAAAAATCATCGATCTCTGGTAATACAGGCACTCTTTGAATCAAGTCCCCAGTAGCACCAATCTTCTCATTGATTTCAGTAATTATGGCTGTGGGGCCAGCAAGCAATGAAGTTCCAGAATCTGCAATCGCTGCACAACTGCCAGCACAAAATCCTGTAGACTTTCCTCCAATCAATACATCACCCATCTCAAACTGCCAATATCCCTTCTGAGTGACTGGGACATATGTATGATTGCCCTTGTAGTGGCTAGGATCCATTCCTCCAAACACAATTTCACCACCTTGTCCTTCATCAGCATGTCGGTTGAACCAGAAAAAGAAAACAGGGTCACTGATGAGACCTTGTTCTACTATGTTATACCACACAGGTACTGCATTTCCAACATATATTTCCTGAAATCCGAGCCCAAGCATGCCATCAAATTTAGCAACGATGAAAGTAATGCTCGGCTCCCTTATAGCTTCAATAACTTCCTAATCTTTCACAACTAGATCACCAACTGTAACACTATCCTCGCTGAAAACCCCAGAAATTGCACCAGTGCCATAGTGAATGTCAGAAAGTTTTCCGTTCTTCTTATAACCAACATTTTCATTTGCTCCAACCATTTTCACAAGATTCTCCTCGAGTATATGCATTGCCACTCCTTGATTCAATTCAGCCACCATTCCATAGTTTGCATATTCAAGACTTAGACTGGAATACTTGCCTCCTGGCATATAGTTTATTGCATCAACACAGTAAGCATATTGTCCTCCATTACCACCAAATGACGGCCCATTTTGCAAACAGTTCCAAGGTTTCTTGATGTGAGGCAAATCACCACAAAAACGCAACGCCACAGTAAACTTATTCATGGTCAATGTTCCAGTTTTATCACTGCAAAGAACATCCATGCCAGCCATCTCCTCCATTGCAGTCATTCTCTTTGTGATAGCTCCCTGTTGAGACAAGCGATGTGACCCTATGGCCATAGTCACAGATAAGACTGTTGGCATGGCTATGGGAATGCCTCCAATGAGAAGGACCAGGAGGTTGTCAATCCCAGGGCAGTATGCCCTGTGCTGAATAGGATACATTACAATGATCTCAACAAACATTCCCGGAGGTCAAGACGGAGACCTGTACCGGCGGGGTCACCGACTGGGGCACTTCTACGCGAAGAAACGGGTCAGAGACGACCGGCTCAGCCGGCTTGGTCTCCGTCTTGACCTCCGGGCGGATGGGCTTCATCTCCTCTACCGAGGCTAGGATGGATGCGCACTGGATTTGCAGCTGCTCGAGCAACTCGCCTCGCGCCAAGATCGCCTGGGTCAGCTTCTGGAGTTGCTGCTCCATCTCGATTGCGGGTGCTGGTTGCGAGTTGCGGATCAAAACGGCTCTGATACCAATTATTACAAACCCAAACTGATGAACACAAAAGAACACCACTCAATATTTTTAGTACTCAAATCCATCAAGTATTTGGAGATACAATAGGGGAAGTGGAAGTAGGAACTAGTAAATGGACTGGGACTCAAAGACTGGGAAGAGGAGAAGAAGCAACGGACGGGAATCAGAGGAACATAGATTTGGGGAAGAGAAGCAGCCGGAGGTAGAAGAGAAGCCGTATTGTTTTCCTTCCCCGCTTCCATCGCTATCGCCGGTCTTTTGTAGTCCCAACTGAATTCCTGTCTTGCCTCTTGGGCCACGGTCCGTGACACAGACGAAATTCTTAGCAATGACAAAACTCAAAGACAGGAACCATTCACAAGGCACAGATGAGATTCAGATTTCCACACTGGCAGTCCTGTTTTGGGTTTTAACATACAGAATTAACAGTCTTCAGCTGTACAATTTGACCACTTCTCTTCTCTTCACCAACCAACCAAAAGCATCCAATTATCAACTCCCCACATCTATCTGTACAGAGGGGAATGAAGGGGAGACACGGAGAGAGACCTAGCAAACTCCAACTCCAATTCAAAGCTTGCTTCAGGGGGGCGACATCCCTTGCGACAAAAACTAGTAGATGCGCCATGCCACACCAGAAATTCAGTACTAACCAATCTTCCTCACTTTTATACAATTTGGGATGGATACCTTTTTGTCTAGACAGTCAGACTTACCGGCGATTCCGGCCTGGTTATAATTTACATACTCCCCACCATGGGAGTTTTCTCCAGCTGCCTTCTCGTTGTGATTGTCATCCTCCTCATTGTCAAGGGGATCTCCATTGGCAACTGCCCCATCTTCAAGAAACATATGCATCGTTGTGATTGTCATCCTCTCCATCGTTAAGGGGATCTCCGCTGGCATCTGCCACATCTTCCAGAGGCATACGGATGCATATGCCGTTGATTGGAAATGGTTCCTGGGTTCCATTCACAATTATTTATGCTGTTAGTAACACACTAACACTAGACGCACTTCACATCAAGACTCAATGTCGTATACAACCCTCTTGTGAAACGTAAACCATGGGCCTGGCCGCCTGGGTATTACCACTTCACTACTTAAAAGATCACCATGATTAGTTTGTTCAATAGCATTACTATACTCTTTCATGCTTCGAGTATCGCTTTGCCAAATTGACATGCTGCATTTCAATGATCTTATTATATAGAAACGTGATTGATAGTACCGAGAAATGAATATGCAATTGTCAATAGCTCATTTAAAACATGTCCCTCAACAGGTAGTTGCATTTTGCAACAGTGGACAAGTGTTTTGTGCGATACAAGTTCATTACACGGATGTCCTTTGTAGCATACAATGCAAAAAACCTTGTTTATCTCCAGAGGACAATGGTGCAACTGGGCAAGCAATATGACTTGACTAATGTATGCTGTCATGCTGATGTCAAAGGATCATGAGTACCGTATCAAAAGTACACGAAAGTGAAAGGAACATATTGTCGATTAGAAGAACTGAAGTTCACATTTGTGTTAATAGCCTAGACAACAAGACTAGTTTACCTGATTTCCGGCATCTGGTCCATTGGAATGGAAAAGAATGGGGCGGCATCTCTTGTCCTCGTTCATCAAACTTGAATTCTGAAAATGTGAAATGAGTGCAGTCCGTCCCTGGATCCTACCATAAGCCAAGGAGGCTACTTTCTCACTGTTGAACTTCTCCCATTTTTCCCATTAAATGCCTGCAAATTAAAGGCATGCATCCAAAACAGATCTTTCAAGCTGTTCAGAGTAATTCTACCTGTAATCTACAATGATGTGCAACTCAGCTAGCCAAGGATCAAGACCTTCACTCTGATGATAACAATGACATAGCAGTGTAACATGTAAGGGCCAATAAAGAAAACACACCTGGTAGAACGATATAATGTGCACAGGTGATATCATGTTAATGAACGCATAACCAACATTGCATTTGTTCTGCATCGGAAAAATATAATTAAATAGTGCTGGGCATCAAAATAAGTCCTTGAAAAACAACATTAGAAAGCAACATAAAATCTAGCACCTTGAAATCAATTGGCAAGTAGAAAAAGTTGTATGTTCCTTTGTGGAGCTCATCGATTGCAGCCAAAAGCATCTTAGATGTGTACCTAATGAATTCAGTAAAAACTGAGTGAGGACAACTAATTAACAGCAAAAGAAAATACAATATGAAAACTACATACTTGTTTGGAATGTTTTTAATCATCAATGTCGTCCGAGTATCATCGCCTTTACGAATCTTCTCCAAATCAAGCTGATACTGCTTCTTGCTATCAGCTTGGAACGGACTGCTGTCAACTCGGCGGTTACGACCACGTTCAATGGAGCTGTCAAGTCCGAAAGAACCAGGCCCTTGATATGTGGGATTCCCGAAGAATGCTTGTCCCAATCTTGGTGACAGTATTGGTCTAAAGTTAGTAGAGCTATTATCTGACAGGCTTCCACTTAGAGCAGAAACAGGATTCACAGAAGCACGAGCAGCCATGTTCAGCATGAGGCCTCCCCCATTCCGGCCAGTACCAATATTCCCAATGTTCCCAAACCTGACTTGATTCATAAAAGATGTCTCTGGTGATTCAGGTAAAAATCCAAAAGGTCTTACCTTCACCACCCACCATCCGGTGTCCCGATCAAATGCGGAACGCACACACCTCCTTAGCTCGTATAGACTCATGTCCTTTAGGCCTGGTGCTCGGATCTGGGTACGGTCACAATTTGACGGGTCCGCCCCGTACGGCCCGTCGCGTACGAGACCATCGTCATAAAACACGAACAAGTCTTGAATCGACATGTTCAGGGAAGATGGCGTTGGGTTCTACGCGCAAAACGACAAACTTAAATAAATAAATACACTTGACTACGTGAGTACTAACCAATAGACAAAAATAGCAGAAATGACTCTACTGTATCAAGAAACCATGTGATGTTAGTATCAAATACCAGATTGGATTAATTTTACTCCTACTAATTCACATTTAGTTGAGTATTACAGGATTCAATTCTATATATGGAGTTGAAAATAAAAACACAGGACTTAAATGGGTAATCAAGTAATAAAAATTATTAATAGATTCTGCAGTTTGGCTATGTGACTTCTTCTGCTCTTGATTAATCTTTCCTAAATGTATTTCATACTTCTATTTCAGTACTAAATAATATCCCACTAGGTCGAATGATTTGCATAACTACACAATGTTATTTTATTTTAAAAAAAATAATTCAAATAATTCGTATATTTACATGATTTCAAAATATAGATTTTTCGCCCTTAAAAAAAATATGCTACCAACCTCTACTTTTATTTCACGCAGCATCAGATAACTACAACATAGTTATATGCTGTCGCATTAGATCTTTCTATACATGCGTCTTAGTCTTGGTTTACCTATTTAGATTTGCTTCCCCTCAGACAATACAATGCATGTGCATACAAGCTCTACCTCTATTCCACACAACATCAACTATCTATGCCATAGTTACAGACTGTCTGTTACTCACATTAGGCCTTTCTATAGTCGTTCTCTACATTCTCGAGCGGTTCACTTGTTTCACCATTATGACAATAATACACACTGTCCTCGGTTCTAATAATTTATCAATTAACATGATTTCTACTGCATGAAGGATTACTATATTTACGTGCTAATTAACTAACAATGATATCCACATAAACTAAACATTTACGTCAACTAAGCATAGTTACTTAACACATTCTACACAATCAAGAAGCTATTACGGTAATAAAAAATAACTACGCTACTTGCATGTGTACCTACGTAATAATGACATGACCACTAAGCTAATTACATGCTAATCAACTAGCTAAAAATATAATCGCATGTCCATGAAAAATACCTTTTCTTGATGCTCGCAAGCCGATCTATAACTTATACAATTGTGAAACCTCCAGAAATGCAACTCAAAATCACCTTCTTTTCCTCCTCTCGGTCCCTCCTTCGTGGCTGAAAGAAATGCAAATGACGGAATAATGACGGTTTACACGACGACGACGCCTTCTTATCTCCACCAGTCCGAGGACCGAGCGACGCTGCATAAGCAGATGATGGCGTCGAGGGCCATATGTGGTGGCGCGACAGCGGGCCATGGTCTTGATGCTCCTGCGCTCGCCCATCGCGGAAGGAGCAGCTGCTCTCGCGCTCGGCGACCACGGAATGTCGCCGGGCCCACCACTTCCCGCACCAAACGTTCGCTTCCACGCTGGCGCGGTCTGCAGCGATGGCTGGTTTCTTTCCGCGCTCGGCGAGTGTGGAAGGGGGACACGCGTCGGCCCCCCGGCGATTCCGCGCTCGTATAGGGGCGGTGGAGTGGGGGTCATTTTTGCAATTACGTGGCGCTACAGGGCCAAATCAAAAAACAATTATATAGCTAGTCAGCTTTTGGTACATGCATTTTCTTTTTCTACAAGTAGACCGACTCAATCGCCTCAAGATTCATCTCCGCTGAAATATATATAGCCGTCTCTCTTCTTTTTTACCTGTCATTTTTTAGCATCAACACGGTCTCTAATACGCAACTTTGACCGTTACCTTTTCAAATTATATATTAGTAAAATTGTTTAAAATATAAATTATATATTAGTAAAATTGTTTAAAATATAATGATATAAACATATTTTTTATGACAAATCTAATGACGACATTTCCACGTAACAAATCTAAACTCATGTGTATACTAACGGTCAGAGTTTAAATAGGCTGAGTGCACATATTCCGAGACCTCGCAAGTGAAGAGGAGGAATGGTGCACGAATCCATCTCAAACTAACAAAGTGTTTGAATTTTTATTGCCCAAACGAGGTACAACATGTCATTCATAGATGATTATTGGGGCACCAACCACCCCCAAACGAGGTAGCAATTCCAAACACCTCTTTCGAAAATGCCGTCGCCGTCGCCATCTCCGGTGCGCGTCGTGTCGACGTGCACCGTCAAGCCGCCGCCTCGGCCGCGCGAGCGCATCCCGCTCACCTCGTGGGACGTCTCCTTTCTCTCCGCCAACTACATCCAGAAGGGCCTCCTCTTCGCGCCGCCCGCCTCGCCTCCTCTGCTCTCCACCGCCCACATCGTTGACCACCTCGCTGCCGCGCTGGCCAACGCGCTCGCCGCCTACTACCCCGTCGCCGGACGCTTCGTCACCGACCAGCACCGCGACGACGGCGGCAGCGTCGTCGGCTGCTCGGTCTCCATCGACTGCCACAGCCAGGGCGTCCAGATCGTCCACGCCGTCGCCGACGGCGTGGCCATCGCCGACGTGATCCCTCCCGACGTCGACGTGCCGCGCGTCGTCCAGTCCTTCTTTCCGCTCGACGACGCCGTCAACTACGACGGCCACGACCTCCCCCTCTTCGTCGTCCAGGTCACCGAGCTCGCCGACGGCGTCTTCGTCGGCTTCGTGTACAACCACGCGCTCTCAGACGGCACGGCCTTGTGGGACTTCCTGAATGCGTGGGCCGAGATCGCGCGCGCCAGGCTCGCTCCTCCGGAGGCCCCGCGCCCGCTGACGTCGCGCCGGCCCTTGTTCGACCGCTGGTCGCCCGACGGAGCCGCGGCTGCCCCGGTTGTGCTTCCGTACGCCGACCTTTCGGAGGTAGTCGAGCGGTGGCCGCCGCCGCCGCTGCGCGAGCGGATGCTGCACTTCTCGGCGGAGTCCTGGCGGCGCTCAAGGAGCGGGCGCGCCAGGAGCTCCTGGCGGCGGGGACACGGCGGGCGCGGCCGCCCTGACGAGGTTCCAGGCGCTGAGCTCGCTGATGTGGCGGTGCATCACCCGCGCCAGGAGCCTGGCGCCGGAGCGAGAGACGATGTGCCGCTTGGCCATCAACAACCGCGGGCGGCTCCGGCCGGCGCTTCCGGCGGAGTACTTTGGAAACAGCCTCTACGCCATCGGCACGGATGCGGTGAGCGCGTCGGAGCTGCTGGCGCGAGGACACGGGTGGGCGGCGGCGGCCGTGGGGCGCGCGGTGGCGGCGCACACGGACGCGGACATCCGGGCGCGCGTGGCGGCTTGGACGGCGAAGCCGATGGTGTACAATCTGAGGTGGTTCGACCCTTCGGGGGTGATGATGGGGAGCTCGCCGCGGTTCGACATGTACGGGTGCGACTTCGGGTGGGGGAAGGCGGTGGCGGCGCGGAGCGGCAAGGCGAACAAGATGGACGGGAAGACGTCGCTGTACCCCGGGCGGGAGGTGGGAGGCAGCATGGACGCGGAGCTGACGCTGGCGCCGGAGCACATGGCGGCGCTCGAGCAGGACGAAGAGTTCTGGGCTGCCGTGTCGCCGGACGCGCCGGCGGGGGGGAAAGCTTGAAGCTTTTGTTTACTGCCATCGCGTCGCAGCCATGGTCCGCAATGTATCATGCAAACTAGCAGTGTTTGCTTAATAATAAAGGTATGCCTACCAAGAATGGGACAGTTTTCTTTGTATAAATTTATCAGATTTTGAAAGTTTATTTACAACTCTATTATATATAAATTACAATAAATTATTTATGTAATTTTGGTTCTTGGTCACTGTAATTATTCTTAAAAGTCTTAATAACTCATATTTCTATCACATGATTCAAAATCCCACATGTACTTTGAGAGGTTGAGCAAAAAAAAAATTACAACTCTATTATACATAAATCATAGTAAACTATTATTTATGTAATTTTGGTTCTTAGTCACTGTAATTATTCTTGAAAAACTCTAGAAAATGAATACATAAAACTTTGGTGACAATCTGACAAACAATAAGACAGAAGCTAAACAGGTAGAAATGATACAAATAAATTAGACAGTAAGTAATTTACATGAAAAACATACAAATCAGCAGGATGGTCAAGTGGCACAGATGAACTGTCACAAATCGAAATCATTTGAATGTCAAGATAGACCTCTCGTATAGCATTATAAAACTTGAGGTAATTTCTTGTTCAACATAATTAAATAATATCATGAGCAAAGTAGGATATTCATAGTATTCAACACGAATCTTATAGCATATCTAATGAATAGAAAAGTGACAGTTTTTTTATCAAAAAATTGTCCTAAGTTTGGTAGCAATTCCGTATATATAAATACAATGTTTATATACTTGGAGGGGTTCTTGGCGTTCGCGGGCACATGCTTCAAATTCTTTGCTACATTAACTGCACCGGGGTGCGTTAATTAGTTCGGTGCTAAGTTAACATGCTGCTAGCTCAATTTGAATGAATAACATATCAACAACACGAATTTTATAGCACATCTAACGAACAGAAAAATGATCAAAAAAAACTGTCGAAAATTAAGTAGTAATTCCCTAATAATAATCCAATAAATAACTCTAGTGACTTGGCAGTCAGTTCGGAAACATATGTGATCATCCGATGAACTTTGAAAACTTGCAGCGAGGTCAGGTGTATCATTCGTGAGAACCCACAACATGAAGTGTAGCAAAACCTTGCAACCTGAGATGCTACAGTGCGCGGTTCCCCAAAATCGAGCACCGGATCAACATTTTCACAAGAGTAAAAAAATTGTTCATTGCATCTAATTTGGCCATCTTGGGATGAACACTCCCACAAGGCACATACCACCATACAAGGATGACTTGTACAGTAGAACCATCATACCAGACGAAATTCTTAGCAATGACAAAACTCAAAGACAGGACACAGGAACCATTCACAAGGCACAGATGAGATTCAGATTTCTACACTGGCAGTCCTGTTTTGGGTTTTAACCATACTCCAGAATAAAACATGCAGAATTAACAGTCTTCAGCTGTACAATTTGACCACTTCTCTTCTCTTTTCTCTACACCAACCAACCAAAAGCATCCAATTATCAACTCCCCACATCTATCTGTACAGAGGGGAATGAAGGGGAGACACGGAGAGAGACCTAGCAAACTCCAACTCCAATTCAAAGCTTGCTTCAGGGGCGACATCCCTTGCGACAAAAACTAGTAGATCGCCATGCCACACCAGAAATTCAGTACTAACCAATCTTCCTCACTTTTATACAATTTGGGATGGATACCTTTTTGTCTAGACAGTCAGACTTACCGCGATTCCGCCTGGTTATAATTTACATACTCCCCACCATGGGAGTTTTCTCCAGCTGCCTTCTCGTTGTGATTGTCATCCTCCTCATTGTCAAGGGGATCTCCATTGGCAACTGCCCCATCTTCAAGAAACATATGCATCGTTGTGATTGTCATCCTCTCCATCGTTAAGGGGATCTCGGCTGGAATCTGCCACATCTTCCAGAGGCATACGGATGCATATGCCGTTGATTGGAAATGGTTCCTGGGTTCCATTCACAATTATTTATGCTGTTAGTAACACACTAACACTAGACGCACTTCACATCAAGACTCAATGTCGTATACAACCCTCTTGTGAAACGTAAACCATGGGCCTGGCCGCCTGGGTATTGCCACTTCACTACTTAAAAGATCACCATGATTAGTTTGTTCAATAGCATTACTATACTCTTTCATGCTTCGAGTATCGCTTTGCCAAATTGACATGCTGCATTTCAATGATCTTATTATATAGAAACGTGATTGATAGTACCGAGAAATGAATATGCAATTGTCAATAGCTCATTTAAAACATGTCCCTCAACAGGTAGTTGCATTTTGCAACAGTGGACAAGTGTTTTGTGCGATACAAGTTCATTACACGGATGTCCTTTGTAGCATACAATGCAAAAAAAACCTTGTTTATCTCCAGAGGACAATGGTGCAACTGGGCAAGCAATATGACTTGACTAATGTATGCTGTCATGCTGATGTCAAAGGATCATGAGTACCGTATCAAAAGTACACGAAAGTGAAAGGAACATATTGTCGATTAGAAGAACTGAAGTTCACATTTGTGTTAATAGCCTAGACAACAAGACTAGTTTACCTGATTTCCGGCATCTGGTCCATTGGAATGGAAAAGAATGGGGCGGCATCTCTTGTCCTCGTTCATCAAACTTGAATTCTGAAAATGTGAAATGAGTGCAGTCCGTCCCTGGATCCTACCATAAGCCAAGGAGGCTACTTTCTCACTGTTGAACTTCTCCCATTTTTTCCCATTAAATGCCTGCAAATTAAAGGCATGCATCCAAAAACAGATCTTTCAAGCTGTTCAGAGTAATTCTACCTGTAATCTACAATGATGTGCAACTCAGCTAGCCAAGGATCAAGACCTTCACTCTGATGATAACAATGACATAGCAGTGTAACATGTAAGGGCCAATAAAGAAAACACACCTGGTAGAACGATATAATGTGCACAGGTGATATCATGTTAATGAACGCATAACCAACATTGCATTTGTTCTGCATGGGAAAAATATAATTAAATAGTGCTGGGCATCAAAATAAGTCCTTGAAAAACAACATTAGAAAGCAACATAAAATCTAGCACCTTGAAATCAATTGGCAAGTAGAAAAAGTTGTATGTTCCTTTGTGGACCTCATCGATTGCAGCCAAAAGCATCTTAGATGTGTACCTAATGAATTCAGTAAAAACTGAGTGAGGACAACTAATTAACAACAAAAGAAAATACAATATGAAAACTACATACTTGTTTGGAATGTTTTAATCATCAATGTCGTCCGAGTATCATCGCCTTTACGAATCTTCTCCAAATCAAGCTGATACTGCTTCTTGCTATCAGCTTGGAACGGACTGCTGTCAACTCGTGGTTACGACCACGTTCAATGGAGCTGTCAAGTCCGAAAGAACCAGGCCCTTGATATGTGGGATTCGAAGAATGCTTGTCCCAATCTTGGTGACAGTATTGGTCTAAAGTTAGTAGAGCTATTATCTGACAGGCTTCCACTTAGAGCAGAAACAGGATTCACAGAAGCACGAGCAGCCATGTTCAGCATGAGGCCTCCCCCATTCCGGCCAGTACCAATATTCCCAATGTTCCCAAACCTGACTTGATTCATAAAAGATGTCTCTGGTGATTCAGGTAAAAAGCCAAAGTGGCTTTCAAATGGAGCACCTGAAGGGGCGGACCCAACATGATGATGATGGTGCTGATCTGAAGACCCAAATAATGAAGCCTGACGGCTGCCATACAAGAAGCCTTGCCCCTGAGGGCGGTTATTAGACGACATTGCATGGCCAATTGCTGGTGCACGCCAAATCAAGGATTGAGAATGTTCCGGATAAGGCTTTGGACTACCCCAGAGAAATTCAGGCCCTGTTAAAGTCCCCGGACTTAAACTCATATGTTCGCTTTTGTGATCTTGGTATGAGTGGGAATGGTGAAATGCAGAACCAAGGTGCTGATTGCTGTTTGAGAATACTTGATCATATTTAGACCAGTTGCTATCCTTCCCAATTGGCGCAATCTTCACAGCATTTGACATCAGTGAAGGGTGCATTCCAATAGGACTCATTCCATTTCCAGTAGAAGACTTGTTGAATGCTTGCAACAAATTGTTATCAGTTGGACTACCATATTGAGCCCATGCCCCTGCCAGAAGGTGAACAAATGATTGAAAGAAAAATAGATGAGGGCAGGATAACGAGACGCAAACTAGATCCAGCACAAGTACCTGGAGGAGAGTTAACAATAGGTGAACCTACGTGAGGATGCCTATAGCTTCTGGGTTCATCTTGGTCTAGCTCATGACCAAGCTGCTGCATCATGCTAAATCAGAAGAAAACAAGAGAAAATGAATCAGATCAATGTCAGTAGACTGCATCAGAAACATTCCATCAATGCTAATTGGTTAACTACAAAAGCGTGTTGTCCAAAACTCAAGGAACATCTCTAGAGGAGCAAACGGGCATATATCTACAGCTTAAATAATATACCATTAAGGTAGTTTGTTTTTCCCCCACTTCAGATATTTTGAAACTGCAAGTGGATTATTCAAATACATCAAAGTCGATCCATAAATCTTAAATCTGAGCTCTTCGGTTGACGATGCATAGTACTGAGTTTAACACGACTGGATACTGCCTTGTGTACTTGTAACTTGCAAAATCATCAGAAATAACTAAAAACTCAGAAGTACAATAATTAGCAACCTGATCTTCAGAAACTTTGCAGATCGAATCGTTTCATTTGTTGATATCTTAAGTCAAGATAAGAAACACAGATGAAAAGTATAGTTTTGCCCCCTGAACATGGATAGCTTATATCCTACACACTATGATACTGTCAGCTTAATGGGACAAGCCAGAATGAACTTAGCGTGGTTTTAACAGCGATAGACATGATATGGCTAACTACATCGCGATGCTAACACAGAATATAAGGAAAAGCCTCAACATGGCAAATTGACAATATCCTGGCCATGTCAAAAAATGAAATTTGATGCAGCAAAATACTAGTGTATAGCAGAAAAGGTCAACCTAGCTACAGCATCAATAAATTGTTCACAAACATAGGTCAGAAATTGGGCACAAAAACAACAATTTGAAGGCATAAGCAGACAAACAGATTAGGAAAGAAACTAACTCGAAACCGTACTTTCTGCGCGTTCCACCAGGGCGGCTTGGTTCCAACTTGATGCGTTTTCCAGCTATCTCACTCTTATTCAGTGACCGAAGAGCAGCTTCTGCTGCTCTTACATCATAGAACTCAATAAACTTATGATGTTTTTTATTCGGTGTCTCTCTTATCTGCAAATAGAAACCAAACACCATCAGATTGAATACCCCCACGCACACACACACAAGGATCTATGGAGCTGCAATTTTAAAGCAAAAGTATAATTTAGGGGAAACAAAACTTGGGAGTGACATCCTAACCTCCTTTACTTCCCCATATGCTCCAAAAATCTGGCAAACCTCTTCACTAGAAACTGAGGGGTCTAAGTTAAAAATAACAAGAGTTCCCTGGTTTAAATCTTTGTCCGATGGATTCTCCTGCAAAGTCAACACGGTAATCATTCCAAGGAGTACTTTCGTGGGTAGGGGACTAAGAGTGCAAAAGAGAAACATAACAAACCTTTGGGATAGAAAAATGGATGTCCAGTTTTCTCCTCCTCAGAGGCTTGTTCTGCAATGAACGCATCGCACCACGTGCAGCTCGTATATCAAAATAAGAAATCATTACAAAACCCCTATGCTTTGTTGCAGTGTAAAGGGTTCGGATATCCCCGTATTGCTGAAATGACAATAACAAACGCTGTCAAGACCAATTGAGATTCAATATCAAAGACATGCAGATATGAACGTTGTGAGCTTATGATTAGACAACATAGCAGATGAAGGTGTCAAGATCATCAATGTCCTACATGCATTTGTTCAGTTACAAGATACGAACCTACTGTTGAGTAGAACCAATAAATTGGACTGGGACCGTAATAAAATAAATAAATATTACGACCAATGCAGTTATTACCTCAAACAGAGAGCGCAACTCGGAGTCCTCAACATTGCTATTAATGTTCCTCACAAACAGTGTCCTGGAAGGGTGCTCCCCATATGGATGCCCCCCAGCCACACTTCCGGCACTGTTTAACAGACCAAAATGGTTGATCCCGTTGCCTCTAACCCCATCACCTATACTCGTACTCCCCAAACCAGCTGTGATGCCCTCGACAGGGTCTGAGTCCAGCTCCATGCCCCCTCCACTGCCAAATACATCAAACTCCTCAAAGTCCTCCGCGGGGTTTGTTTGCCCAACCTGCTCGATCTCATTTGTGATCCCCGCGAAAAGCTCATCTTCATCAGGCAATAAGTAACCAATTTGCCGGAGATCAAAGTCAAACTTGTAGCCCTTCCCTTCAGGATCATCGTCAAACTTTTTCAGTTTTGAGGATGTGTCATCCATCAATGGGGTGCCATGTGCAGAATCAGGAAAGTTCACTGAAAGAAAAGGAAATACAAACAATCAAGAATATCAACACAAACATGGGCAACGCTACACTACAGTACAAAAGGTTGGATTGTGAGATTCATTACGCACTAAAGTTGAGATTTAGATAGCGACAAATGGGGGCGTGGGGCCACATATTTGACATCTGGACTCTGTAACAGCTTGTTTTTCCTTTCCTCCATCTTGTCTCCCTTAGTTCCTAGCATCAACCTCTCTCATCTATTCCATACAATCCCCTTGCACACATTTACCTACCCTCGTTCACCCCTCTGCCACACCACGCCGCAGGCATGAGCAAAGCAGGTGTTTGGACAGTAATGCTAATTCCCACATGCACAGACACTAGAGCATCTTAGTATATGCCTACAATAGAAATGTAGATGCTTGAAGTGCCTTGAGAAGATGGAAAGTGGAATACATTTTTCATGCGGAAGAACCGGCAGTGAGGTTGAGAAGAGGCTTGCGTCGCCCAGGCCATTGCGTGCACTGAACGGCGGTGGCGGAGGGCCTCTCCACGGATTGCTGTTCCCGGCCATCTGCCGCATCTTCATGGCAGGGGGGACTGCAAGATCTAACACAAGACAAAAGCGTATACAGCCAGACATTCAGATACAGGAACAGAACAACACATGAATATTGTATACCTGGAAGGGGAGGTGGAGCGAATGGTACCTGGTGGATTGAAAGGATCCGGTGATCGGTCCATCACTGCATTCTATGGCCAAGGGATGCCTGCAAGAAGAAACCAATGGAGCTAATTTTAGCATTAGGGTGTAGTTCTCCCCAGCGGAGTGGAGCTAATGGGAAAAATCGATTCTTTTTTCTTTTTTGGCCGCGCATGGATGATTTCATCGGCAATCACTGTTGCAAGACGACACGCCCTATAAACGTAGGGTGTGATCTCTCCTTGGGAACGACCGAACGAGGAAAAGAAGCAAATTCGATCCAAACTGAAGGGGAACGAACAAAAAGGGCTTCTTTTTTTTTGTTTAGAGGAAGAGGCATTCGAAACCAGTAAAACATTGCACAAGTCAAAGCATGTGGTATAATATAGGAATTGGGTAGAAAGCAACCAGCAGCTTTGACTCGGAGAAGAGCAGAGCAGAGCGGCGGCACAAGGAATCCATGATCAATCTACAAGCCCGCGAAGGAAAGGAAACAGGCGGGCTAACCCAGCGAACGGAACGATTCCCCTCAAAAGAAGGGACATAAAAAAGGAACCACAAATAAGAAATACAGTATACGAAGAAGACGCAGTGGGCTAGTAACTCAAGTTCAATTTATCCACTTCATGGAGAAAAGGCGATCGCGTATGAAGCCCCAAGCGAGCGCGCGCGCGCGCAGACAAGAAAACGAAGAAATAATTCGAGGGAATAAACGTTGAGAGAGAAGAGAGGCAGTGGCTACCTCCCTCGCGCGCCCTCCTCCTCCTCCGGAAACCCTAACCGATTTGTTTCTCTCTTGCGCTGGTAGTGCCTGGTTGCGAGATGCCGGGGGAGGGGAGAGAAAGAGAAGGGGAAAGAATGAGAGGAGAGGCGAGGCGAGGCGAGGCGAGGCGAAATCTTCTGCTCTCTTCCTCTCTCTCTCAGATGTACGAAAAATTGTCGATCTTTTTTTGCTAGAGAAGAGATGAGATGAGATGAGATGAATGAACTCGAATCCCTTTAATGTAGAAGCAATTCCAATTGGAGAGAGTCGTAGTGGAAATTTATCCACAAAATAAAGAAAATCCAGGGAGAGAGAAGAGAAGAGTGCAAGGAAAGCGATAGCTATGATGATTGGGGCCAGTCCTTTGCTACTGCCTTTTTCTCTCCAGTCGCCCGTGACACGTAGGGCCCGGGACTTCCTGTCAGTCACTCGGCGCGCGTACAACGTGACAGCCTCTAGTGGCCAACGGGAGCACCGGGGGCCGGATGGTGGGCCCGAGGCAACGATGCTGGCGCGTGGGCCCCAGGCGTCAGTGAGCAGAGCTCTTGGACACTGAGCTTTTTTGATCGGCTTTCGTAGATACATAAAAAAAAATCGGAAACTACCGCACAGCAGCTTAAGCAGCTTCCCGCTACTCCTTCCGAATTTCTCGGCGAACTTACGTGGTATTTATCCGTTTTTGTCATTTTACAAAACCCCTAACCCTTTGACGCCCCCTCTCCCGTCCACCCGTCTTCCTCCTCACGTGCGTCGCCACCTCCCTCCTCCCCGGCCTGATCTATCACCCACCCGCGCCGCCGCCTCCCTCCTTCCTCGTGCCTCCGCCTCACTCCCCCGCCAGGTCTGGATTTGGCGCCTCCTGCTCCCTCCCTCGACCCCGCCGACTGCCTCCTCCAAATTTGGAAAGTGGCCTACCAAATTGTTTGACATTGGCATAGGAATTCTTGAATTTAGTTGTCAGGAATTTAGGATTGCAATGTTCAATAATAATACGATAGGGTGCAGATGAAATCATGATGACGTGGGTGTTAGGCACATGGTGCCATTTTCTTAGTATGTTTAGCACATAATCACAGTGTTATTTCCTGACAGATGATTTAGATCATTTAGTGATGGAATTCTGTAACATTTTTTTTCTGAAACACATGCAACCCTGATGAGTCTTGAAGCATTCGAGGCTTCAACTCGAATGCTCTTTTTTCTAATGCTAGTCTAGTAGTGTTATTACTATATATGCGTTATAGAAATACTTTAGCTCTCACTCCAACTTTTTTGACTAGATATTACAATTCTCATGTGAACTTTGTCATTCATCAGTTTAGCGGTGTACACTTCGTAACTTTGCAAAGTACAAATGCAGCCTTTTAATGTCAGAAGTTTTCGCCTAAGAGCGGCACCCTCCATAGGCGGCGGGCAGAAAACAAGGGAGGTGAGCCCGCTGGAGGCGCATGATTCATGGTCGGCAGCGGGAAAAGACGTTGAATTTGTGATCCTCCACCACCGAATCGACTTAAGCGTCGCCCAATCAAGCTCCTTTGCCGCTGAATCGAGGTCATGTGTCGGCTCAACCTCCGTGCGATCGCTGAGCTCAACCTCCGTGGGGCACCTCTAGGCGGCTGCCCGGCTTCGCCTCCATGCTCACGGGCCGCCGTCGACCTCCGCCTTCGCTGCTCCCACCGAGGTCGCCGAATGCCACCACTGCAGCTTCGCTTGGCGAGATCAGGGGCATGGCTGTCACGGCTGTGGCGGCAGCAGGTGACAACGAAGGTGTTCGGCGAAAGGAGCCTGAGTAAGACGCTTTTGAATTAGCGAAACCGACTGTGAACGGTATTAGACTAGGCCCATGTAATTAAAGAGAGGGATATATATGTCAAGACTGTGCATCGTACGGATATCGAAAATGAAATGAGAATGATGTAGCTCATCTTTCCCCTTTCTACCTGCTCCTTTCCCCCTTTCTGGTTCTTCGTCTCTCAGCGAGAATCGTCAAACCTGAGCTCGTCATCTCGACATCAATAGGGTTATGACAGATGGTATCAGAGCTTTGTTCGATCTGCTGGTTGTTCTGAGCATCTCGCGGCCTTGATCGGTGAAATCCCGAGAGCTGGTTAGTGGTTGCTTAGGCGACTGCTGTAAATCCTAACTCTAGGTTCGGTCGGCTGAGAGAGAGAGAGCACCACGGCGCCGGCAAAGCAAGGGGTCCAAGTCCGTCAAGTGGTGACGGCAATGGAGGGAATGGAGATGAGATTGGCGAAGCTATGGAAAACGGAGATGAGAACGATGCGAGAAGAGATGAATTCTCATCTGGCGACGGTAGACCTACGGTTGGATCAGCAAGGAGCAAGAATGGAAGATATGCAGTTGAAGATGACCATGACTATGGATTCTATAGGCAAGGTACAGCAAGAACAGGTTATGGTGGCAAAATCTCTCAAAACAGTAGCGCCACCGCCATGGCTGCAGATTCCAGACAGAGAAGCAGAAGGAATTCTTGGAATGAGACAGGGAGAACCGGGAGTTCAGCGAGTGGAGTTGTCGACAGTTCATCCGGCACCACCACCCCCAACACCGAACCTTCCTCAGTTACAATTTCCTCCCCCTACACCTGTGCTAGTTGATATGCAAGAATCTAGCCGAGCTAGTCCAGAGCAAGGAAGGAGAAGTTGGATGCCTAAGATGGATTTTCCCAAGTTTGATGGTACTCATGTGAGAATATGGGTGGATAAATATCAAACGTTCTTTGCAATATACATGATCCCTAAAGGCTTTAAGGTGGGAGCAGCTACAATGTACATGAAGGATAGCGCTGCGCACTGGTACCAAGCGTACAAAGTGACTAATGGGTGGCATGATTGGGAGCAGTTCAAAGAGGCAGTAGTGTCGGAGTTTGAGGGAAACACACAACGAGACAAAATCACAGAATTGCTGCTCTTGAGACAGA